>NC_069448.1:29448027-29482783 GCF_026875155.1 Cherax quadricarinatus | reverse complement strand
AGTGCACCTAATTGTTGCCGAGGTGTGACAGCACCACTTCACACCACTGCAGCCAGGTAACTGACAAGGGCGCTTGCCTACACACAGCAGAGGGGTGCAGAGCACTACCGCCCACTACCGTGGTCAGGCAGCGAATGTCGGTGACTAGGCCTGCTTTGTCTCACTCACTGCTGTCAGGTTACTGAGGAGCGTCAGGCAAGGGGTCTGATACTCATTGTTTTTAGTGCTTGTGCTTTTAGCGAATGACAAGGGTGGATGGTATGTAGTGTAATGGATTATGGTTGGGTGGTAACTAGTCTGATTCCGGTTGCTGTTGTAGGAATGGAACACGTAAAACTGTGTGCACGTGTGAATTGCTTTGGGTATGGAGGTGAATGTGTGTGAATGTAGTGTTTGTGTTAAAAGTAATGTATTTTAGATAGGAAAACTCCCGATGTGTGGCGTTATTATGAGGAACTCAAGATATGTTAGGTAAAATGATGTTCAGGGTTAATTTAACTTTCTGGCTTAGATCATAATATATCAGATGAACGATTTCGTGGTTCTTAAATTTTCATGTACAGTAATTTTTTTTTTTTTTTTTTTTTTTTTTTTTTTTTTTTTTTTTTTTTTTTTTGAGTGGTGAGACACTTCTGTGTCAAATTAGTAATGTATCATCTGATGGATGATGGTAAAAGTTTGTATATATGCCACAAACAATTACGAATAACAAGTGTTGTGTTGTTTCTGTGTACACAGTTTTATAGATAATATTTAAATTTGTATTCACTTAGCTTGTTTTTTAACTTTTGTGTTATGGTTCAACGTTTAGTTGGTGCAGGGATGGCACAAGAACACCTGGGTGTTCAAGTGTGAATGTAATGGTGCAACGTTTAGTTGGTGCAGGGATGGCACAAGAACACCTGGGTGTTCAAGTGTGAATGTAATGGTGCAACGTTTAGTTGGTGCAGGGATGGCACAAGAACACCTGGGTGTTCAAGTGTGAATGGCTCTGGGTATGGAGGTGCATGTGTGTAAATGTAGTGTGTGGTGTATGAATGTAATTTTCTCAACGATAAGAAAGCTCCCTGTGTTTGGAGTTATTATGAGGAAAACATGATACAATGTACAGTAAACTGGTGACTAGGGTTAATTTATCTTTATGGCTGAGTTCATAATATATCAGATAAACAAGTTAGTGGTTATTAAACAACTCTCATGTAAAGTAAATTTCTGTTTTTTTTTTATTATTAGGGAAATATAATAATGTACATTCTTTAGGGGTGGTGATACACTCCATTGTCAAAATAGCAATGTAACATTTGATGAACGCTAGTAAAAGTTTATATATATCCCAATCTGTTGGTGATATTAGTTTCTTTGCTTCGGGGTGAAGGGGGAAGATTAGTAAAATTTTTCTATCAGGATCAGATCTATCAAAATTAACGGTAATCGTGACAAGTGTATGGAAAGATAAAATTAACAGTGTTACAGAATCAGTTATGTCATTTGTAAGGATTCTGTATGAAGGATATATAAATAACAAAGTGGAAAAAATAATGCAGATTGTAGTTTTGGGGTCATCTTTGGCTATAATAATAATAATGATGAATATTATGTCATCTTGTGTAATCTTAACTTAACATAGTAACATGGGATATAATGTATGGAGGATGAGGGACAGTTTGTGGCAACACAACGTTAATCGTCTGTGTTCATTTAGACAATGAAATTTGTAATTTTGTGTAAGAACTGATACTGTGTTCTTTTATCTATTTGTATTGTGTGGTTTTAAATAAAATAAAAAAAAAAAAATTGTACCTCTCAGTAATTCTATGCCGACAGTGTTAATTCTGCGTCGCACCCCAACCACCATTGTGACAGCCTGGCTAGCACTTACGCCTGTCAGAGAGGAGGAGCAAACGTCCACCCTCACCGGCAGCTGGGCGAGGAATATGTCTTTAGTTTAGTTAAATGTATGTTATGTGTGATGGTTGGTTTTTTTTTTGGGGGGGTATCAAACGTTTTTTAGTTGAACGTGTGTTTTCTTATGTATAAGTTTAGTGCTAAGGTAGGGAATGTGAAGCTTATTGTTGTTATATATAATGGTTACGTTTCATTGTTTACATTGTCTACATGTATAATTATGTATTGCGTTTTTAAATAAAATATAAAAAAAAATTTACTACTGTGAAGGTTGTGAACCTTTGCCATATGTCACAATCATATTATGTTAACTATATAAGCCTAAAAGGTTTATATAGTTTATATTGTTTATATTGTAAAGTATGTTATATGGAAATATTTGCGAGTGTATATGGGTAACCTCTTTTGTGTCAGTTACAATGTGTTGTTATATTTTGTCAGTGTATGTTCTGTAGGATTGAGGATCATACTGTACTCATTTTATATCTTTTTATTTAATATTAAGCTGTAAAGTTTTTTAAATAAAATATAAAAAAAACTTTGATTTTATATGAATTAAAAGATATGCATTTCTCAATGTATGAACTATGAAAAACAAGCCTTTCATGGTTGGTACGTACTGTTAGCTTCAGTCGTTAGTGTTAAACAAGCTCTTGGCTTACAGTACTCCAGCCAATTAGAATCGAAGGAGACAATGTTGCTGCTAAAATGCTCAGCCAATCAAGTTTAAAGCGTCCTGTATAAAAGTGGTGTTTTGGGAGGTGCTGATCAGTGTGCTCTCAACAGTCACAATGGCAACATTTACCGAAGTGAGTTTTTTTTTTTCCGTATACTTGATTCATACCTTATTCTGTGTAGGTTAGTATTAGATAAATCACTCTAATAAGCTTCAAATAATCTTCCCATTATTGACCAGGAACTTCAAGGTATTCTTAATTCAGCTTAAAATGTACGCTGTCACTAGCGCACCGTGCACTTTACAGCCTTTACTTCGAATGCAAATTTGCTCTAAATTTCTAAATATTTTCAGATGGCGCAGAGTATCCTTCTGGTAGTAGTAGTGCCTACCTTGGCATACGCTTCATTTCTTCCCAACGACGCCTTCGATGATAGGGGTAACTTCAATCCTACCATACCTAACCCATTGCCTTCAACGCCTCTCGGCCCCTTGCCTTCATCTCCAGCAGTACTTGCTCCGCAACAAATACCCATACAAGATTTATTCCCACAAGAACCAGCTAGGAACGTATTCCTGCAATATAGACCACCAGTCCAACTAACTCTACAGCCACAGTTAACCCACAACCAACAATTCATCCCTGCACAAGTGGAATTCCCCCAGCAACAAATACCTGTACAACAAACTTTTCCACAATTACCTGTGCAAACATTCGTAGAAAGACGTACAGAACAGCCTACGCAAATCGCTTCTAGCCTACAGACTAGTCACATTCCACCTTCACGATGCAACCCTATTGCCAAACCTCTGGTAAGCACTTTCAAATCAATACTACCTATCTATACTTTAATGTTAAAAGCACAACTATAACTTTCTTTTCTCTCCAGGTTGACGAAATTGAAGATGGTCGGGCATACCACTTCTCCTGGTGCCACGATGGTGGACTTACTTACACTTGGAAACAGGCTGTTAACTACTGTGCTGCCCTTGGGAATGGCTTCCAAGCAATCAGTATAGAAAGTGGACGAGAACAGAGCTTCGTATCGAGGTTTCTACTTGACTGTAAGTAAATGCTCTTAATTCCTTAACAAATCAAATGCTACGCTTCCTGAACGTTAAGAAATATTATCTTTTCAGACAACGTAGCTACTTGTTGGACTAGCGGCAGCAAGTTTTCTACCTACTGGCAATGGTTATCTAGAATCTCTTCTTCGTACACAAACTGGTCTGTTACTGGCAGGTATGTACGAAATACATTCTTTCCACCATCATAAGACTTGTACCCCTTCAACTTGGTTTCCTCATTTGGTGACAACTTACCACCCCCAAGAGTAATAATTTTCCTACTTGCAGACGTGGTCTTCCTCAACCAGACAATGACGAAGGCAACGAGCAGTGTCTTGCTGTACTGAACAATCGTTACAACGACGGTGTTACTTGGCATGATTCAAATTGTTTATCTCCAAGACCAGTTATTTGCGAGACAGCAGTGTTTTATAATTAAACTTTACTCTGTAATACTAATTAATCTAACTTCCTGGCTATATTAAATGATAAATCTTCCTATTTAGTTTACTTAACCGAATTTTAATTACACTTATCAACTGCCAAGCTTAATTTCCTCTAGCTCCAGCAGTAAGCCAAAGCAAGTCTCTATAAATCTTACCTTGTGTTCCCTTCTCTGTGAAGATTTACCCTGCCAAATAACTTGTAAAATTAGAAACTTTATTTTTTCTTAATTAAAGCAGTGTGCCTTCATGTGGAATTAGTATTCCCTTGTGACGCAAACCCCCATCCACTCTAAAAAAGCCCACCACTCCAGAGTAACTCAAATGACGTTCCCCTCTATCCTTCAAGTGATAGGCAGGTAAAAGCAATCTCAGGTTCTAGGTGGCATCTCTCCACAATCTTGCACAGATGAATATTAAGTGTCTTTATATTCACACAAAAGTAGGCCGGGAAGAAACCCTGAACACCTATTTGCATAAATTACAGCTGCCTTCTCCAGTTAACGAAAAGTCTACACGCAGCAGGGACTACATTAATAATTAAATAAATTCCGACCACTTGCAGTCTGTCCTCAGACCAAACTTAATTGCCCATCCCCCTTTTCCAATCCCTTCTTGTACCCTTCCTATTTTCAGCCATCGGGATTCTTCCCACAGGCACTCTACTTCCTAGGTAGGAGAAAGGGTACCAGGGTCAATCCCCATTCTGTTGAGGTCCTTGGCAGTGTAGTTTGCCATGGAATCTGTATCGCCTGGGGATGTACCCGATCCCTCTAGTGTCTCAGGGTGGGATTTCCCACCCCCAAACGGGTGTATCCCTGGAAGAAAATTTCGGGTTCTGGGGGAAAGGGCTGGCCAAAGGAAGTAGGCTTCATCGCAGGTGTCCAGCTGCTGCCCAGAGGTGGCCCAGCAGATGAGGTTGCTATCCCAGATTGCTAGTTTACTTGGGTGCAGTAGGAAATTCGTGGCCCTTTCATTCCTCCTAGGCTATTCCTCCACGTTCTCCCTCACCCCCCCCCCCACCCGGTGTTTTCTAAAAAAAAAAAAAAAAAAAAACTTAACCATGAGTTCCCACTCTATGAACCTGCTCACTTCCCTGGGCCCCCTTTCGGATACCACAGGCTGTTCTGACCCTACCTAGTTGCTTGACCACCCATTGGGCAGTTCTAATGTCCCTGTCCCTACTGCTAGTTCACTTCAAACGCTTGCTCGAAGTACCACGTTTTACTTGTTACATAAATCAGACCGTCACTCCGATTCTGGCTTCTCCCTCTACAGTGTGACACTTTTTGGATCTCTTGCACTTCCACCTCTGACTCTGGTCCCACACTTAAATGCTCGCCACTCTGAGAGTGGCACATCACACCCTTTAGTTTCGAAATGCAGTACACTAAATTTTTTTTTTCTTTCTTTTTTTTTTTTTTTTTCCCCCCCCCCTTGGACTTCCTCTACCTATCTTTCAAACCATAGTATTGGCAAAGCGCACCAACAATGTTGGCATTTATCCTTTATCGCTCTCGAGCGGTACATAAATCGCTGTCCAAAATGTTAAGCTCAGTATCTCGATAAAACTAGATACTATTCCTAAAGATATTGAAAGCCTTAAATTCTTGTCATTCTTTCCCCCTTACCATTCGCTTCCCAGATATGGCGATAGCCTGGAAAGGCTGAAACTTGAAAATGCCAATCCTCGAAGTAGAAACTTTCATCCTCCCACACTGCTGAGTGTCCATCCTAATATGTATACTTTTGTAGAGCAGAAGAGTTGGAAGTTCAAAAGGAGATTCCTACACTGAAACGGTACAAATTGCTGGCATTTTGGTCATCCAGCAGAATACTACAGGTCAGTTGCCTAATGCCCAGTCTGTGGTGCCGATTACCATACCAATACGTCTCTCCCTCTTGCCTTAATTGTCATATGGCTCTTCTTGCTCCAGCCATTGCAAAGTTTACTTCAGAGCTTTAAATCCATGCCTGAGGCAAAGGCCTCTTGTATGCTATGGCAGTCTAATCTACACCTCAAAGGGAAGCTTACCAGGGTTTATAGAAGATGCTAAACATCCCCCACCCCCCTCCCACTGGGGTCCAAACTTCAGCCTCTAGTTACCCCTGTGTGTAATTCTTTAATTGTCCTGGACTCTTGGTGTCTACCTCGGCACCTCATTTTGTTCTCGCTTTCCTCTTAAGTTTGTCGAAGACCTCGCACCTACTCCCCATTGCCCTCCTACTCCGAAGTCCAAAACATCCCCATTGTTTATCTCCTGTCGCCCCTTCCCTTCTGCAACCTGCTCATTTTTTTCCTTCCCAGCTTTACCCAGTTCTTCACTTTTTAACTGGCTGTTGAGTAGAGGTTCATCCTCGTACAGTACCTTCTTTACCTGTTCCCTTGCAAGTTGTGGGGCCCCCCCCTTCCCAGGTTGCTTCGTATCCAGAGACCCTTCCCAAGCATCTCTAGTTCCCTCCTACTTTCGTTACACTCCATAGTTTTCCTGATCTTTACTCTCCCTTCCATTTCCAATATTGTACCACATAAAACATCCTTGTCCTCAAACACTTGAAGCGATATCAGAATAGACTAGACCATTGGAAAAGATTCTCCACTCGTGCAGACAAAAGTGAAGAGGAACAACTCCTTTATTTGCAGTGTCCCCATTCCTTCGCTGCTTGAACGTTTTCTGCCACCACATGTGGACTTTTCTAACCCTTCTAGTCCATAGATATCTTTACCTGCAGATTTTTTAAAAATCGTGGCTTTAGTGAAATGTGATATCAGAGGTAACTGGGTGAGCTTCAGGTGTTAATCTCCCAGTTATCCCTTGTTGGTGTTTTTTACAAACATCCAGATTACTTTATCCATCCCATCTCGGGCTATGACTTGTATTCGTCGGATCCTTTTTCTAATGGAACCTTTAATGAAAGTGCCCTTATATGCACTATTCCATGGTCGGCTCCTTGTTCATACTGCACTGCAGCTCGTATCCACTAGGCTTGTACAATGTTCTTTGTATCTCTGGCATTATCTATCCTAGATATTTCCTTTCTGGTTTCTTTCTTACTCCCACCACTTCTGTTACTTGGCTATTTTAATGCCCACTATTTCCTCCGAGGGGGAGGGGGTCGTTAATTCCCGTGGCATTCAGATGGCTTTTTTTTCTCTTCCTTCCCCCCCCCCCCCCCCCCGTTTCACATACGGGTTCTCCCACCAATTTTGATCTTCGCTCATTCTGTTGCATCGATCTCAGTCTGCTCGTCCTCAACTCACCTGGTCCGTCCTCCCAGACTTGCATGACTGCTATCATTTTTCCAATCCTTCTGCTTAATATTCACCACTTCATAGCCCACACTTGCAATTTGACCGGGCGAAATGAGACCTTTACCCTGTCTATGCATTTAATGAGGTTCCTTTGTCCCCCATTGACGAGATTTTACCTCTTCCCTACCCCCTCTTAACTAGCTTCACATAAGCTACAAAATATGAAGTGCTGCGTGGGGCAGGTACTGGTTCAAGAGAACCAGACGCTCCTAGATATTAAGCAGAAGAGCAGTCGCTTGCAGTGTAATCTGTGATGCTAAACTCACTTTCTGGCGGGATTTTCTATAGTCACTTCGGCCCGAGTGCAGTCAGGAAAAAGTAAATACTCCTGACCCGGCTCTTGTTCTTCCAGTTGCCAGTGTCGATACACCAAACCCTCTTGACGTTGCCACCTAAATTGGTAATGTCCTTATTGCTCAGGGGCTCCATCTATGACCCTAGTCTTTTCTCAGTCTGCCAGTGTTAGAGCCCTTAGACTTTTCTATCCGAGAAGACTTGCTCCTTTTATACTTCAGGAATTGGAGGAAACACTTAGCTTGTCGTTCATCGGCAGCTGGGCCTGACGGCATTCATATTCGTATGCTACAACATTTAAATCAGTCAGCTCTTGCTGTCCTCTTAAGACTCTTTAATCTTGTTTGGTCAGGGTTTTTCCCCATCTGTGGAAATCTGCCATTTTTCTCCTTTTCTGCAAATCGGGTACTACGGGACATTATGCCTCCCACTATTGTCCCAGTGCATTTTGCAAGGTGATGGCAGGTCTGGTAAATAGACGTTTGATGTGGTATTTAGAGAAGTTTCTCGACCAGTTAAAATGGCTTTCGTAAGGGCCGTTCTACCATTGACCTCTTCCTACACTTAGGTAAGTCTGTAATGCCTTTGCCAATAACTACACGGTTATTGCCATCTTTTTGACCTCGAAAATGCAAATGACAACTTGGAGGTATATCTTGGCCCAGGCCCACTCCTTAGGCCTCTGAGGCAATCTCCCATTTTTCCTCTAACTTAGACATTTCAGTGTCAGTTAATATACTTACCCCGGACTTTGTCCAAGCTTAAGGTGTTTTCCAGGGGTGTTCTGAGCATATATTTCTCCTTGCTATAAATGATCTGGCCTGTTCTTCCATCCAATATTTGGTCATAGCTGTGTTAACTTCACAGGCTCTGACTGCCACCTCATTGCAGTTTCTTCCCAGCATGCGGTCAACAGTATTTCCAATTGGGCCACCACACATGGGTTTAAATTTTCTACTAAAACTCCAAGTTACTTTCACTAGACACTGTCGTCTCTGATCATCCATTGTACCTATATGGCTTGCGTATCCCAGAACGTGATATGGTAAAGTTTCTTGGCCTTCTGTTTGACCGTAGGTTATCCTGGAAAACTCTACCTCTCTGAAGGCAACTTGTCATATGCTGCTGAACCTCCTTAAAACCCTCGCTCATCATTCATGGGGGACTGATCCATGAACTCTCCTTTGACAAACATTAAGCCCTAATTTTATCAAAATATTCTTATGGCGACCAAATATATTAGGCAGTCTCCTGCAATTCTCTCTAGCCTTAATCCCATCCATCACCAGAGATTACATTTATGCCTCGGTGCTTTTTGCTCTTCACAAGTTCTCTATGCAGAAGTGAATATTCCATCCTTGTCTGATCGCTGTGATGCTCATTGCCTTTGCTGTTATGTTCTCTAAAGACCTCCACAATCCTTCCATATATAGGATAGTCACTGATGTTAGGTGTTCATTTGATTGTCACCTGTTTACACCGTCCTTTTTCTCTTCGCCTACATTCGCTCTTGTCTTCTCTTCAGTTATCACATAGAAAGGTGGTAACTGAAGAGAGATGTAGCATCTCACTCTTCCCTACCCCCTTGGGAAGTTCTGATGGTTCGTGTTCCTTTCACATTGCCATGCGCGAAAGCCCAACTGCCTAAGGTGGCTTCTTGCTCTTTCTTAACCAGTTCCGATCTTATTCTCATGCCAAAGCAGTGTCCACCGACGGTTCTAAGTCTTCTAATGGAGTCGGATTAGCAGCTATTTTTCGGGCAGAATCGTGCAAGGGCAATTATCCTCGGTTAGCATTTTTACGGCTGAATTGTATGCCATTCTCGTAGCACCTATCCATATTGCAACTATGCATGTTTCACCACTTGTGGTCATTTCAGACTCCCTTAGTGCTTTAGAGGCTATACGAAAATTTTATATACCTCTTTCCCCTAGTACTTCGTATCCAACTTGGGTTATGCTGTATCTGTAGCAAGCACAAAAGTTTTTTGCTGGGTCCCTGGTCAAGTTGACGTAGATGGCAATGAACAGGCAGGCAGTGCTGCACGGTCAGTAGTACCTGACGTCCGTTTCATAGAGGTTCCATTCACGGACTATTAATTATAGGAGGACTCCCACACCGATCCTTTTCCCCTTCCCGAACACCCCCCCCCCCCCCCCCCCCCCCCCCCCCCCCCCCCCCCCCCCCCCCCACCCCCCCCCTTTACCCTTCCAGAGCACTCCCTTACCACATCCTGTGCCCTCCAGAGCACTCCCACACCCTCCCGTACCCTCCCAGAGCACTCCCACACCCATTCCAGTACCATCCCAGAGCACTCCCACACCATCTGTACTTGCCAGGAGCACTCCCACTAATCATTCACTCTTCAGGGCAGCCTACAACCCATACCTTACTCCTCAGGAGCACTCCCACACATCCTTCACTCTCCAGGAGCACTAAAACACCCTTCCTGTCCTTCGAAGAGCACTCCCACATCCATCATGTAAATCTCCAGAAGCACTCCCACACCCATCCTGTACCCTCCAGACCCACACTCGCCCAAACCTGTACCATCCCAGAGCACTCCACACCCATCCTTCACTCTCCTGGAGCACTCCCACCCATCCTGTACCCTCTCAGAGCACTCCCACATCAATCAGAACCCCAGGAGCATTCCCACAATCATCCTCTACCGTCCCAGAACACTCCCACACCCATCCTGTACTCTCAAAACACACCCCCCCCACCAATCCTGGCACTCTCCCAAATACTCCCCACCTCCATCCTGTTACCCTCCAGAGCACTCCCACACCCATCCAGGAGCACACCCACACCATCCTGCACCCTCCCAGAGCACTCCACACCCATCCTGTTACCCTCAGGAGCACTCACAACCATACTCTAAAACACCGTCCAGAACACACCCACACCCATCATTTACGCAGCAGGAGCACTCCCACACCCATCCTTTACGCCTCCAGATACACTCCCCCCCATCCTGTCCATGCAGAGCACTCCCACACCCATCCTGTTACCCTTCAGAGCACTCCCTCACCCATCCTGTACCCTCCAGAGCACTCCCACACTCCATCCTGTACTTTCAGAAGCACTCCCACCACCCATCTTACCTCTGAGCACTCCCACTCATCCTTCACTTTCGGAGGGACTCCCACACCCCTCTTGTACTCCTCAGGAGCACTCCACACATCTTCACTCTCCCGGAGCACTAAAACGCCCTGTACTGTGCAAGAGCACTACCCACACCCATCCTGTACCTTCCGAAAGCACTCCCACATCCATCATGTACTCTCAGTACACTCCCACACCCATCCTGTACCCTACCAGACCACACTCGCCAATCCTTTTACCATCCCAGAGCACTCCCATACCCATTCCTTACTCTCCTGGAGCACTCCCACACCCATCCTGTACCCTCTCAGAGCACTCCCACATCAATCAGGAACCCTCAGGGAGCATTCCCACACCCATCCCTGTACGTCCCAGAACACTCCCACACCCATCATTTACTATCCAGGAGCACTCCCACACCCATCCTGTACTCTCTCAACCACCCTACCACAATCCTGTACTCTCCCAGAAACTCCAACCTCCATCCTGTACCCTCCAGAGCACTCTCACACCCATCCAGGAGCACGCCCACCCATTCCTTACCCTCCCGAGCACTCCCACACCCATCCTGTACCCTCCAGAGCCCTCAGACCCATCCTACACCGTCCCAGAACACTCCCACACCCATCATTTATGCTGCAGGAGCACTCCCACACCCATCATTTACACTGCAGGAGCACTCCCACACCCGTCCTGTACCCTCCCAGAACACCCTCACACCAATCCTGTATTTTCCCAGAATACTCCCACGTACATCCTGTACCCTCCCAGAGCACTCCAACAGCAATCGCCTACCCTCCAGGAGCACTCCATGCATCTCGTAACCCCCCCCCTGCCAAATCAAAGTCGAGAACAACATCCAGTATTGGGCCCCTACCTAAACAAGATGGGTCCTACACAGATGACAGCCAGGAGACTGGTTATAAATGACCATAATTTTTAAAGGGGTGGACCGGTAAGCCAGCGGAAGGCCTCAGTCAGATGACCAAAAGCTCCAAAGGCGGGTCATCATCTGACTAAGACCCGCGTCAGGAAACATTTGTCCTGTTTCCTGACAAACCTTACCTAACCTAACCTGACAGCCAGGAAATGAGTAAGCTACTCAAGTCCCAGTATGACTCGGTTTTTAGCAAGCTGCTAACCAGAGTGAGAGACGAAGATCTAAATGATTTTTTATGAGAGCCACAGAATTTGGTAAACACAAGCCTATCTGACATTATCCTAATGCCAAATTACTTTGAACAGGAGATAAATGACATGTCCATGCACTCTGTCCCAGGCCCAGACTCGTGGAACTCCGTGTTGATCAAGAAGCCCCTATCACGTGCTTTTAACATCTTATGGAGAGGGAACATGGACACTGGGGTCGTCCTACAGTTACTAAAAACAACAGACAATTCATCTCTCGACCTCCGGGGAGAGAGGACGCTTGCCAGGTCTGCTACATCTGCCCTCTGGTGGTGACGTTTTGCAAACTACGCCAAGATGGCGGATCGAGGAGGACGGAGAATCAACAGTTTCTATTGTGCTGGTACGTGGCACACACAGTGGTGCTACAATGAACGTCTTACTACCGGCCATCATCAGGGACGTCTATGGTGCTCCCAACGAGGAAGAATATGGTGCTGCTTCGAACGGGATGTCCAGGGTCTTCGTAAAATTGAACCAGGCCGGCTTCTACGACAGGATCGTCGACGAGTATCGAGTGGAGGATGTCAGTGAACTCGGCGGTGGACGTCGTCTTGCACGATGTATTTAAGTACTATACATGGGTGAAGGTGCGAAACGTACCTTTTGAGGCGACTGCGTATGGCATACGAAAGGTGTTCAACAGTTATGGAAAGGTCCATTCTGCTACGATGGGAGTATGGAAGGATGGGCCACATGAAGGACTGCTGGAGGGTTCCTATACCCTCAAAATGACTGACTCTGCCTATACTGTCCTACGTCACGTTGGGTTACAGGATGCAGGTCTTTGTGTACTATGCCGGCCAGAGACGGACCTGCCACTTGTGTAACTCTTATGATCATATGGTGGCACAGTGTCCTAGGAGACAGGCTCCCAGGGAGCACGGGATGGCGGCTGTGTAGCAGCGTCCTTGTGAGTTGGTGGTGGAGATGGGAGATGGGGAAGCAAGGTCTACGGGTCATTGGAGTGAGGAGGTTGAGCGAGAGGAATGGACGGCCGAGACGTGTGTCACAGTCACAGAGGGGTCAGGGGAGTCGACGGGGATGTTGGTGGCTCCAACAGGACAGGACAAAGTGCCTCAGGATGGCTTACTAGAGGTGGTGATACAAGGTTTTTTGGACTGGTCGGGAACCTGTGCCTTAAGTGTTGGTGAGGCCGACGTGATGGAGGACCAGCCACCTGATGTAAGGACCTTGTGTGGGACTTGCTTGGCGCGAGTGGTGGAGGTCCACATGTGTGGGTGACGGCTCTAGGAAGAGGATGGCTGGGATGGTTGAGGTCGAAGAGTTTCTCACACTGGGGCAGAGGCCAGGGAAGAAAGCCTGGGCAACTGAGGAGGTGCCATTGGACTGGAAGGATCCAGTAGAGAGTTACTCAGTGGATGGGTAAGGGGAGAGGAGGGGGTCCAGGGAAAGTCAGGCGAGGTGTCTGGTCAGTGTACTGGTAAAGGTGTGGTAGGTAAGCCACCCTTTCTGTAACTTTCAGGTGTTACCCTTAATGTGAATGGTCTTAGGTCTGAGATCAAAAGTGTGTGGTTAGTTTGGTTTTTGTGTAGATTTAAGGTGGACATGTGTTTTTTCAAGAGCACAATCCAAAGTTTGGTAGTGAGTTGCGGTTCAATGGGTATAAGTTGTATGTTAGTTGTTCTTGGCAGTTGAAATGGGCGGGTGGTGGTAGTGATAAAGGAGACCAGCCCCTTGCGTGTCACGAATTGGGAGGAGTGGGGGGTTGTGCGGGTGAATGGGGTATGGGATGAGAGAAGAGTGTGCTTTATGATGTATATATGATGTGTATATGATGGCGTCGAGAAATGTGTGGGTGAAGGTGAATTTTGTGAGAGACGAATTATTGTATCACTTGAGGGGATTGCCTGCCATTACGATCATAGGTGAGGATTGGAATTGTGTGATACGTGGCCAGGATGTGGAACTGAGGAGGGGCGGGTTGTGTTTTAAGTGTCCTTAGGGATATGTTGAGGGACGTGGGTGTCGTAGATCTTGTAGGAGGGAGGGAGGTTATACGGTGGAACAGAAGTTCGTCCGTCGGGGTTATGCGGAGTGACTAGACAGAATTTGTCATGCAGGAGATGGAGGTGGGGAGGGTGCAGACATTCGATGTGGGTTTTTCGGATCATAGGGCAGTGACAGTAGATCTGTCATGGGAGGATGCTGTGCATATTTACCCTGGTTACTGGAAATTTAATGTGCGGCTGCTTAGGGGGGAGGGTGGGGTTACTTGCTTTGAGGAGTGGTGGTTAAGACTTTGGGAAGCAAGGGATTGGGCAATGCAGCTTATAGACTGGTGGGAGTTGAGGGTGAAGCTGGGGATTGCAGATTTTTATAGGGTTAAGGGATGTGTGGAGGCAAGATGGCATTATGGAATGCAGAATTATTTGGAGGGCCAGTTGCAGCCTTGTTACAAGAGGGGGGTGGGGAGGACATCGCACTACTTCGAGGTAGGATTGCAGATATAATGAATTATTTGATGCGGTATGGTTTCGATCGGGGTTGGAGGGTGTTGTGGGGTGATAAACCGTCTGGGTTCGTCTTGCATAAGTTTAGGGAAAGTAGGAAAGTGACCATGTTATTGCAATTAGTGGCTAGCTCGGAGGTGGGGGGGCTACCCAAATGGTGCGGTCCTTTCCTCCATGGACAGTATCAGCTCTTACGCTGGTGAATGGTTCCATAAAAAATGGAGAGGGTGTGCGAGACAAGGCACCTGGCAGGAGATTTTTAGTAGAGGGATTCATGATGTTATAGGAGAACAGGACAGGGTGGGGTTTGAGGGTGGCATTCGTGAAGCTGAGGTGGCAGATGCAGTATTTGGAATGAGCATGGGTAAGTCGTCGGGGTTTGATGGTCTGCCTATTGATTTTTACAGGGCTCATTGGGGGTGCATAAGGCATTGCTTTGTTGGGGTTTTGAACAGTTTGCTAGATGGTGGGAGGATGGTTGAGTCACAATGTACAGGTATAGTAGTGTTAGTACCAAAGAAGGGAGGGGGCAGGTTCTGAGTGCTTTCCGGGGGATTTCTCTGATGTGTGCTGATTATAATGTATTCGCAAAGATTCTAGGGAATAGGTTGAAGGGGATTCTTGGGTCGGTTTTACACAGGGATCAGTTTGGAATTCCAGGAAGGAGCATGCGGGAAGGCCACGGACGCATCAAAGATTTCTTAGAGGGTTGTAGAGGTGGGGGGGGGGTTCTTGGATTGGATTTGGAGAATGCATATGACTGTGTGGATAGGGTTTTTATGCGTGAGAGCTTGAGTGGGTTGGGCTTTGGTGCCAAGGTTTTAGGGTGGGTGGATTCCTTGTATGCAGGAGCGACAATGTGGGTACAGGTGACTGGTAGGTTGGGTTGTAAGGTTAGTATGGAGAGGGGTTTGCGGCAGGGATGCCCACTTTCCCAACTTTTGTTTGTACAGAATCCGTTTCATGAGCTTGTAGACTGTAAGTTGAATGGGAAGGGGGTGAAGGGAATGGGAGGGGGGGTTGTGGGTTATGTTGATGATACGACGAATTTACTTATTGGAAGTGAGGTTTTTTCCAAGGTGGGTGAGGTCGAGAGGTTCGGGGCCATTACAGGGATGAGGGTTAATAAGAGCAAGTTGATGTTAGAGGTGGGCACTTGGGTGGGGGGGGGGAGATTGGGTGTGGGGTTTGGATGGTCTGTGGTGGAGAGGATCAAGATTTGTGGGATTTTGTACATGGCGGATATGCAGGAGAGCTGAAAGGCTAATTCGAAAGCAGTTAGGGACAGGGCAGTGAGCAGGCTACATGGTCTTCGGGCCAGGGATGTAACGTTGCACCAAAGGGCAGTGGTAGTGAATTCGCTGGTATACAGTAAGGTTTGGGGAGGTGGCGGAAGTGTACCCCTTGAGGAACTGTGATGTCATAGAAATCCAGCGGAGGGTGTTAAGGTATATTTGGGGTTATGGAAGGGGGTGGTTGGGACGAGAGGTGGCAATGACTGGGGTGCTTAAGAGGGGATTGGGTTTGTTGGCATTGGGGCCCAGGGTGAGGGTGATTTATGTTAAGATGCAATACCTCAGAAGGGGGGTTAGAGGTTGTCTTGTGGGGGAGGTGATGAGGGATGTACATTGTTGGTAGAGTGGGCGAGACCTGGAGGTGTGTGAGGACATGTTGAGGTATGTTAGTGTGGGATGGAGATGAGGTGACAGAGTGAGTCAAATTCAGTGGGCTGGTGGCGCCGGTGCGCCGCCTGTAGGTGAGGTGGAGAAACGTGAATGTAAACAAAGAGAGCGTGAGGTGGAGAAACATGAGTGTAAACAAAGAGAGCATGAGGCCAATGGAACACATATTACCTCCCTAATACGTAAGTTAATAGTCACGTATTCGGCCATCCATACTGTGCCAGTCAATGATATATCAGGGCTAGGAGGTACAACGTGTACTCACAACGTCAGGTTGTGCATCCTAATTTGTGTGTTTTGTCTCTTTGCAGCTAGGAGCATTCATTATGTTGTACCTGAATAAAGGATTACCAACACACACCTGAATGTCTCTTTGACCATGCTCTTAGGTATTAACTTACGTACTACACGGGTTAAGGAGCTGGTGTGGTAGCCTGTCCAGGCATACCTGGTGGTGATGGCGGTCTCGCTGAGTTGTGAGGCGGCAGGATGTACAGTGGTGAAGACGGCAGAGGACATGCCTACATGCATTGCACTGATGCAGCTACATCAGAAGAATGTGCATGACACCAGGGACACACGACAGAAGCCACCCAAAATCAACCGCCCAACACTACAGTAAGGCATCAGTGAAGATGATTGGGCTGCATTTACCTGCCAGTGGGAGATGTTTCAAAATGGGACTGACCTAACACCCAATCAAATCACTGCTCAGCTCCTGGCCTGCTGTGTGCCTGAGTTAGAAGCTGCATTGTTCCGGGAAACTCCAACAATAGCCAGTAGCCCTGAGGCAGCAGTCTTAGACGCCATGAAACATCTCACAGTGGTGAGTGTGGCACTAAGTGTGCGACGTGCAGCACTGCTTCAGACGAAGCAAGAACCAGGGGAGCACGTCAGACAGTATGTGGCGAGACTGCGCAGGTTGGCCAATGTCTGCCAGTGGACCAAAACTGGAACCTGTAGGGTGGCCACCTGCTCTGGCACCATTGCCACAGACTACACCGAAGATATTGTCAAACTGGTTCTCTTAACCTGTCTGACAGATGACATCAAGGAGGTCCTTGGGATGACAGACATTGACACGTAGACACTGAAACTGTCAGTCTTGTAGATAGCAAAGAGACCGCCGCCTGTACCATGGCGACTGAGAATCTACGGGTGGTGGCCAGCACCTACAAAAAGATGGTCCATGGGTGCTGCAGCCAGGTATCACCAGCGCCCACACAGGATCATCGTGAGCAGGCCCAGATGAGACGCAAGATACGCTGCCAGTGTGGCTCTCTCACCTCCCAGTTTGGTATGGTGAGAGGCAAACTCAAGGAATCCACGTTGTGTCTCGGATGCTGGAAAAAGAACAACCCACGTCCCCGTAAGTCGTCTCCACCATCTTCCAGTGGGTCGGTGGAGGCACTGCTTCACTATATGGCTACCGCTGAGATAGGCTCCTGTGCAAGTGAGCTCTGCCTCATCTGATGCTGTCTTTAACAATAGCTGTGGACGGCAAGGCCTATGACATGACGAAGACACCGTGTCCACCACGGCGGTCAGCTCGTATCTTGGCCATCGCCGACTCCAGTGCACAGACTTGCTTGATGGGGCTGTGGGCCCTCAAGAAGCTGGGCTTATGCCAACGGCACCTCACCCATGTCTCCACACACATTCTGGCCGCTAATAATGCAGAGATAAATGTTCTGGGCACCGCATTCCTCACACTGGTTGCAACAAACAAGGGGAGCAACTCAAGACATATGCGGTGGTCTATGGTATGGACTCCACCAGCTGGTTTTACCCGAGCTGAGTTGGGTTGGAACAGCTGAAGGTTATCGGACCTGACTTCCCAAATATTGGTGCGACAGAAACTGGTGTGTGTGGGAATGTGGCGAGTACATATACCAGTCCCACCATGGCAAAATGCGGGTGCCTACAGTGCACAGCACCACCTCCCCGTCCCTCCAGTCTGCCCATAGCATCACTTGAGTCCACGGCTAAGATGAAGGCCCGGCTCTTAGAGAGGTATGCTTCGTCGACCTTCAACATATGCCCACACCAGCCACTCCCTGCGATGATGGGCCCCCCAATGGAGATTCGGGTTTACCCAGGGGTGCATCCAGTGGTGACCAGACGACCCCCAAACGTCCCAATTCACTGGCAACAGGAAGTGTCAGACCAACTGGATAGGGACGTGGTGCTGGGCATCATAGAGCGAGTGCCTCCAAACACACCTGTGACTTGGCTCCACAGTATGGTTCTGACACCCAAGTCGGACGGCACACCCCGTCGTACAGTGGATCTGCAACCACTAAACTGCCACAGTGTGCGGGAGACCCATCACACCGTACCATCCATTAAACAGGAGAAGGCTGTCCCACCTAATACGTTCAAGACCATCATAGACGCATGGAACCGCTTTCACTTCATTGAGATCCGGCCTGAGGATCGCCACAAGATAACATTCCTGACAGAGCAAGGCAGGCTCCACTACTGTCGTGCACCGATGGGCTTCCTCGCATCACAGGATGCCTACATGCAACGGTATGACACCATCATAGCTGATGTACCTAGAAAAACCAAATGCGTCAACAACACCATCATATATGACATGGATTTGAAGGAGCATTGGTGGCGAGTGATCGACTATCTGGAGATCGTAGGCCGCAATGGTGTGGTCCTCATTCCAGCTAAGTTTCAGTTTGCCATGACAGAAGTGAGTTTGCAGGGTTTTAGATAACCAGGTCCAAAGTGAGACCCCTACCTAAGTACCTGAATGCCATTGCGATATTCCCAAGACCAGCCAATATCATGGATGTACGGGTTTGGTTCGGCCTCGTTAACCAGGTGTCGCACTATGGCAGGACCACGGACATGATATCACCGTTCAAGCCGCTCCTCAGCCCCAAGGTCAGCCTCAGATGGGATTCAGCCCTGGAAGAGGCGTTCCATCGCTCAAAAGAGGCAATCATCAATGCAATTAAAGCAGGGGTCGAGATATTTGATCCCAGCAAGCTGATGTGCCTCAACCCTGACTGGTCTAGAATGGGGGTGGGTTACTGGCTCTGCCAGAAACATTGCAGCTGTGACCACACTATTCCTGGGTGTTGTGCAGATGGGTGGACGGTAACACTAGCGGGGTCTCGCTTCTTAAGGGATGCTGAGAAGCGGTATGCTCCAATTGAGGGGGAGGCCTTGGCCATTGCATGAGCACTGGAAGATAGCCACTTCTTCAGCAAGGAGTGCCAGGATCTCCTCATAACGACTGACCACAAGCCGCTTGTGAAAATCCTTGGGGATCAAGCACTAGATGACATCACCAATCCAAGGCTCTTCCAACTGAAACAGTGCACCCTAATGTGGCAGTACTGGATCATGCACATCCCTGGCAAGATGCACCAGATGCAACATCGCGATACCCATCAGCCACAGACCCAAAGGATATGGCCAGTGAAATGTGTGCTTTGTCGCCTATCCGGGTCCCAGCGGGCACCCACGATGACCTGGAGACACTCCTCGTGGCGGCAGCAAGATCATCAGTGGAGTCTCTCAGCGTGGTCACATGGGAGAGAGTCAAGGAGTGCACCTCCACAAACCACGACCTCCAGCTGCTCACACTAGTTGAGTTCGGGTTCCCACCATCCCGGGATGCCTTACCAGAGGAGCTGCAACCGTACTGGCAGTACCGTGACAGGTTATCTCTCATGGATGAAGTCGTCATGATGGACCACAGGATCATGATACCACAGTAACTTCGGAATGAGGTCCTATGGATGCTTCACGCAGCTCACCAAGGCAGCAGTCGCATGCACAGTAGGGCAGTAGGTGCCGTCTTTTGGCCGGCATCACCAGAGACATCGAGAGCACACGTTCCAGGTGCCATGCCTGCTGGGAATGTCACCCTCCCAGTCTCGTATGCCGCCTGTACAAACCATTTGTACCAAGTAATTCCTTCCAAGCCATTGCTGCTGACTTTTGTGTAGTGTGTGGCACTGGGTACCTAGTCATCATGGACAGGTTCAGTGGCTGGCCACACATTGTCACGTCCAAGTCGGGCACCAAGGGCTTCATCACGTCCCTTCTCAATTACTTCACAACATTCGATGTTCCCGAAGAACTGAGCACAGATGAAGGCCCGGAGTTCACCGCAAAAGAAACCAAGTCACTTCTGCGACAATGGGGAGTGAGCCATCACCTTTCACTGGCACACCACCCGCAGTCCAACAGGTAGGCAAAGGTAGCCATCAAATTGGTGAAGCGCTTACTGACATCGCACATGGATGCAAATGGGAGTCTCGATACAGAGGTGGTGACTGCTGGCTTGCTTCACTATCGAAACACCCCAGACCCTCAAACCAATATGTCACCAGCACAAATTATCTTCAGCAAGAATCTTCAGTATCTGTTACCCATTGCTCTGGGTATGCAGGTATTCACCAACCCGTTGATTCACCTTGTGTGGCGTCAAACATAGGATATGCAAGAAGAGGCCCTCTGGCTAAGATTCGCCAAACAAGTCGACGATCTACAGCACCACACCCGGCAGCTTCCTCCCTTAGTGCCTGGCAATCGAGTGCTTCTGCAAAACCAAACTGGGAATACACAGCACGAGATGGGACAAGACCAGTGTGGTGGTGGAATCGAAGCCTATGACCAGTACTTAGTCAAAGTAGATGGCCCGAGATGGATTACTTTGCACAATGGGCCCAGTTCCTACCCCCACATTCAGGGGCGGGCCAACCCCAAACCGCCCTTGCCCCCACCACACCATGCCCCCCCGCCCCTTTACCCCCTCCCCCCACCAGCATGTAGTGGGGCACAGAGAAAAGAGGGGTCCAGGCACCCATTTGGCGGCATAGAAACCCACCCCCAAACAAAATTTTTGAAACAACACAGAGAAAACCCCCGGGAACCACCGGGACCGGGAAACCCCCACAAGTACAAGAGCCACCCCCCAGCCAGCCCCTTGCAAAAACACACTCCCAAAATTGCCACCTCCAAGCCACGCACGAGAGAAAAACTTTCCCCCATGAAACCTACGGCTTTTGTGTCCACAGATTTATGGGGTTTCCCCGCTGGAAACGGGGGGGGGGGGGATGTGGGATGGAGTGGGTGCACAGAGAAAGTAAAATTCGGGGGGGGTTTGGGCAGCCCCCGGTGCCCCGCCTGAGGTGAGGCAGGGGAAACACGAGTGTAAAAAAAGAGCGTGGGGGCCGAGGGAACACACATTACCCCCCAAAAATTACATAAGTTAATTTTTTCACTAGGTTTAGCGTTCTTTTTGATTATAATAATAATAGCCCTGTTTTCCCGGCCATCCAAAATTTTCCCAATAAATGATATATCAGGGTAAAAAGTACAACGTGTACTCACAACATCAGGAGGGGCCATCCTAATTTGGGGGTTTTGCCTCTTTGAAAGCTGGGAGCATTCATTAGTTGAAACCGGAAAAAAAGGATTCCCCAAAAACCAAAACACCCAAATGTTTTTGGGGGCCATTTGGGTTTGTCAGGGGATGTACGTGTCTGCAAATATTGGGGGGCTATGGGAGTGGGCACCGCCCGGAATACACTGCAATGGGGTAGCTTTTTTTTTCCCAATATGTTTTGGAAGGAAATTATGAGGGGGAATTTCGAAATTTAAAAAATCCCCACCCCAGGGGGGAGAGAAGGGTGTACAAAATCCAAAAAGGGGGAACTTTTGGCATCAAAAGAGGTGTTTGGGGCAAAGGGGTTTTATTTTGAGAGATGTTTTTGGGGGCGCTTTTTTGGGGAGTGGAAACGTTTTTCCACGCAGTGTTTTTTGTCCTTTTTTTGGGGAAAATAAAAAATTTTGTGGTTGAGGGGGGGTTTTTTTGGAAAAATTTTTTGGGGGAGGGGGGGGAAATCCTCGGGGTTTTTACTTTCAATGTGGAAGGGGTGTCGTGTGAGGTGGCAGGGCGTTGGGGGTTTATTTTAATGGTTGTTTTTTTGTATGTCTTTTGGGGGGGAATGAGGGAAAAAGGGGGGGGGGAAATATCAGAAAAAAGGCCCTTTAAGGGGGAAAGGGTTTTTTTTGGTTTAAGGGGGTAGGAACAGAAGTTTATGGGGGCGGGGGGTTACTTGGGTTTTCTGGGGGGTTTATGGGGGTTTTGACGGTGGAAACGATACCACGGTTGGTGCGGGGGTTTGGACTTTAAGGGGGGGGAAACGGGTGGTGAGTGATGGAGCCCTTTGGAGAAGGATTTTTGTCCGGGTTAGGGGGGGTTTAAAGGGGGCCCTATAGTGGGGGCCCTTGGCGATGGGGGCCCAATTTTTGGTATTGGTGTTTTTCTTTTTTGAAAATTTTAAAAAGCCCAAAGGGGTGGGGGAATAAAACTTTTTAGTGCCCCTTTGAGAAGGGGTTGGGTTAAAAGAGAAATTGTTTTGGGTGCACCCTACCAGGAAGGGGGGTAGGGATTTTGGGGGCAACAAAAATTTTTTGGTTTTTAGGGGGGTTTGGGTTTTGTTGGCCAAGGTTAATTTGGATGTTTGTCCCCTTTCCCATGGGGGGGGGGTGAGGTTTTTTGGACTTTTAATTGGGGAAGGCTTGGGACAACGGGGGTTGATTGGGTTAAAATGATCCAATTTCCCAGGTGGGGCCGGGGGTAAATGGGGGCTTTTTTTCCCGGGAGGTTTTTTTGGGCCAAGTTTCTTCCTGTTAAGTGGGGTAGGGGTAAAAACAAAAAGGGAAAATTTTAAATGGGGGAAGAGGGGGCCTTTTTTTAAAAAGGTTTAAAGAGGTACTGGCCGGTTGGTGGTGGGGGCTTGTTTTTCCTTTAAATTTTGGAGGGCCCAATGTTTTTCCGTATTTTGGTACCCTTGTGGGTAAAATAGGGTCGGGGAGGGGGAAAAACCTTTATTCAAAATTTTGGGAAGATTGGGTTTGATCTCGTTTTGAATTTTTTTTGGTCCCCAACCAATTGTAAAATGGATATTCGGGGGTTTTTTGGGGATGGTTGGGTTTGGGGTTTTAAACCTTGTACTTGGGGAAAAGGCCCCCAAATTTTTTTCCCCCCAGAGGTGGCTTAGCCTCCTTCCAAAAGTAGGGTTGGGTTTGGCTGTGGAAAAATTCACGTTTTTCCCAAATTACCTTTTGTTATGATGTGGTGAAAAAAATTCCCCTAATTTGAAAGGCCCTTTTTGGTTTTAAATGTTGTCCCCTTTTATTAAAAGGTTCGGGGCGAGTCCAAGGCCCCTGGCCCCCCCTTTTATTGTCGCCCCAGGTAAATTCCTCCCTAGGTAAAGGTTTTTAAAACTGGCTTAAAGGATTTTGGTCCCCCCCCACCTTTTTCCCCGCCCCCCTTTTCCCCTTTACTGCCCCCTCCCCCCAAGAAATATTCCCCCCCAATCCCTTTTTCCCCCCCTTGTGTCCCCACCCCCCCAATTTTGTGCCCCCCCCTTTTTCGTGCCCCCCAATCCCCGGGAAAACCTTCCCCCCCCCTTTGCCCACCTTTCCTTCCTCCCCCGGGTTATTTTGTATTTTGTTTCCTGCCCCCCAAAAACCCCCCCCTTTTATTTCCCGGAAAAAAAAATTTCCAAAAAAACCCTTTCTCCTCGAAGGACAAAACCCCCCCTTTAAGTTTTGGGGGACTAGTCTTGTTGAAAAACCTTTTTTGCACTTTCCCCCCTTTATTTCCCCTTTTCCCAACCCGGGTGGGCGGGGGGGCAAGGGTGGTGGGGGTTCCAAACGGGTGGGGGGCCAATTACCCCCCAATTAAAAAAATTGGGGCCTAACATAAAACGGTGTACGGGGTCCTGAAGGGTTTCCTTTTTTAAAAATTTTTCGGAATCTTTTCCCCGGGTGGGTTTGCAAAGGGGCCCGGGGCCCCCAAAGGGGCTGCACCCAGTTATAGGGTTGATGGGGCGCCAGGAAAAGTCCCGGGTTTTTATACCCCCCCCAAAAACCTTTTTTCCCCTTGAGTGAGGTTTGTAGTCCTACCCCCTAAAGGGAAACCCGCTCCCGGCCTTCTTTGCCCCCCAAAAATTCTTCATGATTTGGGGGTTTGGGGGGGGTTTTGAACTCCGGGAACCCAATTGCGGGACCAGGTCTGCAGCCCCCCAGACCCCTTTGAGTTCGCCTGGTCTTCGATCGGGGTTTTTTCTTTCTCAAAATTTCACGTAAACGGGAAAAAGGGGACACCCCCAGGTCTTTTCCCTTTCCCTTTCAGTCGATGTGGGGTGTGTGTGGTGTTTTTTGGGGAGGGGGGGGGAGTGTCAAGATATGGCAATTTTTTTTTTTTTTTTTTTGTAACGATGGGGGGGTTTTTCCTTTTTGTAAAAGTTTCCCTGCCAGCCAGATGTTTGCCAAAGGTTTTTCTCTTAGATAAAATTAACAAGGGAAAAAAAATTAAAAAGGGGACATTTTTGCCAAAATTTTTACAAACCCCTTGTGTTGAACAAGAAGGGGGGAATTTTTGCTTTTGGCCCCGGGGAATGTCAATTATTGTATTGGGTCTTAATCTACAATACTTTTAAAAAAAGTTTTAATACTGTAGTTGGGGATTTGCCTGCGTGTGCCGGGGGGATGTACTCTCTTATTTATGTTTATTTTGTTTTGGGTTAGGATTTTATACGTGATGGGTTTACGTAATGAAAGTTTCCGAAATGGACTTCTCCCGCGGGAATGTGACGGGTATTAAGGGGTTGTGTACCAAATGCAACACGGGTATGTTAAATTTTTAAAAACTGGCCCCCCTGTGTTTTTGGGGTGGGGGGGGGCCCTCCAATTAAAGTCAGTAGGTAGGTCACACCCAATGCCGCGTGCCTCGTTTGCTCCGGGTTTTCCCTCGTGTTTCACGGTCGCTTTTACGTGAAAATTTTAAATTTTGTGCCATCAATCCAATTACATACATCCCTCTACCCCGGGAAACCAATCTTGGGGGGAAAAAACTTATAAAAGGAGTCAAAAAAGGAAAATTAGTGGGGCATACCTAGAGAGTTTACTGCCAAGGGGAATCAACCCCTTTTTTTCCGTTGCAAAATAATAAAAAATTTAAAAACTTTTTTTTGTCAAGGAAAGAAATTTCTCCCTGATAACTTTGGGTGTATACATGTTTTAATAGTTTTATAAAAAGGGCTCCCTAGTATATATTGAAAAGGTAAAGTGTCTTTGGGAAAAAGGTGAATTTGTAAATAAAATTTGTTTAACCCTATAGAGGCAGGTGCCAGAAGTCCCCAGAAACTTACCCCGGGTTTCCAAGCTTTTTTTAATAATCTTTCGGGCCCTTTTGGTGTACTCGCATATAATCTAGTGATACCAGTGAATACAGAATGCAGTGTTGTAGTGCAACTAACCAGTATTAAATGGTATTTAAAGTGGAGTGAGTAAATTTAAATTAGTTTTTTTTTTTCCCTTGAAATACCAAAACTTATACTGTAAATTTCATATAACCGGGGTTCCCCAGGGGTGCAATATACAAAACGGAAGCAATTTTTATACGATAAACCCGCCCTTTCCCTTTCCAAAATTTCTACCGCCCCCCCAAACTTATTTAAAAATTAATATAGCATTTATTGTGGTGGGAGGGAAAAAACAAAAATAGATACATAAATTGTTTTTTTTGGAAAGGGCCCCACATATGCAACATTAAAGGTATCTTTTTTTTCAAAACTTTTTTCGCCTCCCACATTTGGGCTTCCCATCGAGTACAAAAAAGTTGATAAAAGGGCAAAAAGATCTTGAAGACGATTTTTTAATCACCTTTCCCCCTTAAAGTTTTGAGGGGTTCACAGCGATTGATAAACAAGGGTTGGGGGCTCGACCGTTCGTCACGTAGGCTGCCAAAAATCCCCGGCTCTTAACAGCAAGTTTTATTTTTTTGTATAAATCAAATCCCATTTTACTGGGGGAGATAATTTCAAGTAGCCCTTTCATGTTTTCCCCCAAAAACACCGACTATTTAATTTTTTTTTAAATAATTTGCCCCATGATAGATCAGATCGACTGGCCCGAACCCTCGACGGGCCGAACCCTTATGGCCCAAACCCCTTGACTGGTTCAAAGGGTTCGTTGGAAAATAAGAGACGGAAAAAGGGAGGGGGTTGTGGGTTTCCCCTTTATAAAAACACAAAAAAAAATTAAAAAATAAAGGAAACGTACAGGGAAATTTGTCCAATTAGTTAGAAATAAAAATACAAATAGTAACTTCTTTTAAAAGGAGGTTTTTTAAAATAGAGTTTTAAAAGAGGTTCCCTAGTGGAATTAAGAAAAACAACCACCAAATCATTTTTAAAAGCTCTGTATGTCTGCAGTCAATAAAAACAAAGGGGCTTCCACATGGAAAATTATCTTTTTTGGGGGAAATTTGGGTTTGTCACGCCCCTTGTCAGTTACCAAGAACTAGCTCCCAAAGCAGAAAAAAAAAAGGGGAAAGTTTTTTTGGGTATCCCCAAAGAAAAAAAATTTCTGGGGGAAAAAAAAATCAAAAGGGGGTAAAAAAAGGGAAAACATAAAAGCTGCTTTAAAACCCAAACCTTTGGAACTTTTTCCCAACGAGGGGAACAAAAAAATTGGGCTGAATGGTACTCCCCTTTGGATACGGGCCCATGTATCAAAAAACTGAAAGGGGTTTTGGGGGGGTGATTTTCCAATGGAAAGTCGTAAATGGGGGGGCTGATTTTGCGGTCCTAGGGGGACAGAAATTGGTGAAGCGGAGGTGCTGCCCTGGGAAAACAGAAAGGGTGAACGGGAGGGCTGCCCGGGGAGACAGTAATGGTGAAGCTGGGGGTTTGCTGCCTGGGAGACAGTAATGGTGAAGCTGGGATTTTGCCCGGGTTGGGGGGAATTATACGCGGGAAAGGGAAAACATATAAAGCCCTCAAAGGGGAAAAGGACCCCGTAGGGGGGAAAACAAGGTAGTCAAAGATAAGAAAAAACCCAATTTTGGGCAAACTTGAAATACCACAGGAAATGCAAACAAGAGGATTCCACTTAGCTTTAGGGGAGGATAAATTGCCAAAAAACTGGGGGGAGCTCCTTTTGTTGGTGCAAGGGGGGATGGGGAATAAGACGGGGGAAACTTTGCCCCAAAAAGGGGAAAAACAGCCCACAGAAACCCAAGGAAAAAGGAAACCAAGCCTGTGCACATACTATGCATTTGGGTCCCGGGAGACAGGGGAAATCGGGGGAAAAACAAACGGGAAAGTGCAACTATGACCACCCTAGAAAATACCATGCCCCCTATGACAACAGGGAAAAAGCAAAAATCCCTTCCCGTAAACTTTTTCACCCGAAATGTGTACCTCTTTAGTACAGGCAGACTGTGCTAAAAAACTTAAATTGCCAGGACACCCTCTAAAAGGGGACAAAAAGATTAAAAAAACATCCTGGCCATGGGGAAAAAAAGGGGTAGCCACAGCCACTCAAGGGGAGAGGTTTTTTTAGTGCCCGGAAAAGGGGAAAAAAACTGGGAGGAAATGGCAGGAAAAATTTGTACACCAAAACCAGAAATTCCCGGAGTGGAACCACAACGGAAAGCCTCCCCCCAAACCCCAAAAGATACAGATATTTAAAGCGGAAAAAAAAATTTTCCCCCCCTACCAAAAAATCCCCCCAGTCCGATGACATTTTCTTTTCCAAAAATACAGGGGGTTTAAAACCAGCCCAAAAAACAACAAAATTTCCCTTTTTATCCCGGGGCGCTTTCAGAGGCCCAAAGGGAATGTTCGCGGGTTTCACTGAGACCCCCATAAAGGAAAATTGGGGCAATGAAAAAATGGATCCCAGGTTAAAAACCCATACAGATGTGACAGAGTGAACCCGGCAAAAGGGGGGGGGGGTTTGGGCCCGTACATTGCAGGTCATTGTTTGCACAGACCCGCTAAATGTCTCAAATGTTGTGGAAGTTTTAGTAGTTTAAAGGTCGAGAAACCCCAAAACCCAGTTTATTGTGGAGTCTACAAGCCCCTGGATGCAACTCCCAGCAATTTTAGGAACAGCTGTTAAAAAAAATTTACCACGTCTGGGGAAAAAAAATTTCCCCTCCCGCAACCCAAAATCTTGCTTTCCCGGGGGATTTCAACTTAAGGCACCTAAAATGGAGGAAAATGCAAATAAAATTTTTGCAGTAATAAAACCCAGGAGGCAGCTCGATGAAAACTCACACTACACGAGTTCTAAATCTCTGGGGGGGAAAATTCCCAAATTTTAAACCCCCCAAATAATGGGGCCTTTCTAGGCTGGAGAAAACCCTAACCCAACTTCACTAACCCAAAGATGATCTGATAGAAAGTCACCATATCCAAAAAAAATAAACCAATCACAAAATAATTGAGGTTCAGACGTATGCGTGGAAACCCCAACCGACTAATGAACTAGTCTCGGGGGGATCAAATTTACCAAATTTAACTTCAATAACAAAAACATAAAGTGGGGGCCCAAGTAAACCCCAAATCCTAAAAAAATATAAGCTGGGAAGATATACTAAGCAAAAAACCAAAAACCCCCCCGATCCCAAAAACAGATTAAAAAGGTGGGACTCGAAGTAAAAAGGGGGACAAGGCTTATTCCTCTAAAAAAAATGAGGATAGTGGGAAAAAAAAAGAACAGGGGCCCCCCTTTACAGGGGACGGAAAAGAAAACCCGAGGGGGCTAAAAGAGGTTTAAAATATTGGGAAAACGTAGGGGGTTTCTGGTAGAGAAATAGCAAGCATCGAACTCAAGCTAAAGGAATTTATAGGAGTCAGGAATTTGCGGGGGAAAACCAAAAGCCATAAAAGAAATCGAAAAAAAAAAAAAAACCCCCAAAATATTTCTTCTCCCATCCCAAAACAAATCGAGAACAAAACCCGTATTTTGGGGGCCCCTTTCTTAAAAAAAAGATGGGTCCCAAAACAGATACAGCAAGGAAAATGAGTGAGCAAATTTAAAATTCCAATATGACTCAGTTTTTAAACAAACCGCTAACCAGATTGGTCGAAATCAAAAAGAATTTTTTTTTTGAGAGGGGCCCCAAAATTTTGGGTTTAAAACAAGCCTATCCGAGGGTTTTCCTGACGCCAAAATGCTTCGACAGGCGATTAAAAGACAGCCCCTGCACCCCTGCCCCAGGGCCAGACCCCCATGGGGAAATCCGTGTTCCCTCAAGAAATGCCCAAAAAGGGCCCCTTTACGAGCCTTTTCCCCTCCTATGGAGAGGGGGCATGGACACGGGGCGTCCCCCCAATTACTAAAAAAAACAGACATAGGCCCCCCTCCACAAAGGGGGAGTAAAGCAACAACAAAGAACTACAGACCCATAGCCCCTAACATCCCATATCATAAAAACTTTTAAAGGGCCTAAAAAGAAAATCCCACCCCTCTAAAACCCATCAGTTACACAACCCCAGGGCAAAAATGGGTTTTTGAACAGGGGCGTCCCGTCCTTTTCTCAACTATTGGTCCCCACACAAGGTCCTAAATGCACTAGAAAATAAAAAGAAAAGCAGATGTAAAAATTTTACAGACTTGCAAAAAACCTTCCACAAATGTACCATGGCGTTTAAAAGCGCACAAAATGCGTGCTAAAGGGGTTAAAAGGGGAAAAGGGGCGGGCGAAAGGATCTATAATTTCCCCCACTAAAAGAAAACCCCGAGAGGGAGTTTGTCACAGAGTAAAGTCCGAGGCAACTTTCGGTGAAAAACTCTGTTCCACAAAAGGCCCCAGTACTCGCTCCCATCTTGTTCCCCATTTCCCATATCCGACTTTGACAAGGTTCAGCCACGCACCGTGCTTCCTTTTAAGGGTGACACTCGAAATCTGCATGACAGTGTCTTTCCCTTGCAGGGCACTGCAAGGCCCCCGGGGACATCAACCGAATCTTTTAGTGGGCGGGAGGGAAAAAAATATGAAATTTAACGATGAGAAAATTTTAATTACTCAGATATGGTAAAAAACGAGGGAAATTTAAAATTTTATCAGAGTACAAAAAAAAACTGGGCCCCAAAATAAGCAAACACCCAAAAGGCCCCAAAAAACCCGGGGGGTGATCATGTCAAAGGATCTCAAACCCTTTTAAGGGGCCAAACATTGTATCACCGCATTGCTAGAAAAATGAAAAGGATGGGGTAATTAAACCTTTTAAAACTAGGGGGGCCCAAGGGCCCCTGAAGACACCTTCAGGTCACTTGTTCTATTTTAGCCCCCGGAATATTGCTGCACACAAAAAGCCCCCCCTTTCAAAGGGAGGTGAAATTGCTGACCCAGAAAATTACAGAAAACCTTCACGGCGCACATAAAGGGAAAAAAAACACCCCAATTTTCTGGGGGCGCTTGAGGTTCCTGAACCTGGGATTCCCTGGAAGCAGGGGGGAGAGATACATGATTATTTAACCCGGAAAAAACCCAGAGGGACTAGTACCGAACTTGCCCCACGAAAATTATCACTACGAAAACAACAGATTGGCAGACGATCAACATCCCCCCAAAGAAAAACAGGGGTGTCACTAGCACCCTTAAGAGACCATACAATAATGTAGGGGCCCGAGACTGTTCAATGCCCCCCAGCTTTCATAAAAGGGGGGTTACCAAAAAGACCCCGGAGTCTTCCCAAACCCGGCACTGGAAAGCACCTAAAGTCGGTTCCCGATCAGCCGGGGTTTTGGGGTCGTAGTTGGTTTGCGTTCGCCAGAGCAACAGCCGGTTATCAGGCTCTGATCCACAGGAGCCCGGGCAACGCCCGGCCGGGGGGGGTTGACTCCCCCCAAAATCTCTCCCAGGTAAAAAATCCAGTTCCTGACCAACCCCCGGGTGTGGGTTTTGGGGGACGTTGGGATTGCATGCCCGGGGTCAGGGAAAAAGCCTGGTTGATCCAGGCCCTGGGTCCACAATGAGGCCTGGGCCCCAGACCCGGGCCCCGGGGGCGTTGACCCCCGGAACTCTGTCCCGGTAAACTCCAGGTAAAAATCTCACACTCATCCTTAACCCCCACAGAGACCCCACACCCCTAAAGAAAACTCCCCGAGCACTCACACAAACCCTCCTGTACCCTACCACAGCCTCCACACCCAAACCCCTACCCTTCCACAGCACTCCCACAAATTATCCTTTACCAAACCCAGAGCACGGCCCCCCACGCATTTTAAAGTACCGTCCAAGAATATTTTCCCCCAACCCATACTAAATCCCCCCAGAGCACTCCCAAAACCCCCAAACTTTACCCCACGAGCACTCCCCAAAAAGCCCTCCGTACCCTCCCCAGCACTCCCCACACCCTCCTGTTCCCTCTAGGAAACACTCCCACGCCCATTTCCCGCACCCTTTCCCCAAAACATTCCCAAAACCCCACCCTTTCCCCCCCAGAGGGTCCCACACCCATCTTGAACCTTCCCCCGAGCACACCCACACGAATCCGTACCTTCCCCGAACACTAAAACGCCCCTCCCCGTACCCTTCCCGGGAAAGCTCCCCCAACCCCTCCAAAAACCCCCCCCAGAGAAATCCCACCCAAACCTGCACCCTACCCAAACACCCCCCACACCAATTTCCGTACTCCCCCTAAATTGGGCCCCCAAAACCCATTCCCATTCCCTTTCCCAAAACACTACCACACCCTTTCCTGCCAAACCCCCCCAGTGCATTCCAAACCCCCCCCCCCTTTTTTTAACCCCCCCAAAAAGCACCCATACCCATCCGAACTATCCAAGAGCACAAACCCCACCTATCCTGCACATTCACGGGGGCCCCCCCACAAGGGTCAAGTAAACCCTTTTCCCGAACACTCCCCCCACCCGTCCCTTTCACCCTAACAGAAACACCCCCCCAACGCAAACCCATACAATTCCCAAACACTCCCCAACACATCCCTTTACCCTCCCCGGGCCACTCCCACAACCCCTCCGAACCCTCCCCGAGCAAACCCCAAACTATCCGTACCCCTCCACGAGCACTCCCCCCAGCCTTTTCCCAAAACCCTGCACAGCAAAACCCCACGCTCCTGTACCCTCCAACACACATACATACCCCTTTTTCCCCGCACTTCCCCCACCCCTCAGTTTCCCCCCATTAGCAAATCCCACACTCATCCGTAAAACCCACGAGCACTCCCACACCACGTCTACCCTTGGGCAGCACTCCCACATCCCTCCTGCAGCCTACCAGAGAAATCCCCCTCCACCCCGTACCCCCCCCGGAAAAACTCCCATTCCCATTTCCCTACCCCTCCCCCGAACACTCCCCTTTCCCCTCCCGTACCCTCCCGAAAACTCCCACACCCTTCCTGTACCCTTAGGAAAACACACCTGCACTTCCTTACCCTCCCAGATACTTTCCCCCAAAACACCCCACCCTTTCCCGAGCACCCCCCACACCCATCCGAAATCCCAGAACAGTCCCACTTCCCCCAAAGTTTAAATTTCCCTTAGAATCCCACAATCAAAACCCAGTGCCCTCCCCGAAACACTCCCCCACCCATCCTGGGAAACCCCCCCAAGATAATCCCCCCACCCATCCTTTACCCTCCAGGAAAAAAATCCCCCCACCCCCTCCTGGGTCCCATCTCAGAGCACCCCCCACAACTTTTCCTACAGCTTCCCCGATCACTTTTCCCCACCCATTCTTTACCCTCCCCGAAAACCCCCCACACTCATTTCCCGTTACCCTCTAGGAGCACTCCCACACACATCCTGCACCCTTTACAGGCACCCCAACAACCCAACCTGCCCCTCCCAGAGGGCTCCCCCACCCCTCCTGTACCCCCCTTTCCCGGCATTCCCACACCCCTCCGTAGCCCCCCAGAGTACTCCCCCACCCCCTCCTGTGGGGCCCGTAATAGCACTTTCCCCACCACCCGTACCTTTTCCCCGAACCTCCCCACACCCATACTGGTTTTTCCCCCCCCATGAGGGCCCCCCACACTTATTTTTTTTATCATTTAGAGAACTCCACACCCCAACTCGCACCCTCCCAGAGTACTCCCACACTCATTATGTACCCCCAGAGCACATCCACACCCATCCTCTCCCCTCAAAGAGGCTACCACCACCCACCCCCATACCATCCCAGAAACACTCCCACACCATCAATTAAGCTGCAGGAGCACTCCCACACCCATCCTGCACCCTCCCAGAGGACTCCCACACCCATCCTGTACCCTCCAGGAACACTCCCACACTCTTCCAGCCACCCTCCCATAGCACTCCCACCCATATCCTGCACCCTACCAGAGCACTCCCACACCCATCCTGCACCCTCCAAGAGGACTCCAAACCCCCCCTTACCACACCTAGCAGAGCACTCCCACAGCCATTCCTGTACCCTCTGGGAACACTCCCCAACCCATCATTTACGCTGAAACAAGCACTCCCCCACCCATCCTTCATCCTCCCATAACACTCCCACACCCACCCTGTACCCAAATAAGAGCTTCTCCAACGCCTATCCTGTACCCTTCAAAACACTCCCATACCCATCCTGTACCCTCCAGATCAATCCCACACCCATCCTGTACCCTCCAAGACAACTCCTACATGCATCCTGTACCCTGCCAGAGCACTACCACACCGATCCTGCACCCTCCCAGAGCATTCCCACATGCAACCTGTACCATCCCAGAGTACCCCGATACCCATCCTCTACCCTCCAGGAAAACTCCCACACCCATCCTGTACCCTCCCAGAGGACTCACACACCCATTCTGTACCCTCTAGGTGCAATCCCACATCCATCCTGCACCCTCCCAGATCATTCCCACACCCGTCCTGTATCCTCCCAGAACACTCCCATGTGCATCCTGTACCCTCCTAGAACACTCCCACACCAATCCTGTACTCTCCCAGAATACTCCCACACACATCCTGTACCCTTCCCGAGCACTCCCACACCCCTCATGTACCCTAGACTAGCACTCCCACACCCATCCTGTACTCTCCCAGAGCAATCCCACACCCATCCTGTACCCTCCCGAGCACTCCCACACCCATCCTGTCCCTTCCCAGAGCAATCCCACATGCATCCTGTACGCTACCAGAGCACTCTCACACCCATCATGAACCCTCCAGGAACACTCCCCCACTCATCCTGAGCCCTACGAGAGCACTCCCATACCAATCCTGAGCCCTCTGTGAGTGCTCCCACACCCATCCTGTACCATCTAGGAGCACACCCACACCTATCCTATCCTCACAGAGCATTCCCACACCCATCCTGCATATTCCCAGAGCACTCCCACGCCCGTCCTGCACCCTCCAGAGCACTTCCACACCCATCCTGCACCCTACCAGAGCACTACCACACCCATCCAGTACCCTTCCAGAGCACGCCCACACCATCCTGTACTCTCCTAGAGCATTCCCACACCCATCCTATACCCTACCACAGCACTCCTACACCCATGCTGTACCCTCCCACAGCACTCCACACCCATCATGTACCCTCCCAGAGCACTCCCACACCAATCCTGTACCCTCCCAGAGCACTCCCACAGCCATCCCGTACCCTTGCCACAGTAATCCCACACCCCATCCTCTACTGTCAGCCATTAGTGTCTGATATATGCTGACATAGAGAAATTTTCTCCAGGAATGGGTATTAGCCCCATTCAGCCCTGAGAGGCCCCAGCCCCCTCAAAGGGGCAAGCACAAAAGACTTGGCAACAAAGCACCATCCCCCCAATAAAAAGCAG
>NC_069448.1:29427597-29447527 GCF_026875155.1 Cherax quadricarinatus | reverse complement strand
AAAAGTGGTTCCGTCGGCCTCACGCTCTTTGTTTACACTCGTGTTTCTCGCCTCACCTACAGGCGGTGCACCGGCGCTGCCAACCCGCTGAATTTGACTTACTCTGTGTCACCCCATCTCCATCCCACATCCCCCCCCCCAGTTTCCAGCGGGAAACTCATCACTCTGTGACACAATGCCGTAGGTACACTGGCGGACGTCTCTCTGTGCGTGGTCTTGGAGGTGGCAATATGGGAGTGTGTTGTGCAAGGGTCTGGCTGGGTGCTGGCTCTTGTACTTGTGGGAGTGCCTGGTCTGCGTGGTTCCGGGGTTGTCTCTGTGTTGTGCAACTGTGTGGGTGTGGTTGCTATGTCGCCACTGGGTGCCTGAGACCGCTCATTGCTCTGTGCCACACTACATGCTGGTGGGGGTAGGGTGTCGGGAGGCGGGGGGACATGGTGTGGTGGTGGCAAGGGCTGGTTGGCGTTGGCCAGCCCCTGAATGTGGTGCAGGAACTGCCGATTGCGCAAAGTAATCCATCTCGAGCCATCTACTTTGACTAAGTACTGGTCATACGGCTTCGATTCCACCACCACACTGGTCTTGTCCCATCTCGTGCTGTGATTCCCAGTTTGGTTTTGCAGAAGCACTCGATTGCCAGGCACTAAGGGGGGAAGCTGCCGGGTGTGGTGCTGTAGATCGTCGACTTGTTTGGCGAATCTTAGCCAGAGGGCCTCTTCTTGCATATCCTATGTTTGACGCCACACAGGGTGAATCAACGGGTTGGTGAATACCTGCATACCCAGAGCAATGGGTAACAGATACTGAAGATTCTTGCTGAAGATAATTTGTGCTGGTGACATATTGGTTTGAGGGTCTGGGGTGTTTCGATAGTGAAGCAAGCCAGCAGTCACCACCTCTGTATCGAGACTCCCATTTGCATCCGTGTGCGATGTCAGTAAGCGCTTCACCAATTTGATGGCTACCTTTGCCTACCTGTTGGACTGCGGGTGGTGTGCCGGTGAAAGGCGATGGCTCACTCCCCATTGTTGCAGAAGTGATGGTTTCTTTTGCGGTGAACTCCGGGCCTTCATCTGTGCTCAGTTCTTCGGGAACATCGAATGTTGTGAAGTAATTGAGAAGGGACGTGATGAAGCCCTTGGTGCCCGACTTGGACGTGACAATGTGTGGCCAGCCACTGAACCTGTCCATGATGACTAGGTACCCAGTGCCACACACTACACAAAAGTCAGCAGCAATGGCTTGGAAGGAATTACTTGGTACAAATGGTTGTACAGGCGGCATACGAGACTGGGAGGGTGACATTCCCCAGCAGGCATGGCACCTGGAATGTGTGCTCTCGATGTCTCTGGTGATGCCCGGCCAAAAGACGGCACCTACTGCCCTACTGTGCATGCGACTGCTGCCTTGGTGAGCTGCGTGAAGCATCCATAGGACCTCATTCCGAAGTTACTGTGGTATCATGATCCTGTGGTCCATCATGACGACTTCATCCATGAGAGATAACCTGTCACGGTACTGCCAGTACGGTTGCAGCTCCTCTGGTAAGGCATCCCGGGATGGTGGGAACCCGAACTCAACTAGTGTGAGCAGCTGGAGGTTGTGGTTTGTGGAGGTGCACTCCTTGACTCTCTCCCATGTGACCACGCTGAGAGACTCCACTGATGATCTTGCTGCCGCCACGAGGAGTGTCTCCAGGTCATCGTGGGTGCCCGCTGGGACCCGGATAGGCGACAAAGCACACATTTCACTGGCTGTATCCTTTGGGTCTGTGGCTGATGGGTATCGCGATGTTGCATCTGGTGCATCTTGCCAGGGATGTGCATGATCCAGTACTGCCACATTAGGGTGCACTGTTTCAGTTGGAAGAGCTTGGATATGGTGCTGTCATCTAGTGCTTGATCCCCAAGGATTTTCACAAGCGGCTTGTGGTCAGTCGTTATGAGGAGATCCTGGCACCCCTTGCTGAAGAAGTGGCTATCTTCCAGTGCTCATGCAATGGCCAAGGCCTCCCCCTCAATTGGAGCATACCGCTTCTCAGCATCCCTTAAGAAGCGAGACCCCGCTAGTGTTACCGTCCACCCATCTGCACAACACCCAGGAATAGTGTGGTCACAGCTGCAATGTTTCTGGCAGAGCCAGTAACCCACCCCATTCTAGACCAGTCAGGGTTGAGGCACATCAGCTTGCTGGGATCAAATATCTCGACCCCTGCTTTAATTGCATTGATGATTGCCTCTTTTGAGCGATGGAACGCCTCTTCCAGGGCTGAATCCCATCTGAGGCTGACCTTGGGGCTGAGGAGCGGCTTGAACGGTGATATCATGTCCGTGGTCCTGCCATAGTGCGACACCTGGTTAACGAGGCGGAACCAAACCCGTACATCCATGATATTGGCTGGTCTTGGGAATATCGCAATGGCATTCAGGTACTTAGGTAGGGGTCTCACTTTGGACCTGGTTATCTAAAACCCTGCAAACTCACTTCTGTCATGGCAAACTGAAACTTAGGGTGGAATGAGGACCACACCATTGCGGCCTACGATCTCCAGATAGTCGATCACTCGCCACCAATGCTCCTTCAAATCCATGTCATATATGATGGTGTTGTTGACGCATTTGTTTTTTCTAGGTACATCAGCTATGATGGTGTCATACCGTTGCATGTAGGCATCCTGTGATGCGAGGAAGCCCATCGGTGCACGACAGTAGTGGAGCCTGCCTTGCTCTGTCAGGAATGTTATCTTGTGGCGATCCTCAGGCCGGATCTCAATGAAGTGAAAGCCGTTCCATGCGTCTATGATGGTCTTGAACGTATTAGGTGGGACAGCCTTCTCCTGTTTAATAGGTGGTACGGTGTGATGGGTCTCCCGCACACTGTGGCAGTTTAGTGGTTGCAGATCCACTGTACGACGGGGTGTGCCGTCCGACTTGGGTGTCAGAACCATACTGTGGAGCCAAGTCACAGGTGTGTTTGGAGGCACTCGCTCTATGATGCCCAGCACCACGTCCCTATCCAGTTGGTCTGACACTTCCTGTTGCCAGTGAATTGGGACGTTTGGGGGTCGTCTGGTCACCACTGGATGCACCCCTGGGTAAACCCGAATCTCCATTGGGGGGCCCATCATCGCAGGGAGTGGCTAGTGTGGGTATATGTTGAAGGTCGACGAAGCATACCTCTCCAAGAGCCGGGTCTTCATCTCAGCCGTGGACTCAAGTGGTGCTATGGGCAGACTGGAGGGACGGGGAGGTGGTGCTGTGCACTGTAGGCACCCGCATTTTGCCATGGTGGGGCTGGTATATGTACTCGCCACATTCCCACACACACCAGTTTCTGTCGCACCAATATTTGGGAAGTCAGGTCCGATAACCTTCAGCTGTTCCAACCCAACTCAGCTCGGGTAAAACCGGCTGGTGGAGTCCATACCATAGACCACCGCATATGTCTTGAGTTGCTCCCCTTGTTTGTTGCAACCAGTGTGAGGAATGCGGTGCCCAGAACATTTATCTCTGCATTATTAGCGGCCAGAATGTGTGTGGAGACATGGGTGAGGTGCCGTTGGCATAAGCCCAGCTTCTTGAGGGCCCACAGCCCCATCAGCAAGTCTGTGCACTGGAGTCGGCGATGGCCAAGATACGAGCTGACCGCCGTGGTGGACACGGTGTCTTCTCATGTCTAGGCCTTGCCGTCCACAGCTATTGTTAAAGACAGCATCAGATGAGGCAGAGCTCACTTGCACAGGAGCCTATCTCGGCGGTAGCCACATAGTGAAGCAGTGCCTCCACCGACCCACTGGAAGATGGTGGAGACGACTTACGGGGACGTGGGTTGTTCTTTTTCCAGCATCCGAGACACAAACGTGGATTCCTTGAGTTTGCTTCTCACCATACCAAACTGGGAGGTGAGAGAGCCACACTGGCAGCGTATCTTGCGTCTCATCTGGGCCTGCTCACGATGATCCTGTGTGGGCGCTGGTGATACCTGGCTGCAGCACCCATGGACCATCTTTTTGTAGGTGCTGGCCACCACCCGTAGATTCTCAGTCGACATGGTACAGGCGGCGGTCTCTTTGCTATCTACAAGACTGACAGTTTCAGTGTCTATGTGTCAATGTCTGTCATCCCAAGGACCTCCTTGATGTCATCTGTCAGACAGGTTAAGAGAACCAGTTTGACAATATCTTCGGTGTAGTCTGTGGCAATGGTGCCAGAGCAGGTGGCCACCCTACAGGTTCCAGTTTTGGTCCACTGGCAGACATTGGCCAACCTGCGCAGTCTAGCCACATACTGTCTGACGTGCTCCCCTGGTTCCTGCTTCGTCTGAAGCAGTGCTGCACGTCGCACACTTAGTGCCACACTCGCCACTGTGAGATGTTTCATGGCGTCTAAGACTGCTGCCTCAGGGCTACTGGCTATTGTTGGAGTTTCCCGGAACAATGCAGCTTCTAACTCAGGCACACAGCAGGCCAGGAGCTGAGCAGTGATTTGATTGGGTGTTAGGTCGGTCCCATTTTGAAACATCTCCCACCGGCAGGTAAATGCAGCCCAATCATCTTCACTGATGCCTTACTGTAGTGTTGGGCGGTTGATTTTGGGCGGCTTCTGTCGTGTGTCCCTGGTGTCATGCACATTCTTCTGATGTAGCTGCATCAGTGCAATGCATGTAGGCATGTCCTCTGCCGTCTTCACCACTGTACATCCTGCCGCCTCACAACTCAGCGAGACCGCCATCACCACCAGGTATGCCTGGACAGGCTACCACACCAGCTCCTTAACCCGTGTAGTACGTAAGTTAATATCTAAGAGCATGATCAAAGAGACATTCAGGTGTGTGTTGGTAATCCTTTATTCAGGTACAACATAATGAATGCTCCTAGCTGCAAAGAGACAAAACACACAAATTAGGATGCACAACCTGACGTTGTGAGTACACGTTGTACCTCCTAGCCCTGATATATCATTGACTGGCACAGTATGGATGGCCGAATACGTGACTATTAACTTACGTATTAGGGAGGTAATATGTGTTCCATTGGCCTCATGCTCTCTTTGTTTACACTCATGTTTCTCCACCTCACGCTCTCTTTGTTTACATTCACGTTTCTCCACCTCACCTACAGGCGGGCACCGGCGCCACCAGCCCACTGAATTTGACTCACTCTGTCCCCCATCTCCATCCCACACTAACATACCTCAACATGTCCTCACACACCTCCAGGTCTCGCCCACTCCACCAACAATGTACATCCCTCATCACCTCCCCCACAAGACAACCTCTAACCCCCCTTCTGAGGTATTGCATCTTAACATAAATCACCCTCACCCTGGGCCCCAATGCCAACAAACCCAATCCCCTCTTAAGCACCCCAGTCATTACCACCTCTCGTCCCAACCACCCCCTTCCATAACCCCAAATATACCTTAACACCCTCCGCTGGATTTCTATGACATCACAGTTTCCTCAAGGGGGTACACTTCCGCCACCTCCCCAAACCTTACTGTATACCAGCGAATTCACTACCACTGCCCTTTGGTGCAACGTTACATCCCTGGCCCGAAGACCACGTAGCCTGCTCACTGCCCTGTCCCTAACTGCTTTCGAATTAGCCTTTCAGCTCTCCTGCATATCTGCCATGTACAAAAATCCCACAAATCTTGATCCTCTCCACCACAGACCATCCAAACCCCACACCCAATCTCCCCCCCCCACCCAAGTGCCCACCTCTAACATCAACTTGCTCTTATTAACCCTCATCCCTGTAATGGCCCCGAACCTCTCGACCTCACCCACCTTGGAAAAAACCTCACTTCCAATAAGTAAATTCGTCGTATTATCAACATAACCCACAACCCCCTCCCATTCCCTTCACCCCCTTCCCATTCAACTTACAGTCTACAAGCTCATGAAACGGATTCTGTACAAACAAAAGTTGGGAAAGTGGGCATCCCTGCCGCAAACCCCTCTCCATACTAACCTTACAACCACACCACCAGTCACCTGTACCCACATTGTCGCTCCTGCATACAAGGAATCCACCCACCCTAAAACCTTGCACCAAAGCCCAACCCACTCAAGCTCTCACGCATAAAAACCCTATCCACACAGTCATAAAGCATTCTCCAATCCAATCCAATGAACCCCCCCCACCTCTACAACCCTCTAAGAAATCTTTGATGCGTCCGTGGCCTTCCGCATGCTCCTTCCCGGAATTCCAAACTGATCCCTGTGTAAAACCGACCCAAGAATCCCCTTCAACCTATTCCCTAGAATCTTTGCGAATACATTATAATCAGCACACATCAGAGAAATCCCCCGGAAAGCACTCAGAACCTGCCCCCTCCCTTCTTTGGTACTAACACTAACTATACCTGTACATTGTGACTCACCCATCCTCCCACCATCTAGCAAACTGTTCAAAACCCCAACAAAGCAATGCCTTATGCACCCCCAATGAGCCCTGTAAAAATCAATAGGCAGACCATCAAACCCCGGCGACTTACCCCTGCTCATTCCAAAGACTGCATCTGCCACCTCAGCTTCACGAATGCCACCCTCAAACCCACCCTGTCCTGTTCTCCTATAACTCATGAATCCCTCTACTAAAAATCTCCTGCCAGGTGCCTTGTCTCGCACACCCTCTCCATTTTTTACGGAACCATTCACCAGCGTAAGAGCTGATACTGTCCATGGAGGAAAGGACCGCACCATTTGGGTAGCCCCCACCTCCGAGCTAGCCACTAATTGCAATAACATGGTCACTTTTCCTACTTTCCCTAAACTTATCGCAAGACGAACCCAGACGGTTTTATCACCCCACAACACCCTCCAACCCTGATCAAAAACCATACCGCATCAAATCATTCATTATATCTGCAATCCTACCTCGAAGTAGTGTGATGTCCTCCCCACCCCCCTCTTGTAACTGGCCCTCCAAATAATTCTGCATTCCATAATGCCATCTTGCCTCCACACATCCCTTAACCCTATAAAAATCTGCAATCCCCAGCTTCACCCTCAACTCCCACCAGTCTATAAGCTGCATTGCCCAATCCCTTGCTTCCCAAAGTCTTAACCACCACTCCTGAAAGCAAGTAACCCCACCCTCCCCCCTAAGCAGCCGCACATTAAATTTCCAGTAACCAGGGTAAATATGCACAGCATCCTCCCATGACAGATCTACTGTCACTGCCCTATGATCCGAAAAACCCACATCGAATGTCTGCACCCTCCCCCCCTCCAACTCCTGCATGACAAATTCTGTCTAGTCACTCCGCATAACCCCGACGGACGAACTTCTGTTCCACCGTATAACCTCCCTCCCCACAAGATCTACGACACCCACGTCCCTCAACATATCCCTAAGGACACTTAAAGCACAACCCGCCCCTCCTCAGTTCCACATCCTGGCCATGTATCACACAATTCCAATCCTCACCTATGATCATAATGGCAGGCAATCCCCTTAAGTGATACAATAATTCGTCTCTCACAAAATTCACCTTCACCCACACATTTCTCGACGCCATCATATACACATCATATATACATCATAAAGCACACTCTTCTCTCATCCCATACCCCATTCACCCGCACAACCCCCCACTCCTCCCAATTCGTGACACGCAAGGGGCTGGTCTCCTTTATCACTACCACCACCCGCCCATTTCAACTGCCAAGAACAACTAACATACAACTTATACCCATTGAACCGCAACTCACTACCAAACTTTGGATTGTGCTCTTGAAAAAACACATGTCCACCTTAAATCTACACAAAAACCAAACTAACCACACACTTTTGATCTCAGACCTAAGACCATTCACATTAAGGGTAACACCTGAAAGTTACAGAAAGGGTGGCTTACCTACCACACCTTTACCAGTACACTGACCAGACACCTCGCCTGACTTTCCCTGGACCCCTCTCTCCCCTTACCCATCCACTGAGTAACTCTCTACTGGATCCTTCCAGTCCAATGGCACCTCCTCCGTTGCCCAGGCTTTCTTCCCTGGCCTCTGCCCCAGTGTGAGAAACTCTTCGACCTCAACCATCCCAGCCATCCTCTTCCTAGAGCCGTCACCCACACATGTGGACCTCCACCACTCGCGCCAAGCAAGTCCCACACAAGGTCCTTACATCAGGTGGCTGGTCCTCCATCACGTCGGCCTCACCAACACTTAAGGCACAGGTTCCCGACCAGTCCAAAAAACCTTGTATCACCACCTCTAGTAAGCCATCCTGAGGGGGGACTTTGTCCCCGTCCTGTTTTGGAAACCACCAAAAATCCCCGTCGACTCCCCTGAACCCTCTGTGACTTTTGACACACGTTGGGCCGTCCCTTCCTCTTTGCTCAACCCCTCAAATCCCAAAGACCCGTAACCTTTTCTTCCCCATCTCCCAATCCACCACCCAAACTCACAAGGACGCTGCAAAACGCCGCCATCCCCCCTGCTCCCGGGAGCCCGTCTCCAGGACACTGTGCCCACCAAATTATCATAAGGTTAAAAAAGTTTCCCGGTCCCCCTTTGCCGGCATTTGTACACAAAAAACCTGATCCCCGGGGGCCCAACGTGAAAGTTTGGGCAGTTTTAGGCAGGGGTCGTCTTTTGAGGGTTTTTTTGGAACCCTCCCCAGTCCTTTTATTTGGCCCATCCTTTCCCTACCCCCTTTGTAGCAGAATGGACCTTTCCATAATGTTGAACACCTTTTGTATGCCATAAAGCAGTTTGCCCCCAAAAGGAAAGTTTCGCACCCCTTTACCCATGTAAAGAAATTAAATTTCACGTGCAAAACGGGGCGTTTCCCCCGCCCAGTTCACTGGAAAATCCCCACTCGATAATCGCGACGATTCCCGTCGTAGAAGCCGGCCCCGGTTTTAATTTTACGAAAACCCTGGACATCCCGTTCGAAGGGAGCACCATATTCTTCCCCCTTTTGGGGGGGCACCATAGAAAGTCCCGATGAGGCCGGTAGTAAGACTTCATTTTTAGCACCACTGGTGTGGCCCAAATACCAGCAAAAATAGAAAAATGTTGATTCTCCGCCTCCTCGATCCGCCATCTGGCGTTTTTGTGCAAAAAGGGCACCACCAGAGGGGAGAAGTAGCAAAACCTGGCAAGCGTCCTCTCTCCCCCGGGGTCGAGAGATGAAATTGTCTGTTTTTTTTAGTAAATGTAGGACGAAACCCCCGTGTCCATTTCCCCCTCCCTAAGAGGGTTAAAAACACGTGATAAGGGGGTTCTTGATCCCAAAACGGAGTTCCCGAGTCTGGGCCCGGGGGGGAGGAAATGCATGGACAAAGCATTTATTCCTGGTTTTAAAAAAAATTTTGGGATTAGGATAATGTCAATAGGGGTTGTGTTTACCAAATTCTGTGGTCTCATAAAAAAAAAAAACATTTTTTGATCTTCGTCTTTTCACTCTGGTTACAGCTTGCAAAAACCGAGTCATACTGGGACTTTTAGTAAACTTACTCATTTTTCCCGGGGTGTCAGGTTTTGGTTAGGTAAGGTTTGTAGGAAACAGGGCAAAAGTTTCCTGACGGGGGGTTTAGTCAGATGTGACCCGCCTTTTGGGGGCCCCCCCTTTGGGCATTGACTGAAAGGGCCCTTTCCCCTGGCTTTTCCGGTCCACCCCTTTAAAAAAATTTGGTTATTTATAACCATCTCCCGGCCGTCACTGTTTTAGGAACCCCCCTTGTTTAGGTAGGGGCCCAATACTGGAAAGTTGTTTCGACTTTTATTTGGAAGGGGGGGGGGGGTTTCGAGATGCATGGAGTGCCCTGGGGGGGTAGGCGATTGTGTTGGAGTGCTCTGGGGGGGTTACAGGTGTCGTGGGAGTATTCTGGGAAAATACAGGAAATTTGGGGGAGGGTGTTTGGGAGGGTAAAAGACGGGGGTGGAGGCCCTGCGGTAAAAAATTTGGGGGTGGGAGTTTCTCCCGCAGCATAAATGATGGGGGTGGGTGTTCTGGGGCGGTTAGGATGGGTCCTTTAGGGCTCCTGGGGGTACAGGAAAGGGTGTGGGGGTGCTCTGGGAGGGTTTTGGAATGGGTTGGCTGTTTTCCCTGGAGGGGGGTGGGGAGTGCTCTGGAGGGTACAGGATGGAGGTTTGGAGTTTCTGGGAGAGTCAGGGGTTGGGTAGGGGGGGGGTTTTGGGGGTACAGGATGGGTGTGGGAGTGCTTCCCGGGTAGTAAAAATTGGGGGTGGGAGTGTTTCTGGGACTACAGGATGGGGGTGGGGGAAAGGGTCCCAAGGGGTTCCCGATTGATGTGGGAGGGGCTCTGAGAGGGGACAGGATGGGGGTGGGAGGGGCTCCAGGGGAGTGAAGGATGGGTATGGAGTGCCTGGGATGGTTTCAGGATTGGCGAGTGTGGCCCGGTAGGGTTCAGGAAGGGTGGGGAGTGGGCCCCGGAGAGTACATTTAAGGATGGGGGAGTGCTTTTTTGAAGGTAAAAAAGGAAGGGTGGGTGTGTCTTTCACAGTACAGGGGGGTTTTTTTTGGGTTTCCCGGAGAGTGAAGGATGTGTGGGAGTGCTCCCAGCCAGTACAAGATTTGGGGGTGGGGGGGGTGCTCCTTGAAAGTACAGGATGGGGGCATGGGAAATTTTAGGAGGGGTTTTGGATGGGGGTAGGATTTCTCCTGAACAGCACGGAAAGGGTTTTGTGGGGGTCTCTGGGAGGGCAAAAGGATGGGGTTTAAAGGGGGGTGTTCTTTGGAAAAAAAAAGGATCGGTGTGGGATTTCTCCCGCATGTAAATGGGGGTGGGGGTTTCACCTGCCCGAGTAAATGATGGGGTTTTGGGAGGCTCCTGCGGGGTAAATGATGGGGTTTTTGGGGGTGTTCTGGGACGGGTTTTAGTATGGTTTTTTGAGTGCTCCTGGAGGGGACAGGTGGGTGTGGGAGGCTCTGGGGGGGGGTGGCAGGATGGGGTTGGGCGTGCTCCTGGATGGGGGGTGGGAGGCCTGGGGGGGTTCAGGATGGAGGTGGGGGTATTCTGGGAGAGTTTCAGGTTGGTGGGGGGGGGGTTGAAGGTACAGGGTGGGTGGGGAGTGTTTTTTTTTTTGGGGCGGGGAGGTGGTGTGGGGAAACTCCGGGGAGGGTTCCTGATTGATGTGGGGGGTTTTTCAGGGGTACAGGATGGGTGTGGGAGTGCTCCGGGGAGTGAAAGGTTTGGGGGTAAGGATGCTCGGGATGGTACGGAAATTTGGGGAGGGGTGTTTGGGTTTGGGAGGGGCAGGATGGGGTGTGGGAGTGCTTCTTGGGGAGTACTGGGTGGAAGGGGGTGCTCTTTTGAAAGGAAAAAGGAAAAGGGGGGTTTTGTGCTCCGGGGGAGTGAAGGATGTGTGGGGATGCTTTCCCGAGGAGTAAGGGGATGGGTGTAGGGGTGCCCCCGAAGGGGTGAAAGATTTGGGGAGGCTCCTGGAAAATACAAGAAGGGGGGTGGGAGTTGCTCTGGGGTGGGAAATGGATGGGTGTTGGGGGGGGCTTGGGGTGGTACTGGGATGGGGGGGGGAGTGCTCTGGGAGGGCACAGGATGGGGGAAGGGGGTGTTTCCCGGGAAAGGGGAAAGGATCGGGGGTGGAGTCCTCCTAAAAAATTTAAAAATTTCCTGAATGGAACCTCTATGAAAAGGACGTCCGGTACTACTGACCGGCAGCAAATCCTGCCCCCCGTTCTTTCCCCTCTCGTAACTTGACCAGGGACCCACAAAAAAAATTTTTTGTGCTTGCAAAAGATACAACATAAAACCCCAAGGTTTTGGGTACGAAGTAATTTGGGGAGAGGTTTTATAAAATTTTCGGGAAAGCCCTTAAAACACTAAGGGAGTCCCGAAATGACCCCAAGTGGGGGAAAAAATCATAGTTGCAAAAATGGATAGGGGGTACGAGAAAAGGGGAAACAATTTAAACCGTAAAAAAAGCTAAAACCCCGGGGTAAAATTCCCTTGGGGGGGAAAAAAAGTTCTTGGGCCCAAAAAAATAGCTTTAATTTCCCCTCCATTAGAAGCCAAAAACCCCTCGGTGGACCTGTTTTTCAAGAAAAGATCCCGGGAAATGGTTTTTGAAAGCCCCCCCCGCCACCTTTTGGCCCGGGGGTTCCGCGAAAGGCCCCCCTTTTTGGGCCCCAACCTCAAACCCCAAGGGGTTGGGGGGATTAGATGCTTTACACATCTTCCCCGTTACCCCCCTTTCCCAAGTTTAAACGAAAAATGTAAGACAAGGGCGCCGAAGGGAAAAGGCCCCCGGTTTTAAACCCCGGGACCCCTCCCAAAAAAACCCCAAAACCCCCCCGGGCCAAACCTAATTGGAAGGTTTTGGGGGTCTTTGAAACCTAAAGCAAAGGCAAAACAACAGGGGAACAGACAAAGGGTGGGAAAATTCACTTCCTTTCATAAGGAAAAATTTTGAAAAGCCCAAAAAAACCGAGGCAAAAAAAGTAATCCTTGGGGTAGATGGGAATTAAGGGTAAGGGTTCCGGGCCCGGCCCAAATTTTTCCCCAAAGGTATTTATAAAATTACCCAAAGGTCAAAGGATGAGGGCCCCTTATTCAGCCCCCATAAGAGGAGGGGTTTTAAGGGGGTTTACAGGGGAAATGCCCGTTGCCCCCCCTTTTAAAAAGGGAGAGTTTTTCCCCTAAACCCCCCTCAAAACAGAAGGCCCCCAAAAAAACGTACCATTTTTCAAGTTCCCGGGAAGCAAGCCCAATAGGTAAAGGGGACAAAACAACCCCGGGTCCCCCCTTTAAAAGAAAATTGGGTTTTAGGGGAGAAAAAACCCTTGGGGGTTTTGGGGGCCCTTGGAAAAGTTAACCCCAAGAAAGAAAAACTTTTCCAAAGGGGGGGGGGCCCCGACCTTAAATTAGCCCAGTTGGGGCCAAACCCCAAAAAGGGGAAGCCCCGGCCAACCAAATTTTTGCAAGGGGGAAACAAGCCAGCCCCCCCCCGGAAAAAACCTTTAAGCTTCCCCCAAATTTTCCAAGAATTTAACCTGACCCCCCCATTTTGTCAAAAATTTTTGAGGAAAAAGATTTCCCAAAGGCCCAAATAATTGGGGCCCTGGGCAAAAGAAACCCTTCCCAAAGGTCCTTTCCCCTTTTCAATTCCCAAAAAACCCCCTTAAAGGCCCAAACCCCCAAAGGAATTCCCCCCCCCGGGCTTTAACCCCCCAAGAAATTTTTGGAAAAAAGGTCCCAATTTGGGAGAAAACCCCGGCCCCTTACGAAAGCCCCCCTTTTAAAAGGCCCCCAATTTTGCCCTCCCCCCACCCAAACCACCTCCGTTCCATTTTGCTGCCCCCCCCACCCTTCCAAAAAAGCCAAGGGACTAGTGGGGGGGCCCCCTCCGGGCCCTTGTCCCGGTTTTCCCCCAAAAAAAAAAGGAGAAAAATGGCAAAATTCCAAGGGGGAAAACCCTGGCCCAAAAAAAGAAAAAGGGTCTTTAAAAGGGGGCCAGCAAGAAATGACCATTTTTAAATTGGGTTTTGGCCCCAAGGGTTTGAAAGCCCGGCAGGGGCCCCAGCCCTCCGGTGAAGGGGTAACCCAATTTTCCCTCCAATTTGGGGAAATAAAAAGGGGAAAAACCCCCCGGATTTTGGAAAAGTTCCCCAAGGGCTCTCCTGGGAATTATTTAAAAGGACTCGGGCCAAATATGGGCCCCCCAGCCTTATTAATTTAAACCCAAAATTTTGGGGGCAAATTAAAGTTTTGGGGTACCCCCACTGGGGCCCAAGGGAAAAAAAAGAGCGGGAAAAGGGTAAAAAACCTTTTTTGGCCTCGGGCCAAGGGGGCTATAAGGGGAAAAAAAGCCCGAAAAGGGGTTTGGAAAAAATTAACACTGCAAGCGGGGGGCCCTGTTAATACAGGGCCGGGTTTTTCCGGAAAACAGACCTTCCCCAAAAAAAACAAAATTTTAAAATTTTTTTGGGTTTTGTGAAGTTAAAGGGGTTTGGGGGTTGGGAAAAGGGGGGGTTTGGGGGGGGGGGGGGGGAAAAAAGGGAACCAAAAAAAAGGGAAATTAATTTTCCCGGGAAAATTTAAAGGGGCCCCCCCCTTTTGGGGGAAAAAGGGAAAATTAAAAAAAATGAAGCCAGTTTTTCAAGTTGGGGAAACACCAGGTTTTAGTTGAGGAACCCCCGAAGGAACCCCCCGAATGATGCAAAAAAGGGTTGACCAAGGTAAAATTGGTCCCGGGAAAAGGAACCCTAAGGAAAAAAAAGGGGGGGGGGGGTTTGGGGGGGAAGGAAGGAAAAACCCTAACCAGGGAAAATTTCCCCCCCCCCCCCCCCGGAATGGGGGCTTAAAATAACCCCCAATCAGAAATTTACAAAGGTCCAAAAAAATATCCAGGAAGAAATGGGCCAATTACGCCTTGTCCCCTTTTTTTGGTTAAAAGGCCCGCGTTTCCCGGGGGATGAACCAAAGGGAGCCCACAATGGAATTTTGGGGGCAAAAGGGGCCTTTTTCATTTAAGGTTCCAATTTAGAAAAAGGATTGGACAAATTAAAAGGGAAAGGGGAGAAAGGGGTGGAAAACTATTTGGGGTTTTAAAGAAAAAAACAGGAAAAACTTTGGGAAGGGTTCACCCGAAACGAAACAAAACCCCCGGGGAACGGGACCAAACTTCAAAAGCCCCGTTTTTAAAAAATCTGAGGGAAAGAATCTAAATAAAAGGGTTTAAAAAAAAAGAAGGGGGGAAAAAAAGTTAAGGCCCCCAGGGGAAAGGGGGCCCTTTTCCCCCCGGAGGCCCCCCTTCATTTTGGGCCCAAGGGGAACTTTTCCCAAAGGGGCTAGGTTGTTTAAAAACGCCCCAAGGGTTGGGAAAAAAAGGATGGGTTTTTTGGACCCCTATTAAAAAGGGAAAAAGTTTCCCCCGGGAAACCTATGGGAGGGCGGGTGGGGGGGGAAATAGGAAAGGGTTTTTGGGGAAAGGGCCCTTTGGTAGAAAGCCCCCCTTAAAGGGGGGGCCCCAAATTGCCCCGGGGGTTTAAAAGGGACTGTAAAAAAATGAATCTACTAAAGCCATTAAAAAAGGGGAAGAAAATGGGGAAAGCGTCCCCTTTCCCCCCATGGCCCCCGGGGCAGGAAGGTGAAAGGGGGGAGAAAAAAACAAATGGGGGAAAGTTTTTTGGGTTCGGAGAAAAATAGGGGAAAAAGGGGGTTTTGGTGGGGTCTCCCCAAAACTTAAGGGGGGAAAAAAAACAAAATATTTCAAAAAAGGTGGAAACCCCAAAGGCCCAGGCCCTTAAAGAATTCCCCCCGGGGTACCCCAATCCCAAAATTTTACCCACATAAAGGGGACTGGGGGGTTTTAACCCCAAAACCCCCCCCAAAAAAGGAACCCCGGGGGTTAGGTTTAGGAAAAGCCAAGGGTTAAAAAGGGCTTTGCCCAAAACAAAGGATTTAAAAGTCGGGGGTAAACTTTGCAATGGCTGGAGCAAGAAGAGCCATATGACATTAAGGCAAGAGGGAGAGGACGTATTGGTATGGTAATCGGCCCCCACAGACTGGCATTAGGCAACTGACCTGTAGTATTCTGCTGGTGACAAAATGCCAGCAATTTGTACCGTTTCAGTGTAGGAATCCCCTTTTGAACTTCCAACTCTTCTGCTCTACAAAAGTATACATATTTAGGATGGACACTCGCAGTGTGGGAGGATGAAAGTTTCTACTTCGAGGATTGGCATTTTCAAGTTTCAGCCTTTCCAGGCTATCGCCATATCTGGGAAGCGAATGGAAAGGGGGAAAGAATGACAAGAATTTAAGGCTTTCAATATCTTTAGGAATGTATCTAGTTTTATCGAGATACTGAGCTTAACTTTTGGACAGCGATTTATGTACCGCTCGAGAGCGATAAAGGATAAATCCAACATTGTTGGTGCGCTTTGCCAATACTATGGTTTGAAAGATAGGTAGAGGAAGTCCAAGGGGGGGGGGGAAAAAAAAAAAAAAAAAAGAAAGAAAAAAAAATTTAGTGTACTGCATTTCGAAAAATAAAGGGTGTGATGTGCCACTCTCAGAGTGGCGAGCATTTTAAATGTGGGACCAGAGTCAGAGGTGGGAAATGCAAGAGATCCAAAAAGTGTTCACACTGTAGAGGGAGAAGCCAGAATCGGAGTGACGGTTGATTTATGTAACAAGTAAAACGTGGGGACTTCGAGCAAGCGTTTGAAGTGAACTAGCGTAGGGACAGGGACATTAGAATGCCCAATGGGTGGTCAAAACAACTAGGTAGGGTCAGAACGCCCGTGGTATCCGAAAGGGGCCCAGGGAAGTGAGCAGGTTCATAGAGTGGGGAAATCATGGTTAAGTTTTTTTTTTTTTTTTTTTTAGAAAACACCGGGTGGGGGGGGGGTGAGGGAGAACGTGGAGGAATAGCCTAGAGGAAAGAAAGGGCCACGAATTTCCTACTGCAACCAAGTAAACTAGCAATCTGGGATAGCAACCTCTTTTGCTGGGCCACCTTGGGCAGCAGCTGGACACCTGCGATGAAGCCTACTTCCTTTGGCCAGCCCTTTCCCCCAGAACCCGAAATTTTCTTCCAGGGATACACCCGTTTGGGGGTGGGAAATCCCACCCTGAGACACTAGAGGGATCGGGTACATCCCCAGGCGATACAGATTTTCCCTGGCAAACTACACTGCCAAGGACCTCAAAAGAATGGGGATTGACCCTGGTACCCTTTCTCCTACCTAGGAAATAGAGTGCCTGTGGGAAGAATCCGTGGCTGAAAATAGGAAGGGTACAGAAGGGGTTGGAAAAGGGGGATGGGCAATTAAGTTTGGTCTGAGGACAGACTGCAAGTGGTCGGAATTTATTTAATTATTAATGTAGTCCCCTGCTGCGTGTAGACTTTTCGTTCTGGGGGAAGGCAGCTGAATTTATGCAATAGTGTTCAGGGTTTCTTCCCGCCCTACTTTGTGTAAATTTAAAAAGACCTTAATATTCATTGTGCAAGATTGTGGAGAGATGCCACCTAGAACCTGAGATTGCTTTTACCTGCCATCACTTGAAGGATAGAGGGGAACGTCATTTGAGTTACTCTGGAGTGGTGGGCTTTTTAGAGTGGATGGGGGTTTGCGTCACAAGGGAATACAATTCCACATGAAGGAAACACTGCTTTAATTAAGAAAAAATAAAGTTTCTAATTTTACAAGTTATTTGGCAGGGTAAATCTTCACAGAGAAGGAACACAAGGAAAGATTTATAGAGACTTGCTTGGCTTACTGCTGGGCTAGAGGAAAAATTAACTGGCAGTTGATAAGTGTAATTAAAATTCTTTTTAAGTAAACTAAATAGGAAGTTTATCATTTAATATAGCCAGGAAGTTAGTTTAATTAGTATTACAGAGTAAAGTTTAATTATAAAACACTGCGTCTCGCAAATAACTGGTCTTGGAGATAAACAATTTGAATCATGCCAAGTAACACCGTCGTTGTAACGATTGTTCAGTACAGCAAGACACTGCTCGTTGCCTTCGTCATTGTCTGTTGAGGAAGACCACGTCTGCAATTTAGGAAAATTATTACTCTTGGGGGTTGGTAAGTTGTCACCAAATGAGGAAAACCAAAGTTGAAGGGGTACAAGTCTTATGATGGTGGAAAGAATGTATTTCGTACATACCTGCCAGTAACAGACCATTTTTGTGTACGAAGAAGAGATTCTAGATAACCATGCCAGTAGGTAAAAACTTGCTGCCGCTAGTCCAACAAGTAGCTACGTTGTCTGAAAAGATAATATTTCTTAACGTTCAGGAAGGCTTTAGCATTTGATTTTTTAAAGGGAAATTTAAAAGAGCATTTACTTACAGTCAAGTAGAAACCTCGATACGAAGCTCTGTTCTCGCCACTTTCTATACTGATTGCTTGGAAGCCTTTCCCCAAGGGCAGCACAGTAGTTAACAGCCTGTTTCCAAGTGTAAGTAAGTCCACCATCGTGGCACCAGGAGAAGTGGTATGCCCGACATCTTCAATTTCGTCAACCTGGAGAGAAAAGAAAGTTATAGTTGTGCTTTTAAAATTAAAGTATAGATAGGTAGTATTGATTTTAAAGTGCTTACCAGAGGTTTGGCAATAGGGTGCATCGTGAAGGTGGAATGTGACTAGTCTGTAAAGGGTAGAAGCGATTTGCGTAGGCTGTTCTGTACGTCTTTCTACGAATGTTTGCACAGGTAAATTTTGGAAAAGTTTGTTGTACAGGTATTTGTTGCTGGGGAATTCCACTTGTGCAGGGATGAATTGTTGGTTGTGGGTTAACTGTGGGTGTAGGTTTGTTGGGACTGGTGGTCTAATTGCAGGAATACGTTCCTACTGGTTCTTGTGGGAATAAATCTTGTATGGGGATTTGTTGCGGGCAAGTACTGCTGGAGATGAAGGCAAGGGGCCGAGAGGCGTTGAAGGCAAAGGGTTAGGTATGGTAGGATTGAAAGTTACCCCTTCATCGAAGGCGTCGTTGGGAAGAAATGAAGCGTATGCCAAGGTAGGCACTACTACTACCAGAAGGATACTCTGCGCCATCTGAAAATATGTTTAGGAAATTTAGAGCAAATTTGCATTCGAAGTAAAGGCTGTAAAGTGCACGGTGCGCTAGTGACAGCGTACATTTTAAGCTGAATTAAAAATACCTTGAAGTTCCTGGTCAATAATGGGAAGATTATTTGAAGCTTATTAGAGTGATTTATCTAATACTAACCTACACAGAATAAGGTATGAATCAAGTATACGGAAAAAAAAAAACTCACTTCGGTAAATGTTGCCATTGTGACTGTTGAGAGCACACTGATCAGCACCTCCCAAAACACCACTTTTTTTACAGACGCTTTAAATTTTGATTGGCTGAGCATTTTAGCAGCAACATTGTCTCCTTCGATTCAAATTTGGCTGGAGTACTGTAAGCCAAGAGCTTGTTTAACATAACGACTGAAGCTAACAGTACGTACCAACCATGAAAAAGGGTTGTTTTCATAGTTCATACTTGAGAAATGCATATCTTTTAATTCATATAAAATCAAAGTTTTTTTTATATTTTATTTAAAAAACTTTACAGCTTAATATTAAATAAAAAGATATAAATGAGTACAGTATGATCCTCAATCCTACAGACATACACTGACAAAATATAACAACACATTGTAACTGACACAAAAGAGGTTACCATATACACTCGCAAATATTTCCATATAACATACTTTACAATATAAACAATATAAACTATTAAAACCTTTTTGGCTTATATAGTTAACATATATGATTGTGACATATGGCAAAGGTTCACAACCTTCACAGTAGTAAAATTTTTTTTTTTATTTTATTTAAAAACGCAATACATAATTATACATGTAGACAATGTAAACAATGAAACGTAAACCTTATATATAACAACAATAAGCTTCACATTCCCACCTTAGCACTAAAATTATACATAAGAAAACACACGTTCAACTAAAAAACGTTTGATACCCCCCCCAAAAAAAAAACCAAAACCCTCACACATAACATACATTTAAACTAAACTAAAGACATATTCCTCGCCCCGCTTTCCGGTGAGGGTGGACGTTTGCTCCTCCTCTCTGACAGGGGTAAGTGCTAGCCAGGCTGTCACAATGGGGGTTGGGGTGCGACGCGAATTAAAAACTGTCGGCATAGAATTACTGAGAGGTACAATTTTTTTTTTTATTTATTTAAAACCACACAATACAAATAGATAAAAGAACACAGTATCGTTTCTTACACAAAATTACAAATTTCATTTTCTAAATTTAACACAGACGATTAAAAGTTGTGTTGCCACAAACTGTCCCTCATCCCCCATAATTTTATCCCCTTTACATTTAAGTTAAAATTAACAAGAAGACATAATATTTATCATTTTTATTTTTATAGCCCCAAAATGACCCCAAAAACAAAAATCGATTATTTTTTTTACTTTTTTAT
>NC_069448.1:29400417-29427097 GCF_026875155.1 Cherax quadricarinatus | reverse complement strand
GTTTAACTGTGACGAAACAGGCCTGTTTTGGAAGAAAATGCCAAGCAGGACCTACATTACTCAGGAGGAAAAGGCACTCCCAGGACATAAGCCTATGAAAGACAGGCTTACTTTGTTGATGTGTTCCAATGCTAGTGGTGATTGCAAAGTGAAGCCTTTATTAGTGTATCACTCCGAAACTCCCAGAGCGTTCAGGCAAAAGAATATCCTCAAGGCAAATTTGTGTGTGCTGTGGAGGGCAAACAATAAGGCATGGGTCACTAGGGACTTTTTCTATGACTGGTTACACCAAGCATTTGCCCCAATTGAAAAATTACTTAACTGAAAAGAAGTTAGACCTTAAGTGCCTCCTGGTGTTAGACAATGCTCCTGGTCATCCTACAGACTTGGCAGAGCGACTTTGTGGGGACATGAGCTTCATTAAGGTGAAGTTTTTGCCTCCTAATACCACTCCTCTCCTGCAGCCCATGGACCAGCAGGTTATTGCAAACTTCAAAAAACTGTACACAAAAGCTCTGTTTGAAAGGTGCTTTGTAGTGACCTCAGAAACTCAATTGACTCTAAAGAGAGTTTTGGAGAGAGCACTTTAATATCCTCAATTGTGTAAACCTTATAGGTAAGGCTTGGGAGGGAGTGACTAAGAGGACCTTGAACTCTGCTTGGAAGAAACTGTGGCCAGAATGTGTAGACCAAAGGGATTTTGAAGGATTTGAGGCTAACCCTGAGAATCCTATGCCAGTTGAGGGATCAATTGTGGCATTGGGGAAGTCCTTGGGGTTGGAGGTTAGTGGGGAGGATGTGGAAGAGTTGGTGGAGGAGGACAATGAAGAACTAACCACTGATGAGCTGCTAGATCAACTTCAACAGCAAGAGGCCACACCTGAGGAAACTGCTTCGGAGGAGGGGAGAGAGAAATTGAAGAAGTTGCCTACTTCAAAGATTAAGGAAATCTGTGCAAAGTGGCTTGAAGTGCAAACCTTCATGGATGAAAATCACCCGTGCTGGCGTGCTGGCGACTATTACACTGACACTGTTGTGAAACACTTTAGGAAAGTCATAAAGGAACGAGAGGTACAGGCCACTATTGACAGATATGTTGTGCGACAGAAGTCCAGTGACTCTGAAGCTGGTCCTAGTGGCATTAAAAGAAGGGAAGCAACCCCAGTAAAGGACTTGACACCTCAAGTCCTAATGGAAGGGGATTCCCCTTCTAAAACCATCCAGTCTCCCCTCCTCCCATCCCATCAATCACCACATCTTCAATAAAGGTAAGTGTCATGTAACTGTGCATGTTTTCTTAAGCTTGTGTGTATTAACCCTTCGGTAGGCAAAAACAAAAATTGCGAATTTTGAAATGTTTTTTCCCTATGAGTGGATAGTGTGTCTCAATATCAAGTAAATGAGCCCATACAAAGGAATATGTGAAAGTTTGTTTTCAATCAATTTCCAATATGAGAAGACCGACAAAAGTAGGTCTTGCCTATCTAAGGGTGAACATTTTTTAATGTTGCAAAGTTGCAATTGTTAATAAAACACCAAATAACTATTTTTTAATTTTATTATACAAAAAGACAATATCAAAGACATAAATTAAACTTGTTTTCAAACATTTTGTAAGTATTAAAAAATACAAAAATGAATCAAGCAGCAACATAGGCACATTGCAAAGGGATATGACTTTCAATTCCCACATTCTTGAGTTTCCTAAGAAAGAATAATCATTCTAGATCACTAATTTGTACAATTTCTATCCTTCTTGATGTATATATTTACTTTGCATATGGCAAAGGAAAATGAGGATGTGACATGATGTTTGTGTTTGCTGCACAATTTGCATCTAAGTAGCTTGCCTGGCACTGGCATGTGAGAATTTTGGCTTTTTGGATGGTCTATCTTCCTCCTCATCATCACTTGACACCTCTGCATCCTGTGGCAAGTACTCATCACTACTGTCAAGCAATTCCAGGTGATCTGGCTCTGGATCTGAGTCACTTTCCTCCAAAATGCAGAGATATTTGGACTTGTCTTTGGAGGACTCACCATAAAACAATTTTTGATTGATCTGGAAGGACAATAAAAACGTTCTGTACACACCCAGACTACTACAGAATTGATATATGCATTAAAATTTTTTTTATAAATATTTATTTACTGAAAATTAAAATTGGGCCCAAATAGGCAAGAATGATATTTATCGGTCCTCTTTTGTTGCACTTTTTTCCTTTGCATGGTGCACTCACATTATGCTTCACACAGACTTCATATATATATCAAAATATGCCTAAACTATTCATTTACACACTAGAAACACAAATGAGTACTTACCGACATTGTAGAGGGTAAAATCCAAGGGTATATGAGTGTCACTCGATGAAAAAAACGTATCTCGGCGACGCCAAGCTAGAAGTGTTTACATTTTGGTCTCTCAACCAATGGGAAGCGAGCAGAAGCCATCACCACTTGGCTGGAGAGACTCAGGGAAGGCTTGTGATTGGTCAGAAATAAAGAATGGGAACCCAGATGCTCAGTGGGTGTAGGAGGAATGCACTGAATATCATGCTTTCAAGAACGACAATTGTCGTTCCTGCCTACTAAAGGGTTAAAATTAATATTTCATATGGTAAATTTTTTTTTTTCATACTTTTGGGTGTCTTGCACGGATTAATTTGATTTCCATTATTTCTTATGGGGAAAATTAATTCGCATAACGATAATTTCGCATAACATTGAGCTCTCAGGAACGGATTAATAGCGTTATGCGGGGGTCCACTGTATATACATATATAGGTAGTAGGTTGGTAGATAGCAACCGCCCAGGGAGGTATTACCGTCCTGCCAAGTGAGTGTGAAACGAAAGCCTGTAATTGTTTTACATGGTAGGATTGCTGGTGTCTTTTTTGTCTGTCTCATAAATATGCAAGATTACAGGTATGTCTTGCTATTTCTACTTACACTTAGGTCATAATACACATACATGTACACGTTTATTTATACACACTCATCTGAGTTTTCTTTGATTTTATCTTAATAGTTCTTGGTCTTATTACTTTTCCTTTTATATCCATGGGGAAGTGGAATAAGAATCTTTCCTCCGTAAGCCATGCATGTTGTAAAAGTCAACTAAAATGCCGGGAACAATGGGCTAGTAACCCCTTTTCCTGTAAAGATTACTAAAAAGAATAAGAAGAAAATTGTCAAAGTGGGAAGTCTGAATGTGCGTGGATGTTGTGCAAATGATAAGAAAGAGATGATTGTGGATGTTATGAATGAGAAGAAGCTGGATGTCCTGGCTTTAAGTGAAACAAAGCTGAAGGGGGTGGGAGAGTTTCAGTGGAGAAGAATAAATGGGATTAGGTCAGGGGTTTCAAATAGAGTTAGAGCTAAAGAAGGAGTAGCAATAATGTTGAAGGATAAGCTATGGCAGGAAAAGAGGGACTATAAATGTATTAATTCAAGGATTATGTGGAGTAAAATAAAGGTTGAATGTGAAAAGTGGATTATAGTAAGCATATATGCACCTGGAGAAGAGAGAAGTGTAGACGAGAGAGAGAGATTTTGGAAAATGTTGAGTGAATGCGTGGGGAGTTTTGAACCAAGTGCGAGAGTACTTGTGGTTGGGGATTTCAATGCTAAAGTGGGTAAAAATGTTATGGAGGGAGTAGTAGGTAAATTTGGAGTGCCAGGGGTAAATGTAAATGGGGAGCCTTTGAGCTATGTGTAGAAGGAGATTTGGTAATAAGTAATACATATTTTATAAAAAAGAGGATAAATAAATATACAAGGTATGATGTAGCACGAAATGAAAGCAGTTTGTTAAATTATGTATTGGTGGATAAAAGGTTAATGGGTAGGCTCCAGGGTGTACATGTGTATAGAGGGGCAACTGACATATCGGACCCTTATTTAGTTGTAGCTACAGTTAGAGTAAGAGGTAGATGGAACAAGCGGAAGGTGGCAACAACAAGTAAGAGAGAGGTGAAAGTGTATAAACTAAGGGAGGAGGAAGTTCGGGTGAGATATAAGCGACTATTGGCAGAAAGGTTAGCTAGTGCAATGATGAGTAGTGGGGGGGTTGAAGAGGGTTGGAATAGTTTTAAAAATGCAGTATTAGAATGTGGGGCAGAAGTTTGTGGTTATAGGAGGGTGGGTGCAGGAAGAAAGAGGAGTGATTGGTGGAATGATGAAGTAAAGTGTGTGATAAAAGAGAAAAAGTTAACTTATGAGAGGTTTTTACAAAGCATAAGTGTTATAAGAAGAGCAGAGTATATGGAGAGTAAAAGAAAGGTGAAGAGAGTGGTGAGAGAGTGCAAAAGGAGAGCAGATGATAGAGTGGGACAGGCACTGTCAAGAAATTTTAATGAAAATAAGAAAAATTTTGGAGTAATTTAAACAAGTTAAGAAAGCCTAGGGAACGTATGGATTTGTCAGTTAAAAACACAGTAGGGGAGTTAGTAGATGGGGAGATGGAGGTATTAGGTAGATGGCGAGAATATTTTGAGGAACTTTTAAATGTTGAGGAAGAAAGGGAGGCGGTAATTTCAAGCACTGGCCATCTTTTAGGAGTGAAGAAGAGCAGAATGTAAGTGTGGGGGAGGTACATGAGGCATTACGTAGAATGAAAGGAGGTAAAGCAGCTGGAACTGATGGGCTCATGACAGAAATGTTAAAAGCAGGGGGGGGATATAGTGTTGGAGTGGTTGGTACTTTTGTTTAATAAATGTATGAAAGAGGGGAAGGTACCTAGGGATTGGCAGAGAGCATGTATAGTCCCTTTATATAAAGGGAAGGAGAACAAAAGAGATTGTAAAAATTATAGAGGAATAAGTTTACTGAACTTATTATACACACAGTGCATAAGAGAAAAAAACTCCGACTGTGTTTCTAGTTTAAAACAGCGACTTTGCAGTGTATTTTTGTATGGTATTTATGGTTGTATTCTAGTTTTCCTGGTCTCATTTTATAGAATGGAAGACATATTACGGAAATTGAGATGATTTTGATTGGTTTCACAAAGAAAAGTACCAGGAAATTGAGTTCAAAGTAGCAGAAATGTTCGATTTTTGCCAAGTTCAAAAGTAAACAAATCATGCCACGCGTCCAATACACGTCAACTGGTGAGTCTAATATTCTTTCACAAGTGCACTGATATTATTTATACCATGTCTACACTAATGTAAATCTTCTATTTTTTGCGAGAATAAAAATTCAAAGTGGAAAGCAAAAGAAATGTAAGAGGAAATGTTATTTTAGTGCCAGGAATGTCTGTCTTGTTTATTCTGGACCCTATTTGGAAATTGGCATCTTTTGAAATGTGTCTGAAATTGGCAAAATTACCAATTTCTGACCACTTTATTGGATAGTTGAAATCGGTAAATGGGTATGGTTTTTTCTACCCATTCGATAGAAAAAATGAAACTCTAGCGAAATAGGCATGATTTTTGTCGACTGGTACATTGGAATTGGCCGAAAATATGCTCAAAGTGGGCAATATCGCCGATGTGTAAATATCGTCGAGACAGCTAGCTACACAAGAGCAAAATTCCGTAAGTTTTCCATCAAATTTCATACTTTTGGTGTCATTTTGATCAGGAAAAGATTCTCTATCATTTCATAAGAAAAAATAATTGTTTTTTTTTTTTTACGAAAACTTTCCAACCCCGAGAACAGGTTTAGGAGAGGACCTAACGACCCTGAAAGGGTTAAGTGTGACAGTGTTGGTGGGTTCTGCTGGTGCCTCCACCACCACTATGTACGGCTTCTCTCAGTGGTCCTTATAAGCCCAACAACAACACTTACACTATTTACTCCTCTCATACATTATGACATTTTATTCATTCTAGAGCATATATCATGTTTCTATGTTATTAATATTGTTCATAATGTCATATTAGATGAATTGTGATGGATGGATAAGCCGTAGTGATGACATTAATGTCATATTGAAGCATAATAAACTTGCCTCCTACGTGTCTACCATACACCAACAAGTCAATAGCGGTAAGTGTGATGTTAAATGTTCATTTATATTTATTTGCCATTGTTTTCTGTATGTATATTTATATTTAATATTTAAAAAAATATTTTTTAATACTTTTGGCTGTCTGAAACGGATTAATTGGATTTCCATTATTTCTTATGGGGAAAACTAATTCGGCTAAAGGCTAAATCGGCTAAAGGCTAGCTCTCTGGAACGGATTAAAGGCGTTGCCCAAGGGTCCACTGTACATGTTTATATATATACAGTGGACCCCCGCATAACGATTACCTCCAATTGCGACCAGTTATGTAAGTGTATTTATGTAAGTGCGTTTGTACGTGTATGTTTGGGGGTCTGAAATGGACTAATCTACTTCACAATATTCCTTATGGGAACAAATTCGGTCAGTACTGGCACCTGAACATACTTCTGGAGTGAAAAAATATCGTTAACCGGGGGTCCACTGTATATATATATATATATATATATATATATATATATATATATATATATATATATATATATATATATATAATATATATATATATATATATATATAGATGGGGTTGTAAAAGAAGTAAATGCTAGGGTGTTCGGGAGAGGGGTGGGATTAAATTATGGGGAATCAAATTCAAAATGGGAATTGACACAGTTACTTTTTGCTGATGATACTGTGCTTATGGGAGATTCTAAAGAAAAATTGCAAAGGTTAGTGGATGAGTTTGGGAATGTGTGTAAAGGTAGAAAGTTGAAAGTGAACATAGAAGAGTAAGGTGATGAGGGTATCAAATGATTTAGATAAAGAAAAATTGGATATCAAATTGGGGAGGTGGAATATGGAAGAAGTGAATGTTTTCAGATACATGTACTTGGGAGTTGACGTGTCGGGGGAAATGGATTTATGAAGGATGAGGTTAATCATAGAATTGATGAGGGAAAAAAGGTGAGTGGTGCATTGAGGTATATGTGGAGTCAAAAAACGTTATCTATGGAGGCAAAGAAGGGAATGTATGAAAGTATAGTAGTACCAACACTCTTATATGGATGTGAAGCTTGGTTGGTAAATGCAGCAGCGAGGAGACGGTTGGAGGCAGTGGAGATGTCCTGTCTAAGGGCAATGTGTGGTGTAAATATTATGCAGAAAACTCAGAGTGTGGAAATTAGGAAAAGGTGTGGAGTTAATAAAAGCATTAGTCAGAGGGCAGAAGAGGGGTTGTTGAGGTGGTTTGGTCATTTAGAGAGAATGGATCAAAGTAGAATGACATCGAACGCATATAAATCTATAGGGGAAGGAAGGCAGGGTAGGGGTCGTCCTCGAAAGGGTTGGAGAGAGGGGGTAAAGGAGGTTTTGTGGTCGAGGGGCTTGGACTTCCAGCAAGCATGCGTGAGCGTGTTAGATAGGAGTGAATGGAGACGAATGGTACTTGGGACCTGACGATCTGTTGGAGTGTGAGCAGGGTAATATTTAGTGAAGGGATTCAGGGAAACCAGTTATTTTCATATAGTTGGACTTGAGTCCTGGAAATGGGAAGTACAATGCCTGCACTTTGAAGGAGGGGTTTGGGATATTGGCAGTTTGGAGGGATATGTTGTATATCTTTATACGTATATGCTTCTAAACTGTTGTATTCTGAGCACCTCTGCAAAAACAGTGATAATGTGTGAGTGTGATGAAAGTGTTGAATGACGAAAGTATTTTCTTTTTTGGGATTTTCTTTCTTTTTTGGGTCGCCCTGCCTTCGTGGGAGACGGGCGACTTGTTGAAAATATATACAGGAGGGCCCCACTTATACGGCACGTTAGGTTCCAGGCTACCGCCGTAAAGCGGAAACCGCCGTAAAGTGGAACACCCTTTTTTTCCACTTATAAATGCATACAAACACTAGATAACAAGTTTACACTAACATATATTAAGTTAGCAATAGAACCAGGCATCAAAAAACAATAAAAAAGTACAATACACACATAGTGCACTCATTACTTACCTTAAAATATTTATAGTCTTAATCTAGGGTGAGACAAGTAGTATTTATTGTAAGAAATCAAGTGTGGTATGTATGGTAATAGCCAGGCTACCTTTTACCAGGCCACCCCACCCACACATACTATTCTATGAAATTTAAGCACCCCAGAGCGATAAAATGTATATACATTTTCACTCATTACCTACCTTAAAATATTTGTAGTCTTAATGTAGGGTCAGGAGTAAGTAAATGAGATAAAACGAATAAATGAGAGAAGAGAAAGAATGAGTACATGAGAGGGGACGGGCACAGAGTTATGTAAACAAACCAGGCGAACGTAAGTTTTGTAAACAGTGTACACGTCTGGTTTGTGTACAAGTTCATTGTGTACAGGTTGTCTCTACATTGATACGGTAGAATTAATAAAGAAGAACACTCCCATTCTCATGTAACATCATTTTGAGAAGAAATGAAGCTCTGAGTGAAGGCAATGGAAATAAGTCACACTGACTTTTTTGGTATCCTAGGTTCTCTACACGTATGGTTGTTATGTATGATAATTCTATGTAACTGTATTTGTGTATACCTGAATAAACTTACTTACATACATACGAAAGGAATAATTTTCTACAGTTACCCCCCGTAACACATTTTCCCCTTATGTTTTGATTAGAGAAAATGGTTATTCTTGCCGTCACTTGTACAAGTTATGGTGCTACCACATCTTATATTTTTGTTTATTTATTCTATTGTGCGGTGTATTTTTCATCTTTTATGTTATGTATCGTGTTTATTATATAATTTTGAAAAAAATATCATGGATGGATTAATGAAATTGTGTATATTACCGTAATATACGACATTTAATGAGACTCGGTGAGTATTGTTATTATTATTATTATTTCTAATATGGCGTCACTTGTGCAAGTCGTCTGCTACCACATCTCACATTTATGTTTATTTATTCTATTGTGGGGTGTATTTATCATCTTTTTATGTTATGCATCGTGTTTATTATATAATTTTGAAAAAAATATCATGGATGGATTAATGAAAATGTGTATATTAACGTAATATACGACATTTAAATGACTCGATGATTATCATCATTACTAATATGACGTCTGGAGACATAAGACACTTACCAATTTTAATGTGTACCTGCATGCCAGCACAGTATTTAAGTTTATTTAGGTACAGGTATACAGAAGTATAATTATCAGAGTATATATAAAACATGAAATAACTTTTAAAAACATTTGAAATTTTGGAGTTTCCAGACAAAATGGACAGACTTAGTGCTTACTGGCTCATGAGAAAAGTAAACAAACAGGGTGGGGCACGGTGACCGTATTAGAAAGTCAGGTGGGGGGGGCCGTATAGCGAGTTTTGGTCATAATTTGAAATGTCCGTATTAGCAAACGCCGTAAAGTGAAACGCCGTAAAGCGGGGCCTTCCTGTATATAATTATATTATATATAATATATTATATATATATAATATATATAATATATATATATAAGTGGACCCCCGCATAGCGAACTTAATCCGTGCAAGAGGGCTGGCCGTTATGCGAAATGTTCACTATGCGAATTAATTTTCCCCATAAGAAATAGGAAATAAAATTAATCCGTGCAAGACACCCAAAAGTATGAAAAAAAAATTTTTTTACCACAAAAAATGTTATTTTAGTACACACAAACTGAAAAAGGCATGCACAATTACATGACACTTACTTTTATTGAAGATCTGGTGATGATTGATGGGATGGGAGGAGGGGAGAGAGAGTGTTTAGTGTTTAGAAGGGGAATCCCCTTCCTTAGGACTTGAGGTAGCAAGTCCTTTTCTGGGGTTACTTCCCTTCTTCTTTTAATGCCACTAGGGCCAGCTTCAGAGTCACTGGACTTCTTTCGCACAACATATCTGTCCCCTAGTGGCCTGTACCTCTCGTTCCTTTATGATTTGTCTAAGTGGTTCACAACAGTGTCATTGTAACAGTCACCACACGCTTTCAATGCTTGTAGGTGACCCAAAACCCAAATTGTTTCCTCAATGGTATACTACCCTCTCGGGTTAGCCTAAAACCCCTTCAAAATCCCTTTTGTCTACACTTCTGGCCACAGTTTTTTCCAAACAAGTTCAAGGTTCTCTTAGTCACCCCCTCCCAAAACCTTACCTAAAAGGTTTACACAATTGAGGATATTAAAGTGACCTTCCAAAACTCTTTTAGAGTCAACGAGGTCTGTGGTCATTTTCAAAGCACTTTTAAAAACAGCTTTTGTACATTTCTGAATTGGAAATGCCCCCGGGGCTGGTCCAGGGCTGCAGGAGAGGAGTGGTATTGGAGGAAAAAATTTCACCAAATGAAAGTCATGTCCCATAAAGTCGCTCCCACGTTGTAGGATGACCAGGGGATTGTCTAACACCAGGGGGGGCACTTAAGGTCTAATTTCTTTTCTTAGGTAACTTTCACTTTGGGGGGAAAATGCATGGTGTAACCATTATAGAAAAATTCCCTATGACCCATGCCTTACTGTTTGCCCCCACGCACACACAAATATCCTTGAGGACATTTTTTTTTGCCTGAACGTCTGGGTTTCGGGTGATACACTAATAAAGGTTTAAAACTTTGCAATCACACTACTTGGCACACATCAACAAAGAAAGCCTGTTTTCATAGGCTTAGCCCTGGGAGTCCCTTTTTCTCCTATAATGTAGCCTGCTTGGCATTTTTTTTTCCAGAACAGCCTGTTTCATCAAAATTTAAAACACTGTTCAGGTTCCGTCCTTCAGTTTTATGTACCCTTTGAATTCATGCAAATTTTTTTCAGCCGTTTTGTGTCCGAACTGGCAGCCTCCCCATCCCGTATCACACTATGGATGCCCTACGCTTTTTAAATCCTCAAACCAAACCTTTGCTGGCCTTTAAAAATTCACTAAAACATCACAGTTGCGGGCATTTTTTTAATTAAACGTCTGCAACTTCCTACCTTTTCACATAGACGTTTGAGAGACCATCCCTGCTGTGTTTTTCTTTTATCCCACCAATAAAGTCTCTAAACTTTTCCCCATATTTGCGATCTTTTTTTCAAAAACACAGTTAAACCCTTTTGGCAAAACAGCTTCCTTGATTGCCGTTTTCTTGCCCCAATGAAGAGATGGTTTATTTTGGTTTCTTGAAAAACTGACCATGGGTATACGTACTCCACTTTAAACTTATCAATGACTCTTTCTTCATTTCAATGGGTATTCTTACCCTTTGAGGGGTAGGGTTGGCACTAAAAGCTTTTGGGGCCCTGTCCTTATTTTCCAGAAACAGCACCGAAAACACTGTAATAATACGAAATATTCCGATGTATGCTTGAAATGTTACCGCGAGGCTGGCTGGTAAACAATGGCACGGGGGGCACTGTGGGGCGGCTGGGGGCGCACATTGGCCCCGGTCTCGGGCAAAGGGGCCCTGAGGGGGGTTTTGTCCACTAGGGCGGGGCAAAATTTTAGCGAACAAAGCCCCGCTAGGGGATTGTTCGCTAGCGGGGGCGTTCGCTATCGGGGTCCACTTAAAAATAAAATATATATAAAAATATTATATAAAAAAATATTTTAAAATATATATACAGTGGTCCCCGCTTTTCGTAGTTCCAGGCAATCAAAAATTCGCCAATCATAGGGATTTTTGTTAACGGGACTCGCTTTTATAGTTTTGACTCAGAGTCGTGTTCGCCGGGACGCTACCCCACGGCGGACCCGGGGGGCACCAGTCTGGCATTTTTTCCCGTGAGCGAAGGCCCCCTAAAGGCCCCCAGCGAAATATTTCATAACACCCATTTTTTTTAGTGCTTGCAAGTACTAAATAAGCTACCATGGCCCCAAAAGAAAGCTCCTAGTGCCAAGCCTGTGGAAAGAAGGGAGAAATACGACTGAATTTAAAAAAACCATAAATTGAAAAATATGAAAGTGGTACAGGGGGGGCCGAACGCCCGGATTATAAAAACCCTACAAACCTTATTTTGGGAGGGCCAAGAAAAAAAAAAAAAAAGGGATGCTGTTTTTGCAAAGGGAGTAACTATGCTGAAAAAAATGAGATCACCATACTGGAAGAGGTTAGGTTTTTATGGTTTGGACAAATGGAAACAATTGCAGGAGATACTCTTATGACTTCGTTTTATTTGTGAAAAGGCTGGGCAGTTGCATAGATTTGGTAAAAATTGCCTGCAAAAGTGGTGAATGATGAATTTAAGGCCGCAAAGGGTGGGTTTTAGAGATTTAAGAACCACTACATCCAGTGCGGGAAGGGATGGTGAGGCTGCCGTTCGGCCACAAGGGGGCTGAAAAATATGTGCATGAATTCCAAGAGTACATAGGGCGAAGGCGAAACCGAACAAATGTTCAATTGTGAAAACAGGGCCCCTTTTTGGGAAAAAAATGCCAAAAGGACCTTCATACCAAGAGGAAAAGGCAATGCCAGGACACAGCCTAGAAAGACAGGGGTGCGCTAAAAGTTCGTCTAATGCTAAATGGGGGTTTCGAAGTGAAGCCATTACTATTTTACCATTCGAAAATCCCCAAATGTTTTAGGAAAAAAAAAGTTATAAGAGTAAATTGTTGTGTTTTGGAAAAAAACTAATAGTAAGTTTTGGGTCACAAGGGAATTTTTTGTCGAGTGGTTCAATGAAGTGTTTGGCCCCAGTGTGAAGGAGTATCTCCTGGAAAAGAAATTGGATCTCAAATGCCCGCAGTAATGGACAATGCACCGCTCATCCTCCAAACTTGGGTGACCTAATTTTCGAGGGGTTTGGTTTTATCACAGTAAAGTTTTGCCCGAATACCCCCTCCTCCCTCCAACCCCTGGAAAGCAGGTTTTTGCAACTTTAAAAAAATCTACACAAAAGCAATGTTTCCAGGTGCTTGACTGTGCCACAGACACCATTTACCCCAAGGGAATTTTGGAGAGAACCTTCAGCACCTCCACTGCATAACCCTTTTAGGTATGGCTTTGGGGGGGAGTGATACCGGACTTTGAACTCTGCCTGGAGAAAATTTGGGCCGATTGTGTCGACAAGGGATTTTGAAGGATTTGGACTGACCCTAATGAGCCTATGTCTGTTGTAAAATCAATTGGGCACTGGGGAGTTCCGGGGTTGGATGTGATTTTTGGAGGATTGGGAAAAATGGTGGGAAAACCACAAAAGAGCTCACCACTGGGAGCTGCAAGAGTTCAGCAGGGAAAAAACACATCGCAGCTAGAATCTTGTGCAGAGGAGGGGGAAAAGAGATGGGAAAAGGGGCCTTTTCAGAAAAAAGAGATTTTTAAATGTGGGGTAAGATGGAAAGCTTTATGGAAACATCACAACAAAAGGGTTTTTGCAACCCGGTTGGCAACATGTAAGTGACAAAAATCTTGGGGGCCCTTTTAGGGAAGGTTAAAAAGAGCCAGAAAAGACTCCCTCCACAGTTATTTTGTGAGACAGACTCATGACTCCAGGTGGCCTAGTGGGTTAAGAAACAAGAAGAGAAGCAACCCCAGAAAACAAATGGTACCTGGGTGTTGCTGGAAGGGGTTCCCCCTTTCCAAACATAAACAATCCCTCTTCCTCCTCTCCGTTCCCCAAAAACTAAGAAAATCTCCAAAAAAGGTAGTGTTAGCGTTAATGTTTCATTTACATTTCCCATTTTATTTTTTATGTACTACATGTATATTTTTATGTTAAAATTTTTTTTTTTTTAAATACTTCTGGGTGTCAGGAATGGATTAATTGTATTTACATTATTTCTAACGGGGAAAATTGATTCGTAAATCGTAAATTTCGTTATAGTAACGGCTCCAGGAACGGATTAATTACGAAAAACGAGGGACCACTGTATATGTATATGTATATTTATATATATATATATATATATATATATATATATATATATATATTATATATATATATATATATATATATATATATATATATATATATATATATATGTTGTGTGTGTGTGTGTGTGTCGTGCCGAATAGGCAGAACTTGCCATCTTGGCTTAAATAGCAACGCTCATCTTGCCATATAGGACAAGTGAAAATTTATGTATGCAATAATTTCGCCAAAATCATTCTGAACCTAACGAAAAAAATATATTTGATTGTGTTTGTTTAGTATTAAATTATTGTAAACGTGTTTAAAATATATTTAGTTGGGTTAGGCTAAAATAAATTGCTTTTCTTATAATAAGGTTAGGTAAGTTTTCTAAGATTCTTTTGGTGCAAAATTAAAATTTTTTACATTAACATTAATGAAAAAAATATATCTTTAAACGTATAAGAGAAAATTCCAGAAAGGACTTAATTTTAAATGAGTTCTTGCTAATTGACCAGTTTACATATTCGGCACGACATATATATATATATATATATATATATATATATATATATATATATTATATATATATATATATATATATATATATATATATATATATATATATATATATATATCATATAAATATATATATTTATATAAATATATATATATATATTTATTTATATATATTTTTATAAAATTTATTATATATAATATATTTTATTTTATATTTATATTATTAAATTATATATAAAAATAAAATATTATATATTTTATAAAAATTTTATATATATATATATATAAAATATATATATATATTTTATTTTAATATTTTATAAATTTTATATATTATATTATATATATATATATATATTTATATACAGTGGACCCCGAAAAAAAGATATTAACCCGTTCTGAGGCCCCATTTTTTTGCGAAATTATCGTTATGCGAAATGAATTTCCCCCATAAAATTAATGGAAATCAAATTAATCCGTGCAAGAACCAAAAAAGTAGGAAAAAAAAAAATTTTTACCATATGAAAATATACTTTTTCCCTAAACACAAAGAGAAGGTTACATGCACAATATTTAAAATTGTAAATGCAAAGCATATATTGTGCATGTACTATTACAAAAACGAAGAATAAATGACACTTACCTTTTTTAAGTTTGCAGAAAGGGACTGATGGGGACACTGTGCCCTGGGAGTCCCTTTTTCCCCCGGGATTTACTGTGGTCCTTTTTGGCATTTTCTTCCGGGAAAAGGCCTTTCACACTGTGAAAGCACTAGGGTTTTTAAAAATCTCTAAAACCCAAACCTTTGCGGGCTTTAAATTCCCCAATATGAGCACTAGTTAAAGGGTTTTTTCCCCGGTTCACCTGGGTGTTAGTCGGACTGGTGTGGGTTGCATCCTGGGGGGACAAGATTAAGGCCCCCTATGGAAAAAAAGTTAGAGATTTCCTTTTTTTGACCCCGGGTTTTTTGGGGTTATCCTGGGGGGGCTAACCCTCTGGGGTTAATTGTTTCTGGGTTTAATTTTTTTCCACTTTTAACCCAACACCAACAACATTTCTTCCACATCTTCGAGAATAAAAAACGGGACGGTGGTGCGAAACAAAAAGGGGGGTTTGCAGCTGCCCAGGGTTTGAAGCAGCAGCGGGGCCCCAGAACGCTGACCATGGTGCAGTGCATTGGTGCAGCTGCAGCTTTTTGGTGCAGCAACAGCTGACTGGCCCCATTTATCGCTGACCGTGGTGAAAGCAGACAGCGGGAATGGGGTACGTGTATTTATCACCCTTTTTACCACGGGTTGGCACTAGAAGCTTTCTTTGGGCCCATGGGGGCCCTTATTTAGCAGTTAAAAACCAACATAAAATAAGGGGAAAAATTTCAAAATTATCGAATGTATGCATGAAAACCAGCCACCCTGGTTGTAAACAATAAAGGGCAAAGGCAGGCCCAGGCTGGACGGACGGTTCGGGAGGGAGTATTTTCCCGAATCAGCTGATGGTGCAACAGAAGCGGGAACCGGGGTGCAGCAGCAGTGACTGATCCAGAAAACAGCTAAATAGTCCAGCAACAGCTGACTGGCCCAGCAAAGCTGTTTGATCCAGAAACAGCTGATGATCCAGAAACAGCTGATGACCCAGAAAACCAGCTGACTGATCCGCAACAGTGCCCGACCCAGCAACGCTGACTGATCCAGCAACAGCTAAACGGATCCAGAAACAGCTGACTGTTTTCCGCAACAGCTGACGGGTTTCCAGAAAACAGTTAAAGGGTTTCCAGCAACAGCTGACGGGTCCGCAACAGGGGACTGATCCAGTAAAACAGCGGGACTGACCCAAGCAAAACCCCCCGACTGGTCCAGCAACGTTGATGGTAAGCAACGCTGACTGGCCCCAGAAAACAGCGCGGCCCCAGAAACCCGGGACTGGTCCAGAAACAGCTGACTGGCCCGCAACAGCGCCCTGACCGGGCAACAGTGACTGGTCCAGAAACAGCTGATCGTGGTGCAGCAGCACCCAGCAAAACTGACCCAGCAAAAGGCCCTGGTCCGGAAAACAGCTGATCGTGGTGCAGCAGAAAGCGGGGACTGATCCGAAACAGCGGGATGGTCCAGCAACAGTGACTGATCCAGCAACAGCTGCCCGGTCCAACAACAGCTGATCGTGGTGCGGGCTAAATGATCCAGAAACGTGTTAAAAGGTTTTTTCCCCAGCAAACAGCTGATCGTGGGGGGCCCCAGCAGCTATTGATCCAGAAACAGCTGATTTTTTTTGCGCATGTCAGTGGGGGGTAATAAATTATTAGGATTTAAGTGGGGAATATGGGAGAAAGCGGGGGGGGGGGGTCAGGGGGGTTTAGGGGGGGGCGGGGGGAAGGGTTGGTTTTTTTTGGAGTTGGAGGTTTTTTTGGCAAAAAGGGAAAGGGTTAGGTTTTAAATGGGGGGCACTGGTAAACAAACAAACCTTCCTTTTTCCTTCCTAATTCCCTTAAAAAAACCCAAACCAAAACCTCCAAAATTCCCCCAACCCTCTCCAACTAAACTTTTAATTTTAAACCCCCCAAAATAATTTGGGGGGAAGAAAATTTTTTAACCCGGGGGGGAAAAAAGTGAATATTACCCCCCCTTATTCTAATTTTCCAAAACCCACAAAAGGGGTTTTTTAAAACCCCCCCCCCCCCCCCCCCCCCCCCCCCCCCCCCCCCCACCCCCCCCCCCCCCCCCCCCCCCCCCCCCCCCCCCCCCCCCCCCCCCCCCCCCCCCCCCCCCCCCCCCCACAACCCAAAAACCAACCCAGTTGCTAATTTCCCCCTTTTCCCCCAAAAATTTCTGGTGGGAATTTTTCCTATTTTTGCTCTTTTTTTTAAAATTTTAAAAAACAAAAAAACCCAAACAAACCCCAAAAAAAAAAAACCCCCCAAAAAAAAACCAAAAACAATAAAAAAAAAAAAAAAAAAAAAAAAAAAAAAAAAAAAAAAAAAAAAAATTTTAAAAAAAAAAACAAAAAGAAAAAAAACCCCCCCCCCCCCCCCCCAAAAAAAAAAAAAGACAAAATTTTACAAATTTACAAAATTTTTCCAACTACATTTTTTCCCTAAACCCTCCCCCAATTTCCCCAAAAGGGCCGCAAAATCATTTCCACCGGGGCATTTTGGCCAGCTTTAATAGTCGCTCTCTGGGGAAAACCCTTTTTTTAAACCCGTTTTTTCCCCTTTAAACCAAAAATTTCGGGCTCCGTCCCTTTCTCTACTTCTACAAAGAAATGCATAGCCAATGTTTAGTAAACCTCGCACTTTAAACCCCTTTGGGGCCCAAAACCCTCTCTAGGTTCTATGGTGTGGAAAACTGTTCCAACGGGTTGAAATTCAAAAAAGAAACGAAACGGGGCCCACTTCACGACCCCCAAAAGGTCCCCATTTTCGGCACTTTTTCACATGCACACTAAAACATCTGAAAATCGGGGACAGGGAAGGAATCGCACCCTAAGACCTTCCTTTAAACCTTTATGCCACTAAAAAAAAGGATTCACTGGCCTCAAAAAAAACAAGGGGGCCCTTTAAATTAAAAGGGGCCCTTTATTCAAGGCCCATTTTTTCCCAAAACGGGGGTAACACTAAAAATTCGGGGCAAGTAAAAGTAGGCTGGGGAAATCTCACATCTAATTGTCTCTCATGGCTGGCAGGGAAAATCCCCGCATCCCGGGGTCGTACAGGTCGCCAAAAGGCAGGATACGCCCCCATACCGCCTTGAAAGAAGGGGGGCCCCAAACAGCTGGAGTCCACTCCGGGGCCACTTTTTTCCAATCTCGGGGAAAATTGGCAACTCCTTCATATAGATTTCCTTTTCCTGGCACACCACCCAGAACCCCCTCACACACCGCTCCCGGGCATCACCCTCTCCTCCTTTTTGAGCTGGGCAGTATCACGCCGGCCTTTTATAAAGCAGCAAACGCCCCGGCCACGCATCGCAGCAGGGGTCCCAGTACGCAGGGGCCGCAGCATTCAACTTTCAAGAAGGGGCGTATAAGCAGCACCACCACGGCCACGGATAGCGGGACAGCATCACAGCAGGGCCCACAGCATAGCAAAACAGCTCACAGAAAGGAACAGCATAGCGACAGCTTAAAAGGGCAGCGACATCAGAAAGTGGGGGCAATGGTCATTTTCTCGGGGTGAGGTGAGGGTCATTTTCAGGTAAAATCAACAGCGGGTTTCGGTAAACCCATCCCTGGAAACTGGGGGTTTAACTGGCGGTCCGTGGGGGATGGTCACAGAGGTGGGGGGGACGCAGACAAAACACCCATTTACACTGGATGAAGACCAGGGCAGCAATACAATCTATGGGGCACATCAGTTTGGGTGAGGGGGGCACATCAGGTGGACAGCAATCATAGGCAACTCTTAATGGGGACAGTTGGGGGGTAAATCTTTCCCAAAAGGGGGGCTAGGGGGACTTTTCATTCCCCTTTTAAAAATTCAAATTTTGGCCATTAAATTTTTCCCCCCAAAAATTCACCCCAAAAATGATTTCTCCACCATTTATCTCAAACCCCCCCCAAATCCAAACCCAAAAATAATATTACAAAAACAATTATTAGGGCCCACCGTCAAAAAAGCAAAAATTTTTAAAGGGCAAATGGATTATAATATCATTCAGATATTTTACTTTGATTTTACAACACAAAAAAAAAAAAGTGGTGCCAAAAAGGGTTGCATAACAAAAAATTTAAAAGAGCAGTCAAAAAAAAAGGGAAAATGGGATGGTTCCTACTATTAAAAATTTAAAAAGACCACCACCGCTTTGAACCATGTCATGTAGGGGGGGAAAATTTTTTTAGGAAAAGTGGGGAAATTTTGGGAGTAAAGGGGGGGGGGGGGGGGAGTAAATAGGTAGGGGACAGGCGAAAGGGGGTAGGAGTGAGGGATGTGGAGGTAGGGAATGTGAGGTCATGGTGACTTAAAAACCCTTTCCCCCTCATTACCCCTTCCCACCACTCCACACTTTCTTTACCCTCTCACACTTTAACTAAACATAAATAAAAAGGAGAAAAAACGGGGGCAGTGAATATTACTATTCTACTAAAAAACAGTTAATTTTTAAAGTTTGTTTCCCAAAAATTTTTTTTGGGGAAAAGGAGAACATTATTGGGGGTTTTTGATAAATGGGGGGGGTTTGGGACACATAAGCAGTGAGACAGGGAAAACAATCAAAATTGACCAAAAAGAATATAACTTTTCAAAATAGCACAGAGGACCGTTCATACAGGGAAATAAGCCCCAGGTCCCAAAACCTACACCCCCACGAATTTTCTGCTCCCAAACCAGTACTCTGCCCCAAAGTTCAACGTTCCTCCAGAACTTCAGCAGCCTTTCCCGACCCCGCAACCCCCGCAGCGCTTAAAGCCGAAGTCTCGCTAGGAGCTCTCACCCCGCAGCCTCCGCCCCGAATCTCCTGATAAAGCTTTCCTTGGGCTTTTTGGGGGTCCCGCACCCCCCACAACCAAGGGGGACCTGAAAGCCTAGGTCTGAAACCCCTCAAGAACAAAAGACCTCAGACGGGGCGTGGCTACAGACGTTTTCCAAGGAAAGGTTTTGACCAAAATAATTGTTTTAAAATTTGGTCTCCCCAGAGACCTCCCCAACCCAGCTTTTAAAATACATTTCAAGCAGCAGCTGCTGATTCAGCAACCCGCTGAATGGTTTCCCAAAAACAGCTGATCGTTGGGGAGCTGGGCTGATCCAGAAAGCTGAATGGTCCGCAAACCCCCGAACGTGGGGGCAGCCCGGAGCGGAAATGTTCCGCAACAGCTGACTGGTCCAGCAACAGTGATCGGGTGGAGCAGCGCTGACTGAATCGCAACAGTGATGGTCCCAAAAACAGCTGATCGTGGTGCAGCAGAAAAGGGCTGATCCAGCAAAAAGCTGACTGGGCCGAACAGCTGATCGAGGTGCAAAGCAGCGCACTGAAACCAGCAAAAAAGCTGGGGCTGGTCAAGAACCCGCTGGGCTGTGGTGCAGCAGCAGCTGGCTGTGGATGATAGTATTTTTTCCCCCCTTTTTTCCAAAAGGGTTTTTACTAGAGGCTTTCTTGGGGCCCCCTTTTTCATTTATTTTGCAGATTTAAAAAACACCAAAAACCCCGTTAATCCCAAAAGTTTTCCGGGTTTATGCTTTGGGTGGTACCACGGAGGATGGCTTGTAAACAAAGCCAAAAAACCCGGGGGAAAATGTGAAACTGGCCAGGCTGGCCCCATTAGAAACGTCTCGAGAATAGCGTTTTAGCGAGTTTTTTTGCGGTTTTGCGAAGGGAATTTTTTAGGGGATAAAAAAGTATCGGTATGGGGGTTTTAAAATTTATGTGTGCCAACGGTATTTTCGAGGGTCCAATGTAAAATATTTAAATATATTATATTTTATATTATATATATATATATATTTTTTTTTATATATAAAATATATAAAAATATATATTTTATAATATTATATAATTTCATATATTTATATTTATATAATTTTTTATTATATATATAAAATTTTCTATATATAATTTTTTTATAAAATATTAATGTTTTTAAAATATATTTTAAAAGTATAAATTTTATATATATTAATTTATTATATAAATATATATTTATATATTATATAAAATATATTTATTTTAATTTTTTATATATATATTTTAATTTTTATATTTTTATAATTATATATAATATATATATATTTAATATAAAAAATTTTATATAATATATATATTTATATATATATATAAAAAAATATTTTATATATATAAATAAAATATAAAATATATATTTAAATATAATATTTATATTTTATATTTTTATATATAATCAATTATATTATATTTATATATATAATTTTTATAAAATTTAAAATAAAATTTTATAAAATAAAATATTTAAATAATAATTTAATATTTTTTTATAATATTAATATAATATACTTTTATATTTATATATATATATAATTTTTCTTAATTTTATATATATAAAATAATTTTTTAAAAATTTTAATTACATATAAATTTAATTATAATATATAAATTTTTAATATAAAATATATATATAATATAATATAATATATATTTTAAAATTTTTTTTAAAAATTAAAAATTTACAAAATTATTTTAAAATTTATCCCTTTTTCCTTTTTTTTAAATAATTTTTTAAAATTTAATTTTTTAAAAATTTTAAATTTTTCAAAATGTAAAAAACTTTCCAATAACAAAAAATTTATTTTTAAAATTAAATTTTTAAAAATTTTCAAAAATTTTGTTTTAAATAAATTTTTTTTTATTAATGGTTTAAAATTCTAAAAATTTTTTTTGTCCAAAAGAATTTTTTTAAAAAAATTCCAAACCCCTTTTTAAACAAGGCAATTTTTTTTTTTAAAAAATTTTAAATATATTTTAAAATTAATTTTAATAATTTATATAAAACCCCCAAACACCCCAAACAAATTTTTTTTTTTTGTTAGGTTCAGAATGGTTTTGGCGAAATTATTGCTTTAACAAATTTTCACTTGTCCTATATGGCAAGATGAGCGTTGCTATTTAAGCAAGATCGCAAGTTCTGCCTATTCGGCACCGACATATATATATTTATATATATATATATTATATATATATATTTTTAAATATATATATATATATATATTTTATATAGATATCATATTTATACAGTGGACCCCCGCATAACGATCACCCCCCAATGCGACCAATTATGTAAGGTATTTATGTAAGTGCGTTTGTACGTGTATGTTTGGGGGTCTGAAATGGACTAATCTACTTCACAATTTCCTTATGGGAACAAATTCGGTCAGTACGGGCACTGAACATACTTCTGGAATGAAAAAAATATGTTAACCGGGGGCCCAAACTGTATATACATACAGGGGAAAACACTCTACAGTGGACCCCGCACATAACGTTACCTCCGAAGGTGACCAATTATGTAAGTGTATTTATGTAAGTGCGTTTGTATGTGTTGTTTGGGGGTTAAAATGGACAAATTTCTACTTACAATATTTCTTATGGGAACAAATTCGGTCAGTATTTGGCACCCTGAACATACTTCTGGAGTGAAAAAATATCGTTAACCGGGGGTCCACTGTACTTGCGAGCGTGTCCACGTGCGAGTTTTTCCAAATACAAGCAGTCGATGGGTCGATTTTTTGCTTCCTTTACGCGAGCAAAATTTCCACAAGCGAGCAGACCTCAAGGCAGGTTCTTGGGACACTGGCGAGGGGCTCTTGCTCTTGATCTCAGAAATTGTATCTGATTTGTTTGTTGGAATATCTTATTGAAACTGCTACCACCATAAACTACCCCCTTCTACCACTATTATCACCATCACTAGCATCTTCTTTCCACTATTACAACTGCTACCACCACCACTATTTACCTACCACCATCACTACCACCCTATACCACCCTCACAACTGCTTCCACTCTACCACCACCTTTGTATTTTTCTACAAACTTTTTCTTAAAATTATATGTGTTTCTCACATTTTTTTTCCAAAAGGCTGGCACTAGAAGCTTTCTTTGGAGCCATGGTGATTTATTTAGCAGTTGCAAGCACTAAAACAAATGGAATATTTTGAAATGTATCGTATGAACTCATGGGTCATCCTCACTCACTGATAAACAATGGCACACTGGCTGGGAATGGAGTGTGAGGGAGCTCGGGGCTGTGTGTTACATGTCCCAGATGAACGACTATTTGCGGTCAAATGACAATTCACGAGCCAATGTTTTGACGAAAATAAACGTTACGATTTTCGAAAATTACGGGCTATTGAGGGCCACTGTACATATACACTTTATATAAACAGTTTATTATTTCTTTACATTCTGTAGTGCATTATGATTTGTGTGTTTATATACAATATTTTCAGTGTTTTCCTTAGAATACTAGTGATCTACTGCAGTTAGCCTCAAAAATACTTCGTTTTCTCTTACAATAAGAGCATGGGAAGATACTCTCAGTATAGTTCAAGCTGCCCAGACAACTTTTGTTCCGAGTAGGGAAATTAGATCTAACAAAAATGATCCCAAATGGATGAACAATAGATTAAAACATCTCACTGGTCAAAAGAGAGGCATATATAGGCGTATCAAAAGAGGGGATGGGCAGTTAAGAAATCAATATATTTAATTAAAGAGAGAAATAAAGAAAGGAATAAGAAAAGCAAAAAGAGATTATGAGGCTAAGGTCGCAAGGGATTCAAAGATTAACCCTAAAGGATTCTTTCAGGTATACAGAAGTAAGATTAGGGACAAGATTGGGCCACTTAACCCTTTGACTGTTTTCGACGTATAAATACGTCTTACGAGCCAATGTTTCTGACGTATATATACTCAATAATTCTAGCGGCTTCAAATCAAGTGGGAGAAAGCTGGTAGGCCCACATGTGAGAGAATGGGTCTGTGTGGTCAGTGTGCACCACATAAAAAAAATCCTGCAGCACACATTGCGTAATGTGAAAAAAAAAAAACTTGATCGTTTTTTTGGAATAAAACGCCGACTTTGAGGTGTATTTTCGTATAGTATTTATCGTTGTATTCGCGTTTTCATGGTCTTAGGTGATAAAATGGGAAACATATTACAGAAATAGAGATGATTTTCATTACTTTTACGATGAAAACGACCTTGAAACTGAGCTCAAAGTAGCGGAAATGTTCGATTTTTACCAATGTTCAAGAGTAAATAAATCACACCACCAGTCCATACACGTCAACTGGGGAGTCTAATATTCTTTCACTAGTGCACTGATATTTTTATACCATTTTTACAATAATGCAGTCGTCTGCATAACAGTAAATTTGGTATTTTTTTGTATGAATAAAAAATCAAATAGAAAGCAATAATATATAAGAGGGGCCTAGAGATGTGACTAATGAACAGAGCGTATGTTATTTTAGTGCCACGAATGTCTACCTTGTTTATTCTGGACCCTATTTTGAAAATTGGCATCTTTTTTATTTTGCGTGAAATTGGCCAAATTGCCAATTTCTGACCACCATATTGGGTAGTCCAAATTAGTAAATGGGAGGTTTCTTGTACTCAGTGATAGATAAAATGGAGTTCTAAAGAAATAGCTATGAGTTTGGTCAACTGGAACAATGGAATTGGCTGAAAATTGGGCTCAAAGTCAGCGAAATCGCCGACACGCATATGTCGCGAGACCGCTAACTTCGCGGGAGCATAATTCCACGAGTTTTCGACCAAATTTCGAACTTTTGGTGTCATTACCATCGGGAAAAGATTCTCTATCATTTCATAAGAAAAAATAATTTTTTTTTTTTCAAAAATTGAGCGACATAGAATGACAGTTTCAGAGAGGGCCTGAAACAGTCAAAGGGTTAAGAGTAACTCTGGTCAGATCACTGAGAGTGATAAGGATGTGTGTGAAATTCTGAATACCAACTTCCTCTCAGTTTTCACCCAGGAAAATACTAGCGATATTCCTGAAATAATAGATTACGTAGAACAGGATGATAATAAACTATGTACGATTGCGGTAACTAGTGACATGGTCCTCAGACAAATAGAGAAACTAAAACCTAACAAATCCCCAGGTCCTGATGAACTGTTTGCAAGGGTGTTAAAGGAATGTAAAGAGGAACTTAGCATACCTTTGGCTAATCTTTTTAACATATCACTATAAACTGGCATAGTGCTGATAAGTGGAAAATGGCAAATGTAATACTATTTACAAGGCAGGTGACAGGTCCTTGGCTTCCAACTATAGACCAATAAGCCTTACCACCATAGTGGGAAAATTTATGGAATCAATAATTGCTGAAGCAATTCGTAGCCATCTTGACAGGCACAGATCGATTAATGATTCTCAACACGGTTTTACAAAGGGGCGGTCCTGTCTTACGAATTTAATAACTTTTTTCACTAAGGTGTTTGAGGAGGTAGATCATTGTAATGAATATGATATTGTGTATATGGACTTCAGTAAGGCTTCGATAGAGTTCCACACCAGAGGCTATTGAGGAAACTTAAGGCACATGGAATAGGAGGAGAAATTTTTTCCTGGGTAGAGGCATGGCTGACAAATAGACAGCAGAGAGTTTGCATATGTGGGGTGAAATCAGAATGGGGGCACGTCACAAGCGGTGTTCCTCAGGGGCCAGTGTTGGGCCCGTTGTTGTTCACAATTTACATAAACGACATAGATGAGGGAATAAATAGCGACATAAGCAAATTTGCTGATGACATCAAAACAGGCTGTCAAATTCATTCTAATGAGGGCATTAGAGCACTCCAGGATGATCTGAATAGACTGATGCAATGGTCGGAGAAGTGGCAGATGCAGTTTAATATTGACAAATGCAAAGTTCTAAATGTTGGACAGTTAAATAACCATGCCACACATAAACTAAATAATGTAGATCTTAATACTACCAATTGCGAAAAGGATTTAGGAGTTCTGGTTAGCCGTAACCTAAAACCAAGACAACAGTGCATTAGTGTTCGCAATAAAGCTAACAGAATTCTTGGCTTCATATCTAGAAGTATAAATAATAGAAGTCCTCAGGTTGTTCTTCAACTCTATATATCCTTGGTTAGGCCCCATTTAGACTATGCTGCTCAGTTCTGGTCACCGTATTACAGAATGGATATAAATGCTCTGGAAAACGTACAAAGGAGGATGACAAAGATGATCCCATGTATCAGAAATCTTCCCTATGATGATAGACTGAAGGCCCTGAATCTGCACTCTCTCGAAAGGCGTAGAATTAGGGGAGATATGATCGAGGTGTATAAATGGAAAACTGGAATAAATAAAGGGGATGTAAATAGTATGCTGAAAATTTCCTGCCAAGACAGGACTCGCAGCAATGGTTTCAAGTTGGAAAAATTCAGATTCAGGAAGGATATAGGAAAGTACTGGTTGGCAATAGAATTGTGGATGAGTGGAACAAGCTCCCGAGTACAGTTATTAAGGCTAAAACGTTGTGTAGTTTTAAAAATAGGTTAGATAAATACATGAGTGGGTGTGAGTTGGACCTGACTAGCTTGTGTTGCTGGTCTGGTACAGTGCTCCATCCTTGAGTGGGGATGACCAGACTGGGTGGATCATTGGGGTAATCAGGGGGGTGGGTCATTGGTCTAATCTGCGCGTGGGGGGGGGGGGACATGGACCTGCTCCGCATGGGTTAGTAAGCCTGTTGCAGCGTTCCTTCTTTCTTATGTTCTTATACACAGGAAATGGCAGATGCTTCCGCCGCTGCCTATACCACATATTATGGCCTATTTTATTCATTCTAGAATATATATCATGCTTCCGTGTTAATTATATTGTTTATTATGTCACATTAGATGAATTTTGATGGATAAATTAGCCATAC
>NC_069448.1:29384343-29399917 GCF_026875155.1 Cherax quadricarinatus | reverse complement strand
CTACTCTCCTTACCCATTTCTACTTTGTATAGGGAAAAAAAAACCCCCCCCCTGATGAACCACTGTGTGGCGAACGTTTCTTCAATAAAGATTCCCATGTGTGCCATAAGTGTCCTCAATTACTTCCAACTTGTCGGTTTTCAAAACCATTCATCACAATCTGTCAGACACTGAGCAACATCATGGTAATCTTGGTACAAAGACTTCAACGCTTGCCCAACCTTTGGAGATGACCTACTTACACTAGTGGCAGGTCCCACTAAGATCCCGCCTCCTCCTGCTTCAACTCCTCTCACCGCAGTATATAAGCCACCTCTCTGGCTCTATGCTGCACTTACTACAAGAGTGATGGACTGAACACATCGAATCCAGGTTGAGGGACTGATTACCTCATACTTCTACTCTCCTTACCCATTTCTACTTTGTATTGGACTGATGAAGCCACTGTGTGGCGAAACGTTTCTTCAATAAAGATTCCCATGTGTTGCATAAGTGTCTCAATGTATCACATGTGTCTAATTTATCAACTCTCCAAATAAATTGTAACGTACTCAGTGCACGTCTCAACGAGGCACACGTGCACTTATATCTTAAGTATGCATCACCTTCTTGGCATGCCCCACCGTTTAATCTATTACTTATGAACAGATTAGAGAATCAATCAAGGCTCCTTATATATTACCTGGATCCGGCGCATGGATGGATTTGTCAATTCATTAGAGCCTTCACCTGGAGAGATATGGTGGCATTTTCTATATATACAAGGCCAATATTTCAGTGTATCACACTCGACTCGACTTTGCGGACAGCAAGAACACAACTTCTAAACCATATGACTGGAAGCCAACAGCAACTACATTTATCACTAATGTTCATCTTAGTATATAGGATATTCAAATTCAACTTAAATCATTCTTTCTACAAAGTCTCATTGTGGAACGTGTGTGTGAAGCATAGTGGATATTAGGAAAATAAAGTCCGAGTGACCAAGAGAATTATCTTGCGGCGACAGCATGACACCCAGTTTTATATCCTGCATCTTAAAATGCATGATCAAACCAATAAAAATTAAATTATGGAGATGCTAGAAAAGCCATTCCAAATAAGCTGAGGCTGAGAAGAACGATGGCAGCACAAATAATGGTGGCCATTAGGCACCATTATAATATGGGAGTCTAGTAAGTAAAGAATGAATGGGAGAGTGTGTTTTGTAATCCGGGATTATACTTGGGGTGAAATTGACCCAAACAGAACTATGAAAACCCACAATGTGTAAATCTTGCAAGCAGTCAGGAAGCTTACAGCACCTATATTGCATCTCGTATATATGCCTTGCTCCGTCGTCATCAGAGACTTCCTTTGCAGAAGAGAGAACAAGAGCATGATGACTCATCTGCATGCCCTGAACCGCACCCTGAGGACAGTTCTGTTCTCTTCAGCAGAGCCTTCAATATAGGAGGGATGAATGGGCATCACAGTTCTGCCACAAGACCAACTTATCAATGGTGCTACACTTGGTAACCTTATGAGAGAGGTGCGTTTCTATACAACTAACGGGCAGGTATTATTATTATATTAAATCCAAAAGAAGCGCTAAACCACAAATGGCTATACAGCCAGACGGGCAAGTATAAACAGCAACTTCACTCTGATTGTACCCTTCGCAGCAACACAGCTATCATCTGAGATCGAGTATTTTTTCCTTAATTATGACTCGAGTCCTGGAAAGTATTCAGATGGCATAGAAACGTTTATAAACGAATTAAAAGTCCATTGACGTAATGAATTTGCTGTCGCAAAATTCTTCTATCATTAATCTGTTTTCCTATCTGTAATCTCTTGAAAATTAAACCTTACAAAACGAACAGTGTAATGAAGAAAAGTGAGAAAAAAACGGAGAAGGAATGCCACACGTTAGACAAATTGGACGATGATTCCAGCAAGATATGGTTTTGCTGACAAGTCAGTTCTCGTTATTTTCAGTTAAGAAAGTGAAGCCCAATGAACTTATAATTTAGTCGCAAACGAAAAATAATTTCCTTTCGTCCGGCAATGCACTTAACATTCCCGGTTGCCAGAAGGAACTACAACACTGCCGTCAGTAAAAAGGTGTTGATTTGAATGCGAATTTCTTGTCTGCCTGCATATAATCCTTAAAAATGTCTGATGCCGCAGGTTAAACATTATTTTTCTCCTGTCATTTATAAAAGGAACAATCGTGTTCATGATCAGTAATACCAAATACTGTCCCTGCCTACAGATGAGAACATTTCTATACTGATATTAATAAACATTTCTCTTGGGCTGCTAATAATAAACTTCATCGTCTGCCTTTCAAAATAAACATCACTAGGTATTCACGTATGGGAATCTCAAGTCTTGTCATAAGAACGTCCTCTTCTCCTTCATTTTTTTTTCTTTGGTTCTTCAATTATTAGGTTTATTTTGCAAGACCACTTTGACTGCTGAAATGTATCAGAGGCATAAGTATAGCAACTTAGATCACACTCTTGGAGTAATTGTTTGTGCACGTGCACTTTGACAAAATTGATGAACCCTTTCAAAACCATCCTAAACATGTTCCAAGCGCCTCAGGTGGCTATCCAGAGGGGAAATGCATGCTGCATACTACTGGCTCGGTGTCCGGCTTCGGAGAGCAGGAGGAGCTTCATAATCTTGATATATTGGTAACCAATGTCATTCAGTTTGTGTTTACCTTTCGAATGTATTCTGTCTATTAATAAATTTTCGTATAGAATATACAAAATATAGTTGTGTAGGAGAAAAAATATTCAAACAGCTCCGGAGAGAATCTTGAGTTTTCCCTGAGGTACGTTTATTGTCTTTCCCTGGGATGAGGGTACTCAGTCCCATTTATAATATAAATATAAAATATATAATAATATATATATATATAGTATAATATATATATATAAAGAATATATCTATATATATATATATATATCGTGCCGATTAGGCAGAACTTTCGATCTGGCTTAAATAGCAACGCTCATCTTTCCATATAAACAAGTGAAAATTTGTGGATGCAATAATTTTCGCCAAAATCAGTCTGAACCTAACGAAAAAAATATAATTCCTGTGTTTGTTTAGTATTAAATTATTGTAAAACAAAATCTATATAATATTTAGTTAGTTTAGGCTTAAAAAAAATTGTTACTTGTTATAACCAGGTTAGGTAAGTTTTCTAAGATTCTTTTTGGTGGAAAATTAAAAATTTTACATTATCATTAATGAAAAAAATATATCTTATAAATGTATAAGAGAAAAATTTAAAAGAGACTTAATTTTAAATGAGTTCTTGCTAATTGACCAGTTTTTACTATTCGGGCCTCGACACCACACACACACACACACACATAACACCATATATATATATATAAAATATATATATAAATATATATATAGAATATATAAATAGATATAGATATATATAAAATATAGTATATATATCGTTCCGAATAGGCATAACTAGCGATCTTGGCTTAATATAGCAACGCTCATCTTCCAATAGGACATAGATGAAAATTTGTGTATCAATAATTTCGCAAACTAATCATTCTGAACAAACGAAAAAAATATATTTCACTGTTTCTTCATATAAAATTATTGAAACAATCTAAATATATTTATTGGGTTAGGCTAAATAAATTCTTCTTAGTTATAACAGGTTAGGTGAAGTTAATTCTAAGATCTCAGGTGAGCAAAATAAATTTTTTTACATTAACATTAATTAAAAAAATATTATCTTCAAACAAAGGAGAAAATTTTTAGAAAGGACTTAATTTAAATGATCTTGCTAATTGACCAGTTTTAACATAATTCGGTCGGCACGACATATATAATATATCTTATATATATATAAATTATATATATATATATATATATAGTAATATATATATATAAACTATAAGGTATAAAATATAAACACGCTAGATACGAGGTATAAGCTTGCTACTCTACTAACCCTTTGGTCACACTTCACAGACACGACATGCATATATATATATAAACAACATCTAGGTTTTCATTCTCCTTTTTTCTAAATAGCTCTTGTTCCTTTTTTATTTCTTCTATGTCCAATGTGAAGTGAAAAGAATCATTCCTCGACGTAATGCCATGCGTGTCGTATGAGGCGACTAAAATGCCGGGAGCAATGGGCTAGTAAACCCCTTCTCCTGTATACAATACTAAAAAAGAGTAAGCCGAAAAACTTTATAAAACTGGGTTGCTTAAATGTGCGTGATGTATGCGGATACATGACTACAGATGATTGCTGAATGTTATGAATGAAAAGAAGTTGGATGATCCTGGCCCCAAAGCGAAACAAAGCTGATATGGTAGGAGATTTTCAGTGGGGGGAAATAAAATGGGAATAAATCTGGAGTAATCCTATACGTTTAGAGCAAAGGAAGTGGGTAGCAATAATGTTAAATGATCCAGTTTTATGAAGGAGAAAAGCTAATAATTGATGTGTAAAATTTCAAGATTATGTGGATTAAAGTAGAAGGTTGGATGCGAGAAGGTTGTCATAATAAGCGTTGTATGCACCTGGATAAGAGATGAATGCAGAGAGAGAGAGAGAGATTTTTGGAGATGTTAAGTGCATGTATAGGAGCCTTTGAACCAAGTTGAGAGAGTAATTGTGGTAGGGTGACTTTCATGCTAAAGTATGAGAAACTTTTTAGAGATGGTTGGTAGTAAGTTTGGGGTGCCAGGCTATGTAAATTGATAATGGGAGCCCTTTGATTGAACATTGTATAGAAAGTCGTTTATGTTATAGGTAATCATATTTTAAGAAAAAAGGATAAATAAAGTAAATACCACGATAATGATGTAGGGCGAAATGACGTAGTTTAGATTGATCATGTATGGATAGATAACAGCTGTTGAGTAGACTTCAAGGAATGTACATGTTTATAGAGGGGCCACAGATATATCAGATCACTTTCTAGTTGTAGCTACACTGAAGTAAAAAGGTAGATATGGGATTACAATGAGAAAAGAAGCATCAGGGAAAGAGAGAGGTGAAGGTTTTATAAACTAAAAAGAGGAGGCGAGTTAGTGTAAGATATAAACACTATTGGTAGGATAGATGGTGACTAAAGAGGAGCATAGGCATGGGGTCGAAGAGGTTATGGGTAGTTAATAAAAATGTATTTTAGAGTGTTCAGCAGAAGTTTGTGGTTACAGGAAAGTGGGATGCAAGGAGGTGAAAGAGAGAGGCGATGGGGGGGGGGGGATGGGGGAGAGTAAAGAGAGTAGTAAGGAGGAGAAAAAGTTAGCATATGAAGAAGATTTTTTTTTACAGGGAACGTAGAAGTGATGCAAGGAGGTGAAGAGTATATGGAGAAAAAGAGAGAGGTTAAGAGAGTGGTGGAAGCAATGTAAAAAGAAGCAAATGAGAGAGTGTTGAGATGTTAATCAACAAATTCTTTGTTGAAAAATAAGAAAAAAGTTTTGGAGTGAGATTAACAAGTAAGAAAGCCTAGAGAACAAATGGATTTGTCAGTTAAAAGAAAATAGGAGATGGAGAGTATTAAATGGAGAGTTAGAGGTATTTGGGAAGGATGCAAGGAATATTTTGAGGAATTTGTTTCAATGTTTGACAGAATATAGGTGAACTGTGATTTCGTGTATAGGTCAAGGAGGAATAACATCTTGTAGGAGTGAGGAAGATCCAGTTTGTGATGTGGGGTAAGTTCGAGAGGCTGTAGGTAAAATGAAAGGGGGTAAGGGCATCCGTGATTGATGGTATAAAGATAGAAATGTTTTAAAAGCAGTGGGGATATAGTTTGAGTGGTTTGTTGCAATTGTTTAATAATGTATGGAAGAGGGTAATGTACCTAGGGATTGGCAGAGAGCATCAAATAGTTCCTTGTATAAAGGCAAAAGGTGAATAAAAGAAGTGCAAAAATTATAGGGGGATAAGTCTTTGAGTGTACCTGGTAAAAGTGTAATGGTAGGTTATAATTGAAAGAATTAAGAGTAAGACGGAGAATAGATGCAGATTAACAAGGATGCTTTTAGGAAAGTGTAGGGGGAGTGTGTACCAGTGATTTACAGTGAAACCATATAAGTGAAAGCATTAATTAGATAAGGCTAAAAGAGGTCCCCCCCCCCGTTTTGTGGCATTTATGGTATTTGGAAAAGGGCGTATGACATGGTGGATAGTGGGGCAATGTGGCAGATGTTGCAAGTTATGGTGTAGGAGGTAGGTTACGTGAAACATTGAAGAGTTTTTAACACCGAGGAAGTGAGGCTCAGTTAGAGTATGAGTAGGAAAGCGAGGTAAATCTTATTCCCCATAAAAAGTAGGCCCTAGACAAGGATGTGAGATGTCAACCGTGGTTGTTCTAAAAATATTTATAAGATGGGTTTTGATAAAGAGAAGTAAATCTGCGAGGGTCCCATGGCAAGATGCGTGGTAGTTAAAAGATAAAGAATCACACACAAAGTGGGAGTTGTCACAGCTGCTCTTTGCTGATGACACGTGTGCTCTTGGAGATTCCATGAAGAGAAGATGCAGAGATGTGTAATGAATTTGGTAGGGTGTGCAAATAGAGAAAATTAAAGTTAGAAATAAAGGAAAGAGTAAGGTTATGTGGATAACAAAAAATTAGGTTGATGAAAATTGAATATCAGGATTGTAGGGAGAGAGTATGGAGGAGGAGTTAACGATAATTCATATATTTTGGAGTGGACGTGTCAGTCGGATGGGTCTATGAAAGATGAGGTGAATCATAGAATTGATGAGGGAAAAAGATGAGTGGTAGCACTTAGGAGTCTGTGGAGACAAAGAACTTTGTCCTTTGGAGGGCGAAGAGGGGCAAAGTAATGGAGTAATAGTTTTAACCAACAGCCTTATAATGGGTGTGAAGCGTGGGTGATGAATGTTGCAGCGAGGGAGAAGGCTGGAGGCAGTGAGATGTCAAGTCTGTAGGGCAAAGTGGTTGTGTGAATATAATCAGGAATTCGTAGTTTGGAAGTTAGGAGGAGGTGCGGGATTACCAAAACTGTTTTTCCAGAGGCTGAGGAAGGGTTGTTAGAGTGGTTCGGACATGTAGAGAGAATGGAGCGAAACAGCAAGACTTAAAGAGTGTATCAGTCGGTAGTGGGAAGGAAGGCGGGGTATGGGTTCGGCCTAGGAAGGGTTGGATGTAGGGGTAAAGGAGGTTTTTGTGTCGAGGGGCTTGACTTCCACAAGCATGCTTGACGTGTTTGATAGGAGTGAATGGAGACAAATGGTTTTTTAATACATAGACGTGATGCTGTGTAGTAGTGGTGAGAGCAAGGTAACATTATATGAGGGGATTCAGGGAACGACCGGCAGGCCGGCACATGAGTCCTGGAGATGAATATCAAGTGCCTGCCACTCTGAAAGGAGTGTGTGGTTACTGCGTGCAGTTTAAAAACGTAGTGGTAAAGCACCTTCTGGCGAAGACAGTGATGGAGTGAATGATGGTGAAAGTTTTTCTTTTTCGGGCCACCCTCTTGGTGGGTATCGCCGGTGAGATAATAAAAAAAAATAATATATATAAATATATATATATATAAACACGATCTCTGGCTGAAGGAGACTCGAACCTACGAACCTTAGGACCTTGTCCTAAAAAAAAAAGGGTTTATTTTTTCGGTAGGTTCGAGTCTCCTTCATCAGAGATCAGTGTTTGTGTTTATTTCGCATGCTCTCCCGAATTCCTAGCAAATAATTATAAATATATATATATATATTTAATATAAATATATAATAGTATATACTAAATATATATCTATATATATATATTATATATATATATAAAGTGTGCCAAAACAACCACTCGAAAGAATATAAAATTCCACGGCTTTCGTGACTACTCCACATTATCATGGAAACTATAAAAGTAAAGCATCCAAGGAGCTATATAAGGGGGTCTGGACGGCACCTCACTATCAGATCCCCACAACGGTTTAAACACCTGAGTACTGCGCGCAGGACCCCACTTTCTTGGGAAGGTCCTTGAGCACAACTCAAACCCACAAACTATTCTACCCAATGAAATAAGAAATTTTATTTCCAGTGTATAATTAAATCATCCCCAATTCTATTAATTTATAATTGGATCTAATTTATATAAGCCAAAGTAAATAATTCATATTATTGTCAAAACTGCTTTTTTAATGAAACTAGATTCACTTAATCATTCCTGTCTCGACCATGGACTTGCTTGATACTACTTTCTCAACTTTTAGAAATCAATGATGGTTAAAAAATCTTACTGAATAAATAGAGCATGAATCTTGTCCATTCTAATGCTATAATAATTTTGTTTTAAACTTATTCGAGATTTTTACCAGTTAGCCTAATAGACTTTATCGCAAATTTTACAAGGAAATCTTATAGACAAATCCATCGCATTTTGGGAATCTTTATCAAAAGGTTTTTTTTACTGTATCGAGATTTTTGAATACAACCTTAAATTAAAGTCTTAAGAAGAGAAGGCATATCAACCAAGTTCTCAGGGTAAGGAAGACCAACATATTTTTATTGAATAAGGCTGGTTGTCCCTATTTTGCGGAATTGTAAAAAGTATTTCTAGCAACTTTTAAAAGATTTATCAATTAAATTTCTGGGCGTATTTTAAATCAATACCTATTCATAAATTTTGGAAATTTTCCTCATCTATGAACTCAGGACTACAAATTCGTAAAAGCTCTCAGAAACATTGTGATAAAACAGACATTTTGACTCTATCTTGAGCGAGATTAATAGTGGACATAGAACAGTATTAGTAGGTTTTCTGTACAAATTTTAACTTGAATCATTATTACCCTTAATATTATAACATCTAGAAAAGGCAATGAGTTATTTTTCTTCAAAACACAACAGTAAAGGTTTAATTGAATGGGCTAACTATTATAATTTCCAAGAAATGGGTGTATAACTACATTTTTTGGGCATAAGACACAAAATATCATTCCACATAACTGAACCATTAGCTCTATTAGGGAGGATTGTGTTAGTAACCTTGTTTCAAAAAATTCCATGTATAAGGTAACAAATAAACAGTGAAAGAGGATTCCCATTGCCATACCCAAACTTCTGAGATGTAAAATTTATCAATAAATACAATTTGCATCAACAATCGCAAAGTTTAATAAGTTTAATGATAGTAGGAACTGTCAATGGTAAATCAAAGTTAACGAGTTCTTCAGATAAGAAACTTAATAAATCAATCACAGGAACATTCGTAAACAAGAAGTGTAACATCAAAAACTAACCAAGTTTAAAATCATGAAGGTCATTCAAGGAGCTTTATTTTTCAACCAAGTCTAATGTTGTTTTTAACAATTAAAGGTTGAAATGTTTTGCCAACAATAAGGGCTTCAAAATATCAACAAGCATTGGATAATTTATATGAATATCTCGACCTCCAATTGTAGCTAATAATTGTTCCTGAGCTGGATTCCCTTGTTTTGAGTGTTTTTATAGTCCCTTCATGTAAGGCAAAAGATGGAATTAGTGGAAGTAAATAGTTTGAACTAATTCATCTTTGCCTTCAGTAGAAGTTTTTATAATGTTTATATTGAATAGCTGTTAACGGTTTCTAGGGATTGTTCCTAAGTTTAGAATAGGTTTCAGTATCATCTAAGAGAGACTATTCATTTTTTCGATGGTATCATTTTCTTCCTAATTACTATAAGCCATTTATATTTGTCTGCTTTAGTAAGCGCAAATTTTTAGTTATAAGTGTATCTAAGACTTAAAGAAGCTACTGAGGGCAAGTTGGGTAATGTTTGGTTTAAAACATAGATCTATAAACACCATTCCTTTACTAATATTAATTCCATCAGAGGATATATCACAAAATTTTTCAAAGTTACAAAAGGCTTTTGCAATTTCATCAACATTATTAAAGTTTTTTTGAAGTTGCAAAACTAAACCAACCTCGAGCAGCAGTTGTAATGTTTGTCTAAAATTTCATCATGATAATTATTACAAAATTGTTATTAGCATGCTTGTATCCATCACTATTTTCAAATTAAAATTCTAATTTTCTTGTATTTGCTCTTGAGTTCATTACAATTCTTCGTGAGTTTATTATAGCAATGATTCCAACATACTGTGTTACCATTCCTGATGGAATGGACTGATTAAAAGAGTATTTTTTGTTTCTCAATATTGTAATCAAGGCCATTCCATCAGAATGGAAACACAGTATGTTGGATCATTGCTATACATAAACTCAAAGAATTTGTTAATTAACTCAAGAGCAAACTACAAAGATAAAATAGACATTTTAATTGAAAATAGTGATTGACAAAGTCATGCTAATAACAATTTGTAATTAACTTACAGATATATTTTTGACAAACATAACTAACTGCTGCTCTAAGTTTGGCTTAAGTTTGCAACTTTCAAAAAAACTTAATAATGTCTTGAAATTGCAAAAGCCTTTTGTAACTTTGAAAATTTTCTGATTTATCCTCTGATGAAATTCAATATTAGTAAAGGCCGATGTTAAAACCAAAACATGTCCCAATTGCCGCTCAAAGATTCTTTAAGATGTTAATATATACATAAAACAATAAAAAAATGCGCCTAACTAAAGCAGACAAAAAAAATTGCAATATAAATATGAAATAAAAAGAATACCAAGAAAAAATTAATAATCTCTTAGATGATACTGAAACCAACTCTAAACTTGGGGGACAAATCCCCAAGAAATCCGTATAACATCAATTTCACAATAAAACAATAAAACTTCTACTGAAAGGCAAAGATGAAATTAGACAAACAATTTTTACTTCCACAAATACCTTCTTGCCTTACATGTTATGGACTAATAAAAACACACAAACCGAAGGAAGAGGGCTCAATCCAGTCAACCAATTATTAGCCTCCATATGTCAGTTCATATAAATTATCCCCGAATGGCTTGTAGATATATTGAGCCCTATATGTTGGCAAAAATTCTTCTAACTTTAATGTTAAAAACAACAAAGACTTGGTTTATAAATTAAGCTCCTTGACTGACTCAAGAAAGAATTTAACAGGATAGTTTGAGATGTTACTTCCTTGTTTACGAAAGTTCCTGTGTTGATTTAGTTAAGTTACCTTACTCTGGAAGAACTCGTTAACTATGAATTAACCATTGCCAGTTCCACTATCATTAAACCTTATTAAACTTTGCAACTGTGATGCAAAATTTGTGTATTTTAATCGATAAATTTTACACCTCAAAGTTAGGGGGGAGGGGGGGGGGGGGGGGGGGGGGGGGGGGGGGGGGGGGGGGGGGGGGGGGGGAGGGGGGGGGGGGGGGGGGGGGGGGGGGGGGGGGGGGGGGGGAGGGGGGGGGGGGGGGGGTGGTATGGCAATGGGAAATCCTCTTCACCTGTTCTTAGTAACTATACATGAATTTTTTGAAACAAGGTTACTTAACAAAATCCTCCCTATAGAGCTAAATGTTTCAGATATGTTGATGATATTTTGAGTTTATCCCAAAAATGTAGATATAACACCATTTTCCTTGGAAAATTAAATAGCTTAGCCCAATCAAATAAACTTTACTGTTGAGTTTGAAGAAAATAACTCATTGCCTTTTCTAGATGTTTTAATTATTAAGGGTAATAATGAATTCAAATTTAAAAATTTACCGGAAAACCCTACTAATAACTGTTCCCTATGTCCACCTATTATTCCTCGCATCAAGATAGAGTCTAAATGTCTGTTTCTCAACAATGTTTCTGAAGCAGCTTACGCGAATTTGTAGTCCTGAGACATATATGAGGAAATATCCAAAATTTATGAAATAGTATTGATTTTAAAATACCCAAGAAATGTAATTGAGAAATCTTTTAAAGTTGCTAGAAATACTTTTTACAATCCAAAAATGGACAACCAGCCTTAATTCAAAATAAAAACATGTTGGTTCTACCTACCATGAAAAACTTGGTTGATATGCCTTCTCTTCTTAAGACTTTTAATATTAAAGTTGAGTTATTCAAAATCTCGATACAGTAAAAAAACTTTTGTATAAAGAATTCCCCCCAAAATGCTGAATGGCTGTGTCTATAAGATGTCCTTGTAAAAAAAAAAAAAATTTTTTTATTTCGATAAAGTTTATTACGGTCCAAACTTGTAAAAATCTCGAACTAAGATTAAAACAACATAAATATAATGCATAGAACTTGACAAGATTCCAAGCTCTATTTATTCATGTAAGAATTTTTAACCATCCAATTGATTTTCAACAGTTGAGAAAGTAGTATCAAGCAAGTCCATGGTCGACAGAATATAATTGAATCTTTTTTCATAAAAAGCAGTTTTGACAATAATATGAATATTTCCCTTTCTGGTTTGTATAAATTAAGATCCATTTATAATTAATAGAATTATGGGAAAATTTTAATAATACACTGGACAAATAAAATTTCATTATTCTTTGGTAGAATAGTTTGTGGGGTGAGTTGTGGTCCAAGGACCCTTCCCAATTGGGTCGGCCGCGCGTCAGGATGTTTTAAACCGTTGTGGGAATCTGATAGTGAGGTCCGTCCAGACCCCTTCTATATATCTTCCTTGTATGCTTTACTATCATAGTTCCTTGATAATGGAGTAGTCACGAAAGCGCTTTGGAATTTCTCTTTCTTACTAGAGTGGTTGTTTTGCAAATTCTGAATCACCCTGTTTACTGTGATCTTATCTGCATATATATCTATAATAAATATATAAATATATATATATATATATTATAGTAATAAATATTTATATATATAAGATAAAATATATATAACAAGTTGGGCCGTCTCCCACCGATGCAGGGTGACCACACCAAAAAAGAAAGAAAATCCCAAAAAGAAAATAACTTCAACAACAACCACTTTTCATGTCCTCATACATAATTCACTGTTTTCTGGATAGGTGCCCAGGAACACAACAGTTTAGAAGCATATACGTATAAAGATACACAACATATCCCCCCGCCAAACTGCCAATATCCAAACCCATTTCCTTTAAGAAGTGCAGGCATTGTACTTCCCATATTCCAGGACTCAAGTACGGCTTATATAAAAATACCGGTATCCCTGAATCCCTTCACTAAATATTACCACTGCTCACACTCCAATACTCGGTCAGTCCCAAACCCATTCAATTAATTCCATTCACACCAGTTTTAACCCGAGCTCACCACATGCTTGCTGAATTTCAAGCTCCATCGCACACGAAACGTCCTTTACCCCCTCCTCGAACTCCAATCTGTTCGAGGACGACTCCTTATCCCGAGAATCAGAATCAGAAGAAAGGGAACCTGGCGCTAGAAACATTAAAAGTATAAAAATACCGACAGATGTGTTTAGGTAAACACATATTCAACAGTTAGGTATCTTTATTTCGATACGTTTCGCCTACACAGTGCTACATATACAGCATTTATACGCACTCCATGTCATTCTACTTTGATCCATTCTCTTTAAATGACCAAACCACCTCAACAACCCCTCTTCCACCCTCTGACTCATACTTTTATTAACTCCACACCTTCTCCTAATTTCCACAACCCTAATTCTCTGCATAATATTTACACCACACATTGCCCTTAGACAGGACATCTCCACTGCCTCCAACCGCCTCCTCACTGCAGCATTTACAACCCAAGCTTCACACCCATATAAGGGTATTGGAGCCACTATACTTCCATTCATTCCCTTCTTTGCCTCCATAGATAATGTTTTTTTGTCTTCACATATACCTCAATGCACCACTCACCTTTTTTCCTTTATCAGTTCTATGGTTAACCTCATCCTTCATAAATCCATCCGCTGACACATCAACTCTCAAATATCTGAAAACATTCACTTCATCCATACTCCTCCTCTCCAATTTTATATCCAATTTTTCTTTATCTAAATCATTTGATACCCTCATCACCTTACTCTTTTCTATGTTCACTTTCAACTTTCTACCTTTGCACACTCTCCCAAACTCGTCCACCCAGTCTGGTCATCCCCACTCAAGGATGGAGCACTGTACCAGACCCAGCAGCACAAGCTAGTCAGGTCCAACTCATACCCACCCACACCCACTCATGTATTTATCTAACCTATTTTTAAAACTACACAACGTTTTAGCCTCAATAACTGTACTCGGGAGCTTGTTGCACTCATCCACAACTCTATTACCTAACCAGTGCTTTCCTATATCCTTCCTGAATCTGAATTTTTCCAACTTGAAACCATTGCTGCGAGTCCTGTCTTGGCTGGAAATTTTCAGCACACTATTTACATCCCCTTTATTTATTCCTGTTTTCCATTTATACACCTCGATCATATACCCCCTAATTCTACGCCTTTCGAGAGAGTGCGGATTCAGGGCCCTCAGTCTATCCTCATAGAGAAGATTTCTGATACATGGGATCATCTTTGTCATCCTCCTTTGTACGTTTTCCAGAGCAATTATATCCATTCTGTAATACGGTGACCAGAACTGAGCAGCATAGTCTAAATGAGGCCTAACCAAGGATATATAGAGTTGAAGAACAACCTGAGGACTTCTATTATTTATACTTCTAGATATGAAGCCAGAATTCTGTTAGCTTTATTGCGAACACTAATGCACTGTTGTCTTGGTTTTAGGTTACTGCTAACCAGAACTCCTAAATCCTTTTCGCAATCAGTAGTATTAAGAATCTACATATTTAGTTTATATGTGGCATGGTTATTTAACTGTCCAACATTTAGAACTTTGCATTTGTCAATATTAAACTGCATCTGCCACTTCTCCGACCATTGCATCAGTCTATTCAAATCATCCTGGAGTGCTCTAATGTCCTCATTAGAATGAATTGGACGGTCTATTTTGGTGTCATCAGCAAATTTGCTTATGTCGCTATTTATTCCCTCATCTATGTCGTTTACGTAAATTGTGAACAACAACGGGCCCAACACTGACCCCTGAGGAACACCGCTTGTGACGTGCCCCATTCGGATTTCTCCCCATTTATGCAAACTCTCTGCTGTCTATTTGCGAGCCATGCCTCTACCCAGGAAAAAATTTCTCCTCCTATTCCGTGTGCCCTAAGTTTCCTCAATAGCCTCTAGTGTGGAACTCTATCGAAAGCCTTACTGAAGTCCATATACACAATATCATATTCATTACCATGATCTACCTCCTCAAACACCTTAGTGAAAAAAGTTTGTAAATTCATAAGACAGGAACGCCCCTTTGTAAAACCGTGTTGAGAATCATTAATCAATCTGTGCCTGTCAAGATGGCTACGAATTGCTCGGCAATTATTGATTCCATAAATTTTTCCACTATGGAGGTAAGGCTTATTGGTCTATAGCTCGAAGCTAAGGACCTGTCACCTGCCTTGTAAATAGGTATTACATTTGCCATTTTCCACTTATCAGGCACTATGCCAGTTTGTAGTGATATGTTAAAAAGATTAGCCAAAGGTATGCTAAGTTCCTCCTTACATTCCTTTAACACCCTTGCAAACAGTTCATCAGGACCTGGGGATTTGTTAGGTTTTAATTTCTCTATTTGTCTGAGGACCTGCACTAGTTACCGCAATGT
>NC_069448.1:29366579-29383843 GCF_026875155.1 Cherax quadricarinatus | reverse complement strand
GGGCTGTGGTGATGGGGTTTGGTTGATGGGGGGGGGGTCAGAATCCCATAAGGGCAGTGTTGGGGTGAGGTTTGTGATATGGGGATTGGTGGCAGAGGGAACAGTGAGTGGGTTGTAGTATAGGTTGCTCAGTTGCGTTGGGAATGTCGCGGTTGGAGTCTTTTGGTGGGAGATTCTGTGGGGTGTGTTTGCCCTTCCTCCTGTGTCTGGGGCCTGCTCATTTTCATTGCTTCTCGTTCCTCCTTGTATGTGTGTATGTGTATGTGTGTGTGTGTGTGTATGTGTGTGTGTGTGTGTGTGTACTCACCTAATTGTACTCACCTAATTGTGGTTGCAGGGGTCGAGACTCAGCTCCTGGCCCCGCCTCTTCACTGATCACTACTGGATGCTCTCTCTCTCTGCTTCCTGAGCTTTGTCATACCTCTTCTTAAAACTATGTATGGTTCCTGCCTCCACTAATTCACTTGCTAGGCTATTCCACTTGCTGACAACTCTATGACTGAAGAAATACTTCCTAACGTCCCTGTGACTCGTCTGAGTCTTCAGCTTCCAGTTGTGACCCCTTGTCCCTGTGTCCCCTCTCTGGAACATCCTATCTCTGTCCACCTTGTCTATTCCCCGCAGTATCTTGTATGTCGTTATCATGTCTCCCCTGACCCTTCTGTCCTCCAGTGTCGTCAGTCCGATTTCCTTAACCTTTCCTCGTACGACATTCCCTTGAGCTCTGGGACTAAGCCTTGTTGCAAACCTTTGTACTTTCTCTAACTTCTTGACGTGCTTGACCAGGTGTGGGTTCCAGACTGGTGCTGCATACTCCAGTATGGGCCTAACATACACAGTGTACAGTGTCTTGAACGATTCCTTATTAAGGTATCAGAACGCTATTCTCAGGTTTGCCAGGCGCCCATATGCTGCAGCGGTTTATTTGGTTAATGTGTGGCCTCGGTGATGTGCTCGGTGTTATGGTCACCCCAAGGTCTTTCTCCCTGAGTGAGGTCTGTAGTCTTTGTCCACCTAGCCTATACTCTGTCTGCGGTCTTCTTTGCCCCTCCCCAATCTTCATGACTTTACATTTGGCTGGATTGAATTCGAGAAGCCAGTTACTGGACCACATGTCCAGCCTCTCCAGGTCTCTTTGCAGTCCTGCCTCATCCTCGTCCGATTTAATTCTTCTCATCAACTTCACGTCATCTGCGAACAGGGACACTTCAGAGTCTATTCCTTCCATCATGTCGTTCACATATATCAAAAATAGCACTGGTCCTAGAACTGACCCCTGTGGGACCCCGCTCATAACAGGCGCCCACTGTGATACCTCTTCACGTACCATGACTCGTTGCTGCCTCCCTGTCAGGTATTCCCTTATCCATTGCAGTGCCCTTCCTTTTACGTGTGCCTGATCCTCCAGCTTCTGCACTAATCTCTTGTGGGGAACTGTGTCTAGGAAAACGCAATCTACCCAACCCTCTCTCTCGTGTCTTACTTCTGTTACCTTGTCATAAAACTCCAGGAGGTTTGTGATACAAGATTTGCCTTCCATGAACCCATGCTGGTTTTCATTTATAATCTTGTTCCTTTCCAGGTGTTCAACCACTCTCCTCCTGATAATCTTCTCCATGACTTTGCACACAATACATGTCAGAGACACAGGTCTGTAGTTTAGTGCCTCGTTTCTGTTTCCTTTCTTAAATATGGGGACTACATTAGCTGTCTTCCATTTCTCAGGTAGTTGCCCAGTTTCAAGGGATGTGTTGAAGATTGTGGTTAGAGGCACACACAGCATCTCTGCTCCTTCTCTAAGGACCCATGGGGAGATGTTGTCGGTCCCATCGCCTTTGAGGTGTCAAGGTCACTTAAGAGCTTCTTCACCTCCTCCTCAGTTGTTCGTATGTCATCCAACACTTGTTGGTATATTCCCTCTTGATGTTCCCTTCTGTGCTGTTTTCCCACAGCCCTTCCTGTCTCTACTGTAAAAACTTCCTTAAATCTCCTGTTCAGCTCCTCACATACCTCCTGATCATTTCTTGTGAGTTCTCCACCTTCTGTCCTTAGTCTGATCACCTGGTCTTTGACTGTTGTCTTCCTCCTGATGTGGCTATACAACAGATTCGGGTCAGTCTTGATTCTCGATGCTATGTCATTTTCATACTGTCGCTGGGCCTCCCTGCTTACCTGTGCGTACTCATTCCTGGCTCTGCGACTGATCTCCCTATTTTCGTGTGTTCTCTGCCTTCTGTACTTTTTCCATTCTCTATTGCACTTTGTTTTTGCCTCCTTACATCGTCGGGTGAACCAGGGGCTTGTTCTGGTCTTCCCGTTGTTACCGTTGCCCTTGGGAATGAACCTTTCCTCTGCCTCCTTGCATTTTGTTGCTACATATTCCATCATTTCATTTACTGGCTTTCCTGCCAGTTCTCTGTCCCACTGGACCTCCCGCAGGAAGTTCTTCAACCCTATGTAGTCCCCTCTTTTATAGTCAGGCTTTTCCCATTCTACCCCTGTTATTCTCTCCACTTGCAGCTTTACTATGTATTCAAAGCACAGAACCACGTGGTCGCTAGCTCCTAGGGGACTCTCATACTTGATGTCCTCAATGTCTGAGCTGCCGAGGGTGAACACAAGGTCCAATCTTGCTGGTTCATCCTCCCCTCTCACTCTGGTAGTGTCCTTAACATGTTGGTGCATGAGGTTTTCCAGCACCACGTCCAACATCCTGGCTCTCCATGTTTTCGGGACCCACATGTGGCTCCAGGTTTTTCCCAGTCAATCTCCCTGTGGTTGAAATCCCCCATAACCAGCAACTTTGCTCTGCTGGAGTGAGCTCTTCTTGCCACCTCAGCAAGTGTGTCCACCATTGCTCTGTTGCTCTCTTCATATTCCTCTCTTGGCCTCCTGCAGTTCTGTGGTGGATTATACATCACTGCAATGACCACTTTGTGTTCCCCAGACTGAAGTGTACCTGCTATTGTAGTCTCTTCTCTCCGTCTCATCTATTCCTTCCATTTTCTCGAATTTCCATCTGTTTTTTACGAGCAGAGCAACCCCACCTCCCCCCCTGCCCCTTCTATCTTTCCTCATGATCTGGTATCCTGGTGGGAAGATTGCATCTGTTATTGTCTCCATGAGTTTTGTTTCTGTAACTGCTATGATGTCTGGGGACTTCTCATTGATTCTTTCTTGCCATTCCTCATGTTTATTCGTTAATCCATCTGCATTTGTGTACCAAACCTTCAACTTCTGTTCTAATACTGTAACTGTGGTGTGGGGGGTGGAAACAGAGGGATCGGTGTGTGATGGTTGGTTTGGATTGTTCAGTTGCCTTGGGGGTGTCGTGGCTGGAGTCCTTCTGCAGGTGTTTCTGGGGGTGCGCTTGTCCTTCCATTTGATCCTGGGTTATTCTGCTCTCCTTTTTCATTTCCTCCCATTTCTCCTTTCGTTTTTGAACTCTCTCTTTCATTGTCTTCCTTTCTTCCTGTGTTCTGTCTCGGTCGAGGTACACACTCCGGAACTCCTGCTTGCCTCTCAGCCGTGCTTTCTCCTGCAGGATCATGGTTCGGGTTGATTCTGCCTTGAAAATTACTTTGAGAGGCCGATTCCTTTTCTTTGTGAACCACCCAATTCTCCGAAAATTTGCCACCTGGGTCATGTCCCCCTCGCCTATCACCTTCATGATGTCTTCAATCGCTTTTTTCTCCTCCTGCTTTCTTTCATCATAAGTTTCCCCTTTAGCTTCGTCTAGCCCATGTGTGTGTGTGTGTGTGTGTGTGTGTGTGTGTGTGTGTGTGTGTGTGTGTGTGTGTGTGTATTCGCCTAGTTAGTTTCCATTTTGTCCTAGTACAGGTGTGTGTGTGTGTGTGTATGTGTGTATACGTGTGCGTTCGTGTGTATGGGGGAGGTATGAGGGGGAGATACTGTTAATACATACCAGTAATTCTGGGTTATAAAAAGCGGAAATTGCTACTAGGGTCTGAAGCTTCTATGAGTGTCTGCCCTTTTGTGTGTGTGTGTGTGATGGAGGGATGGTTAGGGGGTAGGTGGTGTGTGTGAGTGTGTGTTAGTTACCATTTTGTCCTAGGCACATGTCGATTAGACACTAGGCCTGTTGTGTGTGTGTAGGTGTGTAGGTGTGTAGGTGTGTGTGTGTACTCACCTAGTTGTACTCACCTAGTTGAGGTTGCGGGGGTCGAGTTCGAGCTCCTGGCCCCGCGTCTTCACTGATCGCTACTAGGTCACTCTCCCTGAGCCGTGAGCTTTATCATACCTCTGCTTAAAGCTATGTATGGATCCTGCCTCCACTACATCGCTTCCCAAACTATTCCACTTACTGACTACTCTGTGGCTGAAGAAATACTTCCTAACATCCCTGTGATTCATCTGTGTCTTCAGCTTCCAACTGTGTCCCCTTGTTACTGTGTCCAATCTCTGGAACATCCTGTCTTTGTCCACCTTGTCAATTCCTCTCAGTATTTGTATGTCGTTATCATGTCCCCCCTATCTCTCCTGTCCTCCAGTGTCGTCAGGTTTGATTTCCCTTAACCTCTCCTCGTAGACATACCTCTTAGCTCTGGGACTAGTCTTGTTGCAAACCTTTGCACTTTCTCTCTAGTTTCTTCACGTGCTTGGCTAGGTGTGGGTTCCAAACTGGTGCCGCATACTCCAATATGGGCCTAACGTACACGGTGTACAGGGTCCTGAATGATTCCTTATTAAGATGTCGGAATGCTGTTCTGAGGTTTGCTAGGCGCCCATATGCTGCAGCAGTTATTTGGTTGATGTGCGCTTCAGGAGATATGCCTGGTGTTATACTCACCCCAAGATCTTTTTCCTTGAGTGAGGTTTGTAGTCTCTAACCCCCTAGACTGTACTCTGTCTGCGGCCTTCTTTGCCCTTCCCCAATCTTCATGACTTTGCACTTGGTGGGATTGAACTCAAGGAGCCAATTTCTGGACCAGGTCTGCAGCCTGTCCAGATCCCTTTGTAGTTCTGCCTGGTCTTCGATCGAGTGAATTCTTCTCATCAACTGTGTGTGTGGTGTGTGTGTGTGTGCGTGCGTGCATGCGTGTGTTGTGTGTGTGTGTGTGTGTGTGTGTGTGTGTGTAATTATGTGTCGAATTATGTGTGGGTTTATTATGTGTCTGAAAAGTAGGTGGCTTGTGCTTGGAATGTAATGTGGATTCACAGTGGTCGCTTGTGTCCACAACCTCTTGTGACTCCCACCCTCCTGGGACTTAATGCTCACCTACTTACAATGTTGCCAATGCTTGACCTGCCACCTAGCATACAGTAACTTACTCGCCTTGTTCAATGGATTACCAATTGCTATTCCTTATTGAATACTTGAGTGCCTATTCTTTATTGTGCTATGAGAGTTAGACCATTCACATTCAGCTTGGCGGTTAATTGGAGCCTGGAACCCCACACCCAAACAACCACTCATAGGTGGATACAGTACTTGCAGTGCAGCTGTAGCAGCCTGTAGATTGTCCAGCTCGATGTGACGTCCTGGCGTAGATCCACCTCAATTTCTTCTCGTTAATAATGTACCCTATTCACTGTATTTCTCTCACTGGTCACATGATTGTTTCACTTTATTATCTTTCTTGGGTGACACTTGACAATATCGCCTTACCACCCACACTAACCTGCCCCCTCTGTGCCACCACGTTTTTATTTTCTAGATCACTTACAAAATTGTGGCTCTCCCCACGCTTATGTGGCTCAGGCAGATTAAAAAACACTTCTAGGATTGTTCACTACCCTGACACGCTTTGCAGCCCTTGCAGAACACTTGGGTAGCCCTCAAAAACACTTATATTCCCGTAGCACGGAAGGCGTGACTCACGCGCTCGCTGTCCCTACTGTGTGTGTACTCACCTAGTTGTACTCACCTAGTTGAGGTTGCGGGGGTCGAGTCCGAGCTCCTGGCCCCGCCTCTTCACTGATCGCTACTAGGTCACTCTCCCTGAGCCGTGAGCTTTATCATACCTCTGCTTAAAGCTATGTATGGATCCTGCCTCCACTACATCGCTTCCCAAACTATTCCACTTACTGACTACTCTGTGGCTGAAGAAATACTTCCTAACATCCCTGTGATTCATCTGTGTCTTCAGCTTCCAACTGTGTCCCCTTGTTACTGTGTCCAATCTCTGGAACATCCTGTCCTTGTCCACCTTGTCAATTCCTCTCAGTATTTTGTATGCCATTATCATGTCCCCCCTATCTCTCCTGTCCTCCAGTGTCGTCAGGTTGATTTCCCTTAACCTCTCCTCGTAGGACATACCTCTTAGCTCTGGGACTAGTCTTGTTGCAAACCTTTGCACTTTCTCTAGTTTCTTCACGTACTTGGCTAGGTGTGGGTTCCAAACTGGTGCCGCATACTCCAATATGGGCCTAACGTACACGGTGTACAGGGTCCTGAATGATTCCTTATTAAGATGTCGGAATGCTGTTCTGAGGTTTGCTAGGCGCCCATATGCTGCAGCAGTTATTTGGTTGATGTGCGCTTCAGGAGATGTGCCTGGTGTTATACTCACCCCAAGATCTTTTTCCTTGAGTGAGGTGTGTGTGTGTATGTGTGTGTGTGTGTGTGTGTGTGTGTGTGTGTGTGTGTGTGTGGGTGTGGGTGTGTGTGGGTGTGTGTGTGCGTGTATGCATATATTTGTATGCTCGTGTGCATATGTCCGTGCGTACGCCCTCGTGTGTGTATGTGTGTGCGCGCACGCTAGTGTGGGTGTATGACCCACTTAATATTTGTATTTATAACTCATTACAATTGTGACCAGGTGTGGACGTATCAGTGGTTCATTACTTTGTAATTTGTTCATGACTGTAACCATGTATAGGAGTGAGGCTGATTCATTACCTTTGTAACTTGCCATGATTGTGACCAGATCTACCTGGAGTTCATTACCTTTGTAACTAGTTCAGCTATCATAACTTTGGGGTCCAGTCCCTGGACCCATTATGTACCTTTGTAATCTTTTGACTACCGCCCACAGGATGGGTATGGGGTGCATAATAAAGATATTAAACTAACTTTGGTTACCAGATGACTCAAGCTGACATTTCAAGCTAGAGACAAAAGTTACCCACTGCTTCAGAAATCACTCTCCATGATAAGTGTAAGGCACTTAAAAGAATAGTGAAGATTTAAAAGCAAAACCTGGAAATCAAGGAGAATAAACTGAGTTTTAGAACTGGTTAAAAGTGAAGCTTTAAACCAATATATCCACTAGAATAGGAGCAGACGCTTTTACTTACAGTTGTGCTGGGAGCTGTGAGTCAAGTGATTATCCATTTGGTTGGAGCCCCACACGTCACTTTTCCGGGTTGAGAAAAGGGGGGTGGGATAGCGGGAGCTAGACACTGACCCTACCCTAACAAGCAGATTGGCAATCAAACTATCATCACCATATATTCGCTTTCTACTCCTATCTGTTGAACTTTTCCCTCACAAGCATACATCGAGTGCCACAGAGTTAATCTGCTCTAGGTGTAAGTTGGGGTCTGTGTTGCTTAGGCTATCTTCCCAGCTTATATCATTTAGGACTTGATTTACTTGGTTCCACTTTATGTTCTTGTTATTGAAGTTGAATTTGGTGAAGGCTCCCTCGTGACTGATCATATTTTGTCGATCTTTTTTTTTTTATATTTTATTTAAAACTTCATGTACAAATATATATAGGTACATACATCAATATGTAACACTGGCACTGGTGATGAGCAATAAACATTCACTACACAATCTACTGAATAAAGACATTAAATTAAACTTAATACAGCCTACAGACTGCTTCTACGTACGTTGTTTCACAAGTACACAAGGGTTCATAGATATAGTGGAACCTTCTCAGTATTGCTTACACTCCCCCCCCCACCAATGAATACATTCTACATTCCCCTGCCATATTTCGTCTCTTAGCCCTTGAATAGAGAGGACGTGTGCTGCTGCTGCCCCCTGGTGTTGACTGGGTGCAGTAATATTTTCACAACGTGGTGCAGGCTTCTCGCCGTCGGGTTAATACAGTCTGTATTGAATTAACCAGTGGAGCTGTAACGGGGCCATCTATGGAGTTACTTCTACCAGCAATAATCAGAGAAATCTACGGCATAGCTAATGAAGAGATTTGTGGACTTGCATTGAATGGCACGAAGAGAATATTTCTTAAATTCAACTCGGCGAGTGTGTACGTGGCTGTGGTGAACAAGTTCCAGGAAGTGGCCATACCTGTGAATCCTGCTGTGACGGTGAGGATGCATGATGTATCAAGTTATTACACTTGGGCGAAGATCAGGAATGTGCCATTCGAGGTGGATGCATCTGATATACGGTATACCATGAGTAAATACGGGATGATACACATGGTCACTGCAGGAAGGTGGTCAGCTGGTCTGTATATGGGGATACCTGAGGGTACGTACACTGTGAAGATGACGATACGACATCCTATACCGTCGTATGAGGTGATGGACGACTTCAGAACTCAGGTATTTGTGACATACGCAGGGCAGCGACGCACTTGACGTTTGTGTGAGTCATATGACCACCTGGCAGCGCAAAGTGGTAGAGGATGTGGAGACAGCGACCAGGAACAACGAAGAGACGTTGAGGAGAGGAGAGTGGATCAAGAGCAGCCGTTTTCGACACTGCCTCCACAAAGTGTGTCATGGAGTGAGGAGGTTGAGAGGGAAGAAAAGATGACAGGTGCTATGAGTGGGGGGACTCCCCTTCCTTAGATGTGGTTCAAGCGCTGGAGGAGATCATCGCAGAAGTGAATGACAGCAAGGAGGAAACATCGATAATGACGACGTTTGTGGAAATTTTGGGCAACAAGAGCTCTTGTCAGGAAGATGGCATGGACCTGGATCTTGGGTCTGCTGTAGAGGACGGCGAGGCGAAGGTAGTTCATTCTAAGGTGAGTGACAAGGCTGCCTTGTCGGTGAGAATGGTGGAGGTAGAGGTTCATCATGGTGATGAGCAGGATGATGGGATGCAGGTCGAAGGTGCAACACGAAAGCGCACAGCAGCGCTTTATGATTCAGATGAAGTGCTTATGCCCGCACAACGTTCAGGGAAGAAAACATGGGCGGATGTCATGCAGAGGGGTTCAAAAGGCACTCAGGGACAGGGGTTGGGTAAGAGTGCACAAAAAGGGGAGGGAGGGATACGGGTGCAATGAGGCGATCAGTTGACAAAACGGTAGTGTCAAGAGGGAAACCCTCTTTGTCGGTTTTAAGTGCTTGGCATTAAACGCCAATGGTTTGAGGTCGTGGAGAAAGTGTGAGTGGTTTAGGGAATTTTTGGTGCGTCATGGTGTTGACGTTATGTTCTTGCAGGAGCACAATTATAGACATGGTTATGAGTTGACGGTGGATGGATATAAGGTGTATGTTGAGCATGCAGTCAGACTGAAAAGAGGTGTGGCTAGCTTGGTAAAGGAAATTAGCCCGTTGGCTGTCAGGCATTGTGAAGGGGGGGAGGTGAGGGTGATATGTGTGGATGGATTATGGGGTCAGGTACAGATGACGTTGGTGTGTGTGTATGGCCTGGCAGAGGGTGATGTACATGTTAAGAATAAATTTGTGAGGGATGTGCTGGTTTACTACTTGCATGGATTGCCGGGGGTAGCCGTGATAGGAGGTGATTGGAACTGCGTGATAAGGCATAAGGATGTTGAACCGAGGGGGGCAGGGCATTGTATGGGAACATTGGGAGAATTGTTATCCGGGGTGGGTCTGATCGATATTTGGGGGGGGGGGAGGTTGAGCACACATTTATTAGGCGTGGGTATGCTGCTAGGCTCGATCATTTGTACGTCCCCAGAACGGTAGTAATACATAGTGGATGTGGTATTTTCTGATCATTGGGGTGTTTTGGTGGATTTAGGTTGGGAGGGGTTGCCACGAAGGTGTAGGGGGTATTGGAAGTTAAATGTAAAGTCGTGATTTTAGACAGTCATTTAAACAATTTTGGGAGGGGTTGGAGGCAGAGGCGCCTGAGAATTGTGATCTGGTTAGTTAGTGGGACTCGGTGGCGAAATCAAGTATTAAGGATTTTTATGTACGTAGTGGGAGGGAATATAATAGGTTAAAGTATGGGTTTCAATCTTATCTTGAGGGGCACTTAAGAGCTTGCTACGAACGTGGGAGTGTTAGTTATCTGGTGGGAGATATTGAGGGATTAAAGGAGAGTATTAGGGATTTGCAAAATGAAAGATTTGATGGTGCGCGAGTTTTGGCGGGGCTGGAGGAGGTGTTATGTGGTGATAGGCCTTCAGCGTGTGTGTTGAGAGGACAACGTAAGAGAAGAGCGGCTACGGAGATGATAGGTTTAACTGTTCATGTGGAGATGGGAGGGTATAGGGCGGGGCAGGTATTAATGTCGACTGAGGGCATGGTTTAGGCCATATACACAACATGTGGGTATACAAGATGCTGCTTTAAGGGAAATGGGAGGTTATGGTACTAAAAGGGAGACTTTGGAAGGACAGATTACAGAAGGGGAAATTTGGCAAGCTATAGCTGGTGCAAGTTTAGGTAAGGCGCTGGGTGTAGACGGGTTGCCTAATGATTTCTATGTTAAGAACTGGGAAGTTTTGAGAAGATTTTTAGTCAGAGTGTTCAATGTAATGAAGGAAGATGGGAAAATGGGTGAGCAGCAAAGAACTGCTGTTGTTGTATTAGTGATGAAGGGTGGACAGACCACGGTAGAGGATTACCATGCAATATCACTTATGTGCGGTGATTATAAGTTATTTGCAAGGGTATTAGGGAACAGAATCAAACAGGTGTTAGGTAAAGTAATTGATAGAGGACAATATGGAATACCGGGTAGGTCAATGTATGAAGGGCATGGAGTTATTAGGAGTTTTATAGAGCAGAGGGGGGAGGGGGGCGGGGGTATTTTGGCTTGGATTGGAGAGCTGCTTAGGATAGCGTAGAGAGGGATGCATTATGGAGTTTCATGCGTTGGTTGGGTTTCGGGAGGGAAATTGTTTCTTGGGCAAAAACTTTGTATCTGGGTGCAGTTATGAGAGTACAGGTTAATGGAAGACTAGGTGTTAGCATACAGATGGGAAGAGGTTTGTGACAGGGATGCCCTCTGTCGCAAATATTGTTTGCATGTCTTCAGGAACCCTTTTGTCAGGCAGTTAGGTGGAGTATAGCGAGAGAGGGTTGGTATTGCACGAGAAGGGGGGCGGGTATAGTGGGTTATGTGGATGATACGGCTGTCTTGGTGAGAGATGTGAGGGATTTACACAAGGTAGGTAGGGTGATAGACGTTTTTGGTGAGGCTACGGGGATGAAAATTAATGTTGTAAAGTCCAAGTATTTGGATCTAGGGGATAGCATACATAATGGTGGGACTGTAGAGGGCAGGTGGAGTGTGGTGGATCAGCTGTTGATGTGAGATAGTGTACATGCGGAATGATAGGGATGCACAAGAGGCAAATTCAAGGTGCACCGTGGATGGGGTTTTGAAAAGATTGGGTGGTTTGAGGGCAGCGCAGCTAACGTTGCATCAGAGGGTTATAGTCACGAATGTCCTGTTGTATAGCAACCGTTGCACCTCACACCGTCTCAACAGTGTGAGGTGCAACGGTTGCAACTGCAGGTATTCAGATTTATATGGGGATCGGGTTGTGACTGGCTAAGTAGAGGGGTGGTGTCACTTCCCGTTAGCCAGGGGGGGGCTGGGGCTTATACCTCTTGAAAAGCATTTGTTGAGTGTGTTTTTAAAAAGGGGGTTTTTGAGGGAGGGGGCGAGGGGGGGCCTTGAAAGACTGCAAGGATATGCAACAGTGGTGGAGGGGTAGGGATTTAATGTTTGGTGAGGCTATGTTGCGAGTTTTACTGACGGTGGGGGATCCGGATCGGCTTAAATTGAAGGTTCTTGAGAGGGTGGGGGGTGGGTCTGTGGTGGCGGAAGTTGAGGGGGCATACCCTATGTATGCATGGGGTTCTGTATGGAAATGTCTTCAGCAACTACGTGTAAAACCAGGTGTTAGGGAGGTAATGTTTAGGTTTTTACATGGGATCTTGCCGTCTGGGGTTGCGTTATTTAATAGGAGATTAAGGGAGGGTGGGGAGTGCAAAGCGTGTGGATGTCCGGAAACTATATTTCATACGGTGTACCTTTGTGCTTGTTTAGAAGATGTGAGGGTATGGTTAAGTAGGGTAGTTAGGTTAATGGGTGGGGAAGGGTTACAGGTGTTGAGGGTGTTAAGTTTAGATATAGGTGGGTGGAGTCAGATGGTGGTGAATGCGGTTGCGTATGTGGTTACTGATTTTATTTATGCATCTTGGCCATGAGGGAGGTGGGTGTAGAGGAAAGGATAAAAGTGTTAGGGGCTACAATATATAGAACTAAGTGTTGCAATAGGGATCTTTATGGGGGAAGATGGGAGACAGCATTTACTGAAGGTTATCGTAGATTCAGGTTGAAGGATTTAAGAGATTTAAGTATAAAGTAAGGGGTTGCGGCGGGCTAGTTTCTTGAGTGTGGAAGTGTGTTTAGATGTTAGCGTGTGAGCATGTTTTGTAATATAACAAATATGCTTCTTTTGTGGTGTGTGTGTGTGTGTGGTCTGGGTGGTTGTGTAAAATATGTTTTTCACATTGTTTTTAGACGGTTTTGAATAAAATTTGTAAGTAGTGTTGTTTCACTACATTATTGTGTGTATAAGGTGTGTGAGGGCACTTCATACAGTATTTGTTTGTTTGATGGTATGAGGTGACACAAAGCATGACTTAAGTCTGTCTGGATTCTCCTTTTGTCTTCAAAGGTGCTATAGAAAGATAGTATAATCTGGTGTATGTGAAGTGAAGTTTTTATATATTAAATACGTGCTTGTTGTATGTTCCCTTTTCGTTACTTTATGTTTCAATTGTAATTTAAGCGTATTTCGTATAGTATTATAAAAAGGTATTATTTTATGTAAATATATAATTTGCAACATATTTTGTTGGAACGGGAGTGGTTAATGATTTGCAGTAGCGGTGTCCGTCTTATCACCAGCGATATATGGTAGGCTCTGCATAGAGGGTTTTTAGTTTTTTCGGATCATTTTTTGAGAATTGGTGCATGTTCCCTTTGTAATTAAGAAATTGGGATGAAGGTTATAAAGGTTGTTTGTATGAGTGTATATTGTAATCAGCAGATAAAAAGAGGCTTAGGGATTTCTATAAAATGGTATTGTGGAAAATACTGTATATATTTTCCAGAAATACAGCAGTTATATGTAAATAGATGGTCATACTGTATTTAATAAATTATATTATCAAAAATGGGAAGAAGCTGCGCCTGCACAGAAGAGACTCGCCATTGTTTGTTTTGAATTGAACAGAACGTTAGTGCAATGGGAAGAATTTCTCGTGCTCTAGAAGTTAAAATTGGGCTGACACCTCTCAAATAGGAGACAAAATTGTTGGACGTGCATTCCTGCATAATTTGAGTATCAGGCGACAGGACAGGACAGCTCCAGGAACCTCAGATAAGCTGTCGAATTTATGTTTAATTCTGGCCAGTAAATTTTTCATAAATGTAGGCAAAAGGGGGGGTCCTGTACATGACACATTAATCTCCAGTCAAATTGGTGAGTGATATTAAGATATTTTCCTTCTGTTATGTAAATGTGTGTATATATAATCCTTTTTTAATTTTAATATACAGTCCACAAATTTATATATTTACCAGCATTCCTGGTGATACATATTTCATTTGAAAGTAATAGGTCCAGAGCAACTTGTGGATATGACAGTGGTAGGTATCGAAGGGGGACATTTTTGCGACCTATGTGTCCCAAATTCCTACTTGTCTAACTGATTAATAATAATTATCTTTGTTCATTTACTGGTATGTACATAATGATACATTCAGATAAATGTAATTTTCCAAATTTAATTTGCCCGTTGGTCCTTCTTGAACTGGAGGTAATTAGTGAAGTCATTAATTAGTTAATTACTTAATAATTATATGTGAAATGACAGAAGGAGGTGGATGTTAAGTTCACAAATTTACTTAATGTGTAGTGGATTATAATTATTACAATATTAATTTTGATAAGTCAAGTCTGGCTAAGTTTATATTAATTTGTATAATATTAATTTGATAAGACAATTCTGGCCAAGATTTATGTCAGTGTATGTGTAATTGATAAGACAAGTGTGGCTAAAGATTATATTGTGTATAATATTAATTTTGCTATGACAAATTTTGACAAGATTTATGTTAATTTTTATAATATTAATTTTGATAAGCCGAGTCTGGCTAAAGGCTTGTATTAATGTAAATTTGAAGTTTATATTATATAATGAGTTTGTTTGGTGAACTGAAAGTGGGGTGTGAAATGATACGTCTTCAGAGGCTTCTTACTTTATTGAAAAGTGTCGTGGTGGGTACACAGGCTTGTGTGTTGTGCCCATGGCCCAGGAGGGCCATCCCATGAGAGAGAGCTAGGAGTAGGCCTTGTGTCTTCCTGCTAGGCTGCTGTGTGAGTGAGAGTGAGGAAAGGGCAGGCAGGCTGAAGTGGCAATGCCTATAGGTGGCAGCACAGCATGGCACAAAATATGAACTAAGCTGGCAGACAGCATGGGCTGTCTGTGCAGACAGTACAGGCTGTCTACGTATGCTCGGCCACCTACTGCGCATCGTCCCAACGTGACAATACTGGTGGTAAAAGAAACTCGATCTTTCTCTCGTAGGAACAGGGCACAGAACACAAAATAAAAACATATATATACATATGGACATGGAAAAAAAAACTTCCTACAGGGATGGAAGGAAAAAACATGTGGGGTGTGCTAAACATCGTGGTCAAAGGCAGTGAGCGTCGAAGGGCATCACTGCATGCCTTCCTGCGTCTGGACAGATACTGCAACACAGGCTGAGCTGGGACGTAACAGGGTACGGTCTCCTCTGGAACGGTGAAGCAGTCATCGTAGGAGTTGCTGCAGGTTTCACTCAACCTGGGGCATGACATGCTAGTGCCCTCGAGTGAGGCATCGACAAAACTCGGCAACTTGGAAGGACTTCTGGCAAGTGACTCAGGAGGACACTTCTCGACTGGTTCTGTCGCTGGGCTGTCACTGCCGGCGAGCGTGGAGCGAGTTGTGGAGCAAGTCGTGGCAGAGACGACTGGGTGAAACATCTGGGAGTCATAACATCATACACCAGACTGCAGTGAGCGAGCTAGCAGTCAAAGTGACATCATCTTTGCGCAGGCTGCTCACTGAAGCTTGTGACACGAGGCTGACACAGCGCCTGCCGACAGTGGCTAACTGCGGCTTGGCAAGTGTCATTCTCTGCGCAGTTGGAGTTATAGCAGAGGTTAGTGTAATCGTCCCCAGACTTGTTTCTCTATGTATAACTGCATTTTGAAGGTCTGGAGGTGAAGTGAAACAAATCTCGATGGGAATCGTAGCAGGTACGATTCTGCAGAACATCACGAGCGACGAGCATAAAAGCTTTCTGTACAAGAGGGCTCGGTCACTCGGGGGCTGAGTAAATCAGCTGTCAAATGCACTGGTCACACGGGTGACTTAGCACAGGGGTGCTACTCAGGTCTGGCTCAGACCTCACTGGACACACTGAAACTTTACACACCCGTACCAACACCCCAGTACCAACAATACCACCAGTCCGATAACATTCTTCTTCGCAAATATACAGGGTCTAAAGCCAGCAACAAACAACAAAATACCTTTCATCCGTGGACTGCTTGCAGAGGCAAAGGCAATGTTCGCGGCTTTCACTGAGACCCACATAAAGGATCACTTGGACAACGAAATATGGATCCCAGGTTACAACCTATACAGATGTGACAGAGTGAACAGGCAAAAGGGGGGGGGTTGGCCTGTACATTGCAGAGTCATTGTTTGCACAGAACTGCTTAATGCCTCAAATGATGTAGTGGAAGTTTTAGCAGAAAAGGTCGAGAACCAAAACCTAGTCATTGTGGTAGTCTACAAGCCTCCGGATGCAACATCCCAGCAATTCCAGGAACAGCTGTTAAAAATTGACCACTGTGTGGAAAACCTTCCAGCTCCTGCACCCAACATCTTGCTCCTGGGGGATTTCAACTTAAGGCACCTAAAATGGAGGAATATAGCAAATAATATTGTTGCAGTAATAACACCAGGAGGCAGCTCTGATGAAAACTCACACTCACGCGAGCTTTTAAATCTCTGCACAAAATACAATTTAAACCAGCAAATAATAGAGCCTACTAGACTGGAGAATACACTAGACCTCATCTTCACTAACAATGATGATCTGATAAGAAATGTCACCATATCAAAAACAATATACTCAGATCACAACATAATTGAGGTTCAGTCATGTATGCGTGGAGCCCCAGACCGACATAATGAGATTAGTCACGAGGGAGCATTCACCAAATTCAACTTCAATAACAAAAACATAAAGTGGGACCAAGTAAACCAAGTCCTAACCGATATAAGCTGGGAAGATACACTAAGCAACACAGACCCCAACTTATGCCTTGAACAGATTAACTCGGTGGCACTCGATGTATGCACAAGGCTTATTCCTCTAAGAAAAAGGAGGGGTAGATGCAAAACAGAAAGAGACAGGCGCTCCCTTTACAGGCGACGGAAAAGAATAACAGAGCGGCTAAAAGAGGTCAATATATCTGAAATGCGTAGGGAGACACTGGTCAGAGAAATAGCAAGCATCGAACTTAAGCTAAAAGAATCCTTTAGGAGTCAGGAATCGCGGGAAGAACTAAAAGCTATAAATGAAATCGAAAGAAACCCAAATTATTTCTTCTCCTATGCCAAATCAAAATCGAGAACAACGTCCAGTATTGGGCCCCTACTTAAACAAGATGGGTCCTACACAGATGACAGCATGGAAATGAGTGAGCTACTCAAGTCCCAATATGACTCAGTTTTTAGCAAGCCGCTAACCAGACTGAGAGTCGAAGATCAAAATGAATTTTTTATGAGAGAGCCACAAATTTGATTAACACAAGCCTATCGATGTTATCCTGACGCCAAATGACTTTGAACAGGCGATAAATGACATGCCCATGCACTCTGCCGCATGGCCAGACTCATGGAACTCTGTGTTCATCAAGAACTGCAAGAAGCCCCTATCACGAGCCTTTTCCATCCTATGGAGAGGGAGCATGGACACGGGGATCGTCCCACAGTTACTAAAAACAACAGACATAGCCCCACTCCACAAAGGGGGCAGTAAAGCAACAGCAAGAACTACAGACCAATAGCACTAACATCCCATA
>NC_069448.1:29344417-29366079 GCF_026875155.1 Cherax quadricarinatus | reverse complement strand
TTCATATTTATAAATTATAAAATTGTTTCAAACCAGTTCCCCAAGGAAATAAGTCACTCTGTCTGACTTTTTTGGGTTTTATCCAGGTTCTCTACACATATGCTGCTATGATATGATAATTCTATACTGTATTGTGTATACCTAAAAATTTAAACTTTACTTACTTACTTACTTACTTATTGCCATTTTTTGTGAAGGCTGGGAACCCAATGCAATTATAGAACCAAGGAAGGGAGAAGAACTTTGCAGTCATAGAGTCAGTGGGTCAGGCTGAAAGGCATTTTTCTACATAGTAATTAAAGAGTGGAATAGACTGCCTGCACAGGTCAAAGCTTGTCATAGCTTGAACCAGTTCAAGAAGAGAGCCAAAATGTACCTTATGAATAAGGCTACAGAGAGGGAGGAGAGTGACTTCTTGTATGAAAATAACTAAGTTTACCTCTCCCCTAGTATATCTTCTTTTATTGTAACTCCTTACCTGTTTAATGATTGCAAGGACTCCAATGGAAATAAGTCACTCTGTCTGACTTTTTTGGGTTATCCTAGGTTCTCTACACATATGTTGTTATGTATGATAATCTATGTAACTGTATTTGTGTATACCTGAATAAACTTACTTATTTTTGCCATCATATTTCTTCCAATAATTATTATAGCTAAAATTGTCAATACAGATTTAATGTACTGTATAGGGTTTTGTTACTTAAAATTATTATTGCACTTAATAGACTTACCCTCAGAAAACTTATATTAACGTTGACATTCGACTAAAGTTTTAACGATGTATAATGGCAAATTGATTTAAGTTGTAGTTTTAGTGTGCCCAAAATACTCAGCCTATCTGGATTTTCAAAAAGTATGAAATAATTGTAACGTAATTTTGTAACAATTATACATGTGCAGTATGTTTACTTTACATGAATTTGCTCTTGCAGTTCAATCATTGTAGAAGCCTTTCAAAACTAGAAATTGAAAAAAAATGTGAAATATATTCTTCATAACAAGAGTTTTCTTCAGACTTTGGTTTATTTTATCTTTTATAAACTATATCTCTACAGTTTTTTATGTCTCATTTGTAAGAAATAACTCCCAGAATAAAAAGTGATTTGTTCCCGTGAAAGTCATTGAGCCAGAAAAATATTAGATAATTGAATCTATTTTCTGGCTGACCCTTTGTATAACACTGGACAAATGACTCAGTTTGCTGGTTACTTATCAGTAAAAATGCTGTATGTTGGTTGCTTTTCAGAATAAATGTTGGATAAATGAATTTTTTAGCGGGTTTCCCCCCACTAATAAAAGCAGATAATTGAAACACAAATACTGAAGCCTGCAATTTGTATGGGTGACTGTACTGAATATTGTCCACTTAAATTATTTTTATGTATACTTTTCATTAATTGCCTCTATGTGTATAGAGTTATTACCATAATAGATATTAATTTGTCTTAATTTATTCACAGGCAAAATGAAGTGTGCAGAAGTCAGGCAGATGTTCTTTGACTACTTCCAGAAGCAGCATAACCACACTATCAAACACAGCTCTCGACTATTCCTCACGATGACCCCACTCTGCTTTTTGCTAATGCTGGCATAAACCCAGTTTAACCCCATTTTATAGGCAGTGTAGATCCCAGCAGTGACAGGGCCAATCTAGTACGTGCTGTTAACTCTCAGAAATGCATCCGTGCTGGTGGAAACATAATGATCTTGATGATGTGTAAGGATGTGTATCACCACACTTTCTTTGAGTGTTAGGAAACTGGTCTTTTGGGGATATTTCAAGAAAGAGGTATGGCTTGGGCCTGGATTTTTCCCTTGTTAACGGTACAAGTTACCTAAAGAGCTTTGTATTTTACCTATTTTGGGGGTGACAAAGAACAGGGCCTTGAGCCAGACTTAGAGTGTAAGCAGATCTGGATTGACTTGGTATACCAGAGGATCGTGTATTACCAGGAAATATGAAAGACAATTTTTGGGGAAAAATGGGTGAAACTGGGCCCTGTGGTCCTTGCTCTGAGATTCACTTCGATCGTATTGGTGGACGTCATTTTGCTCACCTTGTTAATATGGATGACCCAGATGTTTTGGAGATATGGAATCTTGTTTTTAAATGCAGTACAATAGGGAAACAATGTGTTCTCTGAAACCTTTGCCAAAAAAGCATATTGATTGTGGCATGGGTCTAGAACGCCTGGTGTCAATTTACTTAAAAAACAAGGTCTAATTATGACACTGATGTTTTTGTACCAATCTTTGAAGCCATCCAAAAGTCATCAGGTAGTAGGCCATACTCTGGTAGAGTTGGTAAGGATGGTTGATGGAATTGATATGGCTTATAGGGTCTTAGCTGATCATATACGAACATTGACAATAGCATTATCTGATGGGGCATGCAGACAATACAGGAAGAGGTTATGTCCTGCGCCGCATTTTGGGGAGGGGGTATCCGTTATGCCTCGGAGAAATAGGAATGAAACCTGGAATGTTGCCAGTCTGGTTGATGTGGTAGTAGAATTTTTAAAAAGATGCTTTTCCAGAGGTATCAAAAGACCCAGAGTACATTAAAGATGTAATAAACGAAGAAGAATTACAATTTTTGAAAACTCTGACAGAGGGCAGAAAATGTTTGGCGTAAAATAAGAAAACTAGAGGGGGCTCAGGTGGTACCAGGTGATGTAGCTGGGACATTATGATACATACGGATTCCCGTTGTTTTGACCCAGTTTAATGGCTGAAGAGAATGGTTGACCGTTGATATGGGTGAACTTTGAAGAAAAATAAAAAGAGGCCAAGGAAAAGTCAAGAGGGGAGAATAAGGACAAGGATAATTCATTCAGGTTAGATGTTCATGCTATTGAAGATCTTAAGAACAGGGAAGTACCTTTCACAGATGATAGTGTTAAATTTACGTACAGTGCTGGGGATTCACCAGAGTCAAGTTATGAGTTCCAGCCTTGCAGTGGAAAAGTTATTGCTATTAGGTCCAATAACCAGTTTGTAGACAAAGTTGCATCTGGAAATAGATGTGGCATTATTCTTGACAAGACAAATTTCTATGCAGAAAGTGGCGGTCAGATGTCTGATGAAGGGTTCAAAGGTTAAGATGAATGATGAAGAGACAGAATTTAAGGTTGAATCTGTGGAAGTGAAAGGTGGCTTTGTTTGCCATATTGGTGTGGTGGAAGGTACAAAAAGTGTTGGTGATGACATGAAACTGACTTTGATTGGGAACGCAGGAAGCACCTTTTGAATAATCACACAGGTACTCACATTCTCAATTATGCTCTTCGGGAAGTGCTTTCTTCAGAGGCAGATCAAAGAGGGTCCTTGGTGGCACTGATAGACTTCGATTTGATTTTACAAATAAATGTGCCATGACTGTAGACCAAGTGAGGAAGACTGAAGAAATTGCCAGAGAAATGGTTAGAGAAAATAAAAAGGGGTATGCCAAAACTGCACCACTGTCTGTGGCAAAGAACATTCAGGGTCTTCGTGCAGTGTTTGGCGAGGTGTACCAGACCCCGTTAGAGTAGTTTCTGTGGGTATCCCAGTTGAAACCTTAGAGGCTGATCCCCATAGTCCAGCTGGAAGTATTACCAGCATTGAATTTTGTGGTGGAACTCACCTCCTTCAAACTGGACATGTAAGAGATTTTGTTATTGTCAGTGGGGGAAGCTATTGCTAAAGGAATCAGAAGAATTGTTGCCATTACAGGTCCAGAGGCTTTTTAAAGCTTTAAACAAAGCTTCACACCTAGAGAATGAAGTCAATAAGTTGAAGAAAAGGATAGAAGGAAATAATCTTTCGTTCAGAGAAGTTGTTCGGCTTCTTACAGATGTGTTAAATGACATTAATCACGCTCAATACAGCACTGGAAGAAGGAAGAATTGCGGAAGGCAGTTGAAGCCATTAAGAAAGTTCAAGGAGATGCTGATAGGGCACAAAAAACTGCTGCATCTAAGGAAGCCATCCAGATTACGAAGATTTGTTGGCAGCAAACTCAAACATTCCATATTTAGTGACCGAAATAAAAGCATTTGCTCAAATAAGGTGGTTTAAAGAGCCTTAAAGGAAGTTTAAAGAATGGGCCTCCAGCGCTCTTTATCAGTGCTGATGAAGACGCTAATAAGATTCTTGCTATGGCATCTGTACCACAAGATATAGTTGCTAAAGGCCTAAAAGCTGATGAATGGGTTAGAAATTTGATAACACTCTTGAATGGCAAAGGTGGTGGTAAACCAGAGTCTGCTCAGGTGAGTGGCACCAATGTTAATGCCCTGAAAGAAGCATTGGCTCTTTCTGAAAAATTTGCTCAAGAAAAATTGGGTGTTGGAACTGTGGTCCTAGCTGCCCCACAGCCAACTACTAATGATGTAAGCCAACCAAAGGAAGTTAAGAGAGAAAAAATTGAACAGCAAATTATACAAAAAGTAACTCCTCAGGTCTCTAAAAATGGAATTGTGCTTCATACGTATGCTAACAATGTCCGTGCATTTCCAGCACTGATAGCTGCTAAATTTTCTGGGAAGGAGGTCACAGTTTCTCCAAATTTCAAGGCAGGGGTAACAAATGTTTCAGAGGAATATATTTCTCGATTTGGCTCAAGTATAGTGCCTGGCTTACAAACTCCAGATGGGCCCCTAAGTGGAAGTATAGCTCCTGCCTGGTACCTTGCATCTGAACAATTTAGAGGTTCTAATGCGGTTGACCAAGGGCAAATATTAAGTTGGATGTCATCAGCTGACTCTCTCCTGTTACCAGTTGTGTGTTCTGGGATGGTGCCATCTCAGGCTAAGTCCAAGAAGGGAAGTAATGCAGGTGATGCTTATGGAGCTGCTATGAAGGAGATGCAGAAACTTAATGTTTATCTTCGGGATCATACCTTTCTGGTTGGAGAGAGACTGTCGCTTGCTGATATAAGTGTCTTTGCATCATTGATACCAGCTTTCCAAAATGGATTTGATGGTGCTTCTCGGAAGAAGATGCCTTGTCTAACTCGTTGGTTCAACACTGTTCTACACCAACCTCAGGTTACTCAGGTAACTGGAGTACTAAACTTGAAATAACCTATATAATAGCATAGCTGTTAACTAAAGGTTTTCCCGTTATTAAATTCCTACATTTGGTATGTTTTATCTTGTACTAAATGGTGTACTGAATCATGTCATTACGATTTTGTGAGTCAAGTCAAAGCTATGTTGGGAACATGCAAAAAAAAAAAAAAAAAAAAAAAAAAGGCAGCAACTTCTGTGTTGTTTGTTCATATTATCAGTAAAACTTCTTATCTAGAAAATGCAGAGAAGTTGTTTGCCTTCTTTCAGACTACTGACATCAAATTTGTTGACATCCAGCATTTCAATTATAATCTGCTGATGAACTCTGTTAGTTCTTGATTAAACGGTTAAAGGAGCGGACCAGTAAGCCAGTGGAAGGCCTTGGTCAGATGACCAAAAGCTCCAATGGCGGGTCATCATCTGACTAAGACCCGCCTTGGGAAACACTTATCCTGTTTCCTGATGAACCTTACCTAACCTAAATGGTTACTACGACTAATTTTATCTTGGAGAGATTGGTGCTCTTGTTCTTTCTTAACATTAGTAATACTATAGACTTTCTGGTAAGCAGGTGCATAAAGCATTACGAATAGCAAAATAATAATTTATTTAAACAATACATTGCTATATCAAATAATCTCGTACTCTCAAGGTGATATTTAACTGATTGTACATTAATTTATAAAAGAGAATGTGTTCATAACTTTCTTGGTGGTATGATGGGTTAGTGATGAAATTGGGAAAGCTTATAACTGAAGTTTTAGTGATGTGTGGTATATCGGCCCAGCCTCCTAATCAAAATCAGTTTTTTTTTTTTTTTTTTTTTACTATATGCTTCAAATGTTTTTATCACCTTCATGTATTATGGCATTTATTGGCATCATGGTACATTATACTTAGATTGTCACTTAAAAAAGTAACTAACCTAACTTAGCTAAGTATTGTAACACGAGAGATTTGCTTAAAACTGTATGGTGGAAATAGATTTAGGTTTTCGGAGGGTGGGTTGGGTATAGTATATGATGCCATTAAAAGTGTAAAAACATTTAGGATTGTCTTAAGATTGATCTCCAGTTTGTGGGTTAGCTGTCAACATCATTCATCTTTTTTATCTGGTTTTAAAAACCCCTTTTAGAAAACATACTGTAACTTGCTTGGGACAATAGATGTGCAATGTAATCAGGGAAAGGTTGTACAGTAATTCAGGTTTCAGTAATGTTTGGTGTATACTATGGCATTAAAAATGTAAAAACTTTTTTTTTTTTTTTTTTACCCAGTTTTAAAAGTCCCTCTTGTGTACATATTTGTAATGTTCTGAGAAGCCGTTAATGTTGTTAAAAAAAAAGTTATAAAGTTTAGTTTATTAGTTAATATTATTGGTAAAAAATGTGAAAAGGATAAAATTTGTTACAAAATGGTAATATTCTTACCTAATGTTTACTACACCAGTAATTTAAATAGTACAGTGGCCCCTCGACCAACGATGGAATCGTATAACGTTAAACCCGACAGCGATACATTTTAACGCAAAAATTTTGCCTCGACTAGTCTAAAAAACTTGACCAACGCTGAGCGCGCCTCACTTGTCCCGTGGGTGCCAGTGTTTACAAGCCAGCTACTGCGGTCGCATCCAAACATAAAATGGGGGAACATTTCATACCACAGCGTTTTTAGTGTTTTGTACCAGCAAAAAGTCACCATGGGCCCCAAGAAGCTTCTATGCCAACCCTGTGGTAAAAAGGGTGGAATTAGTATGGAAATTAAGAAAGGGTTTTGGGGTTTAAACCCCTGAGATGCCTTGCCAGTTGTGGAATCCATTGTGCCTATTTCAAAGATTAAGGAAATGTGTGAAAAAGTGGGTTGAACTGCAAACCTTTATGGATGAAAATCCCCCTAACACAGCTATTGCAAGCCGTGTGGGTGACTATTACAATGACAATGTTATGGCCCATTTTAGAAAAATTTAAAGGAACGGGGGGGTACGAGCTCTATGGACAGATATGTTTTTGCAACAGAGGTCAAGTGACTCTCAAGCTTGGTCCTAGTGGCATTAAAAGACGAAGGGAAGTAACCCCGGAAAAGCACTTGCTACCTCAAGTCCTAATGGAAGGGGATTTCCCTTCTTAAACACTAACACCCTCCACACTCTCCCTTCCTCCCATCCCCTCAATCATCACCGTATTCAATAAAGGTAAGTGTCATGTAATTGTACATGTCTTCTTCAGTTTGTGTGTATTAAAATTAATATTTCCCTGTGGTAAAATTTTTTTTTTTCAATACTTTGGGGTGTCGGGAACAGATTAATTTGATTTCCATTATTTCTTATGGGGAAAATTAACTCGATAACGATGAGCTCTCAGGAATGGATTAATATTTTGGTTGAGGGTCCACTGTATGTCTGTTCAGCAAAATCTATCATTGCCCATGAAAGGGTTAAATACAGTAGTCTTTTTGCCACAGTGAATGGGCTGTTAATTGAGGAAATGGACCTTTTCTCCTCTTCGTCCAATTTAAGTTTGAAATACCCTTCTCCTCTTGATCTTATTAATGGGGATAATTCTCCTTTTCTGAAATAGAACTCCTAGACAGAAGAAAAAGAAATGGCTCTTTGCCCTCGTTTGATAGTTCTGGGGTGGTGGGATCACTCCACCTGATTATTATTATAATCAGATAAAGCGCTAAACCGACAAGGGTTTATGTAGCGACTCATCTGAAAGAATAATGGTTCATCATGAGGTGTCGGGTAACCCTCCAGTGAGGCCTTTGTTTTTCTAGCAGGGCTGAAAGATGGTGTTACTAGATTTCTTGTGAATCTGGCAGGGCAATTCTTCAGTTCAACCACCATTGTTAGTTGAAAGATGATTGCGTAGTTCATACTATAGTTTAACCCTTTCAGGGTCCGTCCTGTAGATCTACGGCTTCATGTTGTGTCCAAACTGTAGATCTACGCCAAAATTCTAGCGCTGTCAATTTAGCGCAAAAATTTCTCATAGGCCTACATGTGAGAGAAAAGGGTCTGCGTGGGGTGTGCGCCATAAACAAAAAAATCTAGGCGCCCGCATAGCATTGTGGGAATGCCGGCTCAGTTACCCTTTTTCACCATGCCTCGTCGCAAGGCAGCTCTCACTCCAAGGAAAATTGGGACTTTTCCTGTTCTATCTGAAAGTTCTGACAGTGATGGAAGTGGAAATGAAGACGAATTCTTTGGCTTTGATCAGTTTAGTGACCGAAAGGAATGACCAGGATATCGATAATAGTGCAGAAAACCCTGACGATCCTCAACCTTCTACCCCTGGTGTGGGCACTCGTCAGTCACGGTCGGTTGTACCTCAGTGCAAGAGAAAACTATAATTTTCCCGTGGCCAGGCCTCTGACTTCAGTAATGGGTGATGATAGTGACGTGGATTGTGTTTTATTTTCTTGATGGTCATTCGAGTAGTGATAGTGAGGAATATATTCAACCCGTGAAGCGTCGGTATGTACGCCGCCGCATGCGCTCGGGTAATGTACCTATGCGTGCCCAGGGACGGAGTAACAGTGGACCCTCGCCTAACGATGGCATCGCATAAACATTAAATCCGTCTAGCGTACATTTTAACGCAAAAATTTTGCCTCGCCTAGCGCTAAAAAACTCTCTCAAAAGCGATTCGTCCGAGACGCGTCCATGTGTGGCCTGAGCCCGCCTCACTTGTTCCGCGGGTGGGGAGTTGTTTACAAGCCAGCCTCCGCGGTCACATCCAAGCATACAACGGAACATTTCGTATTATCACAGCGTTTTTAGTGATTTCACCTGAAAATAAGTGACCATGGCCCCAAGAAAGCTTTAGTGCCCAAACCTACAGGAATAAGGTGAGAATTTACTATGGATATGAAGAAAGAGATCATTTCTAAGTATGAAAGTGGAGTGCGTGTCTCCCAGCTGGCCAGGTTGTAACAAAGCCCCAATTAATCATTGCTACTATTGTGGGCAAGAAAAAAGGCAATCAAGGAAGCTGTTCTTGCCAAAGGTGCAACTTTGTTTTCCAAAACGAGAGAGCAAGTTGATAGAAGATGTTGAGAGGCTGTTATTGGTGTGGATAACGAAAAACAACAGCAGGAGATTAACATTTTCTCAAGCGATCATATGTGAAAAGGCTAGGAAGTTGCATGAGGATTTAATTAGAAAAATGGCCTGCAACTAGTGGTGATGTAGTGAATTTAAGGCCCGCAAAGGTTGGTTTGAGAGATTTAAGAAGCGTAGTGGCATACATAGTGTAATAAGGCATGGTGAGGCTGCCAGTTTCAGACCGCAAAGCAGCTGAAAAATATGTGCATGAATTAAAGGAGTACATAGACAGTGAAGGACGGGAAACCTGAACAAGTGTTTAATTTGTGACAAACAGGCCTGTTTTGGAAGAAAATGCCAAGCAGGACCTACATTACTGAGGGGGAAAAGGCACTCCCAGGACATAACCCTGTGAAAGACAGGCTTACTCTGTTGATGTGTGTCAATGCTAGTGGGGGATTGCAAGTGAAGCCTTTATTGGTGTATCACTCTGAAACCCCCGGGAGTGTTCAGGCAAAAGAATATCCTAAAGGGCTAATTTGTGTGTGCTGTGGGGGGAAAACAGAAAAGGCTGGGTTACCGGGGACTTTTTCTATGACTGGTTACACCTTTGCTTTTTGCCCCACTTTTGAAAAATTACCTAATTGAAAAGAAATTAGACCTTAAGTGCCTCCTGGTATTAGAGAATGCCCCTGGTCTCCTTCAGACGTGGCAGAGCGACTTTCTGCAGACATGAGCTTCTTTTAAGATCAAGTTTTTGCCTCCTAATCCCACTCCTCTCCTGCAGCCTATGGCCCAGCAGGTCATTCCAAACTTCAAAAAAACTGTACACAAAAGCTCTGTTTGAAAGGGCTTTGTAGTGACCTCAGAAACTCAATTGACTCTCTTAGAGTTTTGGAGAGACCACTTTAATTTTCCTCAATTGTGTAAACCCTTTAAATAGGTAAGGCTTGGGAGGGAGTGACTAAGAGGACCTTGAACTCTGCTTGGAAGAAACTGTGGCCAGAATGTGGTAGACCAAAGGGATTTAGAAGGATTTGAGGCTAACCCTGAGAAGCGTATGCCAGTTGAGGAAAACAATTGTGGCATTGGGGAAGTCCTTGGGGGTTGGAGGTTAGTGGGAGGATGTGGGAAAAGTTGGTGGAGGAGGACGAGGACAATGAAGAACTAACCACTGATGAGCTGCTAGATCATCTTCAACAGCAAGGGCCACACCTGAGGAAACTGCTTCGGAGGAGGGGAGAGGAAATTGAAGAAGTTGCCTACTTCAAAGATTAAGGAAATATATGCAGAGTGGCTTGAAGTGCAAACCTTTATGGGTGAAAATCACCCTCACCAGCTATTGCAAGCCGTGCTGGTGACTATTTTCACTGACAAAGTTGTGAAACACTTCAGGAAAGTCATAAAGGAACGAGAGGCACAGGCCTCTATGGAAAAGATATGTTGGGGCAACAGAAGTCCCGTGACTCTCAAGCTGGTCCTAGTGCATTAAAAGAAAAAGGGAAGTAACCCTGGAAAGGACTTGACACCTCAAGTCCTAATGGAAGGGATTCCCCTTCTAAACACTAACACCATCCACTCTCTCCCCCCCCTCCCATCCCATCAGTCCCTCACCAGATCTTCAATAAAGGTAAGTGTTCATGTAACTGTGCATTTTCTTCTTCAGTCTGTGTTATTAAAATTAATATTTTATATGGTAAAAAATTTTTTTTTCATACTTTTGGGTGTCTTGCACGAATTAATTTGTTTTCCATTATTTTTTTAGGGGGAAAATTAATTCGCCAACGATAAATTTCCCCTAACATTGAGCTCTCAGGAACAATAATAGGTTAGGCGGGGGTCCACTGTAACCCCGGGTAATCCCGTTGCCTTCACCAGGTAAAAAGTGAAGTAGGATGAGTGGTAACTGGCATGGATAGACCACAGGCATAGTGTGGTGGTTTTAAGGGTGATGGTATGCCAGGGGGCCCGTGATCACCACCCCAGGGGGGCCCCCACGCTGCTGATCCTCATTAAAGGGAAAAAGCAGGGACACCCACCACCCACCAAAACCAAACTCCCCGCACAACCACCTATGAGTCCTACCCACCAGCAAACCGTTTTGGGATGGAGCAAAACCCCAATTGTTCCCAAGCCCACCTCTTTGATGACCTGAAAGGGGAATTTCCCAAATTGCCCCCGGAAACACTGCAAATGAACGGAATTTCTTTAAATTTTTCTTTGACCAGCCATTATGGAAACAAGTTTTTAGTACACCATGGCAAAACATATATCATACAGTAAAGGCTACACTGGTGGAAAGAGAGACTGTTGCAAAAATGTTTTTGTTTTTTGCAACAATAATGTTTATGCCTCAGTCTAAAGCATAATAAAAAAACTACGGTCCACAATGGGCTTTTTTCTCCCCCGGTTTCATGAAATCTCCATGAACAGGTTTATCTTACTGTTCGTATGTTGCACTTCTCTGAAAAAAACCGGGCCTGACAGAAGTGACAGGTTATAAAAATTTAGAAATTTTTTTATGTACTAAAACAAAAGTTCGCATATATTTTCCCATTCAAAAAATTTTAATTGACGAACTTTGTTTTTGTTAAAGGGTAGGCTGTCATTAAAGCGTAATACCGAAAAAGAGGAAACGTTTTGGGTATAAAACGTTTGTACTCTGTGCGTGACAGTGGCCTGAAAAAATTGGATATTTTTGTTACACGGGAAGTAAAAATTGAAAGTCCCAAGATGTTTTGGGGGTATCTGGTTTTGGTAAGGGCAACATTATTACCGAAAGGGTACACAACCCCTTATCACGATTTTTTGCGAGTGAACAGACAGATGTTGTGGCACAGGCGTTCTAATCATAAACATATGCCCGGGCTCGCGCGGGGTGCTGTGAGACGTGCAGGGTTGAGCCAGTGACTTTATGGATTAGGGGCATGCAAAAGAGATGTCCCCTTGTTGACAACCCTTCACCCTAATGAAATGCAGACAGTGGCAAAATTATTTTAGTGACTAAGAAGTATTCGAAAACCCGTGCAGTGATTTTTTCCAAAACAGCGCTTGGTTGACAAAAATTGGCTTTGTTGATTGTGTTTGTAAAGTTAAAGTGGTCATGAAACTTTTCTTCCTTCTAAGGGGCTTTCAATGTCAATGCATAAATGTACAAATGAAGACTGGGAAAAGACCCTGTATGGTGAATTTTTTTTGCCCGTGTCGACAACTCATAAAGAAGTACCGGGAACAAAACCTTTATACAAAAGGTCCCGAACTCTCAGGATATACCCAAGCGTTTTTAGGAGGGAAGGTGATCATTTATAATACAGCTTCCTTCAATCGGAAAAAATTTTTCAGAAGAGATGCATCGTCTGTGCAAAAACAAAAGACGGCAAAGACACCGGTTATGTGTAGGAATGTAGGGCTTGTGCATCGTGCCTTGTTCAAGGGTTCCAAGTCCAGCAGTTCAAAACCATGCCCGTGATTGTAAATAAATTTTTAAGAACATTATATTATAAAAAGATTTGTGTGTTTATTGTAATAAACAAAAGTGGTAAACAAAGATTTGATAATAAATTTTTGTGCAGTTTTTGTGTTCAATACAGTAGTTAATAGATAAAATTATATACAAATTTGGGCTCTCAGGCCCCCAAAATTTGTAGGAAAGAAAAAAATTGGAAAAAAAAAAAAAATACAAAAAATGCAAATAAAAAATGTGCGTATGTGGAATTCGCGAGTTGCCCCCACCAGGTCATTTTGGACAAACTTCTCGGGGAAGTATGTCAAATTTTTTTTTGTTTATTACCTTCACAAAAATATCTCTTTTTTCTGTAAGAAAATTTTTTTTTTTTTAAACCCTTGAAGTCGCGGCCGTAATATATCTTTTCGGGTCCGTGTTTGGTATAAATTTCTGTAAATTCTAGCGTTCAAATCAAGCAGGGGAAAGCGTAGGCCCACATGTAGAGAATGGGGTTTTGTGGTCATGTGCACCATATAAAAAAAATCCTGGAGCACGCAGTGCATAAAGAAAAAAAAAAAACTCCGACTTTTTTTTTTAAAATTAAAAAAGCCCATTTGGGTATTTTGTATAGTATTTTTGTTGTACAGTGGACCCTCCCGCGATGGCATCAATTAACGTAAATCTGCAGGATACATTTATCGCAAAAATTTTGCCTCGATTAGGCTTAAAAAAAAATCGACCAACACTATTCCTTCCCTTTGAGAGCGTCCACTTCTGGCCCGGTTTACAAACCCCCCAGCCACCGGTCGTTCCAAGCAACAACGGAAAATTTCATATTTCACGCCCCTTTTTTGATTGCACCGCAAATAAGTCACCAGGGCCCCAAGAAAACTTCTAGTGCCCAACCCCACAGCAAAAAGGGTGAGAATTATAGGATATAAGAAGAGATTTGTAAATGAAAAGGGAGTGATGTCCCGAGCTGGGCCAGGCTGTACCAAACCCAATCAACCATCGTACTATTGTGGGCCAAGAAAACGGCAACAAGGAAACTTTCTTGCCCAAAAGGGCAACTATGTTTTTTTAAACTGAGATCGCAAGTGATAGAAATTTGAAGATTTTTTGGATGGATAAAAAAAAACGACAGAGAAAATAGCATCTCCAAGTGATCATATGTGAAAAGGCTAGGAAGTTGCATGACGATTTAATTAGAAAAATGCCAGAAATTTAGTGGTGATGTGAGTAATTTAAGGCCAGAAAAGGTTTTGGGTTGAGAGTTTTAAAAATCGTGTGGCATACATAGTGGTAAGGCATGGGGGTGCCAGTTTGGACCAAAAAGCAGTGAAAAATATGTGCGGAATTCAAGGATACTGACAGTGAAAGGGCTGAAAACCCGAACAAAATTTTAAAGGTGACACTGACAAGTTTGAAAAAACCCTTAGGTTTATAAAAGGGAAGTGAGGTACAGGCCTTATGGGCAGATATGTTGGTGACAGAGGTCCAGTGACTTCAAGTGGTCCTAGTGGGATTAAAAGAAGGGAATAAAAACCCCGAAAAAAAGGGCTTTCCACCTAAATCTAGGAAGGGGATTCCCCTTTTAAACCCCAAAACCTCAACACACTCCCCTCTTCCCCCCCATAGCTACAATCTTCAATAAAGGAAGTGTAGTAACTGTGCAGTCTTCAGTTTTGTGTATTAAAATTTAAAAATTTTTATGTGTTAAATTTTTTTTTTTCAATATTTTGGGTGTCTTGCACGATTTAAATTTTATTTCCATTTTTTCTTATGGGGAAATTTAAATTGACAACTATTTTTTGACTAACGTGGCTCTCAGGGAAGGATTAAAAGCGTTAGTCGGGGTCCACTGTATTCTCGTTTTTTTGGTCTCATTTGATAGAAGGGAAAACATATTATAGAAATATAGAGGTGATTTTGATATTTTACTATAAAAAGAACCTAGGAATGGAGCTCAAAGAGGGGAAAATGTTTGATTTGCCAATGTTCAAAAGTAAACAAATAAATGCATTGCCCAATAAATGTCCAACTAGCCATTCTAATATGCAGTCATGAATGGGTTGAGTTATTTATACAATTATTACAGTATTGCAGTAGTCTGATAATAGTAAGTCTTCTATTTTTGTTGAATAAAAATTCAAAATAGAAAGCAAGAGTAATATCAGAGGGCCTGAGACATGACTCATGAGCCAAGAAAATGTTATTTTAGAGCCAGGAATGTCTGCATTGTTCATTCTGGACCTTATTTTGAAATTGTCATATTTTTTATTTTTTTCGTGAAATTGGCCAAATTGCAAATTTCTGACCACATTATTAGGTAGTTGAATTGGTAAAAGGGGAGTTTCTTGTACTCAATCGATAGAAAAAATGGAGTTCTAAAGAAATGCTATGAGTTTGGGCGACTGGAACAATGGAATTAGCGAAGAGGGCTCAAAGTGGGCGAAATTGCCGATTTGTAAAAAGCACCGAGGTCGCTAACTTCGCGAGAGCATAATTCCGTCAGTTTCCATCAAATTTCATTTTTTTGGTGTCTTACAATCGGGAAAAGATTCTCTATCATTTCATAAGAAAAAATAATTTTTTTTTTAAATTTTGCGACACCAGGAGACACCTCAGGATTGGGGGTTGCAACAGTCAAAGGGTTAAATTTCTTGGACACTGGAGCACCACTTCAGATTTTGGGCCCCTTGGACCCTGAAGGGGTTTAAACAGGCACTTTTTCCAAACCATGCTCAATTAATTCTGGAAATGCCATCCAGGTTTTGTATACTAGGACGTTAAGAGGGGGTTTTTCCGGGGAACAGAATTATCTGTTGCGGCAGCACTGTATGCCCCCTTGTAGGTTTAGCATTTAGCACTTAGTTCTGATTGAAATAACGCCTTCCTGTGGCAGGGGAAAACTGACTAGTTTCATGGTAGGTGGGATTTTTCGCTTTTTTTTTTGGGGCTGCTCCATTTTTTTTAAAACACATGATAAATTGTTTAAACCGTTATTGGAGGACAGATGGGCTAATGAGAGCATAGGCAAATGGGGTCGAAGAGGTATGGGGTAGGTTTAAAAATATAGTGTTAGTGTTCAGCAGAAGTTTGGGTTACAGAAAGTGGGTGCGGAGGGAAGAGGAGCGATTGGTGGAATGATGAAAAGAGAGTAGTAAGGGAGAAAAAGTTAGCATACAGAAGTTTTTACAAAGTAGAAGTGATGCAAGGAGGGAAGAGTATATGGAGAAAAAGAGAGAGGTTAAGAGAGTGGTGAAGCAATGTAATGAGAGTGGGTGAGATGTTATCAACAAATTTTGTTGAAAATAAGAAAAAGTTTTCGAGTGAGATTAACAATGAGGAAGCCTAGAGAACAAATGGATTTTGTCAGTTAAAAATAGGGGAGGAGAGTTATTAAATGGAGAGTTAGAGATTTGGGAAGATGGAGGGGAATATTTTGAGGAATTAAATGTTGATGAAGATAGGGAACCTGTGATTTCATGTATAGGGCAAAAATGAGGGAAAAAACATCTTGTAGGTGAGGAAGTCAGTTTTGAGTGTGGGGGGAAGTTTGTGAGGCAGTAGGTAAAATGAAAGGGGTAAGGCAGCCGGGATTGATGGGATAAAATAGAAATGTTAAGAGCAGGTGGGGATTATATTTTGGGTGGTTGGTGCTATTATTTAATAAATGTATGGAAGAGGGTAAGGTACCTAGGGATTGGCAAGAGCATGCATAGTTCCTTTGTAAAAGGGAAAGGGGGGAAAAAGTGCAAAAAAAATTTTAGGGGGATAATCTGTTAGAACCTGGTAAAGTGTATGGTGAGTTATTATTGAAGAAAAGAAAAAACGGGGAATAGGATAGCGATGAAAAGGGGCTTGGGGAAAAGGTAGGGGTTTTGTGGACCAGGGGTTTTCAGTGAAAAAAGTGAAAAAGTATTTAGATAAGGCTAAAAGGTTTTTTGTGGCATTTATGGATTTGGAAAAGACGCGTGAAGGGTGGATAGGGGGGCATGTGGCGGTTATGGCAAAAGTAGGTTTCTGAAAGCGGAAGAGTTTTTATGAGGATGTGAGGGTCAAATTAGGATGTAGGAAAGGAGATTTTTTCCCAGTAAAAAATAGGCCTTAGACGGGATGTGTGATGTCACCGGGGTTGTTTAACCCTTAGCTTCAAATCCGTATGCTCCAAAATAGATTACTTTTTTTTTTACTAATTTCAAATAAAAACAAAAAAAAAATGTATTTGTTTTTTACACTTTTAAATAAAAAAAAAAAAAAAAAAAAAAAAAAAACATATTTTACATACTTTAAATGTTTAAAAAAAATTCATACGTTTGGCGTTTAAAGGGGAAATATAATTCAAGGGGGGGGGAGTAAGAGAATAAAAGCGGGGCTTGGCAGAGGGAGGGGTTAAGAATCACACAAAGTGGGGGTTGTCACAGTTGCTCTTTTTTTTGACACTGTGCTCTTGGGGGATTCTGAAGAGAAGTGGGGAGGTTGGTGGTGAATTTTGGGAGGGGATGTAAAAGAAAAAAATTAAAAGGAAAACAGGAAAGAGTAAATTATGAGGATAAATAAGGTGTTGAAAATTGGAGGGGGGAGTAAGGGGGAGGTGAATGATTCAAATATTTGGACGTGTCAGTGGATGGTCTATGAAAGATGAGGGGAAAAAGGGTAGTGGTGCACTTTGGGGTCTGTGGGGACAAAGAACTTTGTCCTTGGAGGCAAAGAGGGGAATGACGAGGTATAGTTTTTCCAACGTCTTTTATGGGTGGAAGCATGGGTTGAATGTTGCAGCGGAAGGCTGGGTAGTTGAGGGCAATGTATGGTGTGAAGTAATGCGAGAATTTGTATTTGGAATTAGGAGGAAGGCGGATTGCCAAAATTTTTTGTCCCGAGGGGTGAGAAAGGGGTTTTTGAGGTGGTTCGGGGCATGTAAGAATGGAGCGAAACAGAATGACTTTAAAAGTGTATCAGTCTGAATGGGAAAGGGAAAGGGGGGGGATGGGGTCGGGGTGGAAAGGTTGGAGGGGAGGGGTAAAGGAGGTTTTGTGACAAGGGGCTTGGGGCTTCCAGCGGGCATGCTGGCTGTTTGATAGGATGAATGGAGAAAATGGTTTTTTTAAAATTGGTTCGTTGGTGTGAGCAAAGTAAATTTATTTAGGGATTTAGGAACGGAGCCGGACTCAGTCCTGGAGATGGAAAAACATGCCGCACTTGAAGGGGGGGCATTAAAGTTGCAGTTTTAAAAAATAGGCAAAACACCCCTTTGGCAAGACAAAGGTGAAAGTTTTTTTTTTTGGGCCCCCCGCCCTTTGGGGGGAATCGGGCCCTTGCTAATAAAAATTGTTTTATTCTTCTGGATCCCAAAAATGCTGCACCACTTAAGACCCCCTTTTGAACCTAGAATCACTTTTGGACAATAACTTTATTAGACTGGGATTTACTTCTTTCCATGATCCCAAAAATTTTCTCGATTAGGCCCGCTTCACCCATAATGCAATGATAACCAGTGTATGTGTCAAAGGGCAGTGGCTCAAAGCCCCTAGGAAGTGATGCACTGGTATAAACATACTAATGTACGCTAAAGGGGATGACGGAACTTTTACCACCAGTAAGGTATCTTTCGAATATGACGTGAAGAAATTTTTTTACCCCCAAAACGATTTGCACAAGACTCATGAACCCTACCAAGAAAGCTCCTCGATTATACGAATACTGCTAAATAATAGTAAATAACTACTCGTACTGTTAAGTAAATACCAGTATTGAAAAGTAAATAAATGAATACGAGCCACGACTTGCCGCGTTCGTGGTGGGGAATTATCTTAGTTTCATCACTCAAGTAACTGCTTTTGCACCATCGTAAGGTCGAAATATCGTAAGTCAAATCATAGTCGAGGAGCACCTGTATCTTCTTTGCACGTATAGGAGTAAAATGTATTTTTATAATCGCAAGCAAGTACTAAACCTGAATATATTATCACTGTTATTGATAAGTGATTTTTTTATTGTGGATAAAATAAAAGTTTGGATTTTAAAAAATAAATGATACATATGTATTCAGATCATTCTCTTCTATATACATATCAACAACAAAGTACACCAAAAAACAATGCTACTTCCAGTATTGTGGCATATTTCATCTTAACACTGAAAAGCACTAAACCTTTAGGTCATTTTAGTGTTTGGTAAATACTGGGGAAAGGGGCCTGTTTGACTTGGTAAACCTTTAGAATATCAATTAAAATTTATCGAGGCATGTGTATGTGCGTGTATATATATATATATATAGCATACTATGCAAGTATCTTTACATTGATTACATATGAAAATGTCAGTGATATCAAAAACAAACCTAGCCAACTTTTACAGAGAATTGTTGTGGTACTGTAACAAATTATAATGTGTCGATGCAGACAATCAAGTCAACCCAAAGTCAGAAATGCAGCATTGGGGAAAGGAAGTTGAAAATAATTTTAAGAATTGTAATTTGAAAGGGAATGAGTTAGTATACTCGTGCTAACTACAGTATTTAAATTAATACTTAATATTTTCTCGATTTTGGCTTTTTACCATGGCTCAATAAGCTACTACTTATTTCCCTTGGGAGAAAACATTATTACCCCATGATTATGCTAACAGAAGGTTCAGTTCCAGGGTCTGCAGTTTTCCTTAGCTCGGGGAAATATGGTAATTTTAACTGAAAACCAGTTATTTTATTTAGTTTTTAAACTTGCTTGATATTTCGTGGGCTTTTTTTCTGTGCTGAAGCACATGAGCTCACAGATTCGTTTACATGGATCACATCTCTGCTTCTGACTTTGGTATGATGGACTGCTGCTGCCACCATCACAACAGAAGCAATGAAATGCTGGATACTTTACTAATCTCCAAGTCTAAGGTATTCCTTATCCACAAGATCAGTTTTTTCTATCACTTATAGTGAAGCACCATATAAAATACTTTAAAGTGCGGGGCCAAGTCTATCTAGTTCAAAGAATATAGAACCTACCATACCCCCGGCCGGGATTAAAACCCGCGGTCTAGAGTCTCAAAACTCAAATGACCGCGGGTTCAATCCGGCCGGGGGTATGGTTTGTTTGCAATCGTGTCATTACGATTTCTTGAGTCAATATAGAAACCATTGAGTCGCACACATTTGATATATAAGAATATTTTACATTCTAATTAGATTAAAAACTATGTACACTATTTAAAAACAGCTTAACTAAAAATTGCAAACCACAATAAAAAATGTCAAAAAACTTTGCAGTATGAGTGCACAACATTATCACTTACTGTAATGCACCCGCTGGCAAGCTTTTATCACGTGGAAGGGGGGTTTTGAATTACGTGTACTGCAAAATGTTAGGTGAAAGGACGCAGATGCAACTAATGCAACAATTTATTTTGGCACGTTTCGCTCTCCAGAAGCTCATTGAGAGTGAAATGTTGCCACAATTCCATGTCACATTAGTTGCATCTGTGTCATTTCACCTAAAATTCTGCCACATGCTCAACTTTACCACTCTTTAATACAGTACATATTTGCAATCACAATTAATTTTTAAATATTCTTTATTGAAACTGATTCACTCATCCTTAAGGTATTCTGTATATATTTTGCTTAAAACATTATAAAATGCAAACTTTCTTAAAAAATATGTTTTTTTTGTTTATATACACAGTAACTTGACATACATTATTTCTTGCTTGGATTTATACTTGGCTCAAGTGGACAAACATTATGTATGCAGTTTAGGCTCCGGGTTTTGTTTGTGAAACCCCAAAATTTGCAGACACCACTCGATATCAATTTCCTACAACGGTGCAAGACACCCCTTCACTACACGGGTTCCTGTTCAGTGGTGTGTATTTTTTGCTCTTTAGTAGTGGTGCAGTACATAAAAGGCGAGTACAAGGAATTACCGACATGGGGCCTGCTAGTCAAACAAAATTAATAGAATTACCCTTTGCAGCTAGTTATTACTGAGAAGGGTATGACAAAACATATGCAGTCTTGTTTTTGCCAGAAATCATGTTCACAAAGTGCTCACCACAAGGGGCCGAGAATTTCTGGTTAGAAGATTTCTTTGCGGAAATCAAAACCATATTTCATCACACTTGTTTGCGAAGGCTACGCCAAGAGCAGGTGGGCCAAGTAGAACACTGTAATCTTTCCTTTCCTCTGATTCTCCAGCTGCTTGAAAACCTGGGGGAAATAAAAATACCCAAAAAAGGTCACTTCTATATATTATACATATACAGGCCCCTATATGAGTTTAGGACAATATAAATTTCAGTGATACACCTTTAATGAATTCAGAGAGGTTTTTCTAAAGAGCCTGGGCATGGGCCAGGCTCATCTGGTGCTAACCTGATCAACCAGGCTGTTACTGCTAGTGGCCCATTGCCACACACATCCATCCCCAGCTGGGAGTTGCATTTATGCCAGTTGGGCTCTTGACCCAAGAAACTGGATGAACATTTATGCCTTCCCTTTCCACAATCACTATTATTTCTATTTAAATTAGAACTTCAGTCCAAGAGATTTTCAGCAGGGATTTACTCTCCAATTTTTTTTCACAAACCACTAGTTGATCTCGAGTTTTATATAGTTATTTCTTAGGCAAGGACAAAAAGGTGGCTCATAGGACTGTACAAAATATTTTTTAATGCAGCTTAATATTTATTAACTGTTTGTAGATTGTATAAAAAATAAATGGTTTTAAAAGGGGGTTTCTTGGAAATTTAAAAGGGGCTAGGTTAAAATTTTGTAAAGAGCCGTTTAATTTTTTACCTTGCTTGGTTGTCTGCAGAACTAGGTAATTTGATACCAATGCTCCAAAAACTAAATTAAAAAAAAAATTTGTATATAGGAGGTTTTCAAAGCCCCCTAAAATTAATTAAATCTTCCTTTATATAAGAAATGCTCCAGTGGAAAGTTTGAAACATGTCCAAAGAGGAATTCTCCTGAAAGGGCACAGAATCAACAATTAGGGTTATGTTAATAAATAGGTGTAAATTTTCAAATGCATGATCCCTGAGCAATTTAAACCTTTTAAAAAAGTTTGATTTACCCGTGTTGAACATTTCATGTTGATCAGAAAGGCTCTTCAGTTATTGC
>NC_069448.1:29217324-29343917 GCF_026875155.1 Cherax quadricarinatus | reverse complement strand
AGGTGTAGGAAGGCAAAAAACTAGGTGTACTAGAGAATGGAAAAGGTACAAAAGACAGAGAACTCAGGAAAATAAAGAGATTAGCCGAAGAGCCAGAAACGAATATGCACAGATAAGAAGGGAGGCTCAGAGACAATATGAAAATGACATAGGATCAAAAGTAAAGACTGACCCGAAGCTGTTGTACAGCCACATCAGTAGGAAAACAACAGTCAAGGACCAGGTAATCAGACTGAGGAAGGGTGATGGGGAATTCACAAGAAACAACCAAGAGGTATGTCAGGAGCTCAACACAAGATTTAAAGAGGTATTTACTGTGGAAACCAGTAGGACTCCAGGAAATCAGAACAGGGGGGCACACCAGCAAGTGCTGGATGAGGTATATATAACCAAGAAGGAGGTGAAGAAGCTGCTATGCGAACTTGACACCTCAAAGGCGGTGGGACCAGACAACATCTCTCCATGGGTCCTTAAAGAGGGAGCAGAGATATTGTGTGAGCCATTAACAAAGATCTTCAACACATCATTTGAAACTGGGCAACTCCCTGAGGTATGGAAAATGGCAAATGTAGTCCCAATTTTTAAAAAGGGAGACAGACATGAGGCACTAAACTACAGACCTGTATCACTAACGTGTATAGTATGCAAGGTCATGGAGAAGATCATCAGGAGGAGAGTGGTGGAGCACCTGGAAAGAAACAAGTGTATAATTGACAACCAGCACGGTTTCAGGGAAGGAAAATCTTGTGTCACAAACCTACTAGAGTTTTATGACAAGGTGACAGAAGCAAGACAAGAGAGAGAGGGGTGGATCGACTGCAGATTTTTGGACTGCAAGAAGGCCTTCGACACAGTTCCTCACAAGAGGTTACTGCAAAAGCTAGAGGATCATGCACACATAACAGGAAAGGCACTGCAATGGATCAGAGAATACCTGACAGGGAGGCAACAATGAGTCATGGTACCCGACGAGGTGTCAGAGTGGGCGCCTGTGACAAGCGGGGTTCCACAGGGGTCAGTCCTAGGACCTGTGCTGTTCTTGGTATATGTGAACGACATAACGGAAGGGATAGACTCAGAAGTGTCCTTCTTTGCAGATGATGCGAAGTTAATGAGAAGAATCAAATCGGATGAGGATCAGGCAAGACTACAAAGAGACCTGGACAGGCTACAAGCCTGGTTCAGCAACTGGCTCCTTGAGTTTAACCCTGCCAAATGCAAAGTCATGAAGATTGGGGAAGGGCAAAGAAGACCGCAGACACAAAATAGTTTAGATGGCCAAAGACTGCAAACCTCACACAAGGTAAAAGATCTGGGGGTGAGTATAACACCGAGCATATCTCCTGAGGCGCACATCAATCAGATAACTGCTGTAGCATGCGGGCGCCTGGCAAACCTACGGATAGCGTTCCGATACCTCAGTAAGGATTCGTTCAAGACTCTGTATACCATTTACGTCAGGCCCATACTGGAGTATGCAGCACCAGTTTGGAATCCACACCTAGTCAAGCACGCCAATAAATTAGAGAAAGTGCAAAGGTTTGCAACAAGAGTAGTCCCAGAGCTACGGGGATTGTCCTACGAAGAAAGGTCGAGGGAAATCGGCCTGACGACACTGGAGGACAGGAGGGTCAGTGGAGACATGATAACGACATATAAAATACTGCGCGGAATAGACAAGGTGGACAAAGATGGGATGTTCAAGAGATGGGACACAGACACAAGAGGTCACAATTGGAAGTTGAAGACTCAGATGAATCAAAGGGATGTTAGGAAGCATTTTTTCAGTCATAGAGTAGTCAGGCCGTGGAATAGCCTAGAAAGTGACGTAGTGGAGGCGGGAACCATACATAGTTTTAAGGCGAGGTATGATAGAGCTCATGGGGCAGGGAGAGAGAGGACCTAGTAGCAATCAGCGAAGAGGCGGGGCCAGGAGCTGTGAATCGACCCCTGCAACCACAAATAGGTGAGTACAAATAGGTGAGTACACACACACATGGTAATGCATTATTTACAGCTAGCAAAGTCAAGGTATTTCTCCAGAATGGTCTGTAATATACCACTGTGGATAAAATACTTTGCCATTTCTTGAACATTTCTGAGTGAGTTGTTTCTAAATTCATTAATTCATCACACTCCAGCACATAATGACGCAGGGTGTGAGAATAGTCCATCTGGCAAAGTTTACATTTTGTTTGGTCTACATCTGGTGGCGGTGATTTAACCTGCCATAGATACTTGTAACCCAGCCGGAGCCGGGCGGTAGTGACATCCAAGAGTCTGGTTATCTTGTTTGATGCACCATAGACATGTGGCTCCTCCTGCATGATGGAATGATGATAGATGGACCGACTTGTGTCAATCTCCCTGAGTCTTAAGTCAATAAAGTTCATTTAAAGTTCTTTTCGTATTATTGTTCTCAAACTGCTAACTGACAACCCAAGATTGTAATCTACTTCATCTTTGAAAGCATACAGCTTAGCCAATTTGTCAGTTCTATCATGCATCTGAAGACCAATGTGAGATGGAATCCACAGCATGTGTACTCTGACTCCACTGTCCACAATCTTACCATACCTATGTCTGGCTTCTAACACAAGCATGCCACAATTTATACTTAATGAGTTGAGAGCATTTATGGATGACAGAGAATCAGTTACAATTAAAGTGTCAACCTTAGATACATGGACGCATTTGAGTGCAAGGAGTATGGCAAACAGTTCTGTTTGAAGGGTAGAGGCCCAGTTATTGATGCGTGCTCCAATTTCTTTATGAGAGCCATCACTCTGTATGACAACAGCAGCACTACCAGCTGCACCAGTGGACTGGTGAACAGAGCCATCAACGTAAATAATTTGTGAAAGAGTGTTCTGTGTGACTAAGTTATCAATACAGCTTTAGGCATCATGTTTGGCTTCAAGACGAAGCTTTGGTTGTGAAATGGAGGGGGGAAATGGAGGAATGGTAGTTTGGAATGGGGTAATATCCCATGGAGCAGGGAAATGTCTCTGTTGTCTAACTTAACATAGATCATGTAGCTGGTTCATGCGGAGGTCGGTTCCAGTTTTTTCGATCCATCTGGAAGAATGTTCACCAGTGCTGAGGAAAGTTTGGAGGGCTTCTGTGCAGGGGTTTGAATGGGCTAACCTAAGCATATTGACCCCAATCAGGATATTTCTTTCAGTAACACGATCTCTAATGCTTGGAATATTAAGTTCTTTCCGCATATTTAGAATTTTGGCAGTACGAGGGCATCCTAGGATGATCCTCATTGCTTTGTTTCGCAGTTTTTCCAGCCCTCCAAGCTTCCAGTCAGACACGAGTGCAAGTAGTGGCGCCGCATAATCAACCAATGATCTAATATAAACAAGATACATCATTTTCACAATTTTAACATTAGCACCATACCTGGGATGAAAACCTGCCACAACTCTAAGTGCTCTCACCCTTTGTTTGTATTGGCGACAAAGTCTCGTTACAACAGGTCCAAGTAGTGGAACCTCAAAGCCTAGATACCTGTATCTGCTTACATATTCTAGAAGAGACCCATCATGAAACTGGATCTGACGAACTGTGCCTCTCTGCCGAGGAGGACGCCTGTTGAGTATTTTTGTTTTATCCCCTAAGATTATTAACCCCAGGTCCTGACACGAGGCTAGTACATGATTGAGAATGTTTTGGGTGTTGGAGAATACGGTGGTGTGAATCATTATGTCATCAGCAAAACTAACCATATAATGATGGGGCTGGCTAGGCATGGCATTAAGTAAGGCATTAATCAGAATATTGAAAAGGGTGGGACTGAGCACACCTCCCTGTGGGGTTCCTAATTCAAAATCTTTAGTTACACTTCTATGTCCCTGGAACAACACAGACGATTTTCTGTTGGACAGGTAACCTTTAATCCAGCGGAGAAGCCATCCTCCAACATCCATTCTATCAAGTTCACTAATGATTACATGTCTGTTGTCTACATCAAAAGCGGATTTAAGGTCAAGGAACGTAGTGTATGAGCTGTCAGTGTGCAAATTGAGAAAGGTGGTAATGCAATGATGCACACTCCTTCCATGCATGAAGCCATGCAACCGGGGAGACAAGAATTGCTTAATTCTGTCCATAAAACGATTACGAATCATCCTTTCGAATGTTTTACACAAGCAGCTAGTAAGGGATATTGGGCGACATGAGTTTTGTTGATTGGGCTTCGGAATGGGAATAATGAGGCTATTGGTCCATGATTTAGGGAGCTCCCCAGTGACATAACTCATGTTATATAATTCAAGTAAAGGATTACCTGGTACTCGACACAGCAATCTGAGTATGTTGTAAGTAATACCATCCTCACCAGGCGACGTGGAGTTGCCCTTAGTGCTGCATCAAGTTCATAATTAGTGAAAGGAATGTTGCAGTCATCTGCCTTGCTGAGCATAAAGCAAACAAGTCTCTCCCTTGCATCATATTTGTCCCTTAATTTCGCCTGTGTGGTATGGGAAGACTGTCATAGCTAGATGTAGCAGCCCAAGCACTGACTAACTCATTCGCCCTATGCAAGGGATGAGGGTGCGCGATCTGCCCAGTTCTGTTACCCTTAATTCTATTTATGTCCCTCCATGCCCGGCTAAGTGGGGTGTGAGCATTGAGACCATTGACAAATTATTCCCAGTCTGTTTGCCGCAGTTCTGTCATACGCTCTCTGGCAGCAGCAAGGGCACTTTGGAAGAGGCTCGGCATTTCAGGGGTGCGATGGTTTCTATAGGCTAGGCGAAATCTGCGAGTAGTACGTTTCAATGTTCGAAGTTTAGAATCATTGTAATAGGTCCAAAGAAAGTGTTGAAGGAGACGAACTTCACATGAGTTCTGGCACGTCACTTTTTATCTACGTACATGAGTGTAGGCAACTCCAGGTAACTACCCCTCATCTTTGCAGTGGTGAAAGACCTGCGTTCCTATCATCTTGACGGATTATTCAAGGCTGGAGACACTGTGACGAACTAGTCGTTGGGTTGTCACTCAGCAGCTGTTACCCCCCTCCCCCACATCATCAGCAATGGCTACAATTTCTACAAGGCGCGGTGTTAACATCAACCAGACACCCCAGTCTAACTGTTATATTAGCGTTGAATTCAGATATCATTTTTTTATTTCATTTCTCATCTCTTTCACGTAGGATAAAAGTTCATATCTAAATGTTTTATATTTTCAATTATAAAAACAAAGTGTTTGTATTTTATTCTTTTTCTATTCAATAATTTTCTTAAGGAGGAGCCAGTCTTGGTAATACCTGGAGTTTACCTGGAGAGAGTTCCGGGGGTCAACGCCCCCGCGGCCCGGTCTATGACCAGGCCTCCTGGTGGATCAGAGCCTAATCAACCAGGCTGTTGCTGCTGGCTGCACGCAAACCAACGTACGAGCCACAGCCCGGCTGATCAGGAACTGACTTTAGGTGCTTGTCCAGTGCCAGCTTGAAGACTGCCAGGGGTCTGTTGGTAATCCCCCTTATGTGTGCTGGGAGGCAGTTGAACAGTCTCGGGCCCCTGACACTTATTGTATGGTCTCTTAACGTGCTAGTGACACCCCTGCTTTTCATTGGGGGGATGCTGCATCGTCTGCCAAGTCTTTTGCTTTCGCAGTGAGTGATTTTTGTGTGCAAGTTCGGTACTAGTCCCTCTAGGATTTTCCAGGTGTATATAATCATGTATCTCTCCCTCCTGCGTTCCAGGGAATACAGGTTCAGGAACCTCAAGCACTCCCAGTAATTGAGGTGTTTTATCTCCGTTATGCGCGCCGTGAAAGTTCTCTGTACATTTTCTAGGTCGGCAATTTCACCTGCCTTGAAAGGTGCTGTTAGTGTACAGCAATATTCCAGCCTAGATAGAGCAAGTGACCTGAAGAGTGTCATCATGGGCTTGGCATCCCTAGTTTTGAAGGTTCTCATTATCCATCCTGTCATTTTTCTAGCAGATGCGATTGATACAATGTTATGGTCCTTGAAGGTGACATCCTCCGACATGATCACTCCGAGGTCTTTGACGTTGGTGTTTTGCTCTATTTTGTGGCCAGAATTTGTTTTGTACTCTGATGAAGATTTAATTTCCTCATGTTTACCATATCTGAGTAATTGAAATTTCTCATCGTTGAACTTCATATTGTTTTCTGCAGCCCACTGAAAGATTTGGTTGATGTCCGCCTGGAGCTTTGCAGTGTCTGCAATGGAAGACACTGTCATGCAGATTCGGGTGTCATCTGCAAAGGAAGACACGGTGCTGTGGCTGACATCCTTGTCTATGTCGGATATGAGGATGAGGAACAAGATGGGAGCGAGTACTGTGCCTTGTGGAACAGAGCTTTTCACCGTAGCTGCCTCGGACTTTACTCTGTTGACGACTACTCTCTGTGTTCTGTTAGTGAGGAAATTATAGATCCATCGACCGACTTTTCCTGTTATTCCTTGAGCACGCATTTTGTGCGCTATTACGCCATGGTCACACTTGTCGAAGGCTTTTGCAAAGTCTGTATATATTACATCTGCATTCTTTTTGTCTTCTAGTGCATTTAGGACCTTGTCGTAGTGATCCAATAGTTGAGACAGACAGGAGCGACCTGTTCTAAACCCATGTTGCCCTGGGTTGTGTAACTGATGGGTTTTCTAGATGGGTGGGTGATCTTGCTTCTTAGGACCCTTTCAAAGATTTTTATGATATGGGATGTTAGTGCTATTGGTCTGTAGTTCTTTGCTGTTGCTTTACTGCCCCCTTTGTGGAGTGGGGCTATGTCTGTTGTTTTTAGTAACTGTGGGACGACCCCCGTGTCCATGCTCCCTCTCCATAGGATGGAAAAGGCTCGTGATAGGGGCTTCTTGCAGTTCTTGATGAACACAGAGTTCCATGAGTCTGGCCCTGGGGCAGAGTGCATTGGCATGTCATTTTTCGCCTGTTCGAAGTCATTTGGCGTCAGGATAACATCGGATAGGCTTGTGTTAATCAAATTTTGTGGCTCATAAAAAATTTATTTTGATCTTCGACTCTCAGTCTGGTTAGCGGCTTGCTAAAAGCTGAGTCATATTGGGATTTGAGTAGCTCACTCATTCCTTGCTGTCATCTGTGTAGGACCCATCTTGTTTAAGTAGGGGCCAATACTGGACGTTGTTCTCGATTTTGATTTGGCATAGGAGAAGAAATACTTTGGGTTTTCTTTCGATTTCATTTATGGCTTTAGTTCTTCCGCGATTCCTGACTCCTAAAGGATTCTTTTAGCTTAAGTTCGATGCTTGCTATTTCTCTGACCAGTGTCTCCCTAGGCATTTCAGATATATTGACCTCTTTTATCCGCTCTGTTATTCTTTTCCGTCGCCTGTAAAGGGAACGCCTGTCTCTTTCTATTTTACATCTACTCCTCCCTTTTTTTTAGAGGAATAAGCCTGTGCATACATCGAGTGCCACCGAGTTAATCTGTTCTAGGCATAAGTTGGGGTCTGTGTTGCTTAGTATATCTTCCCAGCTTATATCGGTTAGGACTTGGTTTACTTGCTCCCACTTTTTGTTTTTGTTATTGAAGTTTAATTTGGTGAATGCTCCCTCGTGACTAATCTCATTATGTCGGTCTGGGGTTCCGCGCATACATGACTGAACCTCAATTATGTTGTGACCTGAGTATATTGTTTTTGATATGGTGACATTTCTTATCAGATCATCATTGTTAGTGAAGATGAGGACTAGTGTATTCTCCAGTCTAGTAGGCTCTATTATTTGCTGGTTTAAATTGAATTTTGTGCAGAGATTTAAAAGCTCGCGTGAGTGTGAGTTTTCATCAGAGCTATTTAAGATCTTACAGGGCTGAGTAAGCCTTCACAATGTTCAAGGCACATTCCTTTAAGAAAAAGGAGGAGTAGATGTAAAATAAATAAATAAATAAATAGAAAGAGACAGTTAGTTTAATATGTTTATTATGCACCCCATACCCATCCTAGGAAGAGACAGACGCCTCCTTTACAGGCGACGGAAAAGAATAACAGAGCGGCTAAAAGAGGCCAATATATCTGAAATACCTAAAAAGTCACTGGTCAGAGAAATAGCAAGCATCGAACTTAAGCGAAAGGAATCTTATAGGAGTCAGAAATCGTGGGAAGAACTAGAAGCCATAAATGAAATCGAAAGAAACCCAAAGTATTTCTTTTCTTATGCCAAATCAAAGTCGAGAACTATGACCAGTATTGGGCCCCTACTTAAACAAGATGGGTCCTACACAGATGACAGCAAGGAAATAAATGAGCTACTCTAGTCCCAATATGACTCAGCTTTTAGCAAGCCGCTAATCAAACTGAGAGTCGAAGATCTAAATGATTTTTTTTTATGAGAGAGCCACAGAATTTGGTTAACACAAGCCTATCTGACGTTATCCTGACGCCAAACGACTTCGAACGGGCGATTAATGACATGTCCATGCACTCTGTCCCAGGGCCAGACTCATGGAACTCTGTGTTCATCAAGAACTGCAAGAAGCCCCCATCACGTGCTATTAACATCCCATGGAGAGGGAGCATGGGCATTTGGGCCGTCCCACAGTTATTGAAAACAACAGACATAGCCCCACTCCACAAAGAGGGCAGTAAAGCAAAAGCAAAGAACTAGACTGATAGCGCTAACATCCAATATCATAAAATTTGAAAGGGTCCTAAGAAGCAAGATCGCCACCCATCTAGATACCCATCAGTTACACAACCCAGGGCAACGTGGGTTTAGAACAGGTCGCTCCTGTCTGTCCCAACTGCTGGATCACTACGACAAGGTCCTAGATGCACTAGAAGACAAAAATAATGCAGATTTTGCAAAAGCCTTCTACAAATGTGACCATGGCGTAATTGCGCACAAAATGCGTGCTAAGGAATATTTTATTTATTTATTTTGTCTTTGCAAACAGTACATTGAGATTGTGTATATACAATAGTGGGTTGCAATACAAAGAGAGCCTCTATTATGCCTTGGCGTTATGGGCCAACTTAACATTATTGGCTTACATTCTACTTAATACTAAGGATTAGTATATTATAGTTGTACAGTAGGAAAGTAATTATTTCATAGTTGTACAGTAGAATATTAATTATAAATGAATCAAAATTTGTATAAAACGAAGATACACGTATTTATATTCTAAAATGCTTTTGTGAAAAACAATGATTCAATTATATTCCTGTCAACAATGGATAAAAGGTTCAATGTGATTGTTTCAGTTATGATGTGGGAGTACATAGGTGAGTAAATGTATTTAGCGTTTAGTCTAGGGTGATTAAGTGGCTTTTGAGAAGAGTCTTAAATTGATTTTCAGACTGAGTTACTTTAATATTTTCTGGTAATGAATTCCATATTTTGGGGCCCTTTATGTGCATAGAGTTTTTACGCAGTGTGATATGGAGACAAGGTATATCAAAAAGAGATCTGTGTCTTGTGTTGTGGTCATGTGTCCTGTTTAGGTTGGTGAGGAGAAGTTTGAGTGGGGGATTTATATTTGCGTGTATTGTTCTATTTATGTAGTAGGCACATGAATAAGTATGGATGTTCTTAATGGTAAGCAGATTAGATTCAGACTTTTGAAAATTGGTGGAGTATGCTGGTGGGAGTGGGAATTTGTTATCAATCTTACTGCTGCCTTTTGCTGGGTTATTAGGGGTTTTAGGTGATTCGATTGAACATTAAAATGGTATAAAATACCGACAGGTTGTTAGGTAAGACACATATGCAACAGTTAGGTATCTTTATTTCGAAACGTTTCGCCTACACAGTAGGCTTCTTCAGTCGAGTACAGAAAAGTTGATAGAAGCAGAAGATACTTGAAGACGATGTAATCAGTCCATCACCCTTAAAGTTTTGAGGTGGTCAGTCCCTCAGTCTGGAGAAGAGCATTGTTCCATAGTATGAAACAATATGGAGATGAAGTGACAGGATGGAGCCTTTTTATAGCGCCAAGAGGTGAGACGTAGGTGACTAGATGAGGTAAGAACTCAGATGTTGGGAGGTCAGGACTAGATGAGTTCTTACCTCATCTAGTCACCTACGTCTCACCTCTTGGCGCTATAAAAAGGCTCCATCCTGTCACTTCATCTCCATATTGTTTCATACTATGGAACAATGCTCTTCTCCAGACTGAGGGACTGACCACCTCAAAACTTTAAGGGTGATGGACTGATTACATCGTCTTCAAGTATCTTCTGCTTCTATCAACTTTTCTGTACTCGACTGAAGAAGCCTACTGTGTAGGCGAAACGTTTCGAAATAAAGATACCTAACTGTTGCATATGTGTCTTACCTAACAACCTGTCGGTATTTTATACCATTTTAATGTTCAATCTGTCAGACACTGCAACACAAGGGTATCTGGTACAGACCTGCAATTACCTCAACAACCTCCACTAGTAAGAACGGCTAGATTTGAGAAGGACCTGACCTCCCAACATCTGAGTTCTTACCTCATCTAGTCACCTACGTCTCACCTCTTGGCGCTATAAAAAGGCTCCATCCTGTCACTTCATCTCCATATTGTTTCATACTATGGAACAATGCTCTTCTCCAGACTGAGGGACTGACCACCTCAAAACTTTAAGGGTGATGGACTGATTACATCGTCTTCAAGTATCTTCTGTTCTATCAACTTTTCTGTACTCGACTGAAGAAGCCTACTGTGTAGGCGAAACGTTTCGAAATAAAGATACCTAACTGTTGCATATGTGTCTTACTAACAACCTGTCGGTATTTTATACCATTTTAATGTTCAATCTGTCAGACACTGCAACACAAGGGTATCTTGGTACAGACCTGCAATCAACCTCAACAACCTCCACTAGTAAGAACGGCTAGATTTGAGAAGGACTGACCTCCCAACATCTGAGTTCTTACCTCATCTAGTCACCTAGTCTCACCTCTTGGCGCTATAAAAGGCTCCTCTGTCATTCATCTCCATATTGTTTCATACTATGGAACAATGCTCTTCTCCAGACTGAGGGACTGACCACCTCAAAACTTTAAGGGTGATGGACTGATTACATCGTCTTCAAGTATCTTCTGCTTCTATCAACTTTTCTGTACTCGACTGAAGAAGCCTACTGTGTAGGCGAAACGTTTCGAAATAAAGATACCTAACTGTTGCATATGTGTCTTACCTAACAACAGGTGATTCGATGTTGTTGATCCCCATGCACAAATTTCATTTGTAAGATAAGGGTATATGAGTGAATGGTACAGTGCCAGGTGAGCTGATTGTGGTAGTACCTTATCTTTGATAGTATGCCTACAGTCTTGGAGATTTTCTTGGTGATTTGTTGTATGTGTGTCCGGAACTTAAGGCTACTCTCAAGGTGGATACCTAGGAATTTTCCCTCTGTGAGTCTTGTGACTGATGATCCATTTAGCGTAATGTTAATTGGATCATTTGCAGTTTTGTTTCCAAACTGAATGAAATAGGTTTTATCAGTGTTCAGCGTAAGTTTGTTAGTCATCATCCAGGAAGATATTTTCTGTAATTCAGCATTGACTGTGTTTGCTAGTATGATGTGTTTGGGTGGGAAAAGACATGTGTAGTATCATCTGCAAATAATATGCGTTTGAGTAGCTGTGATGCATTCGGTAGATCATTGATGTAGATGAGAAAGAGGAGTGGTCCAAGGACGCTTCCTTGTGGGACTCCTACTGTGATTGTTTGGGTGGAAGAGTTTGCATCATTTGCATACACATATTGAGTTCTGTTACTAAGGTATGACTTTAGGTAGTTGAGGGAGTGGCCTCGAATACCATAGTGCGTTAATTTGGAGTACAGCAGTTCATGGTCGACTGTATCAAAAGCTTTACGTAAAAAAATAAAAATGTCCAGCGGGACTTCTTTCTTTTCAAGTGCGGTATATATTAGTTCCAGCATGTGTATGATAGCATCATTTGTGCTTTTATTATTCCTGAATCCAAACTGACAAGGGTTTAATATTTTGTGTGAAACGAGGTAGGAACAGATCCGTCTATGAATTAATTTTTCAAAGATTTACGAGAGCAGTGGTAAGTTAGATATTGGTCTATAGTTATTCAAGTCAGCTTGGTCACCTCCTTTATGGATCAGAGTGACCCTCGCTATTTTGAGGATTGTTGGGAAGGTAGATGATTCAATGGATTTGTTAAAGAGCGTTGCAATAATTGGTGACAATACTTGAGAAGCTTTTTTGTACATAAAATCAGGCAAGTTGTTTATGTCTCCTGCCTTGTTTTTAAGGGTGTTTATGATGAGCATAACTTCAATAGGGTTGGTTGGAGCTAGGAATAGCGTATTTGGGTAGGTACCTATGAGGTAGTCTGATGGACGGGCGTTTGTGCTTGGTATTTTGTTTGCTAGATTTTTTTTCCTATGGTGGAGAAGAAAACATTAAGTCTGTTTGCTGTTTCAGTAGGTGTGAGTAGGGGTTCGTCTGATTTTGCTAGTTTGATTGCTTTGTTTTTGGATAACTTTTAAGTTCCAAGAATTTCAGATAGAGTTTTCCAGGTTTTTTTTCATATCACCTTTGATGTTATGTAATCTATTTTCATAATACAATTTTTTTGACCTTCTTATCAGGCTGGTAAGTGCTGACGAGTAATTTCTCGACTGTTACCTAGTTATTTGACCCATTCTTTATTGTTTTTCATATTTGTGCTTTGTGTTAATAGATTTGAGGATGATGGGTGTTAGCCAGGGATTATTTAGTCTCTTTGCTGTGATCTGTTTAGTTTTTTTAGGGCAATCTTTGTTGTAGAGGCATTGGGCTTTTTTAGAGAATTATTTATACATTCATTCATATTTGTATATGTTACGAGCTCATTTTGCCAATTGATGTTATTCATAGCTGCTATAAAGTTGTTAACTGCTGTCTCGTTATGTAGTCTGAAGGTTACTTTAGTAATGTCTTGTGGTAGTTTGCCCAGATTAGTTATGAGAAAGGTTGGGTAGTTGTCTGTAGTGTTGTCTGTGATTATGCCTGATTTTAAAGGGGATATGTTGTGTGTCCAGATGTGGTCTAGTAAGGAGATGCTTGTCTCGTTGTAACTTGCAACTTGTAACTTGTGGAACGTTGTTCACTATATTACTCTTCTAAACGTAAAAAACATTGATGAATTACTTGTGACCTGTTTTACTGTAATTGTTCTAACCTTAACAGAAACCTTTTGTCACTGAGAAATAATAATAATAATAATAATAATAATAATAATAATAATAATAATAATAATAATAATAATAATAATAATAATAATAATTAGGAAGAAGGTTCTTGAGGGGTCAAGATAAATCCGGATTCACAGCTGGAGCTCCTAGTCAACACTTCCTCCGAAACTCTTCCTTAAATAAAAAAAATTATTAATTAAATTCCCTACACTAGTGTTGAAGGCTCGTTAAAGCAACTGCTCAGGAAGAAATTTCTCGCCTAGCTGGTAGTAATAAGTTATCACAAGTTATATACACTGATGGATCTAAACAGGAGTCTTCTGACAGGGCTGCAACTGCTCTTGTTGCCACCTCCCTAGTTAAGAACGATAATAAATTTGTTGAGTTATGCATAATAACTAACCCAAAGTATTTCTTCTCTTATGCCAAATCAAAGTAGTGAACAACGTCCAGTATTGGGCCCCTACTTAAACAAGATGGATCCTACACAGATGACAGCAAGGAAATGAGTGAGCTACTAAAGTCCCAATATGACTCAGTTTTTAGCAAGCCGCTAACCAGACTGAGAGTCGAAGATCAAAATGAATTTTTTATGAGAGAGCCACAGAATTTGGTTAACACAAGCCTATCTGATGTTATCCTGACGCCAAATGACTTCGAACAGGCAATAAATGACATGCCCATGCACTCTGCCCCAGGGCCAGACTCATGGAACTCAGTGTTCATCAAGAACTGCAAGAAGCCTCTATCACGAGCCTTTTCCATCCTATGGAGAGGGAGCATGGACACGGGGGTCGTCCCACAGTTATTAAAAGCAACAGACATAGCCCCACTCCACAAAGGGAGCAGTAAAGCAACAGCAAAGAACTACAGACCAATAGCACTAACATCCCATATCATAAAAATCTTTGAAAGGGTCCTAAGAAGCAAGATCACCACCCATCTAGAAACCCATCAGTTACACAACCCAGGGCAACATGGGTTTAGAACACGTCGCTCCTGTCTGTCTCAGCTATTGGATCACTACGACAAGGTCCTAGATGCACTAGAAGACAAAAAGAATGCAGATGTAATATATAGACTTTGCAAAAGCATTCGACAAGTGTGACCATGGCGTAATAGCGCACAAAATGCGTGCTAAAGGAATAACAGGAAAAGTCGGTCGATGGATCTATAATTTCCTCACTAACAGAACACAGAGAGTAGTAGTCAACAGAGTAAAGTCCGAGGCAGCTACGGTGAAAAGCTCTGTTCCACAAGGCACAGTACTCGCTCCCATCTTGTTCCTTATCCTCATATCTGACATAGACAAGGATGTCAGCCACAGCACAGTGTCTTCCTTTTCAGATGACACCCGAATCTGCATGACAGTGTCTTCCATTGCAGACACTGCAAGGCTCCAGGCGGACTTCAACCAAATCTTTCAATGGGCTGCAGAAAACAATATGAAGTTCAACGATGAGAAATTTCAATTACTCAGATATGGTAAACACGAGGAAATTAAATCTTCATCAGAGTACAAAACAAATTCTGGCCACAAAATAGAGCGAAACACCAACGTCAAAGACCTGGGAGTGATCATGTCGGAGGATCTCACCTTCAATGACCATAACATTGTATCAATCGCATCTGCTAGAAAAATGACAGGATGGATAATGAGAACCTTCAAAACTAGGGATGCCAAGCCCATGATGACACTCTTCAGGTCACTTGTTCTATCTAGGCTGAAATATTGCTGCACACTAACAGCATCTTTCAAGGCAGGTGAAATTGCTGACCTCGAAAATGTACAGAGAACCTTCATGGCACGCATAACGGAGATAAAACACCTCAATTACTGGGAGCGCTTGAGGTTCCTGGACCTGTATTCCCTGGAATGCAGGCGGGAGAGATACATGATTATATACACCTGGAAAATCCTAGAGGGACTAGTACCGAACTTGCACACGAAAATCACTCACTACGAAAGCAAAAGACTTGGCAGACGATACAACATCCCCCCAATGAAAAGCAGGGGTGTCACTAGCACGTTAAGAGACCATACAATAAGTGTCAGGGGCCCGAAACTGTTCAACTGCCTCCCAGCATACATAAGGGGGATTATCAACAGACTCCTGGCAGTCTTAAAGCTGGCACTGGACAAGCACCTAAAGTCGGTTCCTGACCAGCCGGGCTGTGGCTCGTACGTTGGTTTGCGTGCAGCCAGCAGTAACAGCCTGGTTGATCAGGCTCTGATCCACCAGGAGGCCTGGTCACAGACCGGGCCGCGGGGGCGTTGACCCCCAGAACTCTCTCCAGGTAAACTCCAGGTAAACTGGGAGTCTACACTGCAAACTGAATTGTTTGCAATCCTAATGGCGCTAAAGCTAACCTATGACACTGAGCTTGACTCTATCATCATTACTGTTTCTATGTCATCATTGATAGCTCTTGACACATATAATGACTCCAACAACATGCTCATTGGGGAAGCCAGGTACAGATACTCAAAAATCCGGGACAAAGGAATTAATGTACAATTGCTATGGATCCCATCACACATTGGAATACTCCTTCATGATAAAGTTGATATGTTAGCCAAGAAGAGTATCCAGAAGGAGAATGTAGAATATAAGTAAGTAAGTAAGTAAGTAAGTAAATTTATTCAGGTATACACAATACAGTTACATAGAATTATCATACATAGCAGCATATGTGTAGAGAACCTAGGATAACCCAAAAAAGTCAGACAGAGTGACTTATTTCCATTGGGGTCCTTTTACCTTATTATTATAATATAAAGGTTATAATATTTTCTTATTATTCTATAATGAAGATAACATCTTATTATCATACTAAAAAGACTATCTACTACACGAGGGTCATTAAGACTATCTACAATACGAGGGTCATTAAGACTATCTACTACCCGAGGGTCATTACGACTATCTACAATACGAGGGTCATTACTAGGGATAAGGTAAAATTTACACGTATTTTAGCTAAAAAATAGAAAATCATTCCCCTCCCTTTCTGTTGCTTCATTCATCAGACACTTTTTGGCAGTCTCCTTGAACTGGTTCAAGCTATGACTGGCCTTGACATTTGTGGGTAGTCTGTTCCATTCCTTTATTGCTGTACAATAAAAGGTGTTTGAAGCCTGGCCACTGACTGTGGGTACTACAAAGTTGTGCTCTCTCCCCCTAGTACTATGATTGCTTTGGTTCCCAACCTTGACAAAATTGACAGCAAGATATTCTGGACATTGTTCGTGAGCAATTTTATAAACATGATTTAGCTTCAGTTGTTTTACTCTGTCTTCAACATTCAGCATATCCAACTGCTGTAATTCATCCTGGCCTACATGTTCTCTTGGTCCCAGCCCCAGGATGAATCTTACGATTTTGTTCTGGGTGATTTGCAGTCTATCTTTCAGTTTTTTTGTCAAGGCAGAGTACCAAGAAGAGCAAGCGTAATCCATATGGCATTGTATAAGGGCTAGACATAGGGTCCTGCGAGCCTCAGTAGGTAGACACTGTGCTTGTCTATACAGGAACTTCAGCCTGGCATTCGCTTTCTTTACTACACTGTTCCCTATCAATTCTCCTGACATGCATGGGTCAAAGGGGATTCCAGATATTTAACTGATGAACCAAAGTGATGGACTCCCCATTACACTGAACATTAAAATTATTTACCCTTCTCAGTTTTATGTTTCGTTCCAAAGAGAATGGCTTCAGTTTTCCCTAGGTGTAATGATAGTTTGTTGTCTACTAACCATTTGCTGTAGGACTCCAGTTCCAGTGTTAAAACATTAGCAATATCTTGTGGGTCTTTACCTGTCACTAACAGAGCACTGTCATCTGCATACAGTAGGAGTTTGCACTTGACACTGATAGGCATATCATTGACATAACATAAGATAGTAAGGGACCCAGAATACTACCTTGGGAACTCCACATGTTATCGGCAGGGGTTCTGATTCCGTTTTGTTGATTTTGACTATTTGTCTCCTGTTGCTAAGGTAGGACTTAAACCAGTCTACAGAACCTATACCGATAGCTTGAAGTTTCTTACATAATTATTGTGGTTGACAGTATCGAAGGCCTTTTGCAGGTCTAAGGTTACCATAACCTATGAGGTTCCCTTTTGACATTTCAGTTCTCAGGTAATCCATCAGATTAATAAGGGAGGTATCGGTTGAGTAGGATCTTCTAAAGCCCGATTGATAGCTATGGAGAACGCTGTTGTCATTAAGGTACTTAACTACTTGAGAATACACCGCCCTCTCCAGAATTTTAGATATTATACTGAGTATACTAAAGGTCTATAGTTGCTTACATCAGACCTATTATTTTTCTTGAAGATAGGAGTAACTCTGGCCTCCTTGAACCCCTCCGGTACGGTATTAGTGGTGATTGATAGATTTATTATGTGAGCAATAGGGATTGACAGTTCAGAAGCACCATCTTTTAGGAACTTAGACGGGATGTTATCAGGGCCTGTGCTCTTAGTTGGGTTTAACCTGCTTAGTTCTTTTTGAATGAAGCCATGAGATACACTTACTAGTTGACAACTGTTTGGGGTTACCCCTTTATTGGTATAGTATGTTTGAAACTTATCAGAGTCTGTGTTAAAGGTATTTGATGCAGCTGGTAGTTTACTTACTAGTGTTGATGCAAACAGATGTGTAGTAGGAATTAAAGCAATTTGCCACCTTAGATGTTTCGTGGCATACCTCATTATCGATAGTGAGTACTATGTTAGACGTGGCCCGGTGGTCTGGTGGCTAAAGCTCCCGCTTCACACACGGAGGGCCCGGGTTCGATTCCCGGCGGGTGGAAATTCCGACACGTTTCCTTACACCTATTGTCCTGTTCACCTAGCAGCAAATAGGTACCTGGGTGTTAGTCGACTGGTGTGGGTCGCATCCTGGGGGACAAGATTAAGGACCCCAATGGAAATAAGTTAGACAGTCCTCGATGACGCACTGACTTTCTTGGGTTATCCTGGGTGGCTAACCCTCCGGGGTTAAAAATCCGAACGAAATCTTATCTTATCTTATCTTATCTTATCTATCTACTGGCTTATGGCTATACCCCAACTGTTTTAGTTGTTGCCAGAGCTTTCTGGGGTTATGCTTATATTCTTCAATTTTTGAGCAATAGTGCTTTGCCTTTGCTCCTTTTATAAGCCTCTGTACTCTGTTCCTCACCCTTTGGAATTCATTTAGTGCTGCAATAACTTTGGTATAACTGTGTCTAGCATTAGGAATAATATTAGGAGAGAAGTAAATAATGAAAATGATTGTTATAGGAATGCAGTTAGAAGCCTGAGTAGATCTATAACCCACTATGATAACATGACCATAGATAAGTATTTTTATGGAGCAACTTGCAATGTGAACAGACTGACTGATGTTGTAGTGGCCAGGCTTAGGCTTGGTTTACCTGGCTTACCTGGAGAGAGTTCCGGGGGTCAACGCCCCCGCGGCCCGGTCTTTGACCAGGCCTCCTGGTGGATCAGAGCCTGATCAACCAGGCTGTTACTGCTGGCTGCACGCAATCCAACGTACGAGCCACAGCCTGGTTGGTCAGGTACCGACTTTAGGTGCTTGTCCAGTGCCAGCTTGAAGACTGCCAGGAGTCTATTGGCAATCCCCCTTATGTATGCTGGGAGGCAGTTGAACAGTCTCGGGCCCCTGTCACTTACTGTATTGTCTCTTAACGTGCTAGTGACACCCCTGCTTTTAATTGGGGGGATTTTGCATCGTCTGCCAAGTCTTTTGCTTTCGTTGTGAGTGATTTTTGTGTGCAAGTTCGGTACTAGTCCCTCTAGGATTTTCCAGGTGTATATAATCATGCATCTCTCTCGCCTGCGTTCCAGGGAATACAGGTTCAGGAACTTCAAGTGCTCCCAATAATTGAGGTGTTTTATCTCCATTATGAGCGCCGTGAAGGTTCTCTGTACATTTTCTAGGTCAGCAATTTCACCTGCCTTGAAAGATGCTGTTAGTGTGCAGCAATATTCCAGCCTAGATAGAGCAAGCGACCTGAAGAGTGTCATCATGGGCTTGGCATCCCTAGTTTTGAAGGTTCTCATTATCCATCCTGTCATTTTTCTAGCAGCTGCGATTGATACAATGTTATGGTCTTTGAGGTCAGATCCTCCGACATGATCACTCCCAGGTCTTTGACGTTGGGATTTCGCTCAATTTTGTGGCCAGAATTTGTTTTGTACTCTGATGAAGTTTTAATTTCCTCGTATTTACCATATCTAAGTAATTGAAATTTCTCATCGTTTAACTTCATATTGTTTTCTGCAACCCATTGAAAGATTTGGTTGATGTCCGCCTGAAGCCTTGCAGTGTCTGCAATGGAAGACACTGTCATGCAGATTCGGGTGTCATCTGCAAAGGAAGACACGGTGATATGGCTGACATCATTGTCTATGTCAGATATGAGGATGAGAAACAAAATGGGAGCGAGCACTGTGCCTTGTGGAACAGAGCTTTTCACCGTAGCCGCCTCAAACTTTACTCTGTTGACTACTACTCTTTGTGTTCTGTTAGTGAGGAAATTATAGATCCATTTACGAACTTTTCCTGTTATTCCTTTAGCACGCATTTTGTGCGCTATTACACCATTGTCACACTTGTCGAAGGCTTTTGCAAAGCCTGTATATATTACATCTGCATTCGTTTTGTCTTCTGGTGCATCTAGGACCTTGTCGTAGTGATCCAATAGTTGAGACAGATAGGAGCGACCTGTTCTAAACCCATGTTGCCCTGGGTTGTGTAATTGATGGGTTTCTAGATGGGTGGTGATCTTGCTTCTTAGGACCCTTTCAAAGATTTTTATGATATGGGATGTTAGTGCTATCGGTCTGTAGTTCTTTGCTATTGCATTACTGCCCCCTTTGTGGAGTGGGGCTATGTCTGTTGTTTTTAATAACTGTGGGACGACCCCAGTGTCCATGCTCCCTTTCCATAGGATGGTAAAAGCTCGTGATAGAGGCTTCTTGCAGTTCTTGATGAACACGGAGTTCCATGAGTCTGGCCCTGGGGCAGAGTGCATGGGCATGTCATTTATCGCCTGTTCGAAGTCATTTGGCGTCAGGATAACATCAGATAGGCTTGTGTTAACCAAATTCTGTGGCTCTCTCAGAAAAAATAATTTAGATCTTCGACTCTCAGTCTGGTTAGCGGCTTGCTAAAAACTGAGTCATATTGGAACTTGAGTAGCTCACTCATTTCCTTGCTGTCATCTGTGTAGGATCCATCTTGTTTAATTAAGTAGGGGCCCAATACTTGATGTTGTTCTCGACTTTGATTTGGCATAAGAAAAGAAATACTTTGGGTTTCTTTCGATTTCATTTATGGCTTTTAGTTCTTCCCGCGATTCCTGACTCCTATAAGATTGCTTTAGCTTAAGTTCGATATTTGCTATTTCTCTGACCAGTGACTCCCTACGCATTTCAGATATATTGGCCTCTTTCAGCCGCTCTGTTATTCTTTTTCGTCGCCTGTAAAGGGAGCGTCTGTCTCTTTCTATTTTACATCTACTCCTCCTTTTTCTTAGAGGAATAAGCCTTATGCATACATCGAGTGCCACCGAGTTAATCTGTTCTAGGCATAAGTTGGGGTCTGTGTTGCTTAGTCTATCTTCCCAGCTTATATCGGTTAGGACTTGGTTTACTTGGTCCCACTTTATGTTCTTGTTATTGAAGTTGAATTTGGTGAAGGCTCCCTCGTGACTAATCTCATTATGTCGGTCTGGGGCTCCGCGCATACATGTCTGAACCTCGATTATGTTGTGATCTGAGTATATTTTTTTGATATGGTGACATTTCGTATCAGATCATCATTGTTAGTGAAGATGAGGTCTAGTGTATTCTCCAGTCTGGTAGGCTCTATTATTTGCTGATTTAAGTTGAATTTTGTGCAGAGATTTATAAGCTGTGTGTGTGAGTTCTCGTGAGAGCTGCCTCCTGGTGTTATCACTGCAACAACATTATTTGCTATATTCCTCCAGTTTAGGTGCCTTAAGTTGAAATCCCCCAGGAGCAAGATGTTCCGCTCACAGGATGGGTATGGGGTGCATAATAAACATATTAAACTAACTAGCAAGATGTTGGGGGGCAGGAGCTGGCAGATTTTCCAGACAGTGGTCAATTTTTAACAGCTGCTCCTAGAATTGCTGGGACGTTGCATTCGGAGGCTTGTAGACTGCCACAATGACTAGGTTTTGGTTCTCGATCTTTTCTGCTAAAACTTCCACTACATCATTTGAAGCATTAAGCAGTTCTGTGCAAACAAGTGACTCTGCGATATACAGGCGAACCCCCCTTCCTTTTTGCTTGTTCACTATCGCATCTGTATAGGTTGTAACCTGGGATCCATATTTCGTTATCCAAGTGATCCTTTATGTGGGTCTCTGTGAAAGCCGCGAACATTGCATTTGCCTCTACAAGCAGTCCACGAATGAAAGGTATTTTGTTGTTGGTTGCTGGCTTTAGACCCTGTACATTTGCAAAGAAGAATGTCATCAGACTGGTGGTATTGGTGGTACCGGGGGGGATGGACTTTTTTTTTCCGGCATTAGTATCTGTATCTGTTGGTTTGGAGTGGAAGTCATTGACTGGTTACAAGTACTTCTGGCAGTTTGGGAGACACACAGATGATGATCAAACTAAATGTAAATTATGTGATCAGGCATATGGTCACTGTCTTGAACACTATGTGCTTAATTGTCCACTTATTGAGGAATACAGAGATAGACAGTATAATAACTTATGTGACATATCAAGATATCTTATTAATGAAAATAAGATACCAGATATACTAAGCAAATTTTCTAAATTTGCTTGTAACAGATAAGTGAACTGTAGATATGTAGATATAAATCCACATGTTCTCCTGTGAACCCTTTTGGGGCCTAGTGTGGAAATTTATTTGGTCCCTAAAGTTCCACAGGACAGATACGGCGTACCAAGGGATCCCAGCAAGGCCGTAATGGAACGGCTGAGCTGGGTGGCTCTTAAACCCAACCAAACAAAAGCATTCTCCCCCGAGTTGGCGTGGATGGTAAGCACTTATTAATTTATAGATTTACCCTTTAGGGAAGAAGTAGGTAGTTTACTGTTAGTACACTAATATTAGGATTATTGAGGCTACTGTAGATAATAATAATGTAGACCTAAGACCTTAACATAGGTAGTAATAGGCTGATAATGTAGGCAAACACTAGGTTAAGTTAGCTAGGGAGAACTGGCAGCCCTAGTTTGAACTATGAGGCGTGGGTTTCAAAGACACAATAGCATCCTTCTATGACCATACACCACCTGGATATGATGTGCCGTGATCAGCAGAAGGCGCCCCCCACGTGTCTTCACATATGAGACTTGGGGAAATCTGGTAGAGGCACCTCGATGTACTGTGGATGACCTCCTCCGTCAGGCCCATACAGTAAGACAAAACCTCCACTTTCTCTTAGGATTTCTGGCCAGTGTCTGGGGAAAATTGTGAGTGAGTTGATCTGTAGGCCTGTGTGTAGCTGGCAGTGCATGTTCAGTACGTACCAGCATCTTTTGTCAGTCTAGAAGCTAGTGTCCGTGCCTGCATAGTTGTACTAGGGGATACACACCCCCTTGGATATAGGAATTTCTGAGGTGCAGGCAGGTCACTAATAACGATTGAATATTGCAGGAATTAAGGCTCTCGGTTGCACGTGGTTTCTGAGGGGAAGTCCAAAGGGGCTAAGGCTAAGCTTAGGGAAGTTGAAGATCAGGATATATGCTGCAACACCAAGTAAGTTAGTCCTTTATACGTGCATGCAGGTGAGTTTCATGCAACATCAATCATTTGTGAAAATCTGTCCTATAAGCCACTTGTGAAGCTGAGGTACCGACCTCAGAACTCGGTGTCAACAGAATTTGCCAGGGTAGGCGACTCACGTGGAGGCAGTCCAGACAAATTTCCACACCTAGTTCCTAGACCTTTTGTGTATCCATATGTTCTTGCGCTACCGTCCACAGGATGGATATGGGGTGTACAATAAACTAGCCACGTGGGTGGCAAAATCAATAGTGATAAATTAGACACATGTGCAACTCTTGGGTATCTTTATTGAGGAAACGTTTCGCCACACAGTGGCTTCATCAGTCCATACAAAGGAGAATCTTGAAGAACAGGAGGAGAATGAGGTAATCAGTCCCTCAACCTTGAGTCGATGTGGTCAGTCCATCAAGATTGATGGACTGACCACATCGACTCAAGGTTGAGGGACTGATTACCTCATTCTCCTCCTGTTCTTCAAGATTATCCTCTGTATGGACTGATGAAGCCACTGTGTGGCGAAACGTTTCCTCAATAAAGATACCCAAGAGTTGCACATGTGTCTAATTTATCAACATGTCGGTTCTCTGAACCATTTATCTACAAAATCAATAGTGTTGAAGGCATAAACTAGCAGGTGAAAAATAGCGATAGTATATACAAGGGTGAGGTATATTATAAGTAATGTATACAATACATCATACAAGTTGCATATAATATTTATAAAATAGAGTGTAGATGTTGGGACACAGTGAGCTGGACACAACAACACACTTGTTAACTGTCTCCTCTGGCGGACTTCTGCGTCAACCTTCGTCAGGTGTCGACGTCTCTCTCGCCTGTGTAGTTAGTTTAGTTAGTTTAATATGTTTATTATGCTCCCCATACCCATCCTGTGGGCGGTAGTCAAAAGATTACAGAGGTACATAATTGGTCCAGGGACTAGACTCCAAATTTTGATAGCTAAGCAAATTACAGAGGTAATGAACTCACAATTTACAAAGGTAATGAACTCACAATTTACCAAGGTAATGAACTCACAATTTACAAAGGTAATGAACTCCAGGTAGGTCTAGTCAAAATCATGACAAGTTACAAAGGTATTTACAGATTACAGAGGTACGTAATGGGTCCAGGGACTGGGCCCCCAAAGTTTTGATAGCTGAACTAGGTACACAGGTAATGAACTCACAAGTTACAAAGGTAATGAATCCTGAAAGAATGGTTACTTACGTTTATACATGGCTACAATCATGAACAAATTATAGAGTAATGAGCAATTCACACTTCCACACCCGATCACAACTGTAATGAGTTATTGGTGCAAATATTGATTGTTGAGTCACACACATTAAATCACCACCACCAGATGTAGACCAAACGAAATGTAAACTTTGCCAGATGGACTATTGTCACACATTGCGTCATTATGTACTGGAGTGTGATCAAATTAATGAATTTAGAAACAACTCACTCAGAAATGTTCAAGAAATGGCAAAGTATTTTATCCACAGTGGTATATTGCAGACCATTCTGGAGAAATACCCTGATTTGCTAGCTGTAAATAAAGCATTACCACATGTGTGCATGTGTGTGTGTGTGTGTGTGTGTACTCACCTATTTGTACTCACCTATTTGTGGTTGCAGGGGTCGAGTCCTAGCTCCTGGCCCCGCCTCTTCACCGGTTGCTACTAGGCCCTCTCTCTCCCCGCTCCATGAGCTTTAACAAACCTCGTCTTAAAACTGTGTATGGTTCCTGCCTCCACTACGTCATTTTCTAGGCTATTCCACTGCCTTACAACTCTATGACTGAAGAAATACTTCCTACTATCTCTCTGACTCATTTGTGTCTTCAACTTCCAATTGTGGCCTCTTGTTTCTGTGTCCCCTCCCTGGAACATCCTGTCTTTGTCCACCTTGTCTATTCCACGCAGTATTTTATATGTCGTTATCATGTCTCCCCTGACCCTCCTGTCCTCCAGTGTGGTCAGGCCGGTTTCCCTTAATCTTTCCTCATAGGACATTCCCCTTAGCTCTGGAACTAACCTTGTCGCAAACCTTTGTACTTTCTCTAGTTTCTTGACGTGCTTTTTCAAGTGCGGGTTCCAAACAGGTGCTGCATACTCCAGTATGGGCCTGACATACACGGTGTACAGTGTCTTGAATGATTCCTTACTAAGGTATCGGAATGCTGTTCTCAGGTTTGCCAGGCGCCCATATGCTGCAGCAGTTATCTGATTGATGTGTGCTTCCGGAGACATGCTCGGTGTTATACTCACCCAAGATCTTTCTCCTTGAGTGAGGTTTGCAGTCTTTGGCCACCCAGCCTATACTCTGTCTGTGGTCTTCTGTGCCCCTCCCCCCTGTGTGTGTGTGTGTGTGTGTGTGTGTGTGGAAGGGGGGGGTGTATGGGTGTGTGTGTGTGTGTGTGTGTGTGTGTGTGTGTGTGTGTGTGTGTGTGTGTGTGTGTGTGTGTGTGTGTGCGTGTGTGTGGGTTGTTTTGAGGGTGTGTGTGCGGGTGTGTGTGAGGGTGTGTGTTGTGTGTGTGTGTGTGTGTTTTTGCGTGTGTGGTTGTGTGTACTCACCTATTTGACTCACCTATTTGTGGTTGCAGGGGTCGATTCACAGCTCTGGCCCCGCCTCTTCGCTGATTGTACTAGTCCTCTCTCTCCCCTGCCCCATGAGCTCTATCTACCTCGCCTTAAAACTATGTATGGTTTCCTGCCTCCACCACATCACTTTCAAAGGCTATTCCAGGGCCCTGACTACTCTATGACTGAAGAAATATTCCTAAATCCCTTTGATTCATCTGAGTCTTCAACTTCCAATTGTGACCTCTTGTGTCTGTGTCCCATCTCTGGAACACCCGTCTTTGTCCACCTCGTCTATTCTGTGCAGTATTTTATATGTCGTTATCATGTCCCCCCCTGACCTCCTGGCCTCCAGTGTCGTAGGCCGATTTCCCCCAAACCCTTTTTTCATAGGACAATCCCCCCGTAGCTCTGGGACTAGTCTTGTTTGCAAACCTTTGCACTTTCTCTAATTTCTTGACGTGCTTGACTAGGTGTGGTTCCAAACTGGTGCTGCATACTCCAGTATGGGCCTGACGTAGATGGTGTACAGAGTCTTAAACGATCCTTACTGAGGTATCGGAACGCTATCCGTAGGTTTGCCAGGCGCCCGTATGCTGCAGCAGTTTATCTGATTGATGTGCGCCTCAGGGATATGCTCGGTGTTATACTCACCCCCAGATCTTTTTCCTTGAGTGAAAGGGTTTTCAGTCTTTTGGGCCCTCTAAAAATATATTGTGTCTGCGGTCTTCTTTGGGCCCCTTTCCCCCAAAATTTCATGACTTTGCATTTGGCAGGGTTAAATTCAAGGAGCCAGTTGCTGGACCAGGCTTGTAGCCTGTCCAGATCTCTTTGTAGTCCTGCCTGATCCTCGACCCATTCGATTCTTCTCATTAACTTCACTCGTCTGCAAACAAGGACATTTCTGAGTCTATCCCTTCCGTTATGTCGTTAAAGTATACCAAGAACAGAAAAGGTTTCCTAGGACGACCCCTGGGGAAAACCCCCGCTTGTCACAGGCGCCATTTGGGACACCTCGTCCCCTTTTACCATGACTCTTTTGTTCCCTCCCGGGTCAGTTTTTCTCTAAACCATTGCAGTCCCCTTTCCTGTTAGGGTGTCCCGGGGCCTCTGGGGCCTTTTGCGTGTGTGGGTGTGTGTGGGGGGCGTGTGTGGGGTTGTGGGGGTGGTGTGTGGGTGTGTGTGTGGGGGGTGTGGGGTGGGGGTTTGTGGGTGTGTGGGGTGTGGGTGTGTGTGGGGTTGGGTGTTTTGTGTGTGGGGTGTGTGTTGTGGGTGTGCGTCCTTTTTGTGTATGCTTTATATTTGTACGCTCGTGTGCAAAATTTTCCTTCCCGTGCGCCCTCGTGTGTGTATGTGGCGCGCGCGCTATGTGGGTGTTTGATCCATTTAAATATTTGTATTTTAATTTCATTCAATTGTGACGGTGGGGAGAATCAGGGGGTTCATTACTTTGTAATTTGCTCATAACTGAAACTGTATAGGAGTGGGGGCTGTTTTTCATTACCTCTGAAACTTGCCATGATTGTGCCCAGATCTCCCGGAGTTCATTCCCTTTTGAAACCCTAGTTCAGCTATATAATTTTGGGGGCCCGGGCACTGGACCCTTTATGTACCTTTGTAATTTTTTGACCCCCGGGCCAAACAGGGGGGGTTTATGGGGGGGAAAAAGATTTTAAACAAAAAGGTTTTTGTGGGGGAGTGTGTGTGTGTGGTGTGTGTGTTTTTGTGTGTTTTGGGTTTTTTATGTATGGGGGACTCAACAAAAAATTTGCCCCAAAAAAACCCACTCATTTTTGACCGGGTGTGGAAGTGTGAATTGTTTCATTACACTTTAATTTGTTCTTTGATTGTGCCTTTGTTTTAAACGAAAGTAACCATTTACAAAATTTCATTACCTTTGAAATTTGTGAGTTCATTCCCTTTTGTCTTTTTTTCAGCTTTTAAAAAATTTGGGGGCCCCCAGTCCCGGGGACCCATTACGAAACCTCTGTAATCGGGAAAAATTCCTTTGTAACTTGTCTTGATTGTGACCAGACCTCCCGGGGGGTTCATTCCCTTTGTAAATTGTGAGTTCATTACCTTTGGAAAAATTGGGGAGTTCATTTTTCTTTGAAAATTTGGGTGAGTTCATTACCTCTGTAATTTCCCTCAGCTATCAAAACTTTGGAGTCCAGCCCCTGGCCCAAATTATGTCCCTCTGTATTTTTTTTTAAAATTTACCGCCCACAGGAGGGAAATGGGGTGATAAAAAAACATATTAAAAAAATTTAACGGGGACCTAAAACCTACACCACACCCCCAATAGGCCCCCCCCAAAGGCTCTCGCCCCCAAACCCCCAAAATATTCTTCCAGGGCCCACAATGATAGAAAAGAAAACTAAAGGTTTGGTACACAAACGCGGAGGGGAAAAATTGAATAACTTTTTGGGGAAAGGGGGAAATGAAAGAATCAGTGAAAAACCCCCAGACTTCTTTCCCAGTAACAAAAACCCAAAACTCGCTGAGAAAAAACAGAAACAATTTTTCCCCAAACAGGATATAGATCCTGAGGAAAAAATTAAAAGGGGGTAGGGGGGGGAGGAGGGGTTTCCCAACTGCTAAAAAACACCGAGGGGGGATTTGAGGAAAGGGAAAGGGGCAGGGGCCCATGATTGGAAAAAAGGGGACTACATTGTGGGTTTACAATTCAGTCGGAAAACAAAAAGGGTAGTCTTTGGGAAGTGATGTAAACCCACCACAGAAACTGCAGGAGGGCCAAGAGGGGAAAGACGAAGAAAAAAACGGGGGTAAAGGTGGCCCAAAAAACTGGTGAGGTGGAAGAAGAGCTCACTCGAGCAGGAAAAGGGTTACGGGTTTATGGGCGATTTAAAACCACAGGGAGATCGGCGGGGAAAAACCTGGAGCCAAAATGGGGGTCCCGAAACATGGAGACCCAAAGGGTGATGGATGTGGTATTTGAAAACCTCATGCATCAACATGCCCAGGGAAAAAAACCAGAGGAGAGGGGAGGATGAGCCACCCAAGATGGTTTTTTGTTCACCCTGACCCGTTAGACTTTTGGGACATCCCCCTTTTTGGGGGCCCCCTTGGGAGCAAAGGCGACCCTGGGGTTCTGATTTTTGACTATATAGTAGATTTAAAAGTGGAAAAAGGTTTAACAGGAACTGAAGGGGAAGGCCAAAAAAATTAAAAGGGGGGATTTTACACAGGTTGAAAAAACTTCCTCCCAGGAGTTTTCAGGGGGGACAAAAGAAAGGGTTTGGGAAAAATTTCAGAAAACCGAGATGATGGAATATGGGGGCAAAAAAAAGTGAAAGGGGAGGCAGGGGAAAAGTTTTTTTCCCCAAAAGGGAAACGGAAATAATAGGAAGACCAAAAAAAGCCCTTTGGTTTCCCCAAAGGGTGTAGGGAGGCAAAAATTAAGTGAAACAGAAAAGGGAAAAAAGGTAAGGGGGCCCATAGGGACCCAGGAAAAAAAGGAGATTAGTAGAAGAAACCCGAAAAAAGAGTATGGCCCCAGATAAGGAGGGAGGGCCCCCGCAGTATGAAAACGGGCATAGCATCGAAAGTCCCAAAACTGACCCGAAACTGCTGTTTTTGCCAAAAATTAGGAGGAAAAACAAAAGTCAAGGACCCGGGGATAAGGGGTGAAAGGGAAAAAAGGTGGAGAATCACAAGGGAAAGATCAAGAGGTTGTGAGGAGCTCAAACAGGGTTTAAGGAAATATTTTACAGTAGAGACAGGAAGGGGCTTGGGGGACAGACCCGATGGGGACACCCGCAAGGAATACCCAACAAGTGTTTGGCGGGCCCTACATTCAGATGAGGAGGAGGTGAAAAAACTGCCCAAGGGACACCCATACCCCAAAGGCAATGGGGCCCCGACAACATCTCCCCAATGGGCCTTAGAGAGGGGGGCAGATATGGTTTTTTGCGTGCCCTTACCCCAATCCCTTTAACCCCTTTCCCCGGAAATGGGCAACTTCCTGAGGGATGGGAAAACGGGAAAAAGTAGGGTTTCCCTTTTTTTTAAAAAAAGGGACAGAAAAGAGGGACTAAATTTGACAAAAGGAGGGGGGGGTTGATTTCATCTTTTTGGAAATGCAAGAAGGCCCTTTTTCCCGTTCCTTTACAAAAGATTTGTGCGAAGCTAGAGCATCAGGCGCATTTTAACAGGAAGGGCACTGAATGGATCAGAGAATTTCCTTTACAGGGAAAGGAAAAAAAGGGTCAAAGGTTTCTTAATGATGTATAAGTGGGGACCTGTGACGGCGGGGTCCACACAGGGGTCGGTCCTAGGGCCAGTGCTATTTTTGGTATATTTTGAAAACCCGACGGAAGGGTTGACTCAGAAGTGTCCCTGTTTGCAGTGGGTGTGAAGTTAATGAGGAGGAAATTTAAAACTGGGTGAGGGGCCAGGCCCGGGACTTCAAAAAAGACCTGGAAAGGGTGGGGACCCTGGGGCCCGAAATGGGGTTCTGAATTTAATCCTGCCAAAAGCAAAGCCCTGAAGATGGGGGAGGGGCCCCAAAAAGCCACAGAAAAGAGATAGGCTAGGTGACCAAAAAAGGGGGGGGGCTGCAAACCTCACTCAAAAGGGGAAAGATCTTGGGGTGAGTATAACAAACCCAGCTGGGCTCCGGAAGCACACATCAAACGATTTAAATGTGCAGCATATGGGCGCCTGCAAAACCCGAGAAAAAGGGATTCCGATACCTTAGTAAAGGGAAACATTTTTAAGGGGCACTGTACACCGTGTATGTCAGGCCCTACTGGAGTATGCAGAAACCCGTTTGGAACCCGCACTTTTATAAAGCACGTCAAGAAAAATAGAGAAAGTACAAAGGTTTTTCGACAAAGGGGTTTGTTTCCCGGGGTAAGGGGGAAAGTCCTTTTGAGGAAAGAAATTAAAGGGGAAAACGGCCCCGACCACACTGGAGGAAAAGGGGGGTCGGGGGGACATGATAACGACTAAAATACGCGTTGGGGAAAAGAAAGGGGGCAAAGACAGGATGTTTTCCCGGGGGGGGGAAACAGAAAAACAAGAGGCCACAATTGGAAGTTTTAAGACACCCAAAAGAGTCAGAGAATAGTAGGAAGTATTTTTTTCAGTCTTAGTTGTAAAAGGGAGTGAAAAAGCCAAAAAAATGACGTTGGGAAAGGGAGGGGAAACCCTACCCGTTTTAAGACGAGGTTTGATTAAAAACTCATGGAGCGGGGGGGGAGAGGAGGGCCCCCAGTAAACCCCCGGTGAAAAAGGCGGGGCCCGGAGTAGGGCTCGACCCCCGCAACCCCAAATAGGTGAGTACAAATAGGTGAGTACACCCAAAACCCCACAACCACACACACACAATTGGAAGTTGAAGAAAAAAATGAGTCAGAGAGTTTTTAGGAAGTATTTCTTCGGGATAGAGTTGTAAAGGCCCGTGGGGAAAAGCCCCCAGAAAATGACGTAGTGGAGGCGGAAACCATACACGTTTCAAGGGCGAGGTTTGATAAAAATCATTTGGGGGGGGAGGGGGGGAGAGGGCCCCGTTTGCAACCGGTTGGGAAAAGGCGGGGCCCGGAGCAAGACTCGACCCCTCAACCACAAATAGGTTTACTACAAATAGGTGGGGGTACACAAAACCCCACACCACACACACACACCAAAACACAACATAAACTCACACAACACACCCCAAACCCCAACACACACACAAAACTCACACAAAACACAAAAACACACACCCAAACATAAAAACCCAAAACACAACAACCCCACCCCACACACACCACAGTAGGGTTTTTGTTTACAAAACCCACTAGGTTTTATTACAAGGTGACAGAAGTAAACAAGAGAGAAAAAAGGGGGGATCGGGCTTTCATTTTTTTGGCCCGCAAAAAAGGCCTTCGACCCCAGTTCCCAAAAAAAAGGTTACTGCAAAAGATAGAGGACGGCACACTAAAAGGAAGGGCACTGCAATGGATCAGAGGGAAAACCTGACAGGGAGGAACAACGAGCCCTGGTTCGTGACGAGGTGTCAGAGTGGGCGGCCCGTGACAAGCGGGGTTCCACGGGGGTCAGTTTCCCAGGATGTGCTGTTTGGTTATTTTGGGAAAGAATAACCCGGGAAAGGGGTTTGGATCAGAAGTGTCCCTTTTTTGCGGGGGCATTTTGAAGTTAATGAGAAGAATAAAACGGATGAGGGGTCAGGCAGGGGCACAAAGGACCCGGACAGGTACAAACCTGGGCCACAACTGGTCCTTGGTTTAACCCTTTCCAAATTGGGAAAGTCATAATGATTGGGGGAAAGGGCCCAAAAACCGCAGAACAATTTAGTTTAGGGTGGCCAAAGTCTGCAAACCTCCCCTTTAAGGAAAAAAAATCTGGGGGGTGAGTTTAAAACCGGGCATATCACCCGAGGCACACATTTAATTAAAAACTGCGGAAAAATACGGGGGCCCGGCCCAAACCCACGGATAGCGTTCCCATAACCCCCCAGTAAGGATTTTGTTTAAAACTCTGTATACCATTTACGTCGGGGCCCTAATGGAGTATTTCAGCACCGTTTGGAATCCCAAAACCCATTTAACACGTCAAGAAATTAGATTTAAAAAGCAAAAGGGTTTTCAACAAGTTAGTCCCCGAGCTACGGGGGGTTTTTTTTTCCTACGAAGAAAGGTTGAGGGGGAAAACGGCCTGACGACCTGGAGGACAGGAGGGGCAGGGAGAATGATAACGGGGCATTAAAAAACTGTGCAGAATTTCGAGGCGGACAAAGCGGGATGTTTCCCGAGAGGGGCACAGAACAAAGAGGTCACAAATTGGGAAATTGAAGGGTAATGAATCAAAGGGATGTTTGGAAGTATTTCTTCAGTCATAGAGTAGTCAAACCGTGGGAAAAGCCCAGAAAATGGAAATAGTGGAGGTGGGAAAACCCTAACCCTAGTTTTAAAAGGGGAGGGATGATAGGTAAAGGAGCAGGGGAAGAGAGGGGACCCAGCAGCAATCAGTGAAAAGGCGGGGCCAGGAGCAATAAATCGACCCCTGCAACCACAAATAGGTGAGTACAAATAGGTGAGTACACACAAACTCAAATGCACGCACGCACATACACTCATACACACACACACACACACACTCATACACTCACACACACTCGTACACACACTCACACACACGTGTGTGTGTGTGTGTGTGTGTACTCACCTATTTGTCGTTGCAGGAGTCGAGTCATAGCTCCTAGCCCCGCCTCTTCGCTGATTGCTACTAGGTCCTCTCTCTTCCTGCCCCATGAGCTTTATCATACTTCGCCTTAAAACTATGTATGGTTCCCGCCTCCACTACGTCACTTTCTAGGCTATTCCACGGTCTGACTACTCTATGATTGAAGAAATACTTTCTAACATCCCATTGATTCATCTGAGTCTTCAACTTCCAATTGTGACCTCTTGCGTCTGTGTCCCCTCTCTGGAACATCCCGTCTTTGTCCACCTTGTCTATTCCACGCAGTATTTTATATGTCGTTATCATGTCTCCCCTGACCCTCCTGTCCTCCAGTGTCATCAGGCCAATTTCCCTTAACCTTTCTTCGTACGACAATCCCCGTAGCTCTGGGACTAGCCTTGTTGCAAACCTTTGCACTTTCTCAAATTTCTTGACGTGCTTGACTAGGTGTGGATACCAAACTGGTGCTGCATACTCCAGTATGGGCCTGACGTAAATGGTATACAGAGTCTTGAACGAATCCTTACTGAGGTATCGGAACGCTATCCGTAGGTTTGCCAGGCGTCCGTATGCTGCAGCAGTTATCTGATTGATGTGCGCCTCTGGAGATATGCTCGGTGTTATACTCACCCCCAGATCTTTTTCCTTGAGTGAGGTTTGCAGTCTTTGGCCATCTAAACTTACTGTGTCTGCGGTCTTTTTTTTGCCCTTCCCCAATTTTCAGACTTTGTTTTTTGGCAGGGTTAAAATCAGGGAGCCAGTTGCGGGAAACCGGGTTTGTGCCTCCCCCGGGTCTCTTTGTGTCCGCCTGTCCTCATCCAATTTTTATTTTTTCTCTTAAACTTCACACATTGCAAAAAGGCATTTTCTGGTCTATCCCTTCCTTTTAGTGTTCACATATCCAAGAACGCACAGGTCCTAGGACTGCCCCCCTGTGGAACCCCGCTTGTCCAAGCGCCCACTCTGACACCCGTGGGGTCCCATGACTGTTTTGCCTCCCTGTCAATATTCTCTGATAATTTGCAGTCCCTTTTTCCTGTTAGTTGCCTGCCTCTATCTTTTGCAGTAACCCTTGTGAGGGACTGTGTCAAAGGCCTTTTCAGTCCAAAAAAAATGCACTCGTCGCCCCCTCTTTTCTCTTGTCTTTCTTCTGTCACCTTGTCATAAAACCTTTATGGGTTTTTGTGACACGGGATTTTCCTTCCTAAAAAGTGCTGGTTTCAATTATACACTTTTTTTCTTTCCGGGTGCCCCCCCCACTTCCTCCTGATGATTTTCTCCATGCCCTTTGCATATTATACACGTTAGTGATACAGGTTGTATTTTTAGTGCATCAGTCTGTCCCCTTTTTAAAAATTTTGGACAATTTATCTTCCATCCTCGGGGAGTTCCCCTTTTAAAATTTATATGTTGAAGACTTTTTTTAAAATGGTACACACAATATCTTGCTCCCTTTTAAGGACCCTCGGAAGATTTTGTCTGTCCCCCCGTTTTTTGAGGTGTAAAGTTCGCATAGCGTTTTTACTTCCCCTTGGGTTATATGTACCTCATCCAGCATTGCTGGTGCCCCCCCCTGTTCTGTTTCCGGGAGCCTACTGGTTTCCTCTTAAATACTTCTTTAAATTCGTGTTGAGCTCCTCACATAACCCCGGTCGTTTTTTGGGGAATTCCCATCACCCTTTCCCTCATCGTTTTACCGGGGCCTTGACTTTGTTTTCTCCTGGGGGTGTACAGCAGTTTTGGGTCAGTCTTGACTTTCGATGCTATGTCATTTTCGATGGTCTAGCCTCCCTTCTTTCTGTGATATTCGTTTCTGGCTCTTGGGCTAATTTTTATTTTCCTGGTTCTCTGTTTCTGTCCTTTTCCATTCTCTAGTAAACCTATTTTTTTGCCCCTCCCTACACCTTTGGGTGAACAAGGACTCGTTCTGTTTTTCCCCCATTATTTCTTTTTCCCTTTGGGGGAACCAAACCTCCCCTCTGCCCCCTTGCTTTTTGGTTGCCACTATCCTCATTTCTTGAACTGGTTTTTCTGTCAGTTCCCTTCCCATAAAATTTTTTTAAGGAATTTCCCCTAGCCTGGTATTCCCCCTTTTGTTTTTGGGTTTTTTCCCAGCCTATTCCTGCTACTCTCTCCATTTGGACCCAACTAGTATCGAAGCACAGAACCACATATCACTAGCTCCCAGGGGCCTTTATAAAGATACCCCTCGATGTCTGAACTACTCAAGGTGAATACAAGGTCCAGTCTTGCGGGTTCATCTTCTACTCTCTCTCTGGTAGGTTCTACATTTTTTGATGCATGGGGTTTTTTTCAGTACTACATCCATCTCTTGGCTCTCCATGTTTCTGACCCCCATGGGGCTCCAGGTTTTCCCATCAATCTCCTTGTTTTGAAATCACCCATGACAGTAATTTGTCCCCCCCAAATTTGTGCTCTCCTGGCCCCTCGGCTAGGTTCGACCATGGCTCTGCTTCTCTCATTGTATTTTTCTCTTGGTCTCCTGCAGTTCCTGTGGGGGGTTTTTAACATTACTGCAATTTATCACCTTAGCCCTCAACTGGATTGTTCCTACTAAGTAGCCCCTTTCACCCGTGCCATCCATTCCTTTCCCATTTTCTCAAAACCCCACGGGTTTTTTAATGACATGCAACTCCTCCTCCCCCCTTCCCCTGTTTTTTCCCTGGGATTTGATACCGGGTGGAAAGATTGAACTTTTTAATTATTCTGGTGGTTTTGTTTCTGTGATTTGTATTATGTTGGGGTGTCCCCCTTGATTCTTTCGGCCATCCTCATATTTTTTTGTTATTTCCTTGCATTTGTATACCCACCCCAACTTCTTTTCTAAGACGTGGTCTGGGAGGGAAAAGGGGGGTTTGGGGGAAGTGGGAGCCCTAAAAGGGGAACATGGGTTGTTGCTGGGGGGTGGAGTTTGTTAATGTAGTGGGGTGGGGGGCATTGGGTGTTGGCATGGGTGTTTTGGTTTGAGTGTTTGGCTGTGTGGGGTTGACTTGGTTTTTGGGGGCTTCTATAGGAAACTGTGAGGGAGCGATTTGATTTCTTCCTGTGTCGGGGACCTCCTGTCTGTTTCCCATCCCCTTTTTTCCTCCTTTTGCCTTTGTACCATCTCTCTCAGTTTCGCCCTTTTTTTGTGTTCTGTCGCGGTGAGATGCACCTTCCTGTATGCCCGGCATGTCCCTTAATCGTGCCTTTTTCCTGCAGTATCCTTTTTTCCCGGTCGATTCGCCTTGGGAAGGGCACTTTCATGGCCCGGGTTCTTTTTTTTTACAAACCCCCCCATTCTCCGAAAATTTTTTCCAGCTGGGGCATGTCGTCTTCTCCTTTACTTTTTTTGGCTTTCACTGCTTTTTTTTTTCCCTTCTTTTTTGCTTCTATGTTTCCCCCCTTCAACTTTCCCTTTGCCCTAACAAAAACTGACCTCACCCTTTCATTCTCCCACTGCATATCCCTATGTATCCCCCCAAATTCAATTTGATTTCCTCCCTTTCATTTTTTCCCTTTTTTCAGTTTCATAGCTACTGTATTGGGGTCAGTGGCCTGTCATTTTTTTTTCTCGGTTTCCCCGGGCTCTGCTTTTTTTGTTAGGCCCCCCACATGTAGCTTGCTCTTTCTTTATACAGTCTCCACTGATAGAGCTTTTACAGCAGTTTTGCTCCTTCTTTCCCCTACAGTCCCCCTTATTTTTTGATGAGGTAGCGTCTCGTTTTTCAAACCAAAAATTTTTTTTTTTTTTAGGGTGTTTCAGATTTTTTTTGTTCCTCTTTAAACTCTGTATCCGGGCCCCTGCTGCTTTTCTGCACCCCCACTTCCTGCTTTTCCTTACTATCCCTCTTTCCATTTATGCTAATTCTTCTAGATTCCTTTCCCATTTAGTTCCCTTTTTATGAGCTCTGTGTGGGTTTTCCCCTAGCTCCCTAGTTGAGGTTGCGGGGGTCGAGTCCCCAGCTCCTGGGCCCCCTTGTGTTAGTTTGGGGTGGCATCACCCAGTTGAGATTGCAGGGTTTTAGTCCAAGCTTTTTTGTGTGGTGTGTGTGTGTGGTTGGTGTTTGGTGTGTGTGTGTGTGTGTGTGTGTGTGTGTGTGTGTGTGTGTGTGTGTTGTGTGGTGTTTGTGTGTGGTTGGTTTGTGTGTGTGGTTTTGCTGTGTGGTATGTGGGGTGTGTTGTGGTGGGGTGTGTGTGTGGTGTGGTGTGTGTGTGTGTGTGTGTGTGTGAGTGGTTTTTGTGTGATGTGTGTGGGGTATGAGTGGTTGTGTGTGTGTGTGTGTGTGTATGAGTGTGTGTGTGTGTGTGTATGAGTGTGTGTGGTGTTGCCCATGACAAATTTCCCGTCATCTCTGGGGGCCTTGTCCCCATCTATTTACCCCCCCGGGGGCTCTACAGGAGGGGCACCGGGCCCAAACAGGAGGGGCACCTAGCATTCTTCAGGATTTTCCATCTGGCACTCTACAGGAGGGGCACTTGGAACTCTACAGGAGGGGCACCTGGCACTCTACAGGAGGGGCACCTGGCACTCTACAGGAGGGGCACCTGGCACTCTACAGGAAGGGCACATGGCACTCTACAGGAGGGGCACCTGGCACTCTACAGGAGGGGCACCTGGCACTCTACAGGAGGGGCACCTGGCACTCTACAGGAGGGGCACCTGGTACTCTACAGGAGGGGCATCTGGCACTCTACAGGAGGGGCACCTTTTCATCGGCTTACTTTAGCCAGCTCCATTTTTTCCGTTCTGCGGAAAATTCTAGACTGGAGAATACACTAGACCTCATCTTCACTAACAATGATGATCTGATAAGAAATGTCACCATATCAAAAACAATATACTCAGATCACAACATAATTGAGGTTCAGACATGTATGCGTGGAGCCCCAGACCGACATAATGAGACTAGTCACGAGGGAGCATTCACCAAATTCAACTTCAATAACAAAAACATAAAGTGGGACCAAGTAAACCAAGTCCTAACCGATATAAGCTGGGAAGATATACTAAGCAACACAGACCCCAACTTATGCCTAGAACAAATTAACTTGGTGGCACTCGATGTATGCGCAAGGCTTATTCCTCTAAGAAAAAGGAGGAGTAGATGTAAAATAGAAAGAGACAGGCGCTCCCTTTACAGGCGACGGAAAAGAATAACAGAGCGGCTAAAAGAGGTCAATATATGTGAAATGCGTAGGGAGACACTGGTCAGAGAAATAGCAAGCATTGAACTTAAGCTAAAGGAATCCTTTAGGAGTCAGGAATCGCGGGAAGAACTAAAAGCCATAAATGAAATCGAAATAAACCCAAAGTATTTCTTCTCCTATGCCAAATCAAAATCGAGAACAACGTCCAGTATTGGGCCCCTACTTAAACAAGATGGGTCCTACACAGATGACAGCAAGGAAATGAGTGAGCTACTCAAGTCCCAATATGACTCAGTTTTTAGCAAGCCGCTAACCAGACTGAGAGTCGAAGATCAAAATGAATTTTTTATGAGAGAGCCACAAAATTTGATTAACACAAGCCTATCCAAATGACTTCGAACAGGCGATAAATGACATGCCCATGCACTCTGCCCCAGGGCCAGACTCAGGGAAAACCGTGTTCATCAAAACTGAAAGAAGCCCCTATCCGAGCCTTTTCCACCCTTTTGGAGGGGAGCAGGGGACACGGGGGGGTCGTCCCACATTTACTAAAAACAACAGACATAGCCCCATTTCCCTTTTTTGTGGAGGGGGGGTTTATGCCCCTGTACCCACTAACATCCCATTTTTTAAAAATTTTTTCTTTAAAAGGGTCCTAAGAAAAAGGGTCACCACCCATCTTAAAAACCCATCATTTACAAAACCCCCAGGGCAAAATGGGTTTAGAACGGGTTCGTCTGTCTGTCTAAAACATTGGATCATTTCGACAAGGTCTAAATGCTCTAAAAGGGACAAAAAAAATTGCAGATGTAATATATACGGATTTTTGCAAAAGCCTTCGAAAAAATGTGACCATGGGTAATAGGCACAAAATGCTTTTGCTAAAGGAATAACGGGAAAAATTTCGGTCGATGGATCTATAATTTCCTCATTTAACAACACAGAGGTAGTCGTAAACGGAGTAAAGTCCGAGGCGGGCTACGGGTAAAAAAGGTTTGGTTCCACAAGGCAAGTACTCGCCCCCATTTGGGTTTCCTAAATCCTATACCCGGGAAACATAGACAAGGATTTTCAGCCCCCAGCCCCTTTGTCTTCCTTTGCAAAATTGACCCCCGAATCGGGCATGACACCTTGCAAAGGGCCCCAGGGGGGACATCAAAAATCTTTAGTGGGCTGCAGAAAAAAATATGAAGTTAAAAGGATGAGAAATTTCAATTACTCGGGGATTTGGAAAAAACCCGGGGGAAATTAAATCTTCATCAGGTACAAAAAAAATTTCCCCTGGCCACAAAATGGGAAAGGGAAACCCCCAAAAGGGTCAAAGACCGGGGAAGTGATCATGTCAGAGGATCTCCCCTTTTCAAGGACCAAAAACATTGAACCCAATCGCATCTGCTAAAAAAATAAAGGAGGGAAAATTTTGAAAACCCTTTTGAAACTAGGGAGGCCAACCCCAATGATGACACTCTTCGGGTCATTGTTTTTTATCTAGGCGGGAAATATTGAAAATAAAAAACAAAAGGACAAAGGGAAACATGCAGAAGGCCAAAATGGCCCATGCGAGGCAGGTCCAATTTTTCTCCTCCCGGCCCCTTTAAGAAAAATTTCAAAAACCCTAGTCAGGCCCAGGTCCTTTGACTTTAAGGGAGGAACCGGCAACCGCCCGGGTTTAGCACAAGCTATCAGGTCAAAACTCACCCCCACCCAAAATCCACTCATGTATTTACCCAAAACCTATTTTTAAAGCTACAAAAAGTTTGGCCTCTATAACGGTATTTGGGAGTTTGTTCCACTCTTTCCAAAAAACCCCTTTTCCCAAAAACCAGTATTTTTCCCTATTTTCCTTCCTGAATCTAAATTTTTTCCAACTTAAAACCATTGCTGCAAAGTCCTGTCTAGGCTAGATATTTTAAAGCACACTTTTTTCCCTTTCCCCTTTATTTATTCCTGTTTCCATTTAAAACCCCTAAATTTCATATCCCCCCTAATTCTACGTCTTTCTAGGGGGTGAAAGGATTCGGGCCCCTTAGTTTTCCTCATGGGGAAAAGGTTTTGAAAAAAGGGATAATTTTTGGGCACCCTCCTTTGTAATTTTCCAGAGAATTTATATCCATTCGGTAAAAAAGGGGGCCCAAAAAAACTGTGCAGATAATCTAAATGAGGCCAAAACCAAGGATGTATAGAGTTGAAGAACAACCTGGGACTCCTATTATTTATGCTTCTTGATTGAAGCCAAGGATTCTATTAGCTTTTTTGCGAACCTTATCCCACTGTTGTTTTGGGTTTTCCCGATTATTTGCAAAACCGGGAACCCTCCTAAATCTTTTTCGCAATGTAATATTAAGATTACATTATTTATTTTTAATGTGGTTTGGATTATTGTCCTGTCCAACATTTAGAAACTTTGATTTGTCTATTTTAAAAACTGCATTTCCCACTTCTCCGCCATGCATCGTCTATTAAATTTTCCTTTGGAGTGCTCAAATTGTCCTCGTAGAATGAATTCGACGGCCTTTTTTGGGGTGTAATCGGCAAACTTGCCGATGTCGCTCTTTTTTGCCTCATCAGGGCGTTTATGTAGTTTTTGTAAACAGCGGGGGGAAAAACCTGACCCCTGTGGGAACACCGCTGTGCCCCCTTTCCCCCACTCTGATTTCTCCCCTTTTATGCAAACTCTCTGCTGCCTTTTTGTAAACCATGCCTCTACCCGGGAAAAAAAAAAAAAAAAAATTTCCCCTCCTATTCCATGTGTTTTAAATTTTCCTCAATAGTCTTGATGTGGGCCCTGTAAAAAGCCTTACTAAAAGTCCAATACACAATATCATTTCATTCCCCCCATTTGATCTCCCTCCTAAAATTTCCCTTAGTGAAAAAATTTTAATAAATTCTTTAGGGCAGGAACCCCCTTTGAAAAAACCATGCTGAGATTCTTTGATTTTTTTATGCTTTTCAAGGTGGCAAAGGACTGCCTCGGAAAATTTTGATTCCAAAAAATTTTCCCCCACTTTGGAGGTTAGGTTTTTTGGTCTATAGTTCGAAGTAAGGCCCTTTTCCCCTGGTTTTGAAAATGGGTTTTTCACTTTTTCCCTTTTTCCCTTTTCTGGCACCTTGCCGTTTTTTTGTGATAGGGTTAAAAAAGATTGCAAAAGGTGGGGCTAAGTCCTCTTTACATTCCTTTAAAAACCCCTTGCATACAGTTCTCAGGGCCTGGGGATTTGTTGGGTTTTTTAATTTTTTATTATTTGCCTAAGGACCATTTTCATTTGTGCCCCTAATGTACAAGTTTATTATGTCCTGTTTACATAATTTTCTTTAAAACGGGGGGGGTTTTATCGTGGTACCCTCCTGTTTTAAAAACTAAAAGGGGAAGTATGTTTTTAAAAATTTAACATTTCCTTATCTGCCCCCAGTGGGGCTGACCCGAGGAACTTTTGAGTGGGCCTATTTTGCCCTTTGATCTTACTTCTGTATACCTGAAAAGATCCTTTTGGGTTGGGTCTTCGATTCTCTTGCAATTTTAAATCATAATCTCTTTTTGTTTTTCTAATTCCCTTTTTTATTTCCTCTTTAACAATATATCAAATTTCTAAAATTGCCCCTTTCCTCTTTTGTTTTTGCCTTTATATGCCTTTCTTTTGACCAATCAGATATTTTAATCTATTGTTCATCCATTTGGGATCATTTTTTTTGATCGTTTTTCCCTTTTGGAACTTTTTGACTGAGCAGCAGAACTATGCCCTGGAAAGCATCATATCGGCAACTTCCCCCACCTACCTGACCCCTTAGTCAGGGCATTCCAGTTCAGCCCCCCCCTAAGTAAAATTTTTTTTCCCAGAAATCAGCCAAGCGAAAGTCAGGGGACGGAGGGGCTTTATTTCCCCTTATTAGGGGAATTCCCTGATATATTAAAACTGAGTGATTTGTGTCACTTTCCCAAAACTAAACATTAACCTCAAGATTATTAATTAGTGTTTTTCCCCACTGGCAAGAACCAAGGGAAGGAGGTTATTTTTTCCCCCAGTTGGCTCTGTCACAAAATGTTTTAAAAAAAAAAAAACCCCGGATGTATCAAGGGAAAATCAACCCGGGGTCTAAAATTTTTCCCGTCAAATTGCTCCCGTTTTATCTGTTTTATTTGTTGAAAACTCCCTTAACAACATTTTCGTATGTAGATGCCTTACGAATTTTTGTCCCCTAGAAATTTTTCTGCATCCCTTCAAAATTTTGGGGGCCCCGTAAATCACACCCAAAAAATTTGTTTTTTTCGGCCCCCGAGAAGCTGGGAACCCAAAAAGATTCAGTGGCTGACGCTTCTAATTTAATATTTGGGCTAACACAAAAAATTTTTAAAATTTTCTTGACATACATCGCTACTCCCCCACCTTTCCTGTTGGGCCCCGTCAGTGTGGAATAATTTATAGGGCCCTTTTATGTGACATACAGAGGGCTCTCTCTTCCTTTTAGATTGAGGGCCCGGGCTCTGTTTACAATAATATCTATTCTTGCACTTTCAATTAATCTTAGCCCCATCTAAACTTATTTCTTTTCACTCCCGCTTTTAGTATAGTAAAACCCTTTAAAGGGGGCTAGTCCCTTGTGCCCCCCTGCTGTCCCCCCTTTTTTTGCTGACCTGATTTTTTTTCTTTTTTTATTTAAAATTCATGTGAAAGCCCCCTTTTTTACATTTTCTGTTTCCAAACCCCAAGTTTTTGCAACCTGCTTGTTTCCCCCACACACCCATACCTCTATCTTCCATCAGTTTAAAAAACATAGGCATTTTCCCCAAAGGCCTTCTCAAACGAGTCTGAAGTGCTACCACCCCAGCCCCCGAGAGTGTACCCCCTCCCCCCGCATACTTTTCATGTTTGGCCCATAAAAGTTGGGTTTCCCGTTGTTTAATGAATGGGGTTGATGTTCCTTTTCAGTATCTGTCTTGGGGCCCAAATTTTCACCAATTGCCCTAGACAACCATTCATTTCTACTCCCCCTTTTAGGGAAGATGCTACTTTATTGGGATCCCTTTCCCTTTGATTAATGAAATCAAAAAAGCTGACCTGTTTCTTATCTAGCAGCTCTTCTCTCCTCCCTTCCCAAAATCATTTCCCCAGCACTTTAGGGCAGATAATGGGCTTGCTCCCTTACCCCGACATGATATTTTCCGCCCCCGTTGACCAATGTCCCCAACACCAGTCCAGGGGGAAACACCCCTCTATCTTCCCTCTTCTTATTCCTATTACAAAAAGCACGGTCAAAGTATCTTACCTGAGAGTCCCAACCAAAAAGAAAAGCGCCCAAACCCCCCCCACCCTTTTGCAGGGGCAGTAGTTTCCCTTTCCTTTACTGGGGCCCCTGAAATACATTCATCCTGAAGAACCCGAGAAGCGATTTCCTACCTTCAGATCTTCACCCCTTAACTTTCCCTTCTCTTTGCGCCTTCCAAATTTCTGTGAACTACTCGCCATTGTAGCAGGGCTGGGCTGCACCTCCTGCTGGTTTGCCGTTGCTGCCACCCCAAAATACAGCCTTTCCCCACAGCGAGAGACAGGGGTGCACCTCGCGCTAGAAGCCTTTTTCCCCCCCAAAAATCCAGCCCCCTCACACTCCCCTCCCGGGCCATTGAGGTGGGAACCCTTTAGCCCCCTTTAAACTTTCCCCCTGGAGAAACAAAAACCTCCTCCTTCAACTCTCCAAAACCCAAATTTTTTAAAAAACGGGAGAAGCAAGCCATGGGTTTGTAACCGGGCCACACTAAACCCCCAAAGGGAGTCAGGGTCTGTGACCTCAAAGTGAGGGTGACCCTAACAGCCACAAAAACAGCACCCTTTTAAGGGAGGGGGAAAAAGGGGGGCCTAGAAATGTACAGAGAACCCTTTACGGCGCGATAAAAGGGATAAAAAAAAACCCCAAAATTTTGGGAGCGCTTGAGGTTTTCCAAAAACCCGTATTTCCCGGAACGCAGGGAAAAGGGGGGATACAAAGATTTTTATACACTGGGAAAAACCTTTTAAGGGGGCTAGTACCGAACCCTTTCACACGAAAAACATCACCCCCAAAAAAAAGACTTGGCAACGATGCAACCTCCCCCCAATGAAAGCAGGGGTGTCACTTGCACTTAAGAGGGCCATACAATAAGTTCAGGGGCCCAAAATGTTCAACTGCCTTTCCCCGCACACATAAGGGGGATTCCAAAAGGGCCCCCGGGCGTCTTTAAGTGGCACTGGACAAGGGCCCCAAAGTCGGTTCCCGACCAGCCCGGCTGGGCTTCGTACGTAGGTTTGCGTGCAGCAAGCAGCAACAGCCTGGTTGATCAGGCTCTGATCCACCAGGAGGCCTGGTCACAGACCGGGCCGCGGGGGCGTTGACCCCCAGAACTCTCTCCAGGTAAACTCCAGGTAAACAGTCTTTAGTGGGAAGCTGGTTACTGAACTCAGGTGGGAGTGTAGGCGTCTCTCTCTGCTGGAGCTTGGCAAGGGTGTCCCTCTCTGCTGGGGCTTGGCAAGGGTGTCCCTCTCTGCTGGGGCTTGGCAAGGGTGTCCCTCTCTGCTGGTTCTTGGCAAGGGTGTCCCTCTCTGCTGGGACTTGGCAAGGGTGTCCCTTTCTGCTGGGGCTTGGCAAGGGTGTCCCTCTCTGCTGGGGCTTGGCAAGGGTGTCCCTCTGTGCTGGGGCTTGGCAAGGGTGTCCCTCTCTGCTGGGACTTGGCAAGGGCGTCCACCGGATCTAATTGGAAGCAGGAAGTTTCTATCTGTATTTACAAAGGAACTTTTATTTCTTTTGTGTCAATGCTGATGCTTGGACAACAATGTTGCTGGTACCATCAAGAAACCGGAGTCGATACTCCAGCTGATGCTGCTGTCACTGGCCCTTATAAACCCAACAAAGAAAGAAAGGAAAGAACCGTCTCCTCTATATCTCACATTTGTCTCTCTCTCGGCCCCCGCCCTTGCGGGTTTACCACAGCTTGTGATACATATTATCGATCAAGGTAGATCACCCTGACGGATCTAGATCCAAGGAACTACAGTTATCATGACTTATTTGGCATCTCAACTGACAGTCCCACAAGCTGTGTAACCCCTACGGATTTACGCTTCCCAGTGATATATATAATGTAAGTGTGACACATGTGTGATACATGTGTGAGTGTGATACATGTGTGTGATACATATGTGTGATACATATGTGTGAGTGTGATACATATGTGTGAGTGTGATACATATATGTGTGTGATACATATGTGTGAGTGTGATACATATGTGTGTGTGATACATATGTGTGTGTGATACATATGTGTGTGTGATACATATGTGTGTGTGATACATATGTGTGTGTGATACATATGTGTGTTGTGATACATATGTGTGTGTGATACATATGTGTGTGTGATACATATGTGTGTGTGATACATATGTGTGTGTGATACATATATGTGTGTGATACATATGTGTGAGTGTGATACATATGTGTGTGTGATACATATGTGTGTGTGATACATATGTGTGTGTGATACATATGTGTGTGTGATACATATGTGTGTGATACATATGTGTGTGATACATATGTGTGTGTGATACATATGTGTGTGATACATATGTGTGTGATACATATGTGTGTGTGATACATATGTGTGATACATGTGTGTGATACATATGTGTGTGATACATATGTGTGTGTGATACATATGTGTGTGTGATACATATGTGTGTGTGATACATATGTGTGTGTGATACATATGTGTGTGATACATATGTGTGTGTTTACCTGGAGTTTACCTGGAGAGAGTTTCGGGGGTCAACGCCCCCGCGGCCCGGTCTGTGACCAGGCCTCCTGGTGGATCAGCCCCTGATCAACCAGGCTGTTGCTGCTGGCTGCACGCAAACCAACATACGAGCCACAGCCCGGCTGATCAGGAACTGACTTTAGGTGCTTGTCCAGTGCCAGCTTGAAGACTGCCAGGGGTCTGTTGGTAATCCCCCTTATGTATGCTGGGAGGCAGTTGAACAGTCTCGGGCCCCTGACACTTATTGTATGGTCTCTTAACGTGCTAGTGACACCCCTGCTTTTCACTGGGGGGATGTTGCATCGTCTGCCAAGTCTTTGCTTTCGTAGTGAGTGATTTTCGTGTGCAAGTTCGGTACTAGTCCCTCTAGGATTTTCCAGGTGTATATAATCATGTATCTCTCCCTCCTGCATTCCAGGGAATACAGGTTTAGGAACCTCAAGCACTCCCAGTAATTGAGGTGTTTTATCTCCGTTATGCACGCCGTGAAGGTTCTCTGTACATTTTCTAGGTCAGCCATTTCACCTGCCTTGAAAGGTGCTGTTAGAGTGCAGCAATATTCCAGCCTAGATAGAACAAGTGACCTGAAGAGTGTCATCATGGGCTTGGCCTCCCTAGTTTTGAAGGTTCTCATTATCCATCCTGTCATTTTTCTAGCAGATGCGATTGATACAATGTTATGGTCCTTGAAGGTGAGATCCTCCGACATGATCACTCCCAGGTCTTTGACGTTGGTGTTTCGCTCTATTTTGTGGCCAGAATTTATTTTGTACTCTGATGAAGATTTAATTTCCTCATGTTTACCATATCTGAGTAATTGAAATTTCTCATCGTTGAACTTCATTTTGTTTTCTGCAGCCCATTGAAAGATTTGGTTGATGTCCGCCTGGAGCCTTGCAGTGTCTGCAATGGAAGACACTGTCATGCAGATTCGGGTGTCATCTGCAAAGGAAGACACGGTGCTGTGGCTGACATCCTTGTCTATGTCGGATATGAGGATGAGGAACATGATGGGAGCGAGTACTGTGCCTTGTGGAACAGAGCTTTTCACCGTAGCTGCCTCGGACTTTACTCTGTTGACGACTACTCTCTGTGTTCTGTTAGTGAGGAAATTATAGATCCATCGACCGACTTTTCCTGTTATTCCTTTAGCATGCATTTGTGTGATCATATGTGTGATACATGTGTGAGTGTGATACATGTGTGTGTGTGATACATGTGTGTGTGTGATACATATGTGTGTGAGATACATATGTGTGTGTGATACATTGTGTGTGATACATATGTGTGTGTGATACATATCTGTGATACATATGTGTGTGTGATACATATGTGTGTGTGATACATATGTGTGATACATATGTGTGTGGGTGATACATATGTGTGTGTGATACATACGTGTGTGTGATACATATGTGTGTGATACATATGTGTGTGATACATATGTGTGTGTGTGACACGTGTGTGTGATACATGTGTGAGTGTGATACATGTGTGTGATAAATATAGGTGAGTGTGATACATATGTGTGAATGTGATACATATGTGTGATACATATGTGTGTTTGATATATATGTGTGTGTGATACATATGTGTGATACATTGTGATGTACTAATATGTGTGTGATACACATGTGTGTGTGTGATACATATGTGTGTGGGTGATACATATGTGTGTGTGTGATACATACGTGTGTGTGTGATACATATGTGTGTGATACATATGTGTGTGTGTGATACATATGTGTGTGTGATACATATGTGTGTGTGATGTGTGAGTGTGATACATATGTGTGTGTGATGTGTGAGTGTGATACATATGTGTGTGATGTGAGTGTGATACATATAGGTGAGTGTGATACATATGTGTGAATGTGATACATATGTGTGTTTGATACATATGTGTGTGTGTGATACATATGTGTGTGTGATACATTTGTGTGAGTGATACATATGTGTGTGATTCATATGTGTGTGTGATACATATGTGAGTGTGATACATGTGTGTGTGATACATATGTGAGTGTGATACATATGTTAGTGTGATACATATGTGTGAGTGATACATATGTGTGTGTGATACATATGTGAGTGTGATACATATATGAGTGTGATACATATATGAGTGTGATACATATGTGTGAGTGATACATATGTGTGTGTGATACATGTGTGTGTGATACATATGTGAGTGTGATACATATATGAGTGTGATACATATGTGAGTGTGATACATATGTGTGTGATACATATGTGTGTGTGATACATGTGTGTGCATGATACATATGTGTGTGATACATATGTGAGTGTGATACATATATGTGTGATACATATGTGTGTGTGATACATGTGTGTGCATGATACATATGTGTGAGTGTGATACATATGTGTGTGTGATACATATGTGAGTGTGATACATATGTGTGTGATACATATGTGTGTGTGATACATGTGTGTGCGTGATACATATGTGTGTGTGATACATATGTGAGTGTGATACATATATGTGTGACACATATGTGTGAGTGATACATATGTGAGTGTGATACATGTGTGATGCATATGTGTGTGTGATACATGTATGTGTGTGATACATGAGTGTGATACGTGTGTGATACATATGTGTGTGATACATGAGTGTGATACGTGTGTGTGATACATGTGTGTGTGTGATACATATCTGAGTGTGATACATATGTGTGTGTGATACATGTGTGAGTGTGATACATATATGAGTGTGATACATATGTGAGTGTGATACATATGTGTGTGATACATATGTGTGTGCAATACATGTGTGTGATTTATGTGAGTATGATACATATGTGTGTGTGATACATATGTGTGTGATACATATGTGAGTGTGATACATATGTGTGTGTGATACACATGTGTGTGTGATACATATGTGTGTGATACATATGTGAGTGTGATACATATGTGGTGTGATACACTGTGTGTGTGATACACATGTGTGTGTGATACACATGTTTGGGTTTAATATGTGTGTGATCATATTTTGATTTGTGATACATGTGTGTGTGATACACGTGTGTAAAATACATATGTGTGAGTGTGATACTATGTGTGAGAGTGATACATATGGTGTGATAAAAGGGTTTTTGTGATACAATATGTTTACATAGGGTGAGTTTTGTTTACAGGGAGTGATATGTGTGTGTGTGATACATGTTTTGAGTGTGTTTTACATTGTGATTTTGAAATTTGTTTTGTGATACATTATTTTTTTTTATTATCAAACGGGGCCGATTCCCCCCAAAGGCAGGGGGCCCGAAAAAAAAAAAAAACTTTCACCTCATTCACCCATCACTGTCTTGCCAAAAGGGGTGCTTTACACTACATTTTTTTAAAAAATTTTCCCCATTTAACAAACACCCCTCCTTCAGAGTGCAGGCACAAAAACTTCCCATCTCCAGGACTCAAGTCCGGCTGCCATTTTCCCCTTAAAAAACCCCTTCATAAATTTACTTTGCTCACACTCCAACAGCACGTCAAGTTTTAAAAACCATTTGTCTCCATTCACTCCAATAAAACACGCTCATGCATACCTGCTGGAAGTCCAAGCCCCTCGACACAAAACCTCCTTTACCCCCCTCCCCCCAACCTTTCCTGGGCCCGACCCCTACCCCGCCCCCCCTTTACACTACAGACGGGAAAACATTCTTAAAGTTTTTCTTTTTCCTCCATTCCTCTACATGTCCGAACCCCCTCAAAACCCCTTCCCAGCCCTTTTTGGACAACAGTTTTGGATAACCCCCGCACCTCCTCCTACTTCCAAACTACAAATTCTTGCTTTAAAATTTTCACACCCAACATTGCCCTCAGACATGACATCCCCCACGGGCCCCCAGCCTTTTTTCCCGCTGCAACATTAAATCACCCATGCTTCAACCCATATAAGAGCGTGGTTTTAAAAAATAATTTCTCATACATTCCCCTCTTTGCCCCCAAAGGACAAAGTTTTTTGGGTTCCACAAAATCCTAAGTGCACCACCACTTTTTTCCCCTTTCATAAATTCTATAAATTCCCCTCATTTTTCCCTAGACCCATCCGCTGCAGGGGTCCACTCCCAAATATTGAATACGTTCACCTCCCCCAAATTACTTCTCCCCCCAAATCTGATTTTCAATCTTTCATCACCTAATCTTTTTGTTATCCTCATAACCTTTCTCTTTCCTGTATTCCCCTTTTAATTTTCTTCTTTTCCCACCCTACCAAAATTCCCTCCACCCAAACTCTGCAACTTTTCTTCAAATCAACCCAAGAGCACAGTGTAAACACAAAGAGAGCTGTTTACAACCCCATTTGTGTGTATTCTTTAACTTTTTTAAATTTCCCGCCTCTTGCCAAGACCCTCGCTTTTTCTTCTTTACAAACCCCCTCTATTAAAAAATTAAAATTTTAAAAACCCCGGTGACATCATATGTTTTGTGATACCTATGTGTGTTGATACATATGTGTGTGTGTACATATGTGTGGGTGTGATACATTGTGTGTGTGATACATTTTGTGAGTGTGATACATATGTGGAGTGTGATACATATGTGAGTGTGATACATATGAGTGAAACTTTGTGTATACATATGAGTCATGTAAGGGTTGATACATATGGTGTTGATAAAATATGTGTGAATTTTGGGTACATATGTGGGGTTTTGATATTGTGTGATACATATGTGTGAGTGTAAACATATGTGTGTTTTGTTTCATATGGGGGTAATTTGGGAAAAATTTTATGGGGTGTGATACATATGTGTGTGTGATACATATGTGTGTTGTGATACTAAGTGTGAGGTGATTTCATATGTGTGATTGTGATTTAAAATGTGTGTTTTGGGTACATAATGTGGTGTGTGATACATATTTTGTGTGTGATACATATGTGCATGTGATACATATTGAAATGTGATACATATTGTGTGTGAAGCATGTGTGTTGGGGGCCCTATTGCATGTGATTCATATTTGAGTGTGATACATATTGTGAAATGATAAATTTTGTGATCAAATGGTGAGTGTGATAATTTGTGTGTGTTTTTATACATATGTGAGTGTGATACATAAAGTGTGTGTGTTTATGCATATGTGGGTGTGATACATGTGTGGTTATACCAAATTTTGTGGTGATACATATGTTTTGTGATACATATGTTTGGGGTGTGATACATAGTGTGAGTGATTCATATATGGGTGTGATACCCTATGTGTGAGTGTGATACCCCTATGTGTGAGTGTGTTTCATATGTGTGGGGTGATACATTTTATGTGTGTGTTTCATAAGTGTGAGTGTGAACCCTATTTTGGGGAGTTTATACTATATGTTTGTGATACAAAATGTGTGATTTGATACGTATGGTTGGATACAAAGGTGTGATACATATTTTTGGTGTGATACATAAAGTGTTTTGTGGGTACATATGTGTGGATTTCATGTGTGAGTGATACTTTTAAAGTGTTTTTTATAAAAATTGTGTGATACTTTTTGTGTGATACAATTAAATTTTTTTTTAAACACCCCCGTTATTTAAAGCGTGTTTGGCCCCTTTTGGCTTAGCGCTTTTTTTTTATAATAATAAAAATAATAAAATAAATTTAAAAAATAATAATAATAATAATAAAAAATAATTTAAAATTTATTCAACCAAAAACCCGTATTTAAAACAACACTTTCCTGACGCAAAAAGCTAAAAGAGTTAACACCCAAAGCACACTAAAAACCACCTTTTCCCGACTGCAAAAAACTAAAAGAGTTAAAAACAATGCACACTAAACCCCCACCTTTTCCCGACTGAAAAAAACTAATAAAGAAAAATTAAAAAACAATGCAACACTAACACCACCTTTCCTGACTGCACAAGCTAATAAGAGTTAACACAATGCACACTAACACCACCTTTCCTGACTGCACAAGCTAATAAGAGTTAACACAATGCACACTAACACCACCTTTCCTGACTGCACAAACTAATAAGAGTTAACACAAAAAACACTTTAAAAACCACCTTTCCCATGCAAAAGCTAATAAGAGTTTTAAAACAATGAAAATAACACCAACCCTTTTCCCGAAATGCAAAAAGCAATAAAAGTTAACACAATGCACACTAACACCCCCCTTTCCTGCTGCACAAAATTAAAAAAGAGTTTTAAAACAATGCACACTAACGCCACCTTTCCTGACTGCCCCCAAACTTTAAGAGTTAACACAATGCCCCACTAACGCCCCCTTTCCGACTGCACAAGCAAAAAGAGTAACACAATGAAAACTAAAAAACCACCTTTCCTACTGCACAAACTAATAAAGTTAACACAAAAGCCCCACTAACACCACCTTTTTTAAACAGGTGAAATTACTGACCTAGAAAATATACAAAAGAAACCCTTTACGGGGCGCATAAATGAGAAAAAAAAACCTTAATCAATCAATCAATCAATCAAGTTTATTCTTTAAAAGGATTACAAGCGGGGTTTTCAGATTTTTGAAAATTGTGTGGTTTACATGTTTTTAAAATACTAAATTTCAGAGGGGGGCCCCTAGGACACCCACATGGCTAGGTTTTTCGGGGAAACTTAGATTCAACAAAAATTTAAAAATTTTTACAGAAATTTTGGGGTAAATTGGTTTTTTAGGCTTTAAATGGGCTACATTTTAGTTTGTGAGGGGTTTTGCAAGTTTAAAGCTTTTTTTTTGGCACAAACAAAGTGTCTATATTTGGAGCAAAGTAGGCAAACTTTTGACTAGTTAGGATTCATTAATTTTTAAAATTAAGATTTTGAAAAATTTTTGTGTTTTTTAGTCAAATTGGGGGGAGTGAGTGGGAAGTGTGAACCCCCCAGGTGGTTTACCCTGAAGTTGTTGACTGGGTTTTTATCAGGGGGGATAAGATGTTTTCTAACTGTAGTTTTTTAAAAGGGGTGGGCTGTTTTCTGCCTTTTTTAAAAGTTTTCAGGTAGGGTGTTTTCCAAAATTCTGGGAGCGCTTGGGAAATTCCCCCCCGAACCTGTATTCCCGGAACGCAGGCGGGGAGAGGGTACATGATTATATTAAAACCCCGGAAAATCCTAAAAGGGGGCAAATTCCCCAACTTGCTCACGAAAATCACTCACACGAAAACAAAAGACTCGGCAGACGATGCAACATCCCCTTTAGTTTAAAAGCCCGGGGGGTCACTAGCCAAATTAAACCCCTTGACTGTCACAAACCCCCCCCTTTTTTCCCGAGGTGTCTCCTGGTGTCGCAAAAAATTTTTTTAAAAAAAAAAAAAAATAATTTTTTTTAAAGAAATGATAGAGAATCTTTTTCCCGATTGGGAATGACAACCCAAAAAAAAAAAATTTGATGGGGGAACCCGACGGGAATTATGCTCTTGCGAAGTTAAACGACCTCGGCGGGTATTTTCAAATCGGCGATTTTTTTTTTTTGCCCACTTTGAGCCCTATTTTTTTGGGTAATTCCGTTGTTCCAGTTCCCACCCAAAAATCAAAACCCAAATTTTTTGAAAAATCCGTTTTTTTTCCATCGATTGAATACAAAAAACGCCCCTTTTCCGATTTCAACTACCCAAAAAATGTGGTCAGAAAAATTTTTCAATTTTTGGCCAATTTTTTAAAGAAAATTTTAAAAAAAATACAATTTTTAAAATAAGGGTTTAAAATGAAAAATGCAGACTTCCTTGCCCCAAAAAAAACATTTTCCCTTTTTTCATCAGTCATGTCTCCAGGGCCCCCCCTTTTAATTACTCTTGCTTTCTATTTTTAATTTTTTTTTCAAAAAAAAAAAAAGACTTCCCATTATGCAGACTACCCGCAATAAAGTAAAAAAATTGTATAAAAAAACATCAACCCATTTATGATGGGATAAATTTGAATGGCAAATTTACATTTATTGTGAAAAAAAAAGACACATTTGGTTTACTTTTGAACATTGGCAGAAATCAAACATTTTCCCTACTTTGAGCTCCATTTCCAGGTTCTTTTTATAGTAAAATCAAAATCACCTCTTTTTCTATAATATGGTTTCCATTCTATCAAATGAGACCAAGAAAACGAGAATACAACCATAAATACTATACGAAAATAGACGACAAAGTCGGCATTTTAATTAAAAAAAACGGTCGGAGTTTTTTTTTCTCATTATGCACTGCGTGCTCCAGGATTTTTTTTATATTGTGCACGCTGACCACACAGACCCATTCTCTCACATGTGGGCCTACCAGCTTTCTCCTGCTTGATTTGAAGTCGCTAGAATTTATGAGTACAGTGGACCCCCGCATACCGTACGCATTGCATACCGTTCAATCCGCATACCGCTCGCTTTTATCGCAAAAATTTTGCCTCGCATACCGCCCAAAAACCCGCTCACCGCTCTTCGTCCGAGACGCGTCCAATGTGCGCCCTTAGCCAGCCTCACATGTGCCGCCGGTGGTATTGTTTACCAGCCAGCCTCCGCGGTAACATCCAAGCATACAATTGGAACATTTCGTATTATTACAGTGTTTTTGGTGATTTTTTCTGGAAAATAAGTGACCATGGGCCCCAAGAAAGCTTCTAGTGCCAACCCTACAGCAATAAGGGTGAGAATTACTATAGAGATGAAGAAAAAGATCATTGATAAGTATGAAAGTGAGTGAGTGTCTCCGAGCTGGCCAGGTTGTATAATAAACCCCAATCAACCATCGCTACTATTGGTGGTACAGCTGCTGCTGCTGTTGTACCACCGTCAGCTGCTGCTGCTGCTGCTGTAGTACCGTCTGCTGCTGCTGTAGTACGTCTGCTGCTGCTGTGCATCACTGCTGCTGAGTCACTGTCAGCTGCTGCTGCTGCTGTAAGCCCGTTGTTGGTGTGGCTTATTGAAAATACCAAGAAAAAATTATCCCCAGGGGATTTGCCCCCCCAGGAAACCCCAAAAAAAAGTCATTGCCAAAAAAAGACTGTCTAATTTAAAATTTCCATTGGGGTCCTTAATCTTGTCTCCCGGGGATGCAACCCACACCAGTGGGACTAACCCCCAAGGTTTGAAAGGGGGAAAATGCCTGGAAACGTGCTAAAAATTGGTGAATCTAAAGCCAGAAAAGGGGTTGGGTTTTGAAGATTTAAGAATCGAAAGGGCTTACAAAATTTGGGGTAAGGCTGTTCTGGAAAAAACCCCAAACAGGACCTCCCGTATCAGGGGGAAAAAGGGCACCCCCGGGACCGTGTCTCATCGTCATTGCTGCATCTTCAAAAAAAGGAAAAGTGTCTTTTAAATTCTTCTTTAGTAGAGTAGTACATGCAAAATATATTTTTGTGAAATGTACAACTCTACTATTGTGCATGTCCCCCTTCCTTTTTGTGTGTGGAAAATGTATATTTCATGTGGAAAAATTTTTTTTTTCAATTTTTGGGGTTTGCCCCTTCCCAGGGAAAATTAAATTTTGATTTCCATTTTTTTTTAGGGGGAAAATTTCTTTTCGCATACCGATCATTTCGAAAAAACCAATGACCCCCTTGCAGGGGAATTAAGTCGCATGGGGGGTCCCCCCTGTATATAAAGGGCCCAAAACACGGAAACCTTGTAAACGTTAAAATAAAAAGGGCCCGCAAGTAAAAAAAGGGTTTTAGGAGACAAAACAATAAGTGTCGGGGGGCCGGGGAAATGTTAAAGGGTGCCTCCCAGAAACCCAAAGGGGGATTCCCAAATAGCCCCCCTAGCTGTTTTCCCAAGCAGGCACTGGAAACAAGCACCTAAATTTGGGGAAACCTGACCGGGCCGGGGCGGTTGGCTCGTACTTTGGGAAATTGTGTCCAGCCAGCAGAGCGGCTGTTTGGGATCAGGCTTGACCCACCAAAGGGCCCTGGTCACAAAAACCGGGGGCCACGGGGGCGTTGCCCCCGGGAAACCCCTTTTCCCGGGGTAAAGAGTTAGTAAAATAAAACCAAAGTAGAGAGTTAGTACAATACACAAGGTAAGAGTTAGTACAATACACAAAGGGGGAGATACAACTGATGTAAATAACTACACAACAATATCTAACTAGCCATTGTTATGCAAATTTTGTTAAGAACTAATCCACGTGAGATTATACTCTTCTCTAAGATCACTCAATATGCTCAACCTCTGCCAGTTTGGTCAAACCAAATATGAGGTCAAATAATGAAATTATAAAAATTCTAGAGTTTATGCAGCCCTTTAAAATAATGAATATCCACTAGGCTTCTTTATTGCCCTGAAAAAAGTGTTTGATACAGTAGACAACAGCATCCATCACCTCATACTTGATTATTATAGCATCACAGGTCATGCACTAAAGATACCTTAAAATAGACATGATTTTGTTTAGATTTTTAACCCAGAAGGTTAGCAACCCAGCATAACCCAAGAAAGTTGACCATTACATCATCAAGGACTGTCTGTCTTATTTTCATTGTTGTCCTTCAGTCTTGTCCCCCATGATGCCATGCACTACAGTCCACTAACATCCAGGTACCTACTTAGATGCTAGGTGGCCTGGTGGCTAAAGCTCCCGCTTCACACATGGAGGGCCCGGGTTCGATTCCCAGCGGGTGGAAACATTTTGACACATTTCCTTTCACCTGTTGTCCTGTTCACCTAGCAGCAAATAGGTACCTGGGTGTTAGTCGACTGGTGTGGGTCGCATCCTGGGGGACATGATTGAGGACCCCAATGGAAATAAGTTAGACAGTCCTCGATGACGCACTGATTTTCTTTGGTTATCCTGGGTGGCTAACCCTCCAGGTTAAAAATCCGAACGAAATCTTCTTATCTTATCATAACAAGTGTAAGGAAACATGCTCAGTGTTTTCACTCAGATGGAGATTGAACCACAGACACTCAGTGTGTCAGGCTGTGCTGTATGACCCTTGTAAGTTGACTCTTCCTTTAAATGTCCATCTAAACATGATTAATAATTCTCCCATTGCAAAAAAAAAAAAAATGGAAATTCCAGGTCTGTTCCCTAACAGCACCTTGAAATTCAACACCCACTTTCAACATAACAAAAAAAAGGTATTTCCAATCAGTTGGCATCCTCTCTAAGATACATTACTGTGTAGCTCAAATATCACTGCCTACATTATACTACTCATTATTCTATCCTTACATCATATTTGCTACTTGTGTCTGTGGATCCAGTACAGCAATTCAAGTTTAGCTACTAATAATACAACAAAAAGCAGCTTTACAAATGATCACTCAATCCAATGCCAGACAACACACTTCCCCACTCTTCAAATGTCCAAACTTACTTAATGTACATAATACTCACTCATACTGGTGTTCATACTATGTATACAGGACACTCAGTTCAAATATCAATCCTTTCCTGAAATTTTCTTGGTAGTTGCAACAGCACTTGATATTCCATGTGTCCTACTCAATCTGTATAAAAACTCAGTGTGCATAAAAGGACCTAAAATATGGATCTCTTTGCTGAAGATAGCAGAATCTCTCATCTGCCAGCCACTTTGAAGCTACTGTTAAAAAGCACCTTACCTTAATGTGATCCTGACAAGAATTTATTATGCTGAATAATTCCTGAAGCCTGTCTTTCATCCAGTATTGTCCCTGTTCTTGTTTCATTTCTTCAACTAAGGTACCTAACTTATTCCTTAATGTATCACTATACAGTGGACCCCCGCTTAACGATCACCTCCCAATGAGACCAATTATGTAAGTGTATTTATGTAAGTGCGTTTGTACGTGTATGTTTGGGGGTCTGAAATGGACTAATCTACTTCACAATATTCCTTATGGGAACAAATTCGGTCAGTACTGGCACCTGAACATACTTCTGGAATGAAAAAATATCGTTAACCGGGGGTCCACTGTATTTTTTTTTGTTGAATTACTGAATACCTCCAATGTAATATAAACTAAGTACAGTGGTACCCCGAGTTTTGAACTTTTTTCGTTCCAGAAGAAAGAATTTGTTCCCATAAGGAATAATGAAAATTAGATTATTCCGTTTCAGACCCCCAGAAATACTTACAAAAGCACTGACGTTAATACACTTACATAATTGGTCGAGTTGGGAACAGTTAGAAACTTGGGATACCACTGTACAGTGGAACCTCGGTACATGAACAGCTCCCTGTTCAAACGAAGCTCGGCACTTGATTAAACAAACATTACCTGCCAGAACCTCACTGTAAACTATTTCGTATTTCTTAGCATTTTATGTTTTTTTTTTTATTTATTTATTTTTTTTTTTATCACACTGGCCGATTCCCACCAAGGCAGGGTGGCCCGAAAAAGAAAAACTTTCACCATCATTCACTCCATCATTGTCTTGCCAGAAGGGTGCTTTACACTACAGTTTTTAAACTGCAACATTAACACCCCTCCTTCAGAGTGCAGGCACTGTACTTCCCATCTCCAGGACTCAAGTCCGGCCTGCCGGTTTCCCTGAACCCCTTCATAAATGTTACTTTGCTCACACTCCAACAGCACGTCAAGTATTAAAAACCACTTGTCTCCATTCACTCCTATCAAACACGCTCACACATGCCTGCTGGAAGTCCAAGCCCCTCGCACACAAAACCTCCTTTACCCCCTCCCTCCAACCTTTCCTAGGCCGACCCCTACCCCGCCTTCCTTCCACTACAGACTGATACACTCCTGAAGTCATTCTGTTTCGCTCCATTCTCTCTACATGTCCGAACCACCTCAACAACCCTTCCTCAGCCCTCTGGACAACAGTTTTGGTAATCCCGCACCTCCTCCTAACTTCCAAACTAACGAATCTCTGCATTATATTCACACCACACATTGCCCTCAGACATGACATCTCCACTGCCTCCAGCCTTCTCCTCGCTGCAACATTCATCACCCATGCTTCACACCCATATAAGAGCGTTGGTAAAACTATACTCTCATACATTCCCCTCTTTGCCTCCAAGGACAAAGTTCTTTGTCTCCATAGACTCCTAAGTGCACCACTCACCTTTTTCCCCTCATCAATTCTATGATTCACCTCATCTTTCATAGACCCATCCGCTGAAAAGTCCACTCCCAAATATCTGAATACATTCACCTCCTCCATACTCTCTCCCTCCAATCTGATATCCAATCTTTCATCACCTAATCTTTTTGTTATCCTCATAACCTTGCTCTTTCCTGTATTCACTTTTAATTTTCTTCTTTTGCACACCCTACCAAATTCATCCACCAATCTCTGCAACTTCTCTTCAGAATCTCCGAAGAGCACAGTGTCATCAGCAAAGAGCAACTGTGACAACTCCCACTTTATGTGTGATTCTTTATCTTTTAACTCCACGCCTCTTGCCAAGACCCTCGCATTTACTTCTCTTACAACCCCATCTATAAATATATTAAACAACCACGGTGACATCACACATCCTTGTCTAAGGCCTACTTTTACTGGGAAATAATTTCCCTCTTTCCTACATACTCTAACTTGAGCCTCACTATCCTCGTAAAAACTCTTCACTGCTTTCAGTAACCAACCTCCTACACCATACACCTGCAACATCTGCCACATTGCCCCCCTATCCACCCTGCATACGCCTTTTCCAAATCCATAAATGCCACAAAGACCTCTTTAAGCCTTATCTAAATACTGTTCACTTATATGTTTCACTGTAAAAAACCTGGTCCACACACCCCCTACCTTTCCTAAAGCCTCCTTGTTCATCTGCTATCCTATTCTCCGTCTTACTCTTAATTTTTTCAATAATAACTTTTACCATACACTTTGCCAGGTATACTCAACAGACTTATCCCCCTATAATTTTTTGCACTCTCTTTTATCCCCTTTGCCTTTATACAAAGGAACTATGCATGCTCTCTCCCCAATCCCTAGGTACCTACCCTCTTCCATACATTTATTAAATAATTGAAACCAACCACCCAAAACTATATCCCCACCTGCTTTTAAAAATTTCTATCTTTATCCCCCTCAATCCCGGCTGCTTTATCCCCTTTCATTTTACCACTGCCTCACGAACTTCCCCCACACTCACAACCGGTTCTTCCTCACTCCTACAAATTATTCCTCCTTGCCCTATACACGAAATCACAGCTTCCCTATCTTTAACAACATTTAACAATTCCCCAAAATATTCCCTCCATCTTCCCCAATACCTCTAACTCTCCATTTAAAAACTCTCCTCTCCTATTTTTAACTGACAAACCATTTGTTCTCTAGGCTTTTTTAACTTGTTAATCCATTCCAAATTTTTTTCTTTTTTTAAACAAAATTTGTTGATAACATCTCACCCATTCTCTCTTTTGCCCCTCTTTTTACATTGCTTCACCACTCTCTTAACCTCTCTCTTTTTCTCCATATACTCTTCCCTCCTTGCTTCACTTCTACTTTGTAAAAACTTCTCATATGTTTAACTTTTTTCTCCCTTACTACTCTCTTTACATCACATTCCATCAATCGCTCCTCTTCCCTCCCCCCCACCCACTTTCCTGTAACCACAAACTTCTGCTAAAACGCTCTAACACTACATTTTAAAACCTACCCCATACCTCTTCGACCCCATTGCCTATGCTCTCATTAGCCCATCTATCCTCCATACTGTTTATATCTTACCCAAAACTGTCTCCTCTTTTAGTTTATAAACCTTCACCTCTTTCTTCCCTGATGCTTCTATTCTCCTTGTATCCCATCTCCCTTTTTTACTCTCATGTAGCTACAACTAGAAAGTGATCTGATATATCTGTGGCCCCTTCTATAAACATGTACATCCTGAAGTCTACTCAACAGTCTTTTATCTACCAATACATAATCCAACAAACTACTGTCATTTTGCCCTAAATCATATCTTGTATACTTATTTATCCTCTTTTTCTTAAAATATGTATTACCTATAACTAAACCCCTTTCTATACAAAGTTCAATCAAAGGGCTCCCATTATCATTTACACCTGGCACCCCAAACTTACCAACCACACCCTTTCTAAAAGTTTCTCCTACTTTAGCATTCAGGTCCCCTACCACAATTACTCTCTCACTTGGTTCAAAGGTTCCAAATACTTTTCACTTAACATCTCCCAAAATCTCTCTCTCCTCTGCATTCCTCTCTTCTCCAGGTGCATACACGCTTATTATGACCCATTTCTCCGATCCAACCTTTACTTTAATCCACATAATTCTTGAATTTACACATTCATATTCTCTTTTCTCCTTCCATAACTGATCCTTCAACATTACTGCTACCCCTTCCTTTGCTCAACTGTCCAGATACTCCAGATTTAATCCCATTTTTTTCCCCTCCACCGAAACCCCCTACCCCCTTCAGCTTTGTTTCATTTTAGGGCCGGGACATCCAACTTCTTTTCATTCATAACATCAGCAATCATCTGTTTCTTGTCATCCGCACTACATCCACGACATTCAAGCATCCCAGTTTTATAAAGTTTTTCTTCTTCTCTTTTTTAGTAAATGTCTACAGGAGAAGGGGTTACTAGCCCATTGCTCCCGGCATTTTAGTCGCCTCATACGACACGCATGGCTTACGGAGGAAAGATTCTTTTCCACTTCCCCATGGACAATAGAAGAAATAAAGAAGAACAAGAGCTATTTAGAAAAAGGAGAAAAACCTAGATGTATGTATATATATATGCATGTGCATGTCTGTGAAGTGTGACCAAAGTGTAAGTAGGAGTAGCAAGATATCCCTGTTATCTAGCGTGTTTATGAGACAGAAAAAGAAACCAGCATAAATAAGTATAAATAAGTCTAAATAAGTATAAATATGTATAAATAAGTCACCATGGGGCCTGCGAAGGTTCTTGATAACAACCAACCAAAAGGAAAATTGTTTGCAAAGAATTTGTCTGATACTCGAATGGATTGGCACTCAAACAGCCTTCTGGAATGAATTACATTCAAGTGCAGTGGACCCCCGCCTTACGAACGCATCACCTTACGTTAAACCCGCCATACGAAGCGTTTGAATGAAAAAATTTGGCCTCACCTCACGATAAAAGACTCGCCTTATGTGATTCGTCCAGGACGCGTCCCACATGTGGCCTCAGATGCCCCTTGGGTGCCAGTGTTTACAAGCCAGCCAGTGCAGTCGCATCCATGCATACATTCTGTACATTTCACCTTATCCCAGTGTTTTTTGTGCTTGTAACTGCAAAATAAGTCACCATGGGCCCCAAGAAAGCTTCTAGTGCCAACCCTGTGGTAAAAAGGGTGAGAATTAGTATGGAAATTAAGAAAGATTTTGAAGGGTTTGGGGCTAACCCTGAGTAGCTTATGCCAGTTGTGGAATCCATTGTGCTTACTTCAAAGATTAAGGAAATGTGTGCAAAGTGGGTTGAAGTGCAAACCTTTATGGATTATGGCTATTACAAGCCATGCTGGTGACTTATTACAATGACAATGTTGTGGCCCATTTAGGTAAATCTTAAAGGAAAGGGAGGTACAGACCTCTAGGGACAGATTTATTGTGCGACAGAGGTCCAGTGACTTACAAACTGGTCCTTGTGGCATTAAAAGAAGAAGGGAAGTTACTCTGGAAAAGGACTTGCTACCTCAAGTCCTAATGGAAGGGGATTCCCCTTCTAAACAATAACTTCCACACTCTCCCCTCCTCCCATCCCATCAGTCATCACCAAATCTTCAATAAAGGTAAGTGTCGTGTATTCTATTCTTAGTAGAGTAGTAATTGTTCATGTCGTCTTCAGTTTGTGTGTATTAAAATTAATATTTCATGTGGTAAAATTTTAATTTTTTTTCATACTTTGGGGTGTCTTTCATGGATTAATTTTATTTCCATTATTTCTTATACGGAAAATTAATTCGCCTTACGATAATTTTGGCTTACGATGAGCTCTCAGGAACGGATTAATATCGTAAGGCAGGGGTCCACTGTAATGAGGTTCCACTGTATTCTTATTCTCATATACAATGGAAACTCGGTTTTTGTATGCCCCAGTTTTTGTAGAATTCGGTTTTCGATTACTTTTTTCATCAAAATTTTATCCTAGTTTTCGTACATCCGCTCTTTGGGTCCATGGTGGCTTATTTAGCAGTTACAAGCACTAAAAACAATAGAATAATTCAAAATATATTGCATGTACCCGTGGAATTGTCCTCGCTGGCTTGTAAACAATGGCACACTGACTGTGCATGGAGTTGCTGGGCCCACTCAGGCACAAAGACACGTTTGGGAGAAAAGCCCTTAACCGAGTTATTTGGCATTAGCCAACCCAATATTTTTTCACCAAAGCGAGCCGTTATCCGATTATTGCACTAACTGATGACGCCTTTACCCGACGGTCAACTGTATTCATTACTTCTCCCTTTGTTTATGATGGCATCTGAGGGTAGTTGTTAGAAACGATTAAATTCAGTGAGCAAGGCATGTTGTTAGGTAAGACACATATGCAACAGTTAGGTATCTTTATTATGAAACGTTTCACCTACATAGTAGGCTTCTTCAGTCAAGTACAGAAAAGTTGATAGAAGCAGAAGATACTTGAAGACGATGTAATCAGTCCATCACCCTTAAAGTTTTGAGGTGGTCAGTCCCTCAGTCTGGAGAAGAGCATTGTTCCATAGTATGAAACAATATGGAGAAGAAGTGACAGGATGGAGCTTTTTATAGCGCCAAGAGGTGAGACGTAGGCCACTAGGAGAGGTAAGAACTCAGATGTTGAGAGGTCAGGTCCCTCTCAAATCCAGCCCCTCTCACTAGTGGAAGTTGTCGAAGTTGATTGCAGGTCTGTACCAAGATACCCTTGTGTTGCAGTGTCTGACAGATTGAACATTAAAATGGTATAAAATACCGACAGGTTGTTAGGTAAGACACATATGCAACAGTTAGGTATCTTTATTATGAAACGTTTTGCCTACACAGTAGGCTTCTTCAGTAAAGTACAGAAAAGTTGATAGAAGCAGAAGATACTTGAAGACGATGTAATCAGTCCATCACCCTTAAAGTTTTGAGGTGGTCAGTCCCTCAGTCTGGAGAAGAGCATTGTTCCATAGTATGAAACAATATGGAGAAGAAGTGACAGGATGGAGCTTTTTATAGCGCCAAGAGGTGAGACGTAGGCCACTAGGAGAGGTAAGAACTCAGATGTTGAGAGGTCAGGTCCCTCTCAAATCCAGCCCCTCTCACTAGTGGAAGTTGTCGAAGTTGATTGCAGGTCTGTACCAAGATACCCTTGTGTTGCAGTGTCTGACAGATTGAACATTAAAATGGTATAAAATAGCAAGGCATGTTGATGGTAATAATATGGTTCTGGGCTGCAGTGTGGGTAGCCGGTAGGTGTAGCCCAGGTGGGCTACACCTATTGGCTACTTACACTGACTTCCTACAAATAAATACTACTCGCCTCTCATCCAACATTAAGACGGATTAATTGGATTTACATTATTTCTCATGGGAAATATTGCCTCAGTTTTCGTAGAATTTGGTTTTCGTCAGATTTTTTTGAATGGATTAATCACAAAAACACCAGAGTCGTCATCGCTTCCAGCACTTCAATAAAGGATCTAACAAGGACAAAATCAAAGCAAGATGCAAGTGCCTAGAATCAGCACTAATCGCTGTTTTGAATACAATTAAACAAAACAAAGGCAGCTTCACCATCTCTGAAGTCTTAGCAAAAATCCTCCTGAAAACAGTAAACCCTGCCATCACATAGTCTCTCCTGTTAATACTACACAAAGCACATTACAGAGAGTGAACACTGAAACAGGCTGCCTCTATCCAGTCTATATTTGTCTAACCTATTTTTATGTTACCCAAGTAATAGCTTTTTATCCTTTTTACTCATGTACAAGTTAATTGCTCTACCATATTGTATTACTACTACTACTACAAATTATGTCACTACTACTACTACTACTACCAACACTAGTATTGCACCTCAGAGCCTATATATACCCTCTGTGTCCATGTATTGTTTGTAATGGCTTGATAAAGCTCCTGGAGAGCGAAACGTTGCCACAATAAAATGTCACATTAGTTGCACTTGTGTCCTTTTACTTTACAAACCAAGCACTAGTTTGATCAGAATATAAACCAACCACTAGTTTGTTTAGAATATAAACCAAACACTGGTTTGATCAGAATATAAACCAAGCACTAGTTTGTTTAGAATGTAAACCAAGCACTAGTTTGTTCAGAATATAAATCAAGCACTAGTTTGTTTAGAATATAAACCAAACACTGGTTTGATCAGAATATAAACCAAGCACTAGTTTGTTTAGAATGTAAACCAGGTACTAGTTTGTTAATAAAAAACAAACACAAGTTTTTTCATAATATAAACCAAACACCAATTATTAATATAAACCAAGCTCTTATTTGTTCACAATATAAACCAAGCACTATTTTTAGGAGGTCAGTTCTTTGTTGCTTTACCAGTTATATACAATGATGGTGGTTTATTTCCCAGGTTTATTTACCAAAATTTCTCCTGTTATTTTTCTTAGTCATGTAATGACCTACTCAGAGCTTTTGTTCATCTGACTGTGATCTTCCACTAACTTTTGTTAATCTGACTGTTATCTGCTGCCTATTTATGTTCATCTGACACTGGTCTGCCACTGGTTTATGTTCATCTGACACTGGTCTGCCACTGGTTTATGTTCATCTGACACTGGTCTGCCACTGGTTTATGTTCATCTGACACTGGTCTGCCACTGGTTTATGTTCATCTGACACTGGTCTGCCACTGGTTTATATTCATCTGACACTGGTCTGCCACTGGTTTATGTTCATCTGACACTGGTCTGCCACTGGTTTATGTTCATCTGACACTGGTCTGCCACTGGTTTATGTTCATCTGCCTGTTATCTACCACTGGGGCTTTATTCCCACAGTAAAACATTAATGATCTTTTTATTAGATATAACAGTGATAATCTAACTGTTTCTGATCAGTGAGCAATAGAATTCACTTCTAACAAATTCAAAGATAATTTGCTAGTAGTATGTCTTATCTTCTGTCGACTGAGTACGAGAAACTGTCCATTCAGTTATCAGAACTGCTTTATAAAGTGCACAGAATTCAGCAGTTTGGCCAATTTTACACAAAATTTAACAAATTCCAATTTGTAAACATAATCCAAAATAAACATTACGTATTCCAATCATTAAACCGTTAACTGTCCAAACGTAGATCTGTTTTCACTGCTAGCACTCTGAATATTTTGAAAAAAAAAAAAATTAAAGAGGATAATTTTCTACATGTAATAGGATAAAAAAATTTATGGTTAGTACTTACTGAGATATAAGGGGGCGGTATGTTGTCACTGGATGCTCACATGACAGCAACATGGAGCGCTGCCACTTGCACAAATGTTGCAAATATATTGTTTTTTCCAAAAATTTTGTAATTTTCTAAGCTTTTATGGTATGATAATTATGTTTTATAGTAGATCATTTGATATCATAGCAAATTGTTGTTCAGACACAAATATTATGAATGGAATTATTAACCCTTTCAGGGTTGCGGCCGTACTAGTACGGCTTACGCCCCAGGGTTTTTGACGTACTAGTGCGCCAAAATTCTAGTGCCCTCAAATCTAGTGAGAGAAAGCTGGTAGGCCTACATGTGAAAGAATGGGTCTATGTGGTCAGTGTGCACAGTATAAAAAAAATCCTGCAGCACACAGTGCGTAATGAGAAAAAAAGAACTTTGACCGTGTTTTTGGATTAAAACAGCAACTTTGCACTGTATTTTCGTATGGTATTTATTGTTGTATTCTAGTTTTCCTGGTCTCATTTTATAGAATGGAAGACATATGACAGAAATTGAGATGATTTTGACTGGTTTTACAATGAAAAGTACCTTGAAATTGAGCTCGAAGTAGCAGAAATGTTCGATTTTTACCAAAGTTCAAAAGTAAACAAATCATGCCAAGTGTCCAACGCACATCAACTGGTGAGTCTAATATTCTTTTGCAAGTGCGTTGATATTATTTATACCATTTCTACACTAATGCAGTAATCTGCATAACAGTAAATCTTCTATTTTTTGTAAGAATAAAAATTCAAAGTGGAAAGCCAAAGAAATACAAGAGGGGCCTGGGGATGTGACTAACGAACAGAGAACTTGTTATTTTAGTGCCAGGAATGTCTTTCTTGTTTATTCTGGACCCTATTTGGAAATTGGCATTTTTTGAAATTTGTGTGAAATTGGCTTAATTGCTAAATTTTGACCACTTTATTGGATAGTTGAAATCGGTAAATGGGTGGTTTCTTGTACTCATTCAATAGAAAAAAATGTAGTTCAAGCGAAATAGTTATGATTTTTGTCGACTAGTACACTGGAATTGGTCGCAAATAGGGCTCAAAGTGGGCAAAATTGCCGATGCGTAAACATCGTCGAGACTGCTAACTTTGCGAAAGCAAAGTTAGCAGTCTGTTTGATAGAATTTTCAGAGGGGCATGAAAAATTGATTTTAGGTGTGATATACCATCCCCCAAACTTAGATAGGGACCAGGGGAGACTACTATGGGAGGAATTTGTTAGGGCCACAAGGCACAATAATGTAGTAATTCATGGAGACTTTAACTTTAGTCATATTGATTGGAATTTCTTGACTGGGAATTTAGAATCATACGACTCCTTAGAAGTAGTTCAGGATTGTTTTTTGAAGCAGTTTGTGACAGAACCTACAAGGGGTAATAACCTGCTTGACTTAGTTCTGGCAAACAATGAATCCCTTGTTAATAATTTAGAAATTTCAGAGGAACTCGGTGCTAGCGACCACAAATCAATTACATTTAGCATTGAATGGAAGTATGGCAGTAGGGATAACTCAGTAACAATCCCAGATTTTCGCTTAGCAGATTACAATGGGCTTATAGAACACTTATCATCTGTTGACTGGGGTAACGAAGGAGCAAATCAATATGGACATTTTTCTGAACACTAAAACATGTTGCTCAAAGAACGTTTATCCGTATGAAAAAATTAGATTAAAATTTAGAAATGACCCAAAATGGATGAATAATAGGCTGAAATATCTACTGGGTATAAGAAAAAAAATTTTATAGGCATATCAAAAGGGGTGAGGGTCATCTTATGAATCAGTATATTGACATTAAGAGGGACATTAAAAAAGGGATAAGAAAAGCTAAAAGGGACTATGAAATTAAAGTTGCTGGGGATTCTAAAACTAACCCAAAAATTTTTTTTCCAGGTCTATGGAACAAAAGTTAGGATAGATAGGTCCTCTTAAAAATAACTATGGGCATCTTACTGACAAAGAGAATGAAATGTGTTATTTTCTCTCAGTTTTTACACAGGTAGACACTAACAATATTCCAGTAATTAATTTTTATAGTGGGCCTGAAGAAGATAAATTATGTAACATCACAGTCACTAGTGAAATGGTTGTGAACAGATAGACCGACTGAAAAACAAAAAAAGTCACCGGGTCCTGATGAGGTTTTTTTTAAGGGTTCTTAAGGAATGCAAAATGGAAACTCTGTGAACCATTAACTAATATTTTTAATTTATCTCTTCAAACAGGTGTAGTGTCTGATATGTGGAAGATGGCTAATGTAATTCCTATTTTTAAAACAGGGCACAAGTCGTTACCGTCAAATTACCGCCCAATAAGCCTGACCTCAATTGTAGGCAAATTATTAGAGTCAATTATAGCTGAGATTATAAGAAGCCATCTCGATAAGCATAGCTTGATTAATAATACTCAGCGTGGATTCACAAGAGGCCGGTCTTGTGTAACTAATTTATTAACTTTCTTCAGTAAAACTTTTGAGGCTGTTGACCACAATAAAGAATTTGATATTATTTACTAAGATTTTAGTAAGGCTTTTGATAGAGTTTCGCACCAAAGACTGTTAATGAAAGTGGCAGCTCATGGCATTGGGGTAAGGGTGCTCTCGTGGATCGAATCATGGCTCGCATTCAGGAAGCAGAGAGTGTCCATAAATGGGGTTAAATCCGAGTGGGGATCAGTAACAAGTGGCGTTCCACAGGGATCAGTCTTGGGCCTGTTGTTTTTTATAATATATATCAATGATCTTGATGAAGGAATTACTAGTGATATGAGCAAATTCGCCGATGACACAAAGATAGGTAGGATAATTGATTCAAATGTAGATGTTAGGGAACTTCAGTAGGATTTAGACAAACTCTATTCTTGGTCAGAAAAGTGGCAGATGCAGTTCAATGTAGATAAATGCAAGGTTCTGAAGCTCGGGAGTGTCCATAACCCTAGCACTTATAAGTTAAATAATGTAGAACTTAGCCATACAGATTGCAAAAAGGACTTGGGGGTTATGGTAAGCAGCAACCTTAAACCAAGACAGCAATGCCTAAGCGTACGTAATAAGGCAAATAGATTACTGGGATTTATATCAAGAAGTGTAAGCAACAGAAGTCCAGAGGTCATACTGCAGCTTTATACATCACTAGTAACGCCTCACCTAGATTATGCAGCTCAATTCTGGCCTCCATATTACAGAAGGGACATAAATTTGTTAGAAAACATTCAGCGTAGGATGACTAAATTAATGCATAGCATTAGAAATCTTCCTTATGAAGAAAGATTGAAGACTCTTAAATTACATTCACTTGTTAGACGAAGAATGAGGGAAGACATGATCAAAGTGTATAAGTGGAAGATAGGTATTAATAAAGGGGATATTAATAAGGTCTTGAGGATATCTCTAAAAGAGAGAACCCGCCGTAATGGATTTAAATTAGATAAGTTTAGATTTAGAAAGGACATAGGAAAGTATTGGTTTGGAAATAGGGTAGTTGATGAGTGGAACAGTCTACCTAGTTGGGTTATTGAGGCTAGGACTTTGGGTAGTTTCAAATTTAGGTTGGATGGGTACATGAGTGAGAGGGGTTGGATTTGAGTGGGACTTGCACATCAGAGCTTATTTCTTGGGTACCATTGGAAATTGGGTTGGGCAAATGTTTTGTTAGTAGGATGAATTGTAAAGGACCTGCCTAGTATGGGCCAACAGGCCTGCTGCAGTGTTCCTCCTTTCTTATGTTCTTATAATTCCGTAAGTTTTCCATCAAATTTCATACTTTTGGTGTCATTATGATTGGGAAAGTGTTAATCATACTGTCACAAACACATGTATACAATGATAGTGAATTTGTACACCTGGCTGAATCACATTCTGTTGTCTGCAAATATATACAAGGTATTTACAGGTCCCAGTTATGTTTCTGGAAGTCCAGGATTGTATGCTACTCCATGAAGCACAGATTCATACAGAGTGCCACCCCTCATCCGCTAGGAAAATGATAGGATGGATAATGAGAACCTTCAAAACTAGGGACGCTAAGCCCATGATGATTCTCTTCAAATCGCTTCTGCTCTCTAGGCTGGAATACTGCTGTACACTAATGGCCCCCTTCAAGGCTGGCGATCTGGAGAGTGTACAAAGAACTTTCACGGGACACATTAGGCATCTAAACTACTGGGAACGATTGAAAGTCCTTGATCCGTATTCCCGCGAATGCAGGCAAGAGAGATACGTGATAATATACACTTGGAAGGGATTGGTACCAAACCTGCACACAGAAATCATTCCCTATGAAAGCAAAAGACTTGGCAGGAGATGCAACATTCCCCCAATGAAAAGCATGGGTGCAACGAGTACACTGAGAGACAACACAATAAGTGTCCAGGGCCCAAGACTGTTCAATTGACTCTCAGTATACATAAGGGGGATTACCAATAAACCCCTGGCTGTCTTCGAGAAGGCATTGGACAAGCACCTAAAGTCAGTACCTGACCAACCGGGCTGTGGTTCGTACGTCAGCTTGTGTGCGGCCAGCAGTAATAGCCTGGTTGATCAAACCCTAATCCACCATGAGGCCTGGTCTCAGGCCGGGCCCTGGGGGTGTTGACCCCCTAAACCCTCTCCAGTTAAACTCCAGGTAAATGTTGCTGACACATGAATTGTGGGTCCTTCTGTTGTTGGGGTTTTGTGGTGTTGGCACACACAATGGACTTTATCTGAGAATACTACTTTTTTGGGGTAGCCTGTATCTGTATCAGGTAGTGACAGTGAGGACTTGCTCTGGCACTTACCATACTGGCTGTGGTTGGGGGACAGGCTGCTGTTGAGGGGCAGGTACAGGTGTGGTACTATATTCTTTTACTATCTGTTGTATGACGCTGAGAGTGAATTCTACATAATATAGTCATTTTCTAGTCTTTATTTTGCACATATTGAAGGCATTGAACATTACGATGTCTACAAGGTGGAAAAACACTGTCATGTACCATTTGTGACTCCTACTCACACAGTCAATGAACCCTATCATCATGTCACATTTGTCACCTAATCACATATTGTTTGTATAGTTGGTGACATCAGCTGGCTTTACAATGTGTTCATCGGTGTCCCTGTTCACTCTGTCCATATCATCTTGTTTCTGTGGATGGTTGACAGCAACGTCACATCCTGTTTGTCATGCCACATCAGTGCCATGATATCATTGGCATGAAACACTTGCACTATACCTTCAGCAGTGCTTCCAGTGATCCTGGAGTTTACCTGGAGAGGGTTTTGGGGGTCAATGCCCCCATGGCCCTGTCTGTGACCAGGCCTCATGGTGGATCAGGGTCTGATAAACCAGGCTGTTACTGCTGGCCACATGCAAGCTGACGTATGAACCACAGCCCGGTTGGTCAGGTACTGACTTTAGGTGCTTGACCAGTGCCCTCTTGAAGACAGCCAAGGGTCTATTGGTAATCCCCCTTATGTATGCTGGGAGGCAATTGAACAGTCTTTGACCCTGGACACTTACTGTGTTGTCTCTCAGTGTACTTGTGGCGCCCCTGTTTTTCATCGGGGGAATGTTACATCTCCTGCCGAGTCTTTTGCTTTCATAAGGAGTGATTTTCGTGTGCAGGTTTGTATATGTTTTCTATTTCTTCTCAATGTTCCACATATATCGGTATTGTTCACACTGTGGAAATCAGCAAGCATAGGGCTTGTATACCAGTTGTCTGTGTAGAGTATATTATTCTTGCCAACGTATGTCCCCATTATCTTGCAAACAACATTGCTGGAAATAAACATAAGAACATAAGAAAGGAGGATCACTGCAGCAGGCCTGTTGGCCCATGCTTGGCAGGTCCTTTACAATTCATCCCACTAACAAAACATTTTCCCAACCCAATCCTCAATGTTACCCAAGAAATAAGCTCTGATAACTCTATCCACTCATCTGCAAGTCCCACTCAAATCCAACCCCTCTCACTCATATATATATCCAACCTAAATTTGAAACTACCCAGTGTCCTAGCCTCAATAACCCAACTAGGTAGACTGTTCCACTCATCAACTACCCTATTTCCAAACCAATACTTTCCTATGTCCTTTCTAAATCTAAACTTATCTAATTTAAATCCATTACTGCGGGTTCTCTCTTCGAGAGATATCCTCAAGACCTTATTTATAACCCCATCTTCCACTTATACACTTTGATCATGTCTCCCCTCATTCTTCGTCTAACAAGTGAATGTAATTTAAGGGTCTTCAATCTTTCTTCATAAGGAAGATTTCTAATGCTATGTATTAATTTAGTCATTCTATGTTGAATGTTTTCTAACGAATTTATGTCCATTCTGTAATATGGAGACCAGAACTGAGCTGCATAATCTAGGTGAGGCCTTACTAATGATGTATAAAGCTGCAGTATAACCTCTGGACTTCTGTTGCTTACACTTCTTGATATAAATCCCAATAATCTATTTGCCTTATTACGTACGCTTAGGCATTGCTGTCTTTGTTTAAGGTTGCTGCTTATCATAACCCCCAAATCTTTTTTGCATTCTATATTGCTAAGTTCAACATTATTAAGCTGGTAGGTGCTAGGGTTATGAACATTTCCGAGCTTTAGAACTTTACATTTATCTACATTGAACTGCATCTGCCACTTTTCTGACCATGAATTGAGTTTGTCTAATATCCTCCTGAAGTTGTGAGACATCAACGTCTGAATCTATTATTCTACCTATCTTCGTGTCATCAGCAAATTTGCTTATGTCTCTAGTAATTCCCTCGTCAAGGTTGTTTATATATATTATAAACAACAATGGGCCTAAAACTGATCCCTGCGGAATGCCACTTGTTATAGATCCCCACTCAGATTTAGCCCCATTTATGCACACTCTCTGCTTCCTATTAGTGAGCCATGACTCGATCCATGACAGCATTTTTCCCCCAATGCCATGAGCAGCCACTTTCTTCAACAGTCTCTGATGTGGTACTCTATCAAAAGCCTTCCTAAAATCTAAATAAACAATACCGAATTCTTTATCCTGATCAACGGCCTGAAAAACTTTGCTGAAGAAGGTTAATAAATTAGTTAGGCAGGGACGGCCCCTGGTGAAACCATGTTGAGTATCATTAATCAAATTATGCCTATCGAGATGGCTTCTTATATTATCGGCTATAAATGACTCTATTAATTTACCTACAATTGAGGTTAGGCTTATTGGGCGGTAATTTGACAGTAACAACTTGTCCCCTGCTTTAAACATAGGAATTACATTAGCCATCTTCCACATATCAGGCACTACACCTGTTTGAAGAGAAAAATTAAAGATATTAGTTAAAGGTTCACAGAGTTCCATTTTACACTCTTTAGGAACCCTTGAAAAAAGTTCATCAGGTCCCGGGGATTTATTTTGCTTTAATCGGTCTATCTGTTTGATAACCATTTTGCTGGTGACTGTGATATTGCATAATTTATCATCTTCAAGCTCACTATAAAAATAAATTACTGGGATATTGTCAGTGTCTTCTTGAGTGAAAACCGAGAGAAAATAATTGTTAAGAATAGAGCACATTTCATTCTCCTTGTCAGTGAGATGCCCAGAGTTATTTTTAAGGGGACCTATTTTATCTCTAACTTTTGTTCTATAAACCTGGAAAAAACTTTTTGGGTTAGTTTTTGAATCCCTAGCAACTTTAATTTCATAGTCCCGTTTAGCTTTTCTTATCCCCTTTTTAACGTCCCTCATGATGTCAATATATTGGTTCATAAGATGACCCTCACCTCTTTTGATATGCCTATAAATTCCTTTCTTCTGACCTAAAAGATATTTCAGCCTATTAGTAATCCATTTGGGGTCATTTCTATTCGATCTAATTTCCTTATATGGGATAAATATCCTTTGGGCAGCATGTATTTTGCTAAGAAAGCTGTCATACTGATAGCTCTCTTCGTTACTCCAGTCTACAGATGATAAGTGTTCTCTAAGCCCATTGTAATCTGCTAAGAGAAAATCTGGGACCAGTACTGAATTATCCCTACTATCATACTTCCATTCAATGCTAAAGGTAATCGATTTGTGTTCGCTTGTGCCGAGTTCCTCTGTAATTTCTAAATTATTTACGAGGGTTTCCTTGTTTGCCAAAACCAAGTCAAGCAGGTTATTTCCCCTAGTAGGCTCTGTGGCAAACTGCTTCAAAAAACAATCCTGAACTATTTCTAAGAAGTCGTTTGATTCTTGATTCCCAGTCAAGAAATTCCAATCAATATGACTAAAGTTAAAGTCTCCTAGAATTACTACGTTATTGTGCCTAGTGGCCTTAACAATTTCCTCTCATAGTAGTCTCCCTTGGTCCCTATCTAAGTTTGGGGGACGGTATATTACACCTAAAATCAATTTTTTATGTCCCTCTGAAAATTCTATCCACACAGACTCTGTGTGTGTTACTTCAGACTTAATACCCATTTTAATGCAACAGTTCAAGTGATCTCGGACATACAGTGCCACCCCACCCCCCTTCCCGATACTTCTGTCTACTTGGAACAATTTAAAACCCTGAATGTGACATTCTGCAGGCATGTCTCGACATTTTGAATTAAACCACATCTCAGTGATTGCAAATACATCAATATTACCTGCACTAGCAACTAATCTCAACTTGTCCATCTTATTCCTAGCACTACGGGTATTAGCATAATGTACATTTAATGACCCTACTTTTTCTTTACCCTTCCTGCTCATTTCAGTTTTTCCACTAAACCTATTATTGTCCTTATTGCCTTGTGTCACTGACTTTCCAATATCCACCTCATTTTGCCTATTACTAGTTCTCCTAGAACTCATAGTATTACTACACTGGGACGTCACTGTGTTCTCGCCAAAACCCATACCACTATCTATTCCTAGTTTAAAGCCCTAACAGCTCCCTCCACTGCCGTTGCCAGTGCCCCCACCCCAGACCTTGATAAGTGAACCCCATCCCTAGCATATATGTTATTTCTGCTATAGAAGAGGTCCCAGTTGTCAACAAATGTTACCGCATTTTCCTTACAGTATTTGTCCAGCCAGCAATTGACACCAATTGCCCTGGACAACCATTCGTTTCCAACTCCTCTCCTTGGCAAAATACCACATATGACAGGGTTCCCACCCTTCCTCCTAATTATCTCTATTGCTGACCTATACCTGCTAATCAGGTCCTCACTTCTACATCTGCCAACATCGTTGCCTCCAGCACTGAGACAGATAATAGGATTGCTCCCATTACCTCTCATGATGTCATCTAGACTGCTAACAATATCCTCCATCCCAGCCCCAGGAAAGCAAACCCTCTGTCTCCTACTCCTGTCCTTCAAGCAGAACGCCCTATCCATGTATCTAACCTGGCTATCCCCAATAACAACAATATTCTTACCTTCCTTGTTGTCGTTCGTCGTGACGATCCCAGTAGTTGACTCACATTCGTCGGGTAGCACCGAGAATGCATTGGAGGTTTCCACAACAGTTTCCACAGCAGTCTCTTTCTTCTTCATCATTTCTGGCTTTCCATTCGTCTTCTTGATCGTCAACTTCGTCCCCTGCTGTCCAGCCACTGACCAGGATCCCTTCTTGACCTGAGGACTCGAAACAGGAGGACTACTACGAATCCTCTTGTTTTCCTCAGCCAGTCGCCATATCTCCATCTTCGCTACCCTCAATTCTTCCTTAAGCTGCTGGTAAAGTTGCTCGATGGAGGGCATCTTGGTTCAGTCCACGGGGAGCACACAGGACACTTCTTCACAGAGTTAAGCACAGGTCTCCACTGAGTTAAGTACAGGTGACCACTGCGTTAAGTACAGGTCACCACTGTGTTAAGTACAGATGCTCAACATCTGCCTGGTGTCATCGAGTGTTTCTTCCAGTGTTGACAGTGACATCCAACACTATGCCACTCTCAGTCAAATGTAACAAAAAGTTTTATACCAAGACGATTACATTTGTTAGGTACATGTATACAGTAAACCGTTGAATAATATGGTAGTTAAGTTCCTGAAAATGCAGTGTTAGATGAATCCGTGTTAGAGGAACTGAAAACTTATGAGATAAATAGGGTTGTGTTTCGGGGACCCCAAAAAAGCCAAACAACTTTTTTTTAGATCTCCAAATCTTACAAAAATAAAATTTATAATGCAATTGGTGTTTATTATTGTTACAATGTTTTTTTTTCTGTTGCTTAAGGCTAAAAATGCAACAGAAATAATATTTCTTACCATACATTGTGGTTGCTGTGTTTGTTGATGATTTTAAAGGAGGGAGTGAAGAGGCATGCTGAGGTCCATCTGGGATGAAGTGGATGGTAGTTCAGTCAGTAAGTCAGTCCAGTCAAGTGAGTCAGTAGGTCACTCATTCAAGTCAGAAGGTCACTTATTCAAGTCCTTCAGTAAGTCAGTTAAGTTGGTCAGTCAAATCAGTAAGCCATCAGTTAGTAAATCAGTCAAGTCAGTCAGGTAGTAAGCAGTCAGTATAACAATCAAGTAAATTAGTAAGTCAATCAGTAAAGTCATTCAGTAAATCAGTCAGGTCAGTAGGTCAGTCAGCCAAGTAAATCATTCAGTAAACTAGTCAAGTCATTCAGTAAATCAGGTCAGTCATTCAGTAAATCAGTTAGTCAAGTAAGTTATTTGGTAAATCAGTCAAGTTGGTCAGTCAAGTCAGAAAGCCAGTCAGTACAGTGGACCCCCGCATAGCGACTTTAATCCGTGCAAGAGGGCTCATTGTTATGCGAAATGATCGGTATGCGAATGAATTTTCCCCATAAGAAATAATGGAAATCAAATTAATCTGTGCGAGACACCCAAAAGTATGAAAAAAAAATTTTTACCACATGAAATATACATTTTCCTACACACAAAGAGAAGGATACATGCACAATAGTAGAGTAGTACATGCACAATATATATTGTGCATGTACTACTCTACTAAATGAAGAATAAATGACACTTACTTTTATTGAAGATGCAGCAATGACTGATGAGACACTGTGTCCTGGGAGTGCCTTTTCCTCCTGAGTACTGTAGGTCCTGTTTGGCATTTTCTTCCAGAACAGGCCTTATCACACTGTGTATGCCACTACGATTCTTAAATCTCTCAAACCAACCTTTGCTGGCTTTAAATTCACCAATATGAGCACTAGTTCCAGGCATTTTTCCCTGTTCACCTGGGTGTTAGTCGACTGGTGTGGGTTGCATCCTGGGAGACAAGATTAAGGACCCCAATGGAAATAAGTTAGACAGTCTTCGATGACACTGACTTTTTTGGGTTATCCTGGGTGGCAAATCCTCTGGGGTTAATTGTTTCTTGGTATTCTCAATAAGCCACACCAACAACGGTGTTACAGCAGCAGCAGCAGCAGCTGACAGTGATACAGCAGCAGCAGCAGCTGACAGTGCTACAGCAGCAGCAGACGATGCTACAGCAGCAGCAGACGGTACTACAGCAGCAGCTGACGGTGGTACAGCAGCAGCAGCAGCTGACAGTGCTACAGCAGCAGCAGCTGACAGTGCTACAGCAGCAGCAGACGATGCTACAGCAGCAGCAGACGGTACTACAGCAGCAGCTGACGGTGGTACAGCAGCAGCAGCAGCAGCTGACAGTGCAGTAGTAGCAGCAGCAGCTGATGGTGGTACAGCAGCAGCAGCAGCTGTACCACCAATAGTAGCGATGGTTGATTGGGGTTTATTATACAACCTGGCCAGCTCGGAGACACGCACTCCACTTTCATACTTATCAATGATCTTTTTCTTCATCTCTATAGTAATTCTCACCCTTATTGCTGTAGGGTTGGCACTAGAAGCTTTCTTGGGGCCCATGGTCACTTATTTTGCAGATAAAATCACCAAAAACACTGTAATAATACGAAATGTTCCGATTGTATGCTTGGATGTTACCGCGGAGGCTGGCTGGTAAACAATGCCACCGGCGGCACATGTGAGGCTGGCTAAGGGCGCACATTGGATGCGTCTCGGACGAACAGCGGTGAGCGGGTTTTTGAGCGGTATGCGAGGCAAAATTTTTGCGATAAAAGCGAGCGGTATGCGGATTGAACGTTATGTGATGCCGACGGTATGTGGGGGTCCACTGTATATCAGAAAAGTCAGTAAGCCAGTCAGTAAACCAGTAAAATCGTTCAGAAAATCAGTAAATCAGGTCAGTCAGTAAGTCTTTCATCCAGCTTGCGGCCCTGAGATTTTTTCCCTACCAAGAAGTAGAACTGTTTGAATTGAATTTTACGAAGTGTTAAATGAAAATATGCCACAGTTTGACAGTAGTGTAATAAAGAAAACGTTATAAAGGAAACCATTTTTATTGACTCTCTACTGTATATTGTTTGAATGACAGTTGTCCCTTGAACAGAATCAAAGACTAGTCAACAACAGTGTTCTTTAAGGGATAAAAGTAGGCACTGAATTTTTGTTTCATATACATAAACACTTACTAGATTTTGTATAATAGGTCATTTCTGTTGGGTCTATTCTTGTCTTTGAAGTGGAACATTCATAGCAACAAAGTGAATCTGTTGCAGGGAAGGAGTTAACAGAAGACTGGAGTACTGAGTTTAATAATACCCATCCTGTGGGCGGTAGTCAAAAGATTACAGAGGTACATAATGGGTCCAGGGACTGGACCCGAAAGTTTTGATAGCTGAGCAAGTTACAAAGGTAATGAACTCCAGGTAGATCTGGTCATAGTCATGACAAGTTACAAAGGTATTTACAGATTACAGAGGTACATAATGGGTCCAGGGACTGGGCCCCCAAAGTTTTGATAGCTGAACTAGGTACAAAGGTAATGAACTCAAAAGTTACGAAGGTAATAAATCCTGTAAGTAAATTTACTTACTTAGGTTTAAACATGCCTACAATCATGAACAAATTACTGTATAGAGTAATGAGCAATTCACACGTCCACACCTGGTCACAACTGTAATGAGTTATTGGTGCAAATATTAATTGTTGTGTGTGTGTGTGTCTCTCTCTCTCTCTCTCTCTTCTCTCTCTCTTTTTTTTTTTTTTTTTTTTTTTTTTTTTTTTTTTTTTTTTTTTTTTTTTTTTTTTACACAGGGTTTGACAAGGTTCAGGATCCCTAGCTTTATTGACAAGCTATTTACTGGTTAAGGATTCCTAGCTTTTTTGGCAAGCTAAGACTTTCCCCTACATAAAGCTAAATTTAAAAGCTTTTTTATTGTTATGAACATACAAGTAGGGACAGGTAAAATTTGGGAAAGCCATCTGTGGGCCAGCGTTTCTTTTTTGATCAACGACTTTTATTTCGTTGACATCATTATGCTTTTACGAATTTTTCCCAAATATCGAGTCACCCTGGGTAGTTTGCCTCAAGGGGATTGATGTTCTGGGAAGGGTAAAGCCAAAAGGGGAAGTTCCCTGCTTTCTCCCCATCTTGTGGCATAAAAGCTTTTTTTCCACGTTTGTCCTCAAGTGGCCCAAGTGGGGTTTTTTGACAATTTTGGGGCCTTGTACAAAAACAGAAAGGCCACCCACATCCCTCCTAGGGTTTAAAGGGCTTTGTAAAAATGACAGTTTCTATCCAGGAGGGGGTCCGGGCGGAGATGAGATTCTTGCCCCTGTTCTCTACTCTGTCAAGCGGGCAGATAGGGGGGGGGGGGGCAGGCAACCAAAAAAATTTGGAGCATACTAAAGGTGTGAGCAAATTGTCCCTTGAACAGGATCTTGAAAACCCCTTTCGTCGAGCAGATGCGAGAAAACGGCAAAGTGTATAAGCTTCCTGGCTGCCTTGTTTGCAAGATTTACAAAAGGTTCTTCATGGTTAGTTTGGAGTCAAATTTCACCCCAAAGGGGATATCAACTTTTTTCTCCAGGTCCAACACCCCCCCATTCATCCTTATACTGCACCAGAATTAAATCATGGTGCCAAGAGATGATCATCATTTGGGGTTTTCTCAGGTGCAAATGTTACTTGCCATCTTTCCCCCCCGGCTGATATAGCTCTAAAGGGGTTTGATTGATTTTGTTTTAGGGGCAGCTGCTTTTCCCTTTCTTTTGGATAATGAATGTAGTGTACGGGGTCGTCTGCAATGATTTAAATTCTGGGATCAGATAAAGGAAGGGGGGGGGGGAGAAAATTCCAAAAACAAGGGAAACCCGCATGCTTCCTTGGGGAAAACCACTTGCCCCAATGGGATGCTTGCTGTTTCCCGTTCCTTTGGGGAAGTACACTCAGAGATCTACCATGAAGGTAATCACTGAGGAGACATAGTGTAGAGCCTGAAATTTCCCCCAGTGCTTGAATTTTGCTAAAAAGGCCCTGGTGCCAAAACCCTCAAAAGGCTAGCAATGCCCAGTGCCCCAAAACAGCGGGACTTTGGTTCATCCAGTGACTGGTGCCACATAGGGGAGAGGTTTAAAAAAACGGGACAGCAGCAGGAAACCCTTTTCCCTTTGAAGCCAAAAGGGACGACCCAAAAATTTGTGAGGGGAAAGTAAAAAAAAACCTGTCATTTTCTTGAAATTATTGTTCCCCGGATCTTACCAGTGTTTGGGACGGGATAAACACTGGTCTGTAGTTGCTGATTTCGCTCTGCTCTCTTTTTTTGAACGGGACTACATTTCCTCTTTCCATAGAGGGGGCCATTTCCCACTGTACTAGGCAGGGGCTGAAAGTTTGCGAGTTAAAAGGTGCTGTTTAGCTGGTCTGCACATCTTCTCAACAACCCTTGGGCTCAACTTGTCGGGGCCCACAGCCTTTTCTGGTCAAGCGTTTTTAAAAAGGAAATGCACCTCCCCCTGCCTTATTTTTCCCCATGACATTTTTTGACACAGTTTTTTGAAAAGCTAGCCAAGGAGGGCCCTTGCGGATCAGGAACTTCATTTTGGTAGCAAGTGTTCAGCAAAGAGGTCCCCCCTTCTCTTAAACTACTAGTAGAGGGGGCCCCATCCGTCGATTTAAGGTGGAATGAGTTTTAAGGGGAGATAACCTTTTCCCGTCCTTGACCAGGGACCCCCAAAAGGGTTTTTGGGGCCTTTCCCAAAAGTGCTAGCCTTTTTTTTTAGTGTCCACCCCCTTTTGCAATGGCCCCTTTTGAAAGTCGCCCAAAATGGGCCCACAGAAATTGCGTGTGCAAGTTTTTTGTTATAGGTGGTAGGGTGTTCTTATTTCCTTTGCCACTTTTTTACTTAGGGAGTAGCAGCCCTCTACAATGTAAGGGGGAAAACCAAAGCTGATCTGTAGGCTTCGCACATATTTTTCCCGGGGGGAATTGTTCCCTTTTTGTAGATTAAGGGGGTGGGGTTTCCCGTGAAGGCTTTCACTTTGGTTGTCAACTCCCCTTTGGGGAAGGCATTCCCAATCGGGGGTGGCGAGCTCAGACAAAGGGCTGGGGGAAATTTCCTCTTTCCTATAGCCAGGTTGTGCGTGGGACTCCTCCCCCTCATTCTGTTGGGATCTTAAGTGTCGAAAAAAAAGCCTTGTGGTCAGGGCGAACCAACGTAGCCAAGGGGGTTTACAAGTGACTATGCCTTCTGCCAGATCACCACTACTGGGTCAAGGGGGGAAACCAGAATAGAGTAGGGAAAACAACAAAAATTTCTCATGTCAAACACTGCAAGAAAAGGGCATCAAAGTCCCCCTGTATAAAAGGGGTGGGTTTAGGGCACCAACAATTATAAAATTTTGACAGTTTTTTGTTGTACAGAAGGGGGTCAATTTTTTTCCCCTTAGGAAGTTGATGGGGGCTGCATGTTGCCCCTGAGGTCTGTACATTGCACAGCTAGTTCAGAGGTACTAAATGTTTTTTGCAAAAGCTTGAAAAACATCATTTCAAGGGTTTGTTTGGGGTGGCAGCATCAATGTGCTGGGGATGAACACTTTTGAGAAGCAAAACAGCAAAAACCTCCTTGGCCCCTTTCCCGTCCTTCCCTCCAAGAGGTTGTAGCCCGCAATTCCCTTTCAAAATTTTTGGAGTCCTGTCATCCAAAAAAAGTTTCAACAACAGCTATCAGTCGGGGCGTCGAGTGTTCACAAAACTTATGTGAGCTCTCCCCAAAATTTGTAATGAGAAACCCCTAATGTTGGCCCACAGGGTGCTGTAGACTGGCCCCCCTGATGAAGTGGGCCCCTTGAAAGGGGGTGGGTGTGTAAAGGGGAAAGCAAGGTGCCGCCCTTTAGAGAGGTTTTGGAAATGAGGGGAAACTGCAGGGGTGTAGGTCTGTGGTCTTGTTTTAAGGCCCCAATCCCACCCGCTGGGTTGGGGTAGGAAATTCTAAGTGGGTGACGGTGAAGTGTTCAACCCAATTTAGAGATCCCGCTGGGTTTTTTCTGAGAACAGGTCTCTAAAAGGTGGCCCTGTCTGGGCCCAAGTTCCTTTTACTTCCGACACTGGTCCTCCTGATGTCCTTTCTTGTAGCAGTAATTACACCTGGTATCTTGCAGGCAGTTGTTGGCAGTGTGCCCCTTCCGGTGACAGCGAGAGCAAGCCTAGGTGCCTGGGAGGGTGGACTATGATTTGTTGCACCCTCCTGTGTTTTGCAGATTTGTCCTCAGATTCTGCCGCTGGAACTGTGTTAGTGGAGGGTGAGACGGCTGTAGATGTCTTCCCTCCACGTCCTCTTCCATGTCCTCTGCCCGTCCTCTAACCAGTTCTGACAGATGTGCCCCTGCTGTTCGTACTTTGGCGCAGTAGGTGATCAGGTGCAGTGATAGTTCCCTGATCATTAACTGTACCAATCTCTGGTGGAGAAACTCCTGGCTCAGAACTTGCTGATGAAGCACTGCTACCAGATTCTGGAATAGTGTTGGCAGGTGTGCTGACAGGTGTAGGATCAGAGATGGTATGTGCACTGTCAAGTGGACTGGCAGTGGCTGAAGCAGAGATGTCAGGTGTAGGAGAATTAACAGATCCAAGGCTTCCCTCGTTGCTGGGAAGAGGATTTGTTCCCTCTGTGGTGGTCAGAGGAATTGTGTTAGAATTCCCAAAGGTAGTGTTTTGAACTCTGTCAGTCTGTGGGACCTTAGCGATGACAGAATTCCGCCAGTTGTTTTCCCCTGAGTTAAGCTCAGTGTGGGACTTCCAGTCTTTGTCAATAGTGTCACCATCAGCTGAGCAGCTTACGTCACTTGATGTAGGCTTGCACTAGCTGCAACTTTACAACACAGCCCAAGAGGGCAGTCTTGATCTTCGGACAGGAGTCCCTGAGGTAGGACTTCTGAACCTTCCTCCTGTAGCTCCAGGCTTGTATCCACATATACCACAGGATTATGGATATCCTTCAATTTTCTGAAATTTTCAACCTGGCTGCAACAAAATTCTTCTTCTGGAATGCAATCTGTGTGGCAGTAGTTGGAACAAGTAGGCTCCTTACATCTAAGAAGAATTTTGTCCCTTGTGGTATACCCACAAACACTGCAGTAACTACTGGGATAATAGCCAGATAGCGTAGATATTCTTGCTATTTTGCGGTGTGAAGTCATCCCTGAGGAGGCTTGTAGGTTTGCAATGAAGTTCACAGGAGAGAGAGGGTGGGTGGTGGTATCTTGGGTGGGGTGGAGTATCGTGGGTGGGGTGGAGTATCGTGGGTGGGGGTGTTTATAGCGGAGTTGGTAGTGAGGGTGGCAGTGGGCTGAAGAGCTGGAAGTGTTGCCTTCTCACTATCACTTAATAAACACTGTTTATGCTATCCACTTTTCCACTAAAGGAAGATGTTACACAAATCACTATGTTGCATTGTACCAGTCACGTTGTTATAAAACACCAGATGCTAGTACATAGCACAAAACACATATAATATTAGATAATATTAAATGTTCACTCTGAAGGCAATAGTGACGTCACTCCTAAGGCCTGCCGCTGTCCCCTCACTCACACCATGTCTTCACCATACCACACTTAAATATCACTGATATTGCTTATATTCACTTCAGTGGAGGAGTTGGCTTACTTGTACTAATGTGTTGTAGGTAGTTCTTCGTCACTGAACAGTTTTTATCCTCACCAACCCTCGTATTTAAGTAATATTAAGAAAGTTTGTGGAGCACACTGTGACACGTCTTCACCCCCTCTCTCTCTCTCTCTCTCTCTTCTCTCTCTCTCTCTCTCTCTCTCTCTCTCTCTCTCTCTCTCTCTCTCTCTCTCTCTCTCTCTCTCTCTCTCTCTCTTCTCTCTCTCTTCCTCTCTCTCTCTCTCTCTCTCTTCCTCTCTCTCTCTCTCTCTCTCTCTCTCTCTCTCTCTCTCTCTCTCTCTCTCTCCCCATCTCTCTCTCTTCTCTCTTTCCTCTCTCTTTCTCTCTCTTTCTCTCTCTTCTCTCTCTCTTTCTCTCTCTTTCTCTCTCTTTCTCTCTCTTTCTCTCTCTTTCTCTCTTCTCTCTCTCTTTCTCTCTCTCTCTCTCTCTCTCTCTCTCTCTCTCTCTCTCTCTCTCTCTCTCTCTCTCTCTCTCTCTCACTCTCTCTCTCTTCTCTCTTCTCTCATGCTCTCTCTCTCTTGCTCTCTCTCTCATTGCTCTCTCTCTCTTGCTCTCTCTCTCTTGCTCTCTCTCTCTTGCTCTCTCTCTCTTGCTCTCTCTCTCTTGCTCTCTCTCTCTTGCTCTCTCTCTCTTGCTCTCTCTCTCTTGCTCTCTCTCTCTCTCTCTCTCTCTCTCTCTCTCTCTCTCTCTCTCTCTCTCTCTCTCTCTCTCTCTCTCTCTCTCTCTCTCTCTCTCTCTCTCTCTCTCTCGCTCTCTCTCTTATACACACACACGAGTGTACATACACACACGACTACAAGCACTCACACATATATGAGTACACATATAGTGGTATGAGTGTGTGTGGGAAACAATCAGGCTGCAGTACTAGGGTTGAAAATAGCAGATATCGCCAGGATATCTCAGGGATATGTTTAAAAGACAAAATTCAAAATAAAGTGCTAGTAAAGGCAAAGCAATTGATCAACAAACAAAGATAGCAGAGGGCAACGAGTGACCAGCTCCCTCAAGGTTTACTATACAAATAGTAGGAGTTTGAGAAATAAGATAGATGAGCTAAGATTACTTGCAAGTGCAGGTAATATAGATATTATTGCTATAACAGAGACCTGGTTCAACATGAAAGATAGAGAAATGCCTTCTGAATGCAGCATACAGGGTTATAAACTATTCCATACTGATAGGGTCAGCAGGAAGGGTGGTGGAGTGGTGATGTATGTCAGAGATAATTTAAATTGTTGTATTAGACAAGATATAAGATTAGAAACATCGGACACAGAATCTGTTTGGCTACAGTTTCTCGAGGGTTGTGAAAAGTTAATTTTGAGTGTGATGTATAGGCCCCCAGACCTTGATAGAGAGTGCAGTAAGCTGCTATGGGACGAAATTCATAAGGCATCTAGGTATGAAAATGTTGTGTTACTGGGAGATTTTAACTTTAGACAAATTGATTGGAACAATATGACAGAAAATCTTGAGTCTAGTGACTTTCTTGATATGGTTCAGGATTACTTTTTAAAACAGTTTGTAACCGAACCAGCTAGAGGAAATAACCTTCTTGACTTGGTGCTTGCCAACAAAGAATCACTAATTAATAATCTTGAGGTTAATGAAGAGCTTGGGGAAAGCGATCACAAATCACTTAGATTCAATATACATATCATGGAATTACCCAGATAACCGCAATCAAGTCTCTGTTCCAGACTTCCGCTTGGCTGATTTCATGGCGCTGAGAAATTTCCTTGGTGGGCTAAATTGGGATGACCTGACCATGGATCAGGTTGGTGGTGTTGGTTGTCAATAGGATGTTTTCAGAGCATAGTTCTAGCTGCCCAGACAACTTTTGTTCTGAGTAGGGGAATTAGATCTAACAAAAATGATCCCAAATGGATGAACAATAGATTAAAACAACTCATTGGTCAAAAGAGAGGCATATATAGGCATATCAAAAGAGGGAATGGGCAGTTAAGAAATCAGTATATTCAGTTAAAGAGAGAAATTAAAAAAAAAGAAGAAGAAAACTAAAATGGATTATTTTATGAGGCTAAGGTCGCAAGGGACTCGAAGACTAACCCATAAGGGTTATTTTAGGTATACAGATGTAAGATTAGGGACAAGATAGGCCCACTTAAGAGTGACTCAGGTCAGATCACTGACTGTGATAAGGATATATGTGAAATTTTCAATACTTACTTCCTCTCAGATTTTACCCAGGAAGATACTAGTGAAATTCCAGAAACAATAAATTATGTAGAAAAGGACGATAATAGACTATGCACGATTGAAGTAACTAGTGACATTGTCTTCAGACAAATACAGAAATTAAAACCTAGCAAATCCCCAGGCCCTGACAAATTGTTTGCAAGAGTTTTAAAAGAATGTAAAGAGGAACTTAGCAAACCTTTGGCTAATCTTTTCAACATATCACTACAAACTGGCATAGTGCCAGATGAGTGGAAAATGGCAAATGTAATACCTATTCACAAGGCAGGTGACAGGTCCTTAGCTTCAAACTATAGACCAACAAGCCTTACCTTCATAGTGGGAAAATTTTTGGAATCAATAATTGCCGAGGCAATTTGTAGCCATTTTGAAAGGCATAAATTGATTAACCCTTTGACTGTTGCGGTCGTATATATACATCTTACGAACCACCGTGTTTGACGTATATACAGTGGACCCTCGCCTAATGATATTAATCCATTCCTGAGAGCTCAACGTTAGGCGAAATTATCATTAGCCGAATTAATTTTCCCCATAAGAAATAATGGAAATCAAATTAATCCGTTCCTGACACCCCAAAGTATGAAAAAAAAAAAAAATTACCACTTGAAATATTAATTTTAATACACACAAACTGAAGAAGACATGCACAATTACATGACACTTAACTTTATTAAAGATCTGGTGATGATTGATGGGATGGGAGGAGGGAATAGTGTGGATGGTGTTAATGTTTAGAAGGGGAAACCCCTTCCATTAGGACTTGAGGTGGCAAGTCCTTTTCCGGGGTTACTTCCCTTCTTTTTAATGCCACTAGGACCAGCTTGAGAGTCACTGGACCTCTGTTGCACAACATATCTGTCCAGAGGCCTGTACCTCCCGTTCCTTTATGACATTCCTAAAGTGTTTCACAACATTGTCAGTGTAATAGCCACCAGCATGGCTTGCAATAGCTGTGTGAGGGTGATTTTCATCAAAAAAGGTTTGCACTTTAAGCCACATTGCACACATTTCCTTAATCTTTGAAGTAGGCAACTTCCTCACTTTCTCTATCCACTCCTCCGGAGCAGTTTCCTCAGGTGTGGCCTCTTGCTGTTGAAGATGATCTAGCAGCTCATCAGTGGTTAGTTCGTCATTGTCCTCCTCCACCAACTCTTCCACATCCTCCCCACTAACTTCCAACCCCAAGGACTTCCCCCATGCCACAATGGATTCCTCAACTGGCATAGGATTCCCAGGGTTAGCCTCAAACCCTTCAAAATGCCTTTTGTCTACCCATTCTGGCCACAGTTTCTTCCAAGCAGAGTTCAAGGTCCTCTTAGTCACTTCCTCCCAAGCCTTACCTATAATGTTTACACAATTGAGGATGCTAAAGTGATCTTTTCAAAAACTCTCTTAGAGTCAATTGAGTTTCTGAGGTCACTACAAAGCAACTTTCAAGCATAGCTTTTGTGTAGAGTTTTTTGAAGTTGGAAATGACCTGCTGGTCCATGGGCTGCAGGAGAGGAGTGGTATTAGGAGGCAAAAACTTGACCTTAATGAAGCTCATTTCTGCAGAAAGTCGCTCTTCCACATCTGAAGGATGACCAGGAGCATTGTCTAATACCAGGAGGCACTTAAGGTCCAATTTATTTTCCAGGAGGTATTTTTCACACTGGGGGCAAATGCATGGTGTAACCAGTCATAGAAAAAGTTCCTAGTGATGCATGCCTTACTGTTTGCCCTCCACAGCACACACAAATTAGCCTTGAGGACATTGTTTTTCCTGAACACTCTGTGAGTTTCAGAGTGATACACCAATAAAGGCTTCACTTTGCAATCACCACTAGCATTAGCACACATCAACAGAGTAAGCCTGTCTTTCATAGGCTTATGTCCTGGGAGTGCCTTTTCCTCCTGAGTAATGTAGGTCCTGCTTGGCATTTTCTTCCAAAACATGCCTGTTTCATCACAATTAAACACTTGTTCAGGTTTCAGTCCTTCACTGTCTATGTACTCCTTGAATTCCTGCACATATTTTTCAGCCGCTTTGTGGTCCGAACTGGCAGCCTCACCATGCCTTATCACACTATGTATGCCACTACGATTCTTAAATCTCTCAAACCAACCTTTGCTGGCCTTAAATTCACTCACATCACCACTAGTTGCAGGCATTTTTCTAATTATATCCTCATGCAACTTCCTAGCCTTTTCACATATGATCGCTTGAGAGATGCTATCTCCTGCTATCTGTTTTTCGTTTATCCACACCAATAACAGTCTCTCAACATCTTCTATCACTTGCGATCTCTGTTTCGAAAACAAAGTTGCACCTTTGACAAGAACAGCTTCCTTGAGTGCCGTTTTCTTGGCCACAATAGTAGCGATGGTTGATTGGGATTTTGTGTACAACCTGGCCAGCTCGGAGACACCCATTCCACTTTCATACTTAGCAATGATCTCTTTCGTCATATCCAAAGTAATTCTCACCCTTTTTCCTGTAGGGTTGGCACTAGAAGCTTTCTTGGGGCCCATAATGACTTATTTTGCAGGTGCAATCACTATAAAGGCTGTGATAATATGAAATGTTCCGATTATATGCTTGGAAGCGACCGCGGTGGCTGGGTTGTAAACACTGGCACCCTGAAACAAGTGAGGCGGGCTCAGGTCACACGTGGATGCGTCTCGAATGAATAGTGTTGAGCGAGTTTTTTAGCGCTAGCCAAGGCAAAATTTTTGCGTTAAAATGTATCGCTAGGCGGATTAAACGTTATGTGATGCCATCGTTAGGCGAGAGTCCACTGTATACTCATAAATTCTAGCGATTTCAAATTAAGCAAGAGAAAGCTGATAGGCCCATATGTGAGAGAATGGGTGTGTATGGTCAGTGTGCACCATATAAAAAAATCCTGCAGCAGTCAGTGCATGAGAAAAAAAAAAAAGAATTAAAATGCCGAATTTGTGGTCCATTTTTATATAGCGTTTATGGTTGTATTCTCGTTTTCTTGGTCTCATTTCATAGAATGGAAAACATATTATAGAAATAGAGGTGATTTTTATTGGTTTTACTATAAAAAGAACCTGGAAATGGAGCTCAAAGTAGGGGAAATGCTTGATTTTTGCCGATGTTCAAAAGTAAACAAATGATGTCATTGTCCAATAAATGTCCATTTAGCCATTCTAATATGCAGTCATGAATGGGTTGACATTATTTACACAATTATTACAATATTGCAGTAGTCTGCATAACAGTAAATGTTCTATTTTTTGTTTGAATAAAAATTGAAAACAGAAAGCAAGAGTAATATCAGAGGGGCCTGGAGACGTGACTGATGAACAAAGAAAATGTTATTTTAGAGCCAGGAATGTCTGCACTGTTCATTCTGGACCTTATTTTGAAATTGTCATATTTTTTTAATTTTCGTGAAATTGGCCAAATTGTAGATTTCTGACCATGTTATTGGGTAGTTGAAATAAGTAAATGGGCAGTTTCTTGTACTCAATTGATAGAAAAAATGGAGTTCTAAAGAAATAGCTATGAGTTTGGTCGACTGGTACAGTGGAATTATCTGAAAACAGGGCTCAAAGTGGGCGAAATTGCCGATTCATCAATATCGCTGAGGTCGCTAACTTCGCGAGAGCGTAATTCCGTCAGTTTTCCATCAAATTTTGTTCTTTTAGTGTCGTTACAATCAGGAAAAGATTCTCTGTCATTTCATAAGTTTTTTTTTTTTTTTAATTTTTGCGACACTAGGAGACACCTCAGGATTTTGGATTGCGACAGTCAAGGGATTAATAAAGTTCAGCACAGTTTTACAAAGGGGCGTTCCTGTCTTACGAATTCACTAACTTTTTTCACTTAGGTATTTGAAGAGGTAGATCGCAGTACTGAATATGACATTATGTATATGGACTTCAGTATGGCTGTCGATAGAGTTCCACATCAGAGGCTATTAACCCTTTGACTGTTTCAGGCCCCTTTCTGAAACTGTCATTCTATGTCGCTCAATTTTTGAAAAAAAAAAATAATTTTTTCTTATGAAATGATAGAGAATCTTTTCCCGATGGTAATGACACCAAAATTTGGTCGAAAACTCATGGAATTATGCTCCCGCGAAGTTAGCGGTCTCAGCGACATATGCGTATCGGCGATTTCGCCGACTTTGAGCCCTATTTTCAGCCAATTCCATTGTTCTAGTTGACCAAACTCATAGCTATTTCTTTAGAACTCCATTTTATCTATCAGCTGAGTACAAGAAACCTCCCATTTACTAATTTGGACTACCCAATATGGTGGTCAGAAATTGGCAATTTGGCCAATTTCACGCAAACTAAAAAAGATGCCAATTTCAAAATAGGGTCCAGAATAAACAAGGTAGACATTCGTGGCACTAAAATAACATATGCTCAGTTCATTAGTCACATCTCTAGGCCCCCCTTATATTATTATTGCTTTCTATTTTGATTTTTTATTCATACAAAAAAATACAAAATTTACTGTTAGGCAGACTACTGCATTATTGTAAAAATGGTATAAATAATATCAGTGCACTAGTGAAAGAATATTAGACTCCCCAGTTGACGTGTATTGGACGTGTGGTGTGATTTATTTACTCCTGAACATTGGTAAAAATCGAACATTTCCGCTACTTTGAGCTCAGTTTCAAGGTCGTTTTCATCGTCAAAGTAATGAAAATCATCTCTATTTCTGTAATATATTTTCCATTTTATCACCTAAGACCATGAAAAAGCAAATACAACGATAAATACTATATGAAAATACACCTCAAAGTCGGCGTTTTATTCCAAAAAAACGATCAGAGTTTTTTTTTTTCTCATTACGCAATGTGTGCTGCAGGATTTTTTTTATGTGGTGCACACTGACCACACAGACCCATTCTCTCACATGTGGGCCTACCAGCTTTCTCCCGCTTGATTTGAAGCCGCTAGAATTATTGAGTATATAGACGTCAGAAACATTGGCTCGTAAGACGTATTTATACGTCGAAAACAGTCAAAGGGTTAAGGAAACATAAGGCACACAGAATAGGAGGAGAAATTTCTTCCTGGGTAGAGGCATGGTTGACAAATAGACAGCAGAGACTTTGCATAAATGGGGAGAAATCAGAATGGGAGCATGTCACAAGCGGTGTTCCACAGGGGTCAGTGTTGGTCCCCTTGTTGCTCACAATTTACATAAACGACACAAATGAGGGAATAAATAGTGACATCAGCAAATTTACTGATGACACCAAAATAGGCTGTCCAATTCATTCTAATGAGGACAGAGCACTCCAGGATGATTTGAATAGATTGATGCAGTGGTCGTAGAAGTGGCAGTTTACTATAGACAAATGCAAGTTCTAAATGTTGGAAAGGATAATAACCATGCCACATATAAACTAAATAATGTAGATCTTAATATTACTGATTTCAAAAAGAATTTAGGAGTTCTGGTTAGCAGTAACCTGAAACTAAGACAGCAGTGTATAAGCATTTGCAATAAAGCAAACAGAATCCTTGGCTTCATATCATGAAGCATAAATAATATAAATCCTCAGGTTGTTCTTCAACTCTATATCCTTGGTTAGGCCTCATTTAGATCATGCTGCACAGTTCTTGTCACTGTATTACAGAATGGATATAAATGCATTGGAAAACATACAGAGGAAGATGACAAAGTTGATCTCATGTATCAGAAATCTTCCCTATGAGGATAGGCTAAGGGCCCTGAATCTGCACTCTAGAAAGGTATAATTAGGGAGGATATGAATGAGGTGTATAAATGGAAAACAGGAATAAATAAAGGGGATGTAAATAGCGTGCTAAAAATATCTAGCCTAGACAGGACTCGCAGCAATGGTTTTAAGTTGGAAAAATTCAGATTTATGAAGGATATAGCAAAGCACTGGTTTGGTAATAGAGTTGTGGATGAGTGGAACAAATTCCCGAATACCATCATAGAAGCTAAGACGTTGTGTAGTTTTAAAAATAGGTTAGATAAATACATGAGTGGATGCGAGTTGAATCTGAGTAGCTGGTGGTACTGTGTGAGAAACCGTGCTTCTTCCTTAAGTGGAGGTGACCTCACTGGAGAGGCCATTGGCCTAAGCCAGGGGTTGGCATGGATCTGCCCCGCATGGGCCAGTGTTCCTTCTTTCTTATGTTCTTACATGCAAACACACACACAAGTACACACATACACAAACAAACACACACATACACTCATACACACACCAATACATACACTAATATACTCATACACACACTCATACACATTCATACACACACTCATACGCACACTCATACGCACACTCATACGCACACTCATATGCACACTCATATGCACACTCATACGCACACTCATATGCACACTCATACGCACACTCATACGCACTCATACGCACACTCATACACACACTCATACACACACTCATACACACACTCATACACACACTCATACACACACTCATACACACACTCATACACACACACATACACACACACACACACATCACACACACTCATCACACACACACTCATCACACACACACTCATCACACACACACTCATCACACACACACTCATCACACACCCACTCATCACACACACACACTCGTCACACACACACTCGTCACAGACACACTCATCACACACACACACACACACACACACACACACACACACACACACACACACACACACACACACACACACACACACACACACACACACACACACACAACCACAAATAGGTGAGTACAAATAGGTGAGTACACACACACACACACACACACACACACACACACACACACACACACACACACACACACACACACACACACACACACACACACACACACTCACCACACACACACTCTCTCACACACACACACACACACACACACACACACACACACACACACACACACACACACACACACACACACACACACACACACACACAATAGTAGCTACCAGTGAAGAGGCAGGGCCAGGAGCTTGGACTCGACCCCTGCAACCTCAACTAGGTGAGTACACACACACACACACACACACACACACACACACACACACACACACACACACCACACACACACACACACACACACACACATGAGCTAGGCAGGAGCTGAGTCTCGACCCCTGAAACCACAATTAGGTGAGTACACACACACACACACACAACAACACAAACACACACACACACACACACACAACACACATGAGCTGAGGCAGGAGCTGAGTCTCGACCCCTGAAACCACAATTAGGTGAGTACACACACACACACACACACACACACACACACACACACACACACACACACACACACACACACACACACACACACACACACTCACAAGTGAGTACACACACACACACGAGTACAAGCACTCAGACATATATGAGTACATAAATACACATGCAAACACACATGCACACATATACAGACACGGAGTACTGACAAAGTAGAGTGTGGATCAGTACTGTGCTATATTGTGCTTATACATATGAGGCATAAACATGACAGTGCCATGGAATAAATACATTTCAGGCTCGGTGGCCTGGTGGCTAAAGCTCCCGCTTCACACACGGAGGGCCCGGGTTCGATTCCTGGCAGGTGGAAACATTTCGACATGTTTCCTTACACCTGTTGTCCTGTTCACCTAGCAGCAAATAGGTACCTGGGTGTTAGTCGACTGGTGTGGGTCGCATCCTGGGGGACAAGATTAAGGACCCCAATGGAAATAAGTTAGTCCTCGATGACGCACTGACTTTCTTGGGTTATCCTGGGTGGCTAACCCTCCAGGGTTAAAAATCCAAACGAAATCTTATCTTATCTTATCCATATGCACAGCTGTGATGATTTTGCAACCTCTGTGTTGTCCATTATATAGCGGCAGTAATAGTTCATCCGGGTGACAATTAAGCTCATTATTGGCTCATCAGAGTACAGTGGACCCTCGACCAGCGATGGCATCGATTAATGATAAATCTGACTAGCGATACATTTTATCGCAAAAATTTTGCCTCCATTAGCGCTAAAAAACTCGACCAACACTATTTGTTCCATCTGAGACGCGTCCACTTCTGGCCAGTGTTTACAAGCCAGCCAGCCACTGCGGTCGCTTCCAAGCATACAATCGGAACATTTCATATTATCACAGCCTTTTTAGTGATTGCACCTGCAAAATAAGTCACCATGGGCCCCAAGAAAGCTTCTAGTGCCAACCCTTCAGCAAAAAGGGTGAGAATTACTGTGGATATGAAGAAAGAGATCATTGCTAAGTATGAAAGTGGAGTGCATGTCTCCGAGCTGGCAAGGCTGTACACAAAACCCCAATCAACCATCGCTACTATTGTGGCCAAGAAAACGGCAATCAAGGAAGCTGTTCTTGCCAAAGGTGCAACTATGTTTTCGAAACTGAGATCGGAAGTGATAGAAGATGTTGAGAGACTGTTATTGGTATGGATAAACGAAAAACAGATAGCAGGAGATAGCATCTCTCAAGCGATCATTTGTGAAAAGGCTAGGAAGCTGCATGACGATTTAATTAGAAAAATGCCAGCAACTTGTGGTGATGTGAGTTAATTTAAGGCCAGCAAAGGTTGGTTTGAGAGATTTAAGAATCGTAGTGGCATACATAGTGTGATAAGGCATGGTGAGGCTGCCAGTTTGGACCAAAAAGCAGCTGAAAAATATGTGCAGGAATTCAAGGAGTACATAGACAGTGAAGGACTGAAACCTGAACAAGTGTTTAATGGTGACACTGACAATGTTGTGAAACACTTTAGGAATGTCATAAAGGAACGGGAGGTACAGGCCTCTATGGGCAGATATGTTGTGCGACAGAGGTCCAGTGACTCAAGCTGGTCCTAGTGGCATTAAAAGAAGAAGGGAAGTAACCCCGAAAAAGGACTTGCCACCTCAAGTCCTAATGGAAGGGGATTCCCCTTCTAAACACTAAGACCATCAACACACTCCCCTCTTCCCATCCCATCAATCATCACCAGATCTTCAATAAAGGTAAGTGTCATGTAACTGTGCATGTCTTCTTCAGTTTGTGTGTACTAAAATTAATATTTTATGTGTTAAATTTTTTTTTTCAATACTTTTGAGTGTCTTGCACGGATTAATTTGATTTTCATTATTTCTTATGGGGAAAATTAACTTGACTAACAATTATTTTGACTAACGATGAGCTCTCAGGAACGGATTAATAGTGTTAGTCGAGGGTCCACTGTATAACCGGAAATAATCTAACTCTGTAGACTCATTCCTGATAGGACATTCTGGGAGGACGCCACTTCCACTGGCATCAAAATCGAGAAATGTGGGATTAATGTTGTACTTTCTGTCCAGTTCCATTCAAGGTCTGATGGTGCAGGGTGGACCTGGGGCATGGGGTGTGGGGGAGCAGGAGAGGTACTGGAGTGGAGGCAGTACATGGTTGAGGGGATGCAGGGGGCTTGCCTGCCTTCCGTGCAATGCGGCCCAGGCACCATGCCACCCACCACCACCACTTCTTCTTCTTCTATCCCGGCATATTCTCCTTCATGATCAGTATCAATATCAGTGGCCAAGGTTTTTGATCATGACCTCTCACAACCCTTCGGGATTGCATATGGCACATTGCCTGAAGGTAGGCAGTAATGCCTAAAGGTATGCTTCACTGGGGAATAATGTACATCACTGTCACTCAAATCTCCTAAGAGCATAAAATCAATCTCATCATCACTTATAAGGCTTTCACTATCATCATCACCAAAACTGCGAGAAAATTATAATTTCCTCTTGAGTCATTCCATGTCAAGTGATTTTAGAAAAGTGCCCCACCTCACTTTCATGGATTTTGATTAAACTTGGTGTACTGAATCTTATGTGTCTCAAGCTAAGTTTGGTAAAGTCTTAGATCTGTCAGTGAGGTGGTTGCTGAGATAGAACCCTTTGTTTGACACCATGCGATGACCACACACCGTAACCCTACAAAATTTCGGCAATTTTGAATCAAAATAATTTCTGACTTTACCAAAATAAATGAAACTTTGCTCTCTTATACAACTTCTTATGCTTAATCCAATGTAACTGTTATGGATTTACACTTGTTTTAAATTTACATTCTGAGCCTCAAAGTGGGGCAAAAATATTAGTGTGTCAAAAATGTCTAAGTTTAGCCTTTTTTTTATTATTATCACACTGGCCGATTCCCACCAAGGCAGGGTGGCCCGAAAAAGAAAATTTTTCACCATCATTCACTCCATCACTGTCTTGCCAGAAGGGTGCTTTACACTACAGTTTTTAAACTGCAACATTAACACTCCTCCTTCAGAGTGCAGGCACTGTACTTCCCATCTCCAGGACTCAAGTCCGGCCTGCCGGTTTCCCTGAACCCCTTCATAAATGTTACTTTGCTCACACTCCAACAGCACGTCAAGTATTAAAAACCATTTGTCTCCATTCACTTCTATCAAACACACTCATGCATGCCCGCAGGAAGTCCAAGCCCCTCGCACACTAAACCTCCTTTACCCCTCCCTCCAACCTTTCCTAGGCCAACCCCTACCCCGCCTTCCTTCCACTACGGACTGATACACTCTTGAAGTCATTCTGTTTCGCTCCATTCACTCTACATGTCCGAACCACCTCAACAACCCTTCCTCAGCCCTCTGGACAACAGTTTTGGTAATCCTGCACCTCCTCCTAACTTCCAAACTACGAATTCTCTGCATTATATTCACACCACACATTGCCCTCAGACATGACATCTCTACTGCCTCCAACCTTCTCCTCGCTGCAACATTCATCACCCATGCTTCACACCCATATAAGAGCATTGGTAAAACTATACTCTCATACATTCCCCTCTTTGCCTCCAAGAACAAAGTTCTTTGTCTCCAAAGACTCCTAAGTGCACCGCTCATCCTTTTCCCCTCATCAATTCTATGATTCACCTCATCTTTCATAGACCCATCCGCTGACACGTCCACTCCCAAATATCTGAATACATTCACCTCCTCCATACTCTCTCCCTCCAATCTGATATCCAATCTTTCATCACCTAATCTTTTTGTTATCCTTATAACCTTACTCTTTCCTGTATTCACTTTTACTTTTCTTCTTTTGCATACCCTACCAAATTCATCCACCAATCTCTGCAACTTCTCTTCAGAATCTCCCAAGAGCACAGTGTCATCACAGAGCAACTGTGACAACTCCCACTTTATGTGTGATTCTTTATCTTTTAACTCCACACCTCTTGCCTAGACCCTCGCATTTACTTCTCTTACAACCCCATCTATAAATATATTAAACAACCATGGTGACATCACATATCCTTGTCTAAGGCCTACTTTTACTGGGAAATAATCTCCCTCTTTCCTACATACTCTAACTTGAGCCTCACTATCCTCGTAAAAACTCTTCACTGCTTTCAGTAACCTACCTCCTACACCATACACCTGCAACATCTGCCACATTGCCCCCCCTATCCACCCTGTCATACGCCTTTTCCAAATCCATAAATGCCACAAAAATCTCTTTAGCCTTATCTAAATACTGTTCACATATATGTTTCACTGTAAACACCTGATCTACACATCCCCTACCTTTCCTAAAGCCTCCTTGTTCATCTGCTATCCTATTCTCCATCTTTTAATTCTTTCAATAATAACTCTACCATACACTTTACCAGGTATACTCAACAGACTTATCCCCCTATAATTTTTGCACTCTCTTTTGTCCCCTTTGCCTTTTTACAAAGGAACTATGCATGCTCTCTACCAATCCCTAGGTACCTTACCCTCTTCCATACATTTATTAAATAGTTGCACCAACCACTCCAAAACTATATCCCCACCTGCTTTTAACATTTCTATCTTTATCCCATCAATCCCGGCTGCCTTACCCCCTTTCATTTTACCTACTGCCTCACGAACTTCCCACACACTCACAACTGGCTCTTCCTCACTCCTACAAGATGTTATTCCTCCTTGCCCTTTACACGAAATCACAGCTTCCCTATCTTCATCAACATTTAACAATTCCTCAAAATATTCCCTCCATCTTCCCAATACCTCTAACTCTCCATTTAATAACTCTCCTCTCCTATTTTTAACTGACAAATCCATTTGTTCTTTAGGCTTCATTAACTTGTTAATCTCATTCCAAAACTTTTTCTTATTTTCAACAAAATTTGTTGGTAACATCTCATCGACTCTCTCATTTGCTCTCTTTTTACATTGCTTCACCACTCTCTTAACCTCTCTCTTTTTCTCCATATACTCTTCCCTCCTTGCATCACTTCTACTTTGTAAAAACTTCTCATATGGTAACTTTTTCTCCCTTACTACTCTCTTTACATCATCATTCCACCAATCGCTCCTCTTCCCTCCTGCACCCACTTTCCTGTAACCACAAACTTCTGCTGAACACTCTAACACTACATTTTTAAACCTACCCGTACCTCTTTGACCCCATTGCCTATGCTCTCATTAGCCCATCTATCCTGCAATAGCTGTTTATGTATTACCCTAACTGCCTTCTCTTTTAGTTTATAAACCTTCACCTCTCTCTTCCCTGATGCTTCTCTTCTCCTTGTATCCCATCTACCTTTTACTCTTAGTGTATATCTGTGGCCCCTCTATAAACATGTACATCCTGAAGTCTATTCAACAGTCTTTTATCTACCAATACATAATCCAACAAACTACTGTCATTTTGCCCTACATCATATCTTGTATACTTATTTATCGTCTTTTTCTTAAAATATGTATTACCTATAACTAAACCTCTTTCTATACAAAGTTCAATCAATGGGCTCCCATTATCATTTACACCTGGCACCCCAAACTTTCCTACCACACCCTCTCTAAAAGTTTCTCCTACTTAAGCATTCAGGTCCCCTACCACAATTACTCTGTCACTTGGTTCAAAGGTTCCTATACATTCACTTAACATCTCCCAAAATCTCTCTCTCTCCTCTACATTCCTCTCTTCTCCAGGTGCATACACGCTTGTTATGACCCACTTTTCACATCCAACCTTTACTTTAATCCACATAATCCTTGAATTTACACATTCATATTCTCTTTTCTCCTTCCATAACTGATCCTTCAACATTAGTGCTACCCCTTCCTTAGCTCTAACTCTCTCAGATACTCCAGATTTAATCCCATTTATTTTCCCCCACCGAAACTCCCCTACCCCCTTCAGCTTTGTTTCGCTTAGGGCCAGGACATCCAACTTCTTTTCATTCATAACATCAGCAATCATCTGTTTTTTGTCATCCGCACTACATCCATGCACATTCAAGCATCCCAGTTTTATGAAGTTTTTCTTCTTCTCTTTTCTAGTAAATGTCTACAGGAGAAGGGGTTACTAGCCCATCGCTCCTGGCATTTTAGTCGCCTCATACGACACGCATGGCTTACGGAGGAAAGATTCTTTTCCACTTCCCCATGGACAATAGAAGAAATAAGAACAAGAGCCATTTAGAAAAAGGAGAAAAACCTTTATGTATGTATATATATATATATGCATGTGCGTGTCTGTGAAATGTGACCAAAGTGTTAGTAGGAGTAGCAAGATATCCCTGTTATCTAGCGTGTTTATGAGACAGAAAAAGACACCAGTAATCCTACCATCATGCAAAACAGCTACAGGTTTCTGTTTCACAGTCATCTGGCAGGACGGTAGTACTTCCCTGGGTGGTTGCTGTCTACCAACCTACTACCTAAAAGTTTAGCCTTCTCATATAATACTAAAGATATCCCAATGAAATTTTGTTTACTATTTTTGAACATAACCTTGTTTACAAGTACAGGTCGCGATCACTATCAGTTTTCCGGTTCCATCAGTAATCTGGCACTAATTTCGGCTAACATAATTTTAAATTTCATCATTATACTGACTCAAATTTCATCATTATACTGACTCAAATTTCATCATTAAACTGACTCAGAAATTGTGTAGATGGTTGTAAATCCACAGCAGCAAGCCAGTGGAGGAGAAAGCAGTGATGAAAATGAGGAAGATGCAGCAGAAAGTCTCTCTATTGATAGGTTAATTAAGTGTATTCTAACCTAACCACTCTGAAACCAGGCAAACTCAATAATCTGGCACACTACAGGTCCCAATGATGCCAGATTAGTGATGGCCAATGTGTATATAGTTTCAACTTGGGAGAATGTTTCATTCCTTTTAAATTTAAATTTACAAAATTTTTCAAAAAATTATAAAATGTGGTATTTCCAATGAACTTTTTGCAAAAAAGAGTTACCTTGAAATATTTTCAAACTGTGTCCATTAGAAAGAGCATGCTTTAAATCATCTAAAAGAGTTGCTTTAGTTTTTCACCATACTCATATAATGCTCAAAAAATATAGAGTCAAAATTCAACATGTTACTGGAGCTTCAGTGCTCTTTGAAAATCCACAGCATGGTAAACATTTTAAGCTGGACATGTCATGTGATCATTTTTTCAGCACTCTTTATGCAATAAGCATAGAAGTATTTGATTTCATTGATCCATGGTGGCATTTCCACTACTGGTTCAATCAGTTTGAACCAGCTACCCCATTGCCATAGAGGTCACGCCTGATAGCCGTGCAATCGCAGCTAGGGGTGGGTTTCTTTGTTCAGGTTCCCAAACTGCAGTCTTGGTTTCTTTATTGAGGTTCGAAAGCCTTGATGGGCTATCTGTTTGGTTTCCAAGTCAATAACAGGGTTGCTTAGTCTAGGTTGCCAAGCCTACAGTGGGTATCTTCAGTTGGTTCCCAAGCCAAAATACCTTGTTCTTTCTTGATTTTTCTGGTCGCCTTCACTATATGCTCTGAAACTCTAAACTCCAACACTAGCTTCAATAGACCAATGTTTTTGGAGCCAAAGTAAATTTTTTAACTTTTTTGGGTCTGTTGAATATTTAAATTTTCTTCTTCATTTCTTCAATCAGAGAGATGTAGTCTTCACATAAGCTGCATTCTGTCATCTGCCTAGATGGTCTAACATTCTGAACATGGAGTCTGGCAGTGGCAGTGATCTTTTACGTTATCACATTTTGCACTTGTTCAATTTTTTTTGTTTTGTATAGCCTACGTTATCTCTACTGCTCACTTTCGGAAATTTCAAGGGTGATTCATCCGAGGTAAACAACCTTTTATTAACTGTGGCAAACTTGTCCATATCAAAATCATCCAATGATGAGGATGAAGCAATTGAAGTCTCCACTATTCGAGCATAAGCTTTACACTTAGAACAAATTTTGAGACCTGGTTTGCTTTTGCTGTTTGTCAAACAATTCAGTTTGTCAGCCATTTCAAGATCAACATTCAAAAATCCTGTTGTAAAAATCCTGATGTAAACAAATTTAGTCATAGTCCCTAAGATTTACTTCTGATCATCGAATAAGTAGTGTTTTGTAGTCTGTGGATGAGTCTTGTACTGATTTAAATCCAACTTTCTTACAGTAAAATAAACCATGACATGATGACAGTTTTTCTCTTCCACTGATGCATGTTGTGGGACCACTGTTACTGGCAGATTCCATAGTCTCCAGACTAGAAATTTGCTATCAAATTGTCTGTATAATTAATTTACCTAAACAGATAAAACATAGTCTTTTAGAAAATGAATAATAACACATTAGAAGAGCTTCATTTATCAGCATACTATACTACAGGAGGCCCTCAACATTTGCGAGAGTTAGGGGATCAAGAACCTCACGGATCTTGAATATTCGTGAAAGTTTGGTGTGCAAATATATTGTAGGGAAATATAATAACAGCATTTACTTAGCCTAACAGTACTGCTTCCCTAACCTATTGAACCACAAACAATCATAAAACACATGAAAACATTGCAAAATTTTGTATATACAGTAGGGCCCCGCTTTACGGCGTTTCACTTTACGGCGTTCCGCTAATACGGTCATTTCAAATTATGACCAAAACTCGCTATACGGTTCCCCCCACCTGACTTTCTAATGCGGTCACCGTGCCCCACCCTGTTTGTTTACATTCTCAGTGAGCTCAGTAAGCACTAAGTCTCTCCATTTTGTCTGGAAACTCCAAAATTTCAAATGTTTTTAAAAGTTATTTCATATTTTATATATACTCTGATAATTATACTTATGTATACCTGTACCTAAATAAACTTACATACTGTGCTGGCGTGCAGGTACACATTAAAATCGGTAAGTGTCTTATGTCTCCAGACGTCATATTAGTAATGATAATAATCATTGAGTCATTTAAATGTCGTATATTACGTTAATATACACATTTTCATTAATCCATCTATGATATTTTTTCAAAATTATATAATAAACACGATGCATAACATATAAATAAGATAAATACACCCCACAGTAGAATAAATAAACATAAATGTGAGATGTGGTAGCAGACGACTTGCACAAGTGACGCCATATTAGAAATGATAATAATAACAATACTCACCGAGTCTCATTAAATGTCGTATATTACGTTAATATACACATTTTCATTAATCCATCCATGATATTTTTTTCAAAATTATATAATAAACACGATACATAACATAAAAAGATGATAAATACACCCCACAATAGAATAAATAAACATAAATATAAGATGTGGGAGCCAGATAACTTGTACAAGTGACGGCAAGAATAACATTTTCTCTAATCTAACATAAGAGAAAATGTGTTACTGGGGGTAACTAGAAAATTATTCCTTTCGTATGTAAGTTTATTCAGGTATACACAAATACAGTTACATAGATTATCATACATAACAAATGTGTAGAGAACCTAGGATAACCCAAAAAAGTCAGTGTGACTTATTTCCATTGCCTTCACTCAGAGCATCATTTCTTCTCAAAATGATGTTACATGAGAATGGGAGTGTTCTTCTTTATTAATTCTACCATATCAATGTAGAGACAACCTGTACACAATGTAACTTGTACACAAACCAGACGTGTACACTGTTTGTTTACAAAACTTACGTTCGCCTGGTTTGTTTACTTAACTCTGCGCCTGTCCCCTCTCATGTACTCATTCTTTCTCTCTCTCATTTATTCGTTTTATCTCATTTACTTACTCCTGACCCTACATTAAGACTACAAATATTTTAAGGTAAGTAATGAGTGAACTGTATATACATTTTATTGCTCTGGGATGCTTAAATATCATAGAATAGTATGTGTGGGTGGGTTGGCCTGGTATGGTAGCCCGGCTGACTACCATACATACCACACTTGATTTCTTACAATAAATACTACTTGTCTCACCCTAGATTAAGACTATAAATATTTTAAGGTAAGTAATGAGTGCACTATGTGTGTATTGTACTTTTTTATTGTTTTTTGATGCCTGGTTCTATTGCTAACTTAATATATGTTAGTGTAAACTTGTTATCTAGTGTTTGTATGCATTTATAAGTGGAAAAAAAGGGTGTTCCACTTTACGGCGGTTTCCGCTTTACGGCGGTAGCCTGGAACCTAACGTGCCGTATAAGTGGGGCCCTGCTGTACATATTATGGTTTAATAACAATGAACTAACATAACACTCACCACTCATAAGGTTAGGCAGATGTACTCTGACGACTTGTCATGATGATGACATTGACGATGATGATAGCCATGCAGTAGGGATGCGGTGGGTAGCATTTAACCATACTTTTTTCCCGCATTTGTTTGGTAAATATGATTGGGCGATTGGGTTATCCACGAATGTTCGAAGCTCACGAAAGTGGAGCTCGCGAAGGTGGAGGGCTAGCTGTAATATGATATTACATCAACATAAAGTAACCTGATGAACCTTGACCCTTATTTTTTGGGCATTATATAGATGCAATGAAAAACTACAGCGGGTTTTTTAGATGGTTTAAAACATTCTCTTTTTACTGGATGCAGTTTGAAAAAGTATCAAGATGACTTTTTTGCAAAAGCTCTTTAAATATACACTATTTTCTACTTTTTTGAAAAATTGCAAAAATTTTAATTTAAAGGGAAGGAAATATTCTCCCAAGTTGAAACCATATATTTGTAAGTCCATAATAATTCCATTGGATTAAGCATAAGAAGTTGTGCAAGATAGATCTAAAACTTTACCAAAGTCAGTTTGGGACAAGATGGATCCAGCACACCAAGTTTCATCAAAATCCATGATGGTGGGGTGGGGAGCCCTGGTTCCCTTGACATAGAATGACCTGCTTGCGTAGTTGCCTCTGAGTGGTAACACTGATAGCAAATTCCCACTCCTGCCAGCATACTCCACCAATTTTCAAAAGTCTGAATCTGCTCATCATTAACCCTTTCAGGGTCCTTGCAGTAGATCTACGGCTTTACATTGAGGGTCCAAACCGTAGATCTACGCCATGAGCTCAGCTTATTCTGATAAGCTGTGAGTGGTAAATTTGGGCCTAGATATGAGAGAAAACATCTATGTGGTATGTGTGCACCACATAAAACAAATCCTGCAGCACACAGTGCATGAGAGAAAAAAAACTGAGACCGTAATTTTTTATTAAAACAGCGACTTTGTAGTGTTTTTTTTTTGTATGTTTTTTATAGTTGTATTTGCGATTTCTTGGTCTCATTTGATAGAATGGAAGATATATTACAGAAATAGAGATGATGTTGATTGGTTTTAGTACTGGAAATGGCTTGAAACTGAGCTCAAAGTAGCGGAAATGTTAAATTTTTGCCGATGTTCAAGAGTAAACAAATGACCTCACACATCTAATACACGTCAGCTGGTGGGTCTAATGTACATTCACAAATGTACTGATATTATTTATACAATTTTTACAATATTGCATAACAGTAAATCTTCTATTTTTTTATTTGAATTAAAATTCATTATATGAATTAAAAATCAAAATGGAATTCATTTTTAAAGCCTGAAAATGTAACTAATGAACAGAGAAAATGTTTGTTTAGTGCCAGGAATGTCTGCATTGTTTATTCTGGACCTTGTTTTGAAACTGGAATATTTTGAACTTTGCACTAAATTGGCCAAATTACCAATTTCCAATCACTTTATTTTGTAGTTGAAACAGCCGAGTTGGTGATTTCTTGTGCTCAGTCGATAGAATAGAAGCAATACTAATGAAATAGCTAAGAATTTGATTGACTGGAATAAGGTAATTGGCCTAAAATGGGAGTCAAAGTCAGCAAAATCGCCAATGCGTAAATATCACTGACACATCAAAATTCGCGAGAGCATAATTTTGTCAATTTTTCATCAAATTTTGTACTTTTTGTTTTATTACCTTCAGAATAAGATTCTCTACTATTTCATAAGAAAATTTTTTTTTGTTTTTTTTGGAAAATTCTTGGATACTGATGTGCACTTTGAAATTTGGCCTCTGGACCCTGAAAGGGTTAAGAACATCCATACTTATTCATGTGCCTACTACATACACAGAACAATACATGCAAATATAAACCCTCCACTCAAACTTCTCCTCACCAACCTAAACAGGACACATGACCACAACACAAGACAGATCTCTTTTTGATATACAGTAGGGCCCCGCACTTTATGGCATTTCGTCTTACGGCATTCCGCTAATATGGCAATGTCAAATTATGACCAAAATTTGCTATACAGCAAGCGGCCTTTCAAATACGGCACCCCCCACCCGGTTTGTTTACATTCTCCATGACATCTATTATGTCAGGAAATTTTCCAAAATTTCAAGTGTTTTAAAGTTACTGCATATTTTATATGTACTCTGATGATTAACACTGTTACCTGTACCTAAAATACTTACACACTGTGCGGGTTGCAGGACACTTAAAATCGTAAGTCTCCTCTACTCATGATGCCAATACATGTAATAATAAAACTCTTGGACAACTAAATGTCTTTTTTTCATTAATATAGGATTTTATTAACCCATCTATGACCTTTCCCCAAAATTATATATGAAACCTTTTTCTACAATAAACATGAACATACACCACAGAAAAAAAATTGACGTAAATATAGATTTGTTTACAAAGCACTGTGTAGGTAGTGTGGGAAGAATTACGTTTTTTTTATAAAGGGGGAAAACAGTAGAAAAATATTCTTTTTCGTATGTCTTTACTCATAATAGCAACCCCGACCCTTGGGGTTTTTAGTGCTTTTTATATAATAATATTATATTTTTATTATTATTTCTTCATTCACCTCAAAAAAGTGTGTTGCGTTAGTTATTCTGTACTAACTTTTACAACTTTTACACAAAGTAAGTGTATTTTTTTTGTGAGGTAATTATTTTATAAAAAAAAAATATTGAGGTAAAAGTTTACAAACTCTTAAAAAGTACATGATTGAATTAAAAGTAAAACATTAATACGCATTTATTTCCCTGACCAAGTGATCGCCCCCCTACCTGTTCATTCTACCATTCTCTGTTCGTTTTCTCTTTGGAACTAGTTGGGTCCTTGAGATGGGGTCTAAGGTTTGCTGTATAAAAGAGGAGTTTAAGCCATTTCTTTAAGTGCCAAATTTTGAGGATGATGGTGTGCCATCCTGATTTTATTCAATAAAAACCCCTGCCCCCCACCTTTCACACATTAATATTAATATTTTAAGGTAATAATAAGTTACCTTTTGTATCTTTCCTTTTTTTGTGCTTTTATTTTTCCATTCTATTTCTAACTTTAAATAAGTTAGTGTAACTTTTGTCGGCTTTATTGCATATTTTTATGTCTTGAAATAAAATTGTGGACCTGTTTAGCCGGGGGGAGGGCAAACTTACGTTTTCTTGCCACCATCAAAAAAAAACGTGTAAAATCTGCGTTTGGGGCCCAGCCACTCCCCCCCCGCTTTTGTTTACAATTTTTTGGCTGAATTTTCATTTCTTCTCTTTCGTTTTTGATGGGATCTAAAGGGATTTTTAGAAAAGATTAAATCAGTGAACAAGGAATCATGTAATAATATGGCTCTGGGGCCCCAGTGTAGGAGCCGATGGTTAGCCCAGGCGGGCTAACCTATGGCTACCTACACGACTTCCACAAATAAATAACTCACCTCTCTTCCATATTAAGACTACACATATTTTAAAGTAAATAATGAGTGGACTGTATGTGTATTTTACCTCCTGGGAAGTTTTAAAAACATATATTAAGATGAGACGGGGGCCGTTCCTACAGGGGATCCCGGGCACCAACCTGGGTCCAAACCCTGGGACTTCCCTTTTCCAAGGGGCTCCTAAGGGGCTAAAACTGGAAATTTAACCTAGGGGTATCATGGGAAACCCCTTTTTAAAAAAAAAACCCTTTTCCCCTCAAAATTAAAATATTTAAATAAAATAATTATTGTGTATTTTTTTTTTGTGTTTTTTAATCCTTCTATTCTAACTTTAATATAATTTTAAAGTAAACTTTTGTCTGGGATTTTATTTTTAAAGGAAAAAAAAATGGTGTTTGCCGGGGGGTTTTTTTTCCGGGGCCCGCCCGGAAACCCCCCCGATTGTGGGGGCCCCCTTCCCCCTGTTTTTAAAATTTTAAAAATCTTCAATAAACCCCCAAAAAAGGAAAAAAATATTAAATACCCCGTTTAAAAAGTTTAAGATTTTAAACCCCCCAAAAGTATTAGGGGGGGGTAAAAAAACCTTAAAGCCCCCAAAAATTAACAATCACTTTTCCTTTTTTCCATTTTTAAAAAAATTTAATTATTTTTTTTTTTTTCCGAAGTTTAATAAGGGGGCCCCCGGGCATTTACCCCCTGGGCCCACGCCAAAAATTTGAAAACCCACTTTTCCCCCTGTAATGGGTAAATTTAACCTGCCCCCAAAATTAAAAAAAAAAATTAAATTTTTTTTAAAATTTAAAAAATTTTTTTTTTTTTTTTTAAATTTATTTTATTTAAAAAATTTTTAAATTTTTTTTTTTTTTTTTTTTTTTTAAAATTTTTTTTTTTTTTTTTTTTTAACCCCCAAAAATTTAAGAAAGGAAAAAAAACCCCCCCAAAAACTCCCCAACCCTTTCCCGCCCCCAAAAATTTTTAAAAAGGGGGGTAAACATTGAAAAATCCTTCCAAAAAGGGGACAAACCTTTTTAAAAACCCCCCCATTTTCCCTAAAATTTAAAAAGGGGGGGGGAAAAGGGAAAAGAAATTTTTTTTAAAAAAATGTAAACTTTGCCTTTTTAAGGGCAAAAATGGAAAAAAATTTCTGCCTTCCGGCGATGTCTGCTTTCCGGCGACAGCCTGGAACCTAACCCGCCATATAAGTGGGGCCCTCCTGTACCTCATGTCCATATCACACTGTGTAAAAACTCTATGCACATAAAGGGCCCCAAAATATGGAATTCATTACCAGAAGATATTAAAGTAACCCAGTCTGAAAATCAGTTTAAGACTCTTCTCAGAAGCCACTTAATCACCCTAGACTAAATGCTAAATACTCGGTACACACATACTCACTTATGTACTCCCACATCATAACTTCAACAATCACTTTGAACCTTTTATCCATTGTTGACAGGAATATAATTGAATCATTTTTTTCACAAGAAGCATTTCCGAATACAGTGGACCCCCGGTTTGCGATATTAATCCGTTCCTGAGAGCTCATCGTAAACCAAAATTATCGAAAAGCAAATCAATTTTCCCCATAAGAAATAATGGAAATCAAATTAATCCATGCAAGTCACCCAAAAGTATGAAAAAAAAATTTTACCACATGAAATATTAAGTTTAATGCACACAAACTGAAGAAGACATGCACAGTTTGAAGTACTCTACTAACAATAGAATACATGACACTTACCTTTAATGAAGATCTGGTGATGATTGATGGGATGGGAGGAGGGGAGAGTGTCGAACTTATTGTTTAGAAGGGGAATCCCCTTCCATTAGGACTTGAGGTAGCAAGTCCTTTTCCGGGGTTACTTCCCTTCTTCTTTTAATGCCACTAGGACCAGCTTGAGAGTCACTGGACTTCTGTTGCACAACATATCTCTCCATAGAGGCCTGTACCTCTCGTTCCTTTATGACTTTCCTAAAGTGGTTCACAACATTGTACACAAATAACCTGCACATAAAAGAGAGAAGCTTACAACGACGTTTCGGTCCAACTTGGACCATTGACAAAGTCACACTAACAGAGGTGGAGCAGGACGGCTATATATAGGCAGGAAGAGGTGGAGGTAGTAGTAGTAGTAGTAGTAGTACAAGAATTGTATATAATACCGACAGGATGAAATGACAAATGCACAACACCCGGGCATCCCCACCGTAGACGTTTCGCCATCCAGCCAGCCACTGGATGGCGAAACGTCCACAACAAAGACAACCAGACGCCGCACATGTGTCTTAATTTCATCAGTAGTTGTAGAGAAGAAGAAGAGGTAGTAGTAGTGGTAGTGGTAGAAGTGGGAAATAAGGAAGACGAGCCAGTCAAATACAAAGGAAGGGGAGCACTGCAAGAGAGCTAGAAACCCACAGAGGGAGAGCAAGCGCACCGAGGTGCGTGAAAGGGGAAGTGGTGAAATAAAATAAAGAAGGAACAGAAACACGAGACAGGAGAGAGAAAGACAACCCAGAGGAGAAAAGGAGAGAGGAAAGGGGAAGAGGAAGAAGAAAAAGAAGAAGAAGAAGAAGAAGAAGAAGAAGAAGAAAAAAATGAGGATTCAGGTTAAGTCACGGGTGTTCTGAAGTTTGGAGCATTTTACAATGTAGTGGGAGAGGAGGGCATCTACAGAGATGAAGCCAGGGCTAAGGTTCATACAAGGAAAGTTGTGTATAAGAGAGGATTCAACTAAACGGCGACTGTTCGAGTTGGAAGTAGGGAAGACAGTTTTAGCAGAAGACCAGTCAATAGGATGGCTATGATCTCTGACGTGACAGAAAAGAGCATTGTTAGTGTCGGCAAGCCTAACACTATTTTTGTGCTCCCTAAGTCTGTCAGAAAGAGATTGACCAGTTTCTCCAAAGTATTGAAGAGGACAGAGGAGCAAGAAATAGAGTAGACACCAGGAACATCTGTAGAGGGAGGAGAGGTATGAACGAGATTAGTGCGAAGAGTGTTAGTCTGGCGGAAGGTAAGCTTGATGTCTAAGGGACGGAGAGAATTGTTGAGATTAGAAAGACCGGAAATGTAGGGAAGGCAGAGATAGAAGAGTTCCCATGAGTAGAGAGTTTGGGAGAGAAAATTGCGTTTAGCACGTGAGAGGGCAGAGTCTATGAAATGGGAAGGGTAGCCAAGACGGGAGAACGAATTATGAAGAGTGGAAATTTCTGCTGGAAGGAACTGAGGATCACAGATGCGGAGGGCACGGAGAAAGAGGGAGATAAGAACACTTTTCTTGACAGGGGAAGCATGATAGGAAAAGTAGTGAATGTACATGCCACTGTGCATAGGTTTACGGTAAACGGAAAAGGAAAAACCTGTACCTTTCACGCACCTCGGTGCGCTTGCTCTCCCTCTGTGGGTTTCTAGCTCTCTTGCAGTGCTCCCCTTCCTTTGTATTTGACTGGCTCGTCTTCCTTATTTCCCACTTCTACCACTACCACTACTACTACCTCTTCTTCTTCTCTACAACTACTGATGAAATTAAGACACATGTGCGGCGTCTGGTTGTCTTTGTTGTGGACGTTTCGCCATCCAGTGGCTGGCTGGATGGCGAAACGTCTACGGTGGGGATGCCCGGGTGTTGTGCATGTGTCATTTCATCCTGTCGGTATTATATACAATTCTTGTACTACTACTACTACTACTACCTCCACCTCTTCCTGCCTATATATAGCCGTCCTGCTCCACCTCTGTTAGTGTGACTTTGTCAATGGTCCAAGTCGGACCGAAACGTCGTCATAAGCTTCTCTCTTTTATGTGCGGGTTATTTGTGTATCGTTCCAGTCACGGTATTGTGCCTTTTTGTTATTTATTCACAACATTGTCATTGTACAGGTTGCCAACATGGCTTGTAGTAGCTGTCTGAGAGTGATTTTCATCAAAAAAGGTTTGCACTTCAAGCCACTTTGCACACATTTCCTTAATCTTAGAAGTAGGCAACTTCTTCATTTTCTCTATCCCCTCCTCTGGAGCAGTTTCCTCAGGTCTGGCCCCTTGCTGTTGAAGATGATCTAGCAGCTCATTTGTGGTTAGTTCGTCATTGTCCTCCTCCACCAACTCTTCCATATCCTCCCCACTAACCTCCAACCCCAAGGACTTCCCCAATGCCACAATGGATTCCTCAACTGGCATAGGATTCCCAGGGTTGGCCTCAAACCCTTCAAAATCCCTTTTGTCTACACATTCTGGCCACAGTTTTTTCCAAGCAGAGTTCAAGGTCCTCTTAGTCACTCCCTCCCAAGCGTTACCTATAAGGTTTACACAATTGAGGATATTACAGTGATCCTTCCAAAACTCTTTTAGAGTCAATTGAGTTTCTGTGGTCACTTCAAAGCACCTTTCAAACATAGCTTTTGTGTACAGTTTCTTGAAGTTCGAAATAACCTGCTGGTCCATGGGCTGCAGGAGAGGAGTGGTATTAGGAGGCAAAAACTTGACCTTAACCCTTTCAGGGTCCGTCCCGTAGATCTACGGCTTTACAGTGAGTGTCCAAACCATAGATCTATGCCAAAATTCTAGCGCCGTCAAATTTAGCGCGAAAGCGCTCATAGGCCTACATGTGAGAGAATGGGTCTGCGCTGTGGGTGTGCGCCATAAACAAAAAATCTAGGTGCCTGCATAGCATTGTGGGAACGCCGGCTCAGTCACCCTTGTTCACCATGCCTCGTCGCAAGTCGGCTCTCACTCCCCGGAAAATTGGGACTCTCCTCTTCCTGTCTGATAGTTCTGACACTGATGGAAGTGGAAATGAAGACGAATACTACGGCTTTGATAAGTTAGTGACTGAAAATAATGACCAGGATATCGATAATAGTGCAGAAAACCCCGACGATCCTCAACCTTCTACCTCTGGTGTGGGCACTCGTGACTCACGGTCGGGTGTTCCTAAACGTAAGAGAAAACTAATATTTTCGCATGGCCAGGCCTCTGACTTCAGTAATGACGATGATTCTGACGTGGATTGTGATTTTATTGCGCTCGTCGATCATTCGAGTAGTGATAGTGAGGAATCATATTCACCAGTGAAGCGTCGGTATGTTCGCTGCCGCATGCGCTCGGGTAGTGTACCCTATGCTGTGCCCAGGGGACGGAGTACATCCCGGAGTACATCCCGGAGTACATCCCGGAGTACATCCCGGAGTACATCCCATGGCCCTACACCCGTTTTAGGTAGTGATAGTGAGGATGATGTGGCTACACTTGGCATGGATGAGCCACAGGCATCAGTGGATGGTGTTAGTGGTGCTGGTGGTGGTAGTGGCACCGCCATGCGTGACTCACTGTGCCATGCGGGGACCCATGCTGCTGACTCGCAGTTCAAGGACAAAGCGGAGCGTCAGCCACCAGCCCGCCACAACCACAACCACCCGTACAACCAGCCTATGATGTCCAGTATCCACCAGAAAACCGTATGTGGGATTGGCAGCAAAATCCCAATTTTGTTCCCAAGCCTCACCACTTTGATGACTCTCAAAGTGGAATTCTACCTACCTGTCCCCTTGGAACCACGGCCAATGAACTGGAATTCTTTGAATTATTCTTTTGACCAGCCATTGATGGAATTATTGCCAGGGAAAGTAATAAGTATTTTCAGTACACCATGGCAAATACGATCTTATCACCACAGTCAAGACTACACTGGTGGAAAGAGACGACTGTTGCAGAAAAGTATTTGCTTTTTGCAACAATAATGCTTATGCCTCACGTCTATAAGCATAATATAAAAGTATACTGGTCCACAGATCGGCTAATTTCTACCCCGGTCTTCAGTGAAATAATACCAGTGAACAGGTTTATCTTACTCTTACGTATGTTGCACTTCTCTGACAAAACCAGGCCTGACAGAAGTGACAGGTTATACAAGATTAGAAATGTTTTCATGTATCTCAAACAAAAGTTCAGGATATACTTTTATCCATTCAAGAATCTTGTAATTGACGAGTCTTTGATTTTGTTCAAAGGTAGACTGTCATTCAAGCAGTATATACTGAGCAAGAGGAACCGCTTTGGTATAAAACTGTTTGTACTCTATGATTGTGACAGTGGCCCTGGTGTTGGATATTGTTGTATACACGGGTAGTAAAACATTGAAAGATACCAAGATTTATTGGGTATCTCAGGTGACGTAGTGAGAAACATGATGGCACCTTATCTTGGTAAGGGGCATACATTATATACCGATAACTGGTACACAAGCCCATTACTCAGTGATTTCATGCGAGTGAACAAGACAGATGTGTGTGGCACAGTGCGTTCTAATCGTAAACATATGCCCAGGCTCAACGCAGGTGTTCGTGGTGATGACGTGCAGGTGTTTACTGCCAATGACATCATGGCATTACAGTGGCATGACAAACGAGATGTCACATTGTTGACAACCATTCACCGTAATGAAATGCAAGACAGTGGCAAAGTTGATCGAGTGACTAATGAACGTATTCGAAAACCAGTGTCAGTGATTGATTATACACAAAACATGCGCTTGGTTGACAAGTGTGACATGCAGATTGGTTTTGTTGACTGTGTTCGTAAGAGTTACAAGTGGTACCTGGAGTTTACCTGGAGAGAGTTTCGGGGGTCAACGCCCCCGCGGCCCGGTCTGTGACCAGGCCTCCTGGTGGATCAGCGCCTGATCAACCAGGCTGTTGCTGCTGGCTGCACGCAAACCAACGTACGAGCCACAGCCCGGCTGATCAGGAACTGACTTTAGGTGCTTGTCCAGTGCCAGCTTGACGACTGCCAGGGGTCTGTTGGTAATCCCCCTTATGTGTGCTGGGAGGCAGTTGAACAGTCTTGGGCCCCTGACACTTATTGTATGGTCTCTTAACGTGCTAGTGACACCCCTGCTTTTCATTGGGGGATGGTGCATCGTCTGCCAAATCTTTTGCTTTCGTAGTGAGTGATTTTCGTGTGCAAGTTCGGTACTAGTCCCTCTAGGATTTTCCAGGTGTATATAATCATGTATCTCTCCCTCCTGCGTTCCAAGGAATACAGGTTTAGAAACCTCAAGCGCTCCCAGTAATTGAGGTGTTTTATCTCCGTTATGCGCGCCGTGAAAGTTCTCTGTACATTTTCTAGGTCGGCAATTTCACCTGCCTTGAAAGGTGCTGTTAGAGTGCAGCAATATTCCAGCCTAGATAGAACAAGTGACCTGAAGAGTGTCATCATGGGCTTGGCCTCCCTAGTTTTGAAGGTTCTCATTATCCATCCTGTCATTTTTCTAGCAGATGCGATTGATACAATGTTATGGTCCTTGAAGGTGAGATCCTCCGACATAATCACTCCCAGGTCTTTGACGTTGGTGTTTCGCTCTATTTTGTGGCCAGAATTTGTTTTGTACTCTGATGAAGATTTAATTTCCTCATGTTTACCATATCTGAGTACTAATTGAAATTTCTCATCGTTGAACTTCATATTGTTTTCTGCAGCCCACTGAAAGATTTGGTTGATGTCCGCCTGGAGCCTTGCAGTGTCTGCAATGGAAGACACTGTCATGCAGATTTGGGTGTCATCTGCAAAGGAAGACACGGTGCTGTGGCTGACATCCTTTTCTATGTCGGATATGAGGATGAGGAACAAGATGGGAGCTAGTACTGTGCCTTGTGGAACAGAGCTTTTCACCGTAGCTGCCTCGGACTTTACTCTGTTGACGACTACTCTCTGTGTTCTGTTAGTGAGGAAATTATAGATCCATCGACCGACTTTTCCTGTTATTCCTTTAGCGCGCATTTTGTGCGCTATTACGCCATGGTCACACTTGTCGAAGGCTTTTGCAAAGTCTGTATATATTACATCTGCATTCTTTTTGTCTTCTAGTGCATTTAGGACCTTGTCGTAGTGATCCAGTAATTGAGACAGACAGGAGCGACCTGTTCTAAACCCATATTGCCCTGGGTTGTGTAACTGATGGGTTTCTAGATGGGTGGTGATCTTGCTTCTTAGGACCCTTTCAAAGATTTTTATGATATGGGATGTTAGTGCTATTGGTCTGTAGTTCTTTGCTGTTGCTTTACTGCCCCCTTTGTGGAGTGGGGCTATGTCTGTTGTTTTTAGTAACTGAGGGACGACCCCCGTGTCCATGCTCCCTCTCCATAGGATGGAAAAGGCTCGTGATAGGGGCTTCTTGCAGTTCTTGATGAACACAGAGTTCCATGAGTCTGGCCCTGGGGCAGAGTGCATGGGCATGTCATTTATCGCCTGTTCGAAGTCATTTGGCGTCAGGATAACATCGGATAGGCTTGTGTTACATGAAACTTTTCTTCCATCTCATGGACATTTCAATGCTCAATGCATATAATATGTACCAAATAAAGACTGGTAACAGACCACCGTATGGTGAATTTTGTTTGTCTGTTGTCAGACAACTCATAATGAAGTACCAGGTAACAACACCTGCAATACAACATGGTCCTCGAATTCCTCAGGATATACCCAAGCGTTTGAGGAGAGAAGGTGATCATTTCATAATACAGCTTCCTTCAACTCAAAAGAAATTTGCTCAGAAGAGATGCATTGTCTGTGCACAAACGAAACGACAGCAACAAAGACGAAAAGACACTCGGTTTATGTGTGAGGAATGTAAGGTGCCTCTGTGCATCTAGGCTTTGAGGTTCCACTACTTGGACCTGTTGTAACAAGACTTTGTCGCCAATACAAAGAACGACTAAGAGCACTTAGAGTTGTGGCAGGGCTTCACCCCAGGTATGGTGCTAATGTTAAAATTGTGAAAATGATGTATCTTGCTTATATTAGATCATTGGTTGATTATGCTGCGCCACTACTTGCTCTTGTGTCTGACTGGAAGCTTGGAGGTCTGGAAAAACTGCAGAACGAAGCAATGAGGATCATCCTAGGATGCCCTCGTACTGCCAAAATTTTAAATATGCAAAAAGAACTTGATATTCCAAGCATCAGAGATCGTGTTACTGAAAGAAATATCCTAATTGGGGTTAATATGCTCAGGCAAGCTCATTCAAACCCCTGCACAGAAGCCCTCCAAACTTTCCTCAGCACTGGTGAACACTCCTCCAGATGGATCGAAAAGACTGGAACCGACCTCCGCATGAATCAGATACATGATCTATGTCAAGTAAGGCAACAGCGGCACTTCTCCGCTCCATGGAATATTACCCCATTCCAAACTACCATTCCTCCATTTCCCCCCAAACTACTTCTTAAATCACAACCAAAACTTAGCCTTGAAGCCAAACATAGGCCTTAAGCTGTATTGATAACTTAGTCACACAGCACACACTCTCGCAAATTATTTACGTTGATGGTTCTGTTCACCAATCCACTGGTGCGGCTGGTAGTGCTGCTGTTGTCGTACAGAGTGATGGCTCTCTTAAAGAAATTGGAGCACGCATCATAATTGGGCCTCTACCCTTCAGACAGAACTGTTTGCCATACTCCTTGCACTGAAATGCATCTATGTATCAAAGATTGACAGTTTAATTGTAACTGATTCTCTGTCATCCATAAATGCTCTCAACTCATTAAGCATAAATTGTGGCATGCTTGTGTCAGAAGCCAGATACAGGTATGGTAGGATTGTGGACAGTGGAGTCAGAGTGCACATGCTGTGGATTCCATCTCACATTGGTCTTCAGATGCATGATAGAACTGATAAATTGGCTAAGCTGTATGCTTTCAAAGAGGGAGTAGATTACAATCTTGGCTTGTCAGGTAGTAGTTTGAGAACAATAATACGAAAAGAACTTCAGCTGAATTTTATGGACTTAAGGCTCAGGGAGATTGACACCAGTGAGTCCATCTATCATCATTCTATCATGCAGGAGGAGCCACATGTCTATGGTGCATCCAACAAAATGAGCAGACTCTTGGATGTCACTACCGCCCGGCTCCGGCTGGGTTACAAGTATCTTTGGCAGGTTAAATCACCACCACCAGTTGTAGACCAAACGAAATGTAAACTTTGCCAGATGGATTATTGTCACACCCTGCGTCATTATGTACTGGAGTGCGATAAAAATAATGAATTTAGAAACAACTCACTCAGAAGTGTTCAAGAAATGGCTAAGTATTTTATCCACAGTGGTATATTACAGACCATTCTGGAGAAATACCCTGACTTTTGCTAGCTGTAAATAAAGCATTACCACATATGTGCATGTGTGTGTGTGTGTGTGTGTGTGTGTGTGGTGTGGTGTGTGTGTGTGTGGTGTGTGTGTGTGTGTGTGTGTTTGTGTTATGTGTGTGTGTGTGTGTGTGTGTGTGTGTGTGTGTGTGTGTGTGTGTGTGTGTGTGTGAGTATGAGTGTGTGTGTGTGTGTATGAGTGTGTGTGTGGTGTGTAATGAGTGTGTGTGCGTGTGTGTGTATGAGTTTGTGTATGTGTGTGTGTGTGTGTGTGTGTGTGTGTGTGTGTGTGTGTTTATGTGTGGTGTGTATGAATTTGTATGTGTGTGTGTGTGTGAGAGAGAGAGACTCAGCAATCACATTTGCACCAATAACTCACTACAGTTGTGACCGGGTGTGGAAAGTGTGAATTGCTCATTACTCTAAAATTTGTTCATGATTGCAGCCATGTATAAACTAAGAAACCATTCTTACAGTATTCATTACCTTTGTAACTTGTGAGTTCATTACCTTGTACCTAGTTCAGCCATCAAAACTTTGGAGCCCGGTCCCTGGACCCATTGTGTACCTCTGTAATCTGTAAATACCTTTGTAACTTGTCATGATTGTGACTAGACCTACCTGGAGTTCATTACCTTTGTAAATTGTGAGTTCATTACCTTTGTAAATTGTGAATTCATTACCTCTGTAACTTGCTCAGCTATCAAAACTTTGAGGTCCAGTCCCTGGACCCATTATGTACCTCTGTAATCTTTTGACTACCGCCCACAGGATGGGTATGGGGTGCATAATAAACATATTAAACTAACTAACTAACTCGGTGCATGGTGCCTTGTTTCAAGGAGTTCCACAAGCTCCAGCAGTTCTAAAACCATGTCCAGTGATTGTAAATATGTAAATATATGATAGAACATTAGTATTATACAATATTTGTGCATGTTTATTGTAATAAACAACAGTGGTAAACAATAATATGATAATAACTTTAGTGCGGTTATTGTGTTCAATACAGTGAGTTTATATATATCAATTATATACAGTATTGGTCTCTCAGGCCCCAAATGTTAGTAGGAATAGAAAAAAATTGGAAAAGAAAAGAAAAACAACTAAAACAACAAAATAATATAATACGCGTATGTGGAATTCGTCGATGTTGCCACCACCACATCATTTTCTATAAACTTCTTGGCACTGTATCTCGGTAAGTACTGATCAGATTCTTATTTTTTTTGTTTTATTACCTTCACAAAAATATGCTCTTTAATTCTGTAAGAAAAAATAATTTTTTTTTTTTTTCAAAATTTCTTGGACACTGGTGCGTGACTTCAGATTTTGGCCTTGGACCCTGAAAGGGTTAATGAAGCTCATGTCCCCAGAAAGTTGCTCTGCCAAGTCTGTAGGATGACCAGGGGCATTGTCTAATACCAGGAGGCACTTAAGGTCTAATTTTTTTTCAATTAGGAAATTTTTCACATTGGGGCAAATGCATGGTGTAACCAGTCATAGAAAAAGTCCCTAGTGACCCATGCCTTACTGTTTGCCCTCCACAGCACACACAAATTAGCCTTGAGGATATTCTTTTGCTTGAACGCTCTGGGAGTTTCTGTGTGATACACCAATAAAGGCTTCATTTGCAATCACCACTAGCATTGGCACACATCAGAAGAGTAAGCCTGTCCTTCATAGGTTTATGTCCTGGGAGTGCCTTTTCCTCCTGAGTAATGTAGGTCCTGCTTGGCAATTTCTTCCAAAACAGGCCTGTTTCTTCGCAATTAAACACTTGTTCAGGTTTCGAGTTTTCACTGTCTATGTAATCCTTGAATTCCTTCACATATTTTTCAGCTGCTTTTTGGTCCGAACTGGCAGCCTCACCATGCCTGATCACACTATGTATGCCACTACGCCTCTTAAATCTTTAAAACCAACCTTTGCTGGCCTTAAATTCACTCGCATCACCACTAGTTGCAGGCAATTTCTTTACCAAATCGTCATGCAACTGCCTAGCCTTTTCACAAATGATCGCTTGAGAGATGCTATCTCCTGCTATCTGTTTTTCATTTATCCACACCAGTAACAGTCTCTCAAAATCTTCTAACACTTGCGGTCGCTGTTTCATAATCACAGTTGCACCTTTTGCAACAACAGCTTCCTTGATTGCCATTTTCCTGGTCACTATAGTAGCGATGGTTGATTGGGGTTTTGTATACAACCTGGCCAGCTCAGACACACGCACTCCACTTTCATACTTTGCAATTATCTCTTTCTTCATTTCAATAGCCATTAGCACCCTTTTTCTCGAAGGGTTGGCACTAGAAGCTTTCTTGGGGCCCATGGTGACTTATTTTGCAGAAACAAGCACCAAAAACACAGTTATAATATGGAATGTACCGTATGTATCCTTAGATGTGAGCACACTGGCTGGCTTGTAAACACTGGCACACATGGGGCAGTTCAGGCCACATGTGGGCATGTCTTGGACGAATCGCGTATACCGGGTTTTTTAATGGGAACCGAGGCAAAATTTTTGCGCTAAAATGTATCAAATACTGGATTTATCGGATACCGATGCCATCGCATACCGGGGGTCCACTGTATATGAATATATCTTTTGTCTTATACAAATTTTGATTCATTTATAATTAATGATCTACTGTATAACTGAAATAATTACTATCCTACTGTAAGCCAATAATGTTAAGTTGGCCCATAATGCCTAAGCATAATAGAGGCTCTCTTTGCATTGCAACCCAATATTGTAAATACAAAATCTCAATGTACTGTTTGCAAAGACATAAAATAAATAAATAAATAAATACTGGCCACCCCAGAGGTGCTTGGCCGAGGGTCTGGTGTGGCAACACTGGCCACCCCAGTGAGGAAGAACCAGTTGTGAGTGTGGGGAAAGTGCATCGGGCAATGAGTAGAATGAAAGAGGGTAAAGCAGCTGGGATTGATGGGATGAAGATAGAAATGTTAAAAGCAGCTTTGGAGTGGTTAATGTTTTTATTTAATAAATGTATGGAAGAGAATAAGGTACCTAGGGATTGGCAGAGAGCATGCATAGTTCTTTTGTATAAAGGCAGAAGGAACAAAAGAGAGTGTAAAAATTGTAGGGGAAAATGTCTGTTGAGTAAACCTGGTAAAGTGTATGGTAGAGTCATTATTGATAGAATCATGAGTAAGGTGGAGAGCAGGATAGCAGATGAACAAGGAGGCTTTAGGAAATGTAGGGGGTGTGTAGACCAAGTGTTTGCAGTGAAAAACATAGGTGAACAGTAATTAGATAAGGGTTTTTGTGACATTTATGGATTTGGAAAAGGCATGTGATAAGGTGGATTGAGGGGCAATGCGGCAGATATTGCAAATATGTGGAATAGGAGATAGGTTATTGAAAGCAGTGGAAAGTTTTTACGAGGATAGTGAGGCTCAGGGTAAAGTATGTAGGCAAGAGGGGAATTATATCCCAGTAAAAGTAGGCCTTAGACAGGAATGTGTGTTGTCACCATGGTTGTTCAATATGTATTTATACATGGGGTAGTAAGAGAAGTGAATGCTCAGATGTTGGCAGGAGGTGTGGAGTTAACCCTTAAACTGTCCAAATGTAGATCTACATTTGCACGCGTAGCACTCTGAACGTAGATCTATGTTCGATTTTACATTATTTCTTATGTAAAAAAACATAGATCTACGTTCAGAGTGCTACGTGTGCAAATGTTTGGACAGTTTAAGGGTTAAAAGATGAAGGATCTAACACAAAGTGAGAGTTGTTATAGTTGGTGTTTGCTGATGACACTGTGCTTTTGGGAGATTGTGAAGAGAAGTTGCAGAAGTTGGTTGATGAGTTTGGTAGGGTATGTAAAAGAAGGAAGTTAAAAGTAAATATATAGGAAAGCGTAATGTGATAAAGATAACAAAAAAGTTAGGTAATGGAAGATTGGATATCAGATTGGAGGGAGAGAGTATGGAGGCGAATGTGTTCAGGTATTTGGGAGTGAACGTGTCAACAGATGGGTCTGTGAAGGATGAGGTGAATCATAGAATTGACGAAGGGAAAAAGGTGAGTGGTGCACTGAGGAGTCTGTGGAGACAAAGAGCTTTATCCATGAAAGCAAAGAGGGAAATATATGAGAGTATAGTTTTACTGATGCTATTGTATCGGTGTGAGGCATGGGTTGTTAATGTTGCAACAAGGAGAAGGCTGGAGGAAGTGGAGATGTCATGTCTGAGGGCAATGTGTGGTGTGAATATAATGCAGAGAATCATTAGTTTGGAGATTAGGAGAAGGTGTCGGATTACCAGAACTATTATCCAGAGGGCTGAGGAGGGGTTATTGAAATGGTTTGGACATGTAGAGAGGATGGAATGAAATAGAATTATCTCAAGAGTTTGCAAATCTGTAGTGGATGGAAGGCGGAGTTGGGGTCGACCTAGGAAAGGTTGGAGGGAGGGGGTAAATCAGGTATTGTGTGCAAGGGGCTTGGACTTCTAGCAAGCTTGCATGAGCGTGTTAGACAGGAGCGAATGGAGACAAATGATGTTTATGACTTGACGTGCTGTTGGAGTGTAAACAAGGTAACATTTATGAAGGAATTCAGGGAAACCGGCAGGCCAGACTAGAGTCCTGGAGATGGGAAGTACAGTGTCTGCACTCTGAAGGAGGGGTGTTAATGTTGCAGTTTTATAACTGTAGTGTAGGCATGCCTCTGGTAAGACAGTGATGGAGTGAATAATGATGAAAGTTTTTCTTTTTCAGGCTGCCCTGCCTTAGTGGGAAATGGCCAGCATGTTAATAAAATAAATAAAAATTTAGAAAGAAGGGGTGAGTTAGATATACAGTGGAACCTCTACTTGTGAGCATGTCCACGTGCGAGTTTTTCCAAATACGAGCAGTTGATGGGTAGATTTTTTGGTTCCATATGCGAGCAAAATTTCCAAAAGCGAGCAGACCTCAACACAGATTCCTTGACACTGGTGAAAGGGCTCTTGCTCTTGATCTCGGGAATTGTATCTCATTTGTTTGTTGGACTATCTTATTGAAACTTGGGCAAAGTATGATGGAAAGATGCTTCTTAACGTACACCAAAAATGAAAGAAATCTAAGCATAAATAATTGAGTTCACTTCTCAGCAATTAGCCACCCTTTAGCCGTATTTTTGTATGGTTTTTATGGTTGTATTCTCATTTTTTTTGGTGTCATTTGATAGAATGGAAGATATATTACAGAAATAGATATGATTTTGATTGCTTTCACAACAAAAAGTACCTTGAAATTGAGCTCAACATAGGAGAAATGATCCATTGCTTGGCTATGTTTAACCCTTTGACTGTTTCAGGCCCCTTTCTGAAACTGTCATTCTGTCGCTAAATTTTAAAAAAAAAAAATTATTTTTTTCTTATGAAATGATAGAGAATCTTTTCCCGATGGTAATGACACCAAAAGTTCGAAATTTGGCCGAAAACTCATGGAATTACGGTCCCGCGAAGTTAGCAGTCTCAGCGACATATGCGTATCGGCGATTTCGCCGACTTTGAGCCCTATTTTCAGCCAATTCCGTTGTTCCAGTTGACCAAACTCATAGCTATTTCTTTAGAACTCCATTTTATCTATCAGCTGAGTACAAGAAACCTCCCATTTACCAATTTGGACTACCCAATATTGTGGTCAGAAATTGGCAATTTGGCCAATTTCACGCAAACTAAAAAAGATGCCAATTTCAAAATAGGGTCCAGAATAAACAAGGTAGACATTCTTGGCACTAAAATAACATATCCTCTGTTCATTACTCACATCTCTAGGCCCCTCTTAATATTATTATTGCTTTCTATTTGCTTTTTTATTCATACAAAAAAATACAAAATTTACTGTATGCAGACTACTGCATTATTTGTAAAAATGGTAAAATAATATCAGTGCACTAGTGAAAGAAATATTAGACTCCCCAGTTGACGTGTATTGGACGTGTGGTGTGATTTGTTTACTCCTGAACATTGGTAAAAATCGAACATTTCCGCTACTTTGAGCTCAGTTTCAAGGTTGTTTTCATCGTCAAAGTAATGAAAATCATCTCTATTTCTGTAATATGTTTTCCATTTTATCACCTAAGACCATGAAAACGCAAATACATCGATAAATACTATACGAAAATACACCTCAAAGTCTGCGTTTTAATCCAAAAAACGATCAGAGTTTTTTTTTTTCTCATTACGCACTGTTTGCTGCAGGATTTTTTTTATGTGGTGCACACTGACCACACAGACCCATTCTCTCACATGTGGGCCTACCAGCTTTCTTCCGCTTGATTTGAAGCCACTAGAATTATTGAGTATATATACGTCTGAAACACTGGCTCGTAAGACGTATATATACGACCAAAACAGTCAAAGGGTTAAGAGTAAACAAGTTACATCACTGTCCATTCCAATATACAGTCATGAATGGGTTGACATTATTTATACAATTATTGCAGTAAGAAATAACAGTAAATCTTATATTTTTTGTGTGAATAAAAATTACAAATTATTTATATAATAATAATAATAATAATAATATGCATGATAATAATATGTATAATAATAATATGTATAATAATAATACGTATAATAATAATACAGGTCCTCCATCACAAATCCGGCATCATTGGGACCTGTAGTGTGCCGGATTACTGAGTTTGCTGGATTACAGAGTAGTTAGGTTGGAATACACTTAATAAAATTAACCAACTTGACTGACGCAAAAATCAAACATTTCCGGTACTTTGAGCTCAATTTCAACGTACTTTTCATCATGAAAGCAATCAAAATCCTGTCTGCTTCTGTAATATATCTTACATTCTATCAAAAGAGTCCAAAAAAATGAGAATACAACCATAAAAAACCATACGAAAATATACTGCAAAGAGGTGGCTAATGGCTGAGAAGTGAACTCCCTTATTTATCATCCTTCATTTTTATTTTTGTTGCACTTTAAGAAGCATCTTTCCATCACACATTGCCCAAGTTTCAATGAGATAGCCCAACAAACAACCGAGAAAAAAATATTTACCAAAAATCATATGTGGCAAGCCCAAGCCAGGTACTGGAAATAAGTCACTTTGTCTGACTTTTCTGGGTTATCCTAGGTTCTCTATACATACACTGCTATGTATGATAATCTATGTAACTGTATTTGTGTATTCCTGAATAAACTTATTTACTTCTAGTCTGTTGACTGAGTACAAGAAACCACCCATTAACTTATTTCAACTACCCAATAAAGTGGTCAGAAATTGGCAGTTTGGCCGATTTCATACAAATTTCACAGATGCCAGTTTCAAAATAGGGTCCATAATAAACAATGCAGACATTCCTGACACTAAAATAACATTTCATCTGTTCATTAGTCACGGCTACAGGCCCCTCTTATATTACTCTTGCTTACCATTTGGAATTTTTATTCACAAAAAAAAAAAAAATAGAAGATTTACTGTTATGCAGACTACTGCATTATTGTAATAATTGTATAAATAATGTCAACCCAGACTACATATTGGAATTTAGACTGGCAGGCGGACAGGTATTGGACGGTGACGTCATTTGTTTACTCTTGAGCTTCGCTAAAGAATAGAACATTTTTGCTACTGTGAGTGCAATTTCAAGGTACTTTTCATCATGAAAGCAATCAAAATCATATCTATTTCTGTAATATATCTTTCATTCTATCAAATGAGACCGAAAAAATGAGAATATAACCATAACCATTCAAAAATATACCGCTAAGCGGCCGATAATGGCTGAGAAGTAAACTCCGCTATTTATGGTCTGATTTCTTTCATTTTTGGTGTACGTGAAGAAGTATCTTTCCATCATACATTGCCCAAGTTTGAATAAGATAACCCAACAAACAACTGAGAAAATAATAATAATAATATCATTTTTTTTTCAACAAGTCGGCTGTCTCCCACTGAGGCAGGGTGACCCAAAAAAGAAAGAAAATCCCCAAAAAGAAAATGCTTTCATCATCATTCAACACTTTCACCACACTCACACATTATCACTGTTTTTGCAGAGTTGCTCAGAATACAACAGTTTAGAAGCATATACGTATAAAGATACACAACATATCCCTCCAAACTGCCAATATCCCAAACCCCTCCTTTAAAGTGCATGCATTGTACTTCCCATTTCCAGGACTCTAGTCCGACTATTTGAAAATAACCGGTTTCCCTGATTCCCTTCGCTAAATATTACCCTGCTCACTCTCCAACAGATCGTCAGATCCCAAGTACCATTCGTCTCCATTCACTCCTATCTAACACGCTCACGCACGCTTGCTGGAAGTCCAAGCCCCTCGCCCACAAAACCTACTACCTCGCCTTCCTTCCCCTATAGATTTATATGCTTTCCATGTCATTCTACTTTGATCCATTCTCTCTAAATGACCAAATCACCTCAACAACCCCTCTTCTGCCCTCTGACTAATACTTTTATTAACTCCACACCTTTTCCTAATTTCCACACTCCGAATTTTCTGCATAATATTTACACCACACATTGCCCTTAGACAGGACATCTCCACTGCCTCCAACCGTCTCCTCGCTGCTGCATTTACCACCCAAGCTTCACACCCATATAAGAGTGTTGGCACTACTATACTTTCATACATTCCTTCTTTGCCTCCATAGATAACGTTTTTTGACTCCACATGTACCTCAACGCACCACTCACCTTTTTTCCCTCATCAGTTCTATGATTAACCTCATCCTTCATAATCCATCCGCCGACACGTCAACTCCCAAGTATCTGAAAACATTCACTTCCATACTCCTCCTCCCCAATTTGATATCCAATTTTTCTTTATCTAAATCATTTGATACTCCTCATCACCTTACTCTTTTCTATGTTCACTTTCAACTTTCTACCTTTACACACATTCCCAAACTCATCCACTAACCTTTGCAATTTTTCTTTAGAATCTCCCATAAGCACAGTATCATCAGCAAAAAGTAACTGTGTCAATTCCCATTTTGAATTTGATTCCCCATAATTTAATCCCACCTCTCTCCCCAAAAACCCTAGCATTTACTTCTTTTACAACCCCATCTATAAATATATTAAACAACCTTTGTGACATTACACATCCCTGTCTAAAACCTACTTTTACTGGGGAAATAGTCTCCCTCTCTTCTACACACCCTAACCTGAGCCTCACTATCCTCATAAAAACTCTTTACAGCATTTAGTAACTTACCACCTATTCCATATACTTGCAACATCTGCCACATTGCTCCTCTATCCACTCTTATACCTTTTTAAATCCATAAAAGCAATAAAAACCCCCCCTTTT
>NC_069448.1:29173869-29216824 GCF_026875155.1 Cherax quadricarinatus | reverse complement strand
AACAGTAAGGCCACCCACATCCCTCCTATGTTGAAGGCTCTGCTGAAATGACAGATCTATCCAGGATGAGTCCAGGCGAGAGATGAGACGTCTTGCTCTGTTCTCTACTCTGTCAAGCAGTCGCAGATGAGAGGGGGGCAGGCAAACCAAGAAAGTGGAGCATACTCAAGGTGTGAGCGTACTTGTGCCTCGTACAGGATCTTGCAACCCCTACTCTCAAGCAGATGCGAGATACGGCGAAGTGCTGTAAGCTTCCTGGCTGCATTGTTTTGCAAGATTTAACAACATGGTTCTTCATGGTTAGTTTGGAGTCAAATTTCACCCCAAGGATATCAACTTCTTCTCCAGGTGCCAACATCGTCCCATTCATCCTTACTACTGCACCAGCATTACCATCATGGTGCCTAGAGACGATCATCATTTGCGTTTTCTCAGGTGCAAATGTTACTTGCCATCTATTTCCCCAAGCTGATTTAGCTCTCAGCTGGTGATTGATGTAGCTTAGAGCAGGTGGCATTTCTTCTCTTGGATAAGTGAATGTCAGTGTACAGTCGTCTGCATATGCATGTGATTCTGGATGAGATGAAGAAGGTCGTTGAAGTAGACATTCCATAACAGTGGACCCAGCACGCTTCCTTGTGGAACGCTTGCCCCAATAGGATGCCTTGCTGATTCTGTTCCATTGAGGACTACACTTAGAGATCTACCATGAAGGTAATCACTGAGGAGACATAGCATAGAGCCTGCAATTCCCAGTGCTTGAAGTTTTGCTAAGAGGCCCTGGTGCCACACCCGGTCGAAAGCGCCAGCAATGTCCAGTGCAAACCACACAGCTGACTTTGGATTCATCCAGTGACTGGTGCCACTTAGTGGAGAGGTTTAACAACAGATCAGCAGCAGAGTAACCTTTCCTGAAGCCATATTGACGATCACAAAGTAGTGAGTGGTAGTCAAAAAAATCTGTCATTTGTCTTGAGATTATTGTCTCAAGGATCTTACCAGTGATTGACAGGAGTGACACTGGTCTGTAGTTGCTGATTTCTGCTCTGCTCTTCTTTTTGTGAACAGGGACTACATTTGCCTCTTTCCATGGAGAGGGCCACTTACACTGTACTAGGCAGTGCTGAAAGATGCGAGTTAGAGGTGCTGCTAGCTGGTCTGCACATCTTCTCCTTCTCCCTCTCCCTCTCTTTCTCCCTCTCTCTACCCTTTCTCTCCCCCCTCACATTTCTCTCTCTCCCCCTTGGTCTTATCCCTCACCCCCATAGTCTCTCCTCTCTCTCCCTCTTTCTACCCTTTCTCTCTCCTCTCTCTCCCTCTTTCTACCCTTTCTCTCTCCCCCCCACACCCTCTCCCTCCTCTAGCCTTCTGTCTGTGGTAATAATAAAAAAAAAAAAAAAAAAAAAATGGGTGGCCTTAGAGGACGGAAAACCAGAGATCTGGTACACGAACCAGGGAGGAAAGACTGGGAGTTAGAGCTCCAAAAAAGGGAGGAAGAGTGGGGAAGGAAGATAGTAGAGCTTGGTAAGAAAATGGAGGAGTGGATACCTGAAGAGTGCAGGAAGTGGGAAGTACAGGTCTTAGCAGCAGAAGCTAGGATACAGTGCTTAGAAGAGAAACTGCAAAGCCTGAAACAGATTAGAGAGACAAATGACAATTCAGATGTGACATCAGGAAATTCAAAGTCAGGCGCAGACAAGGGGACGGTAAGCAACAACGGAGACATGCCGTGCACGAAGGCCCTATCAGACCCACGTGGGGCCAGGGAAAAGACGATGAGCACACTAAGATCAAACGACATGTCCGAAGACAATGAAGGTATGCTATATGCAGAGATTCTAACAGCCAACTGCAGTAGCAAGGGACAGCTGGTCAGGAAAGACAGTTCACTGAGAATAGAAGTTTCAGATATGACAGGGACTAAGGCAAGAACATGCCCAAATGAAAGGGAAATGAAATGCCTCAGAGGAAGCAGATGGAGACTCGTGGGAGGGGGAAAAGGGGCGAGGTCAGTTTTTGTGTACGGGCTCCAATAACCCAAGGGGGCCAACTTTGAAGAAAAAAAAACAGGAGGAGAAAAAATGATTGAAGGCATCATGAAAACAATAGGGGAGGGCAATATGACCCAGGTGACAAATTTTCAGAGAATTGGGTGGTTTGCGAGTGGAAGGATACGGCTGTCAGAGTAACTTTAAGGAAGAATCAGTTCGAACCAGGAATTCGCAAGAGAAAGCAGACTGAGGACAAAGAGGGGTACCAGAGAGTATGCCTCGACCGCGACAGAAACACAAGAAGAAAGGACTACACTGAAAGAGAGGGTACAGAGACGCAAGGAGGAATGAGAAGCAATGAAAATGAGCGGGACCCAGACACAGGAGGAATGGCAAAACACCCCACAAAATTTCTCCCCCCAAAAAGACTCCACCCACGACATTCCAACGCAACTGAGCAACCTATACTACAACCCACTCACTGTTCCCTCTGCCACCAACCCCCATATCACAAACCTCCCCCCAACAGCTGCCCCTTATGGGCATTCGGGCCCCCACCCATCAACACAAACCCCACCTACCCCACAGCCCCATATAGGCCCCCACCAAGGCTCTCGCTCCCCCAAACCCCCAAATAACTTGCATGACCACAATGTAGAAGAAACTAAAGGTTTGGTACACAAACGCGGATGGAAAAACCGAAAACATGAGGAGTGGAACGAAAAAATCAGTAAAAAAATCCCCAGACATCATAGCAATCACAGAAACAAAACTCGCTGAGACAATAACGAAAACAATCTTCCCAACAGGATATTCAAAATCCTGAGGAAAGATAGAAGGAGTAGAGGAGGAGGAGGGTTGCACTGCTCATAAAACACCGATGGGATTTGAGGAAATGGAAGGCAGGGGACATGATTGGAGAAAGAGACTACATTGTAGGTACAATTCAGTCCGGAGAACATAAGTAGTCATTGGAGTGATGTATAACCCACCACAGAACTGCAGGAGGCTAAGAGAGGAGTACGAAGAAAACAACAGGGTGATGGTGGACACACTGGCTGAGGTGCAAGAAAAACTCACTCGGCAGAGCAAAGTTACTGGTAATGGGCGATTTCAACCACAGGGAGAATCGACTGGGAAAACCTGGAGCCACATGGGGTCCCGAAACAGGAGAGCCAAGATGATGGATGTGGTACTTGAAAACCTCATGCATCAATGTCAGGGAACAACCAGAGGAGAGGGGAGGATGAGCCAGCAAGACTGGATCTTGTGTTCACCCGAGCAGTTCAGACATTGAGGACATCACTTAGAGAGGCCCCTTGGAGCTAGGATTCAGTGGTTCTGATTTTTTGACTATATAGTAGAGTTACAAGTGGAGAAGGTAACAGGAACTGAAGGGGACAGGCCAAACTATAAAAAAAGGGGACTACACAGGTATGAGAAATTCCTGCAGGAGGTTCAGTGGGACAGAGAAATGGTGGGAAAAATCATAAAACGAATGATGGAATATGTGGCAACAAAGTGCAAGGAGGCAGAGGAAATTTTTAGTTCCCAAGGGAAACAGAAATAATAGGAAGTCCAAACGAGTCCTTGGTTTACCCGAAGGTGTAGGGAGGCAAAAACTAAGTGCAACAGAGAATGGAAAAGGTACAGGAGGATAGGACCCAGGAAAACAAGGAGATTAGTAGAAGAGCCAGAAACGAGTAGCACAGATAAGGAGGGAGGCCCAGCGACAGTATAAAAAACGACATAGCATCGAAAGTCAAATTCTGACCCGAAACGCTGTATAGCCACATTAGGAGGAAGACAACAGTCAAGGACCAGGTGATAAGGCTGAGGAAAGAAGGTGGAAAACTCACAAGAAACGACAAGAGGTATGTGAGGAGCTCAACACGAGATTTAAGGAAGTATTTACAGTAGAGACAGGAAGGACTCTGGGGGGACAGACCAGATGGGGACACCAGCAAGGAATACACCAACAAGTGTTGGACGACATACATACAGATGAGGGGAGGTGAAAAAAACTGCTAAGGGACATCGATACCCAAAGGCAAGGGGACCGTACAACATCTCCCCGTGGGTCCTTAGAGAGGGAGCAGAAAATGTTGTGCATGCCACTTACCACAATCTTCAACACTCCCGGGAAACTGGGCAACTACCTGAGGTATGGAAGACGGCAAATGTAGTTTCCATTTTTTTAAAAAAGGAGACAGAAAAGAGGCACTAAACTATAGACCTGTGTCATTGACGTGTATAGTATGCAAAATTATGGAAAAGATTATCGGGAGGAGAGTGGGGAGCACCTGGAAGGGAAAAAGAGTATAAATGCCAACCAGCACGGATTCACGGAAGGCAAATCCTGTGTCACAAACCTTCGGGAAAGTTTTATGATAAAATAACAAAAAGTAAGACACGAGAGAGAGGGGTGGGTTGATTGCATCTTCTTGGACTGCAAGAAGGCCTTTTACACAGTTCCTCACAAGAGATTAGTGAAGAAGCTAGAGCATCAGGCGCATATAACAGGAAGGGCACTCCAATGGAACAGAGAATACCTGACAGGGAGGCAACAACGAGTCATGGTACGTAATGATGTATCACAGTGGGCACCTGTGACGAGCGGGGTCCCACAGGGATCGGTCCTAGGACCAGTGCTATTTTTGGTATATGTGAACTAGGGAGGCCAAGCCCATGATGACACTCTTCAGGTCACTTGTTCTATCTAGGCTGGAATATTGCTGCACTCTAACAGCACCTTTCAAGGCAGGTGAAATTGCCGACCTAGAAAATGTACAGAGAACTTTCACGGCGCGCATAATGGAGATAAAACACCTCAATTACTGGGAGCGCTTGAGGTTTCTAAACCTGTGTTCCCTGGAACGCAGGAGGGAGAGATACCTGGAGATTTACCTGGAGAGAGTTTCGGGGGTCAACGCCCCCGCGGCCCGGTCTGTGACCAGGCCTCCTGGTGGATCAGCGCCTGATAAAACCAGGCTGTTGCTGCGCTGCACGCAACCAACGTACGAGCCACACCCCCGGCTGATCGGGGAACTAAACTTTAGGTGCTTGTCCAGTGCCAGCTTGAAGACTGCCAGGGGTCTGTTGGTAATCCCCCTTATGTGTGCTGGGAGGCAGTTGAACAGTCTCGGGCCCCTGACACTTATTGTATGGTCTCTTAACGTGCTAGTGACACCCCTGCTTTTCATTGGGGGATTTTGAAATCGTCTCCAAGTCTTTTGCTTTCGTCGTGAGTGTTTTTCGTGTGCAAGTTCGGTACTAGTCCCTCTAGGATTTTCCAGGTGTATATAATCATGTATCTCTCCCTCCTGCGTTCCAGGGAATTACAGGTTTAGAAACCTCAAGCGCTCCCAGTATTGAGGTGTTTTATCTCCGTTAGCGCGCCGGGGAAAGTTCTCTGTACATTTTTCTAGGTGGGAAATTTCACCTGCCTTGAAAGGTGCTGTTAGAGTGCAGCATATTCCAGCCTAGAAAAGAAAAAAGTGACCTGAAGAGTGTCATCATGGGCTGGGCCTCCCTAGTTTTGAAGGTTCTCATTATCCATCCTGTCATTTTTCTAGCAGATGCGATTGATACAATGTTATGGTCCTTGAAGGTGAGATCCTCCGACATAATCACTCCCAGGTCTTTGACGTTGGTGTTTCGCTCTATTTCGTGGCCAGAATTTGTTTTGTACTCTGATGAAGATTTAATTTCCTCATTTTACCATATCTGAGTAATTGAAATTTTTCATCGTTGAACTTCATATTGTTTTCTGCAGCCACTGAAAGATTTGGTTGATGTCCGCCTGGAGCCTTGCAGTGTCTGCAATGGAAGACACTGTCATGCAGATTCGGGTGTCATGATTATATACACCTGGAAAATCCTAGAGGGACTAGTACCGAACTTGCACACGAAAATCACTCACTACGAAAGCAAAAGACTTGCAGACGATGCAAACCCTTCCCCCAATGAAAAGCAGGGTGTCACTAGCACGTTAAGAGACCATACAATAAGTGTCAGGGGCCCGAGACTGTTCAACTGCCTCCCAGCACACATAAGGGGGATTACCAACAGACCCCTGGCAGTCTTCAAGCTGGCACTGGACAAGCACCTAAAGTCAGTTCCTGATCAGCCGGGGTGTGGCTCGTACGTTGGTTTGCGTGCAGCCAGCAGCAACGCCCCGGTTTATCAGGGGCTGATCCACCAGGAGGCCTGGTCACAGACCGGGCCGCGGGGCGTTGACCCCCGAAACTCTCTCCAGGTAAACTCCAGGTAAACTGACGGAAGGGTTAGACTCAGAAGTGTCCCTTTTGCAGATGATGTGAAGTTAATGAGGAGAATTAAATCTGATGAGGACCAGGGAGGACTTTCAAAGAGACCTGGACAGACTGGAAAACCTGGTCCAGCAAATGGCTTCTCGAATTTAATCCCGCCAAATGCAAAGTCATGAAGATAGGGGAAGGGCACAGAAGACCCCAGACAGATATAGGCTAGGTGGCCAAAGACTGCAAACCTCACCAAGGAGAAAGATTTGGGGTGAGTATAACACCGAGCATGTCTCCCGGGAAACACACATCATCAGATAACTGCTGCAACATAATGGGCGCCTGGCAAACCTGAGAACAGCATTCCGATACCTTAGTAAGGAATCATTCAAGAACTGTACACCGTGTATGTTCAGGCCCATAGGGTTTTGCAGCACCTTTTGGAACCCGCACTTGATAAAGCACGTCAAGAAAATAAGAAAGTACAAAGGTTTGCGACAAGGTTAGTTCCAGAGCTAAGGGGTAGTCCTATGAAGAAAGATTAAGGGAAATCGGCCTGACGACACTGGAGGACAGGAGGGTCAGGGAGACTTTATAACGACATATAAATAAATGCGTGGAATAGACAAGGTGGACAAAGACAGGATGTTCCAGGGAGGGGACACAGAAACAAGAGGCCACAATTGGAAGTTGAAGACACAAAAGAGTCAGGAAGTTAGGAAGTATTTCTTCAGTCATAGAGTTGTAAGGCAGTGGAATAGCCTAGAAAATGACGTAGTGGAGCAGGAACCATACACAGTTTTAAGACGAGGTTTGATAAAGCTCATGGAGCGGGGAGAGAGAGGGCCTAGTAGCAACCGGTGAAGAGGCGGGGCCAGGGGCTAGGACTCGACCCCTGCAACCACAAATAGGTTTAGTACAAAAAAGGTGAGTACACACAACAACACCACCACACACACCCACACACACACACACACACACACACAGTCTCGACCCCTGCAACCACAATTAGGTGAGTACACATGCAAACACACACACACACACGCACACACACACACACAAAAGTTCCCATAAAGACAGAGTCTTACATCATTTTAAAACATGGATCGGTGAATGAGAACCCGTTGACCACTCCCAAAACCCAGAAACATTCACTCAGGAAAGACTGACGATCGACAGAAGCTATACCTTGGGTTCCTGTGGCTGAGCATGCAACGTCTATAATATCTTTTCCACCCATACCCCCACACACATTGGATCACTATGACAAGGTCCTAAATGCACTAGAAGACAAAAAGAATGCAGATGTAATATATACAGACTTTGCAAAAGCCTTCGACAAGTGTGACCATGGCGTAATAGCGCACAAAATGCGTGCTAAAGGAATAACAGGAAAAGTCGGTCGATGGATCTATAATTTCCTCACTAACAGAACACAGAGAGTAGTAGTCAACAGAGTAAAGTCCGAGGCAGCTACGGTGAAAAGCTCTGTTCCACAAGGCACAGTACTCGCTCCCATCTTGTTCCTCATCCTCATACCCGACATAGACAAGGATGTCAGCCACTGCACCGTGTCTTCCTTTGCAGATGACACCCGAATCTGCATGACAGTGTCTTCCATTGCAGACACTGCAGGCGGACATCAACCAAATCTTTCAGTGGGCTGCACAAAACAATATGAAGTCAACGATGAGAAAATTTTAATTACTCAGATATGGGAAACATGAGGAAATTAAATCTTCATCAGAGTACAAAACAAATTCTGGCCACAAAATAGAGCGAAACACCAACGTCAAAGAAACCCGGGAGTGATTTATGTCGGAGGATCTCACCTTCAAGGCCATAACATTGTATCATCGCATCTGCTAGAAAAATGACAGGATGGATAATGAAGAAACCCTCAAAAAATATGGAGGCCAAGCCCATGATGACACTCTTCAGGTCACTTGTTCTTCTAGGCTGGAAAATTGCTGCACACTAACAGCACCTTTCAAGGCAGGTGAAATTGCCGACCTAGAAAATGTACAGAGAACTTTTACGGCGCGCTTAACGGGGATAAAACACCTCAATTACGGGAGCGCTTGAGGTTTCCTTTAAAAATTATTCCCTGAACGCAGGAGGGAGAGATACATGATTATATACACCTGGAAAATCCTAGAGGGACTAGTACCGAACTTGCACACGAAAATCACTCACTACGAAAGCAAAAGGGCTTGCAGACGATGCACCCCTCCCCCCAATGAAAGCAGGGGTGTCACTAGCACGTTAAGAGACCATACAATAAGTGTCAGGGGCCCGAGACTGTTCAACTGCCTCCCAGCACACATAAGGGGGATTACCAACAGACCCCTGGCAGTCTTCACGCTGGCACTGGACAAGCACCTAAAGTCAGTTCCTGATCAGCCGGGCTGTGGCTCGTACGTTGGTTTGCGTGCAGCCAGCAGCAACAGCCTGGTTGATCAGGCTCTGATCCACCAGGAGGCCTGGTTACAGACCGGGCCGCGGGGGCGTTGACCCCCGGAACTCTCTCCAGGTAAACTCCATGTAAACATGTTGCAACTTATTGTCACTTGTAACTTGCTGTAAATTGTTGTAACATGTTGCAACTTATTGTCACTTGTAACTTGTTGTGACTTGTTGTAACATGTTACAACTTATTGTCACTTGTAACTTGTTGTAACATGTTGTGACTTATTGTCACTTGTAACTTGTTGTGACTTGTTGTAACATGTTGTGACTTGTTGTAACTTGTGGAACGTTGCTCACTATATTACTGTGGAAAATATATAGTATATTTTCCGAAAATAGTGTATTTGTATGTAAATTAATAAAATATATTGTATTTAATAAAAATTATATTATAAAAAATGGGAAGTTCGGTGCCTGCGCTGATGAGCAGAAGGACTCGCCATTGTGTTTTTGAATGAGCCAAGAAAACGTTAGTGAAAATAAGAAGAATTTTTGTCGCTCTAGAGGTTATATTGGGCTTACACCTCTCAGGAGCCGAAATTGTTGGTTGTGCATTTTTGCATAATTTTAGCATTAAATCGATGTACAGGACAGCTCTAGGAACCTCAGATAAGCTATCTAAATTATTTTTGTAATTCTGGCCAGTATTATCATCATAAATTTAGTTAGAGGGAGGTTTTTGAGTATTATACACAGTAATCTCCAGACTAATTGTGAGGGAAAAGTTCAATAGATAGGAGTAGCGAGGGAATATATAGTAACAATAGTTTCATTGCCGGCTACTTGTTAAGGTAGGGTAAGTCAAGCTCCCGCTATTCCCACCTTTTTCCCCCCACCCCTAAAGTGATAGTTTGTTTGCTGGCTGCTTGTTAACGTAGGGTCAGTCCAGCTCCCACTATCCCTTCCCCTCCCTCTTCCCCCCCCCCTCGAAAGGTGACGTGTGGGGCACTGGTCAAACAGTAAATCACTCGACTCACAGCTCCCAACACTACTGTAAGTACATGCCTACCTTGTATTCTAGTGGATTTATTGGTTGAAAGCTTCACTTTGGACCAATAATAAACTTAGTCTTTTCAGCCTTGCTCTAAGTTGACTGTTGTAATAATCACCACGTCTTTTAGGTATTGTACTTATCATGGAGAGTGATTATTTAAGCAGTGGGTAACCTGTCTATCTTTTCAGCTTGGATGACAGAGAGGGTCACCTGTCAATCAACGAGAAACTGAAGGAGATGGACTAACATCCTGGAGACGTCCCATATTGGATTTACTTGCCTGTGCACTTGTATGAAGAATCAGGACATAACCCCTCATCATTACAGCGGTCAAGAACCTGATCTCCTGTCATCGGGAAAGATTACTTACGGCCACTAGAACGAGCTTGTGGGTTGTCACCAACAATTGCGACCCCCCCCCCCACATCATCAGCAACGGCTTCTATTGCAACAATATGCAGTGTCACCAACACCAGACACCCAAGTTTTTAGCGTTGAATTCAGATATCATTTATATTTTAAATTTTTCATTTTCTTTCATGTAGGATCAGTATTTCATATTTAAGTGTTTTATATTTCATATTTCCTAAATAATAAAGTGTTTATATTTGTCAGTTTTTGTTCTTTTTCTATTCATTAATTTTCCTGAGGAGGAGCCAGCCTGAGTAATACTGACTGAAGTTGTTATAGGGCTGAGTAAGCCTTCACACTAATTGATGAGTGTTATGATTATAAATTCTCCTTCTGTTATATAAATGTGTATATGTAATCAATTATTAATTTTAATATACAGTCCACAAAAATTATAATAATTTTACCAGAATTCCTGGTGTGTATGTACATTTCATTTGCAATGAATATATGTCAAGAGCAACTTGTGGAGAGACAGTTGTTGGTATCGAATGGGGACATTTTTGTGACCTAGGTGTCCCAAATTCCTACTTGTCTATGTAACTTTGATAAATAATAATTATCTTAGTTACCATTTACTGGTATGTACCTTATGTTACATCCAAGTAAATGTAATTTTCCACAATTACTCTTCTTAACGTAAAAAACATTGATGAATTACTTGTGACCTGTTTTACTGTAATTGTTTTAACCTTAACAGAAACCTTTTGTCTCTGAGAAATAATAATAATAATAATAATAATAATAATAATAATAATAATAATAATAATAACAATAATAATTAGGAAGAAGGTTCTTGAGGGGTCAAGATAAATCCAGATTCACAGCTGGAGCTCCTAGTCAACACTTCCTCCGAAACTCTTCCTTAAATAAAAAATGTTGGAACTTATTCGGTCCTAGAAGTCCCAACGGGGGAAAACACACCGTTTGAAGGCCCTTACACCCACCCAAAACACACTCACACTTACCCGGGTTGGCAAAGGTAGTTGGAAGGTACTTCTTAATTGATAGATTTACCCTTCAGCGAAGAAGTAGGTAGTTTATACTGTTAGTACACTAATATTAGGATTATTGAGGTAACTGTAGATAATAATAATGTTGACCTAAGACCTTAGCATAGGTAGTAATAGGCCGAATGTAGGCAAACACTAGGTTATGTTAGCTAGGGAGAACTGGTAGCCCAAGTTTGAATGACGAGGCATGGGTCTCGAAGACGCCAGAGCTTCCTTCTAAGACTAGACATCATCGTAGCAACAAGTGCCATGACCAGCAGGCGGCACCCCCACGTGTCTTCACTTACTAGACCTCCAGAAATCTGGTGGAGGCACCTCGACATACCGTAGATGTCTTCCTCCATCAGGCCCATACAGTAAGACAAAACCTCCCATTTTTCTTAGGATCCTGGCCAGTGTCTGGGGAAAATTGCGAGTGAGTCGTGCTGTGACCTTTGTGCAGCCGACAGTGCATGACCAGTATGTACCAGCGTCTCTTGTCACCCTTGAAGCTAGTGTCACTCTCTGCATAGTAGTCTAGGGGATATTCACCCCCTTGGAAATAGGAATTTCTGAGGTGCAGGCAGGTCACTAATAACAATTGAATATTGCAGGAATTAAGGCTCCCGGTTGCACGTGGGTCTGAGGGGAAGTTCAGAGGGACTAAAGCTTAGGGAGGTTGAAGACAGAGACACATTCTCTAACACCAAGTAAGTTAGTCCTTTATACGTGCATGCAGGCGAGATTTCTTGTAACATCAGTCATTTATGAAAATCTGTCCTATAAGCCACTTGTGAGGCTGAGGTATCGACCTCAGAGCTCGGTGTCAACAGAGCTTGCCAGGGTAGACAACTCACTTGGAGGCAGTCCAGACAAATTTTCACAAAAAAAAATTAATTAAATTCCCTACACTAGTGTTGAAGGCTTGTTAAAGCAACTGTTCAAGAATAAATTTCTGGCCTAGCTGGTAGTAATACGTTATCACAAGTTATATACACTGATGGATCTAAACAGGAGTCTTCTAGCAGGGCTGCATCTGCTCTTGTTGCCACCTTCCTAGTTAACAACCATAATAAACTTGTTGAGTTAGTCATAAGAATTAACAACTGGGCATCTATATTGCATGGGTGCTTGTGTGTATGCATATATTAGTACGCTCATGTGCGCATGTGTCTGTGTGTGTGCCCTCGTGTGTGTATGTGTGTGCTCGCGCACTTGTGTGAGTGTATGACCCACTTAATATTTGTATTTATAACTCATTAAAATTGTGACCAGGTGTGGACGTATCAGTGGCTCATTACTCTGTAATTTGTTCATGACTGTAACCATGTATAGGAATTAGGCTGATTCATTACCTTTGTAACTTGCCATGATTGTGACCCGATCATTACCTTTGTAACTAGTTCAGCTATCATAACTTTGGGGTCCAGTCCCTGGACCCATTATGTACCTTTGTAATCTTTTGACTACTGCCCACAGGATGGGTATGGGGTGCATAATAAAGATATTAAACTAAACTAACTACATTGCAAACTGAATTGTTTGAAATCCTAATGGTGCTAAAGCTAACCTATGACACTGAACTTGACTCTATTATCATTACTGATTCTATGTCATCATTGAAGACTCTTGACTCATATAATGACTCCAACAAGATGCTCATTGGAGAAGCCAGGTGTGGAAAATATTTTAATTTTCCGAAGCTATAGTGCCTAATAGGTGTTTAATGTGTTGATCTGGGTCAAAAATGTATTTGAAAATAGAATAGAACCAAGAGTTCCCTCTGTGCCTGCGCGGATGTGCGGGGGAAAAGGCCGACACAGGGCATCAAGGGAGGCGGGAGTGTTTTGTATGGGGTTTAAGAGGCTGTGAAAACATGGGACCAGGAAATTGGTGTTCACGGCAGCCTAAGGATTAATATAGGCCTCACTTCATAATAGGAAGTGTCGTGACTGTCCCTGGTGAAGAGTGAGGGAACGTGATTGACGGCACAGCTGTAATAAGTGGTAAAATTAGTGAATAATGGTAGGACCGGGGGTGACTGGTGCGCCGCCATGGAATGCGTCCAGGGAAAATTACCCGTGAGTTAATCCTCACTCATCGGTCTCAGATCTTATTGGAGTGACCTCTAATGTGTATAATAATTATGAGACATTAAATCGTCTTGTGAATTGTAATGTAATTAATGATAATAACACTAAGTTAAGATTTTAGATTAGATTTTGCCACCGAAGTGGCTAGTTTATTGTGCACCCCATATCCATCCTGTGGACGGTAGCGCGAGAGCATATGGATACACAAAAGGCCTAGGAACTAGGCCCCAAAGGGTTAACAGGAATACATATGGATTTATATCTACATATCTATAGTTCACTTATCTGTTACAAGCAAATTTAGGAAATTTGCTTAGTATATCTGGTATCTTATTTTCATTAATAAGATATCTTGACATGTCACATAGGTTATTATACTGTCTGTCTCTGTATTCCTCAATAAGTGGACAATTAAGCACATAGTGTTCAAGAGAGTGACCATATGCCTGATCACATAATTTACATTTAGTTTGATCATCATCTGTGTGTCTCCCAAACTGCCAGAAGTACTTGTAACCAAGCCTAAGCCTGGCCACTACAACATCAGTCAGTCTGTTCACATTGCAAGTTGCTCCATAAACATACTTATCTACGTTCATGTTATCATAGTGGGTTATAGATCTACTCAGGCTTCTAACTGCATTCCTATAACAATCATTTTCATTATTTACTTCTCTCCTAATATTATTCCTAATGCTAGACACAGTTATACCAAAGTTATATTCTACATTCTCCTTCTCGATACTCTTCTTGGCTAACATATCAACTTTATCATGAAGGAGTAATCCAATGTGTGATGGGATCCATAGCAATTGTACATTAATTCCTTTGTCCCTAATTTTTGAGTATCTATACCTGGCTTCCCCAATTAGCATGTTGTTGGAGTCATTATATGAGCCAAGAGCCTTCAATGATGACATAGAATCAGTAATGATGATAGAGTCAAGCTCAGTGTCATAGGTTAGCTTTAGCGCCATTAGGATTGCAAACAATTCAGTTTGCAGTGTAGACGCCCAGTTGTTAATTCTTATGCCTAACTCAACAAATTTATTATCGTTCTTAACTAGGGAGGTGGCAACAAGAGCAGATGCAGCCCTGCAAGAAGACTCCTGTTTAGATCCATCAGTGTATATAACTTGTGATAACTTGTTACTACCAGCTAGGTGAGAAATTTCTTCTTGAGCAGTTGCTCTAACAAGAGAATGCGTGAAGTGAAATAAGTCGCCTTGCTCCGAGTGAACATGTTAGACCGCGTTGTTCCCGTCCTGAGGATAGTGAAGTTTTATGGAGTCACGACTTCTAAACCGGGACAAACCAACGGATACCTCGTCCTGCTGGAATAAGAACTGTGTCGGTGTAGCAGGACATCGAAATGAGATGGTGAATGGAGGAAATACGGAGTATCAATCACCCACAGTTAAGTAACCCTTCTAGTTACAGCAGACTGATACTGGCCACTAGTATGCATGTAATGCTGAGGTACGTACAGGTAACACGCCTGGAAAATTTTCCATACCAGGTATAGATACTCAAAAATCAGGGACAAAGGGATTAATGTACAATTGCTATGGATCCCATCACACATTGGATTTCTCCTTCATGATAAAGTTGATATGTTATCCAAGAAGAGTAAGAGAAGGAGAATGTAGAATATAACTTTAGTGTAACTGTGTCTAGCATTAGGAATAATATTAGGAGAGAAGTAAATAATGAAAATGATTGTTATAGGAATGCAGTTAGAAGCCTGAGTAGATCTATAATCCACTATGATAACATGAACGTAGATAAGTATGTTTATGGAGCAACGTGCAATGTGAACAGACTGACTGATGTTGTAGTGGCCAAGCTTAGGAGGCAGTCGGACAGTTTTCCGCGTGCTCTCAAAAAAAATCGAAAAATTATGGAAATTGAGTTATTTATACCGAAAAATAGCTTAACTCTTTGGCAACACAATGGTACAAGAATAAATGTTCTACGACGTTTCTACAAGAAATTATAGTCATTTATGTCAGGTATGGTGACGGCGATGTGGGTAGCACGTCTTCTCACAGCCTATATATTTTTTGGAATTTTTTCCTTGTTTTTTATCGCTTTTTCTTGCATTATTCTTTCTAATATAATAACTGACTATTTGGCATCATAAAACAGTAGGCGGAGCTTATCCATAGACTTAGAGACAACCAGGAACCATATGGGAACGCTCGGCAGTGTTCCCGCTCCAGAGAGCCAGGAGAAATGACTTCATTATTACGCTTATATCAGCTTATATATCAACTCTACGGCTTACTTATCTATCAGAATTGATCTAATATGATATAATAAACACTATAAATAACATACAAACATGTTATATACTCTAGACTGAATAAAATAAGCCATAATATGGCGAGAGACCATCGGGAATATTTCGATATAAATGAGTGAATCCTCTCATGTCGTATTCTTTGGTCTCTGAGTAACAGAAAACGGTGTTTTGAAGAGGATAACTGCATTAGAACATCAGTTTACTAAGAAATACACCCAAACAAACGCGATTTTCGCAAAAAAAAAAAAAAAAAAAAAAAAATTGAGACGGTGGGCCGGCCGGCGTTCCAGGCCAATATCTCGGAAGTAACTTATTTACCTAATGTGCCTATTTCTTCCTTTATTACTTAATTAAATGGAATAATATTCACAGAAATTGTAGAATAATGATTTCTCTAATTTCATTCGAGCAAATTTTGGAAATATTCCAAATACTTTGGGAGGAAATCGGACGGTAAACAAAAGAGCTACAATTTTTTGGCCGACTGCTCCCTTAGGCTTGGTTACAAGTACTGACTGATGTTGTAGTGGCCAGGCTTAGGCTTAGTTACAAGTACTGACTGATGTTGTAGTGGCCAGGCTTAGGCTTGGTTACAAGTACTGACTGATGTTGTAGTGGCCAGGTTTAGGTTTGGTTACAAGTACTGACTGATGTTGTAGTGGCCAGGCTTAGGCTTGGTTCCTCTTCAAGGGGGGCTCCTTGGCGTGGTAAAGAGGCTCTTGGTCTGAAGAATTAGACCTGTCGGTCTCCTTCCTCAGACCAAACCTAATTATCCCCCAATCCCCCCTTTCCTATTCCATCCTCTCCATCCTCCCCTTTTTCCTTTCCTCCTCCTCCTCCCCACCCCTCCCTTTTACCCTTTCCCTTTTGGCCTTTGGGATTTTTCCCACAGGCACACTAGTTCATAGGTAGGGGGAAGGGTACCGGGGTCCATCCCATTCCGTTGAGGTTCTTGGCGGTGGCGTAGTTTGCCATGGGATCTGGATCGCCTGGGGATGTCCCGATCCCTCTCCGGTATCCCGGAGGGTGGCTTTGGGTGTCTTTCAGGTGATGGGTGTATCTCTGGAAGCCACCTTTCGGATTCCGAGGGTGGTGGCCGAAGGAGGTATGCTTTGTGGCAGATATCCGGCCACCCTCTCTTTTGTCCACAGAGGTAGCTCGGCAGATGTAAGGTTGTTATCCCGGATTGCTGGTTTACTGGCATGAAGGGTAGGGTATGGCATGGGTTCCATGCCGCATCTGCGCTACTTGTGGTGCTGAGGTCCTCTTGGGCGTGGAGGGAGATTTCTGGCCCTTTCATTCCTCCTAGGAACTATCCCTCCCCGCTACCCCCTTTTTTTGTTCTTTTTTATTTTTATTTTCTTTTCTTCTTTCTTTTTTTTCTTAAAAACAAAAAGAGAGAAGTAACCTAACCATGGAGTCCCAAATCCATGACTCTGCTACCCCCAGGCCCCTTATTGTTACCTGAACCTGTTCTGACCTCACCTTGTCTTTTGGCCACTCTTTGGACACTCCTAAGACCCCTGTACCTCTTGCTGGTGCTGTTTCCTTACCCACTTCAGGTACCGGGGCTTCCACTGACTCCTTCGATTTATCTGACCTCCGCTCTCCTTTGACTATGCTTTCGGCCTCTCCCTCTATGGTGCGACGATTTTCGAATCGCCAGCCCATCTCACGTCGGACCGACTCTGGTCCCACTTCTAAATGCCAACAACAATCTCCTGACAATCATACTTCATTACCTTCCCATTCTACTTGGAAAAGACCGACACGTCATGCACTCCCTCTCCTCACTCAGTTTCGGACCACACAATGGACTAAATTCTTTACTTTACGACTGACTTCTTCTACTGCCTATCTTTCTGACCATAGTATTGGCAAAGCACTCCTACACCACGTTGGTAGAGATATTTCCTTTCATGCTCTTAAGAGTGGTACGCACATCATCAGAGTCCAGAATTCTACCCAAGCTCATAATCTTTCTCTTCTTTCACATATCGATACTATTCCTATCACTATCAAAAAACATCATTCCCTCAATTCTTGTAGTGGCACTGTTATTCTGCCCCATACCATAGTCCAACAGAATTTCCAGACATGTGGCAATGACATTCTCGAACAGCTGGAACTTCAAGATCTCCCAATTCTCAGGGTAGACACTTATGTTCTTCCTGCCCACGGGCGAAGACGAAATCCTTGCAATGTGGCTCGTTTAACTTTTGACAGCCGTGAACTCCCATCCTCTGTTTATGTAGCAGGACATCGGTTACAAGTTCGGAAGGTGATCCCTACACCGCAACAAAGTAGGAATTGCTGGTGATTTGACCACCCAGCAAAATATTGCAGATCTATAGCCGAATGCCCAGTCTGTGGTGCCAATGATCATTCTAATATATCTTGCAGTCGACCTTCCTCTTGCCTTAATTGTTAAGAGGCTCACCCTTTGTACTCTCGCCGTTGCCAGGTCTACTTAAATGAGCGGGAAATTCGTTGCCTCAAAGAGGCAGAAGGTCTCCCTTATGCTATGGCAGTTTCTCATCTCCGCCTCCAAGGAAGACTACCCCGTGTTTCTTATTCTCGTGTTTCAAAACGCCACCCCACTTCTGTGGTCTCATCTTCTGCAGCCTCCTCTGCAGTTGTCAGTCCCATAGTCACTCCTGTATCTAATTCTTTTGCTGTCCTGGGCTCAGACGTCCCTACTTCAACACCTCAGTCTGTCCTCACTTCTTCGTGTTCTCCCTCACAAACCCCCGTATCGACAAGACCTCGTACGACACCTCCTCCCAATCGTCCCTCTACTTCTCAGAGGTCCAACAAATCTCCTTTAACCCCTCCTTCCCTTCATCCACCTCCACATTTTACCTTCCTGGTCTCTGTAACCTAGGTCTTCCCCTTTCACTGGCTCCATTACAAGTGTGGAGGTTCATCCTCCTCCTCGTACTGTGCCTTCCTCCCCTGTCCCCTCCCAAGTTTCTTCCTCTTCTGCCACCTCCCTTTCGCCCCCTCCCCTACCTTGGTACAGTCCGTTACAGCTCTGTTCTTTACTCAAACTCAAACTCCTTCCATCTCCAATATTGTCTCCCATACGACGTCTCTGAACTCCGAAACACTTAAAGCGATCTCTGAATATATTGCAGAGACCAAACCATCAATGGACACTGATCCACCCTCTGTTCCTTCTCTTTCCTCTTCTCCATCTGCGTAACTCCTTTCTTCACAACGCACTGTTCCTTAGGTACTTGACAGTTTTCCTTTGACACCGCATGTGGACTTTTCTAACCCTTCTAGTCTGTAGGTACCCTTACCTGCGGATTTCAGGTATCTTTATCATTGCCAATCATGGCCTATTTACAGTGGAATATTCGCGGCCTCAGGGGTAATTGGGGTGAGCTTCAGATGTTGCTCTCCCAGTTTTCCCCTGTTGGTGTTTGCTTACAGGAACCAAAATTACACTCTGCCATTATCTATCCCATCTCAGGCTATAATTTATTGTATTCTTCAGATCCTTTTCCTGATGGGACCTTTAATGAAAGTGCCATTCTTCTACGCACTGATATTCCGTACCATCAGCTATTTGTTCATACTTCGCTGCATTACACAGCAGCCCGTATCCACTTGCATAGGTGGTATACACTCTGTTCCTTGTATCTCTCTCCTTCTGGAGCATTATCTATCCTGGATATTGCCTTTCTTGTTTCGTCATTACCGCCACCACTTCTGTTACTTGGAGATTTTAATGCCAATCATTTCCTCTGGGTGGGTCTCACTGTGATTCCTGTGGCATTTAGTTAGAGGCTTTTCTTGCTACCCACCCCCTCCATGTTTTAAATACAGGTACTCACACCCATTTTGATCCTCAGACTCATACTCTCTCTTGCATCAATCTCTCAGTCTGCTCTTCCTCCCCTGCATTAGACTTCACCTGGTCTGTTCTCCCGGATTTACATGACAGCGATCACTTCCCAATCATTCTTACTTCCCCTTCATATTCACCACCTCTTCGTAACCCACGCTGGCAATTTGATCAGGCAAATTGGAACCTTTACTCACAACTAACTGTTTTTAGTGAGGTTCCTTCTTCGTCCTCCATTGATGAGCTTTTACACTTCTTCTCGTCCTCCGTTTTAACTGCAGCTTCTCATTCTATACCCCAAACTTTGGGCAGGCATTCTCAGAAATGCATGCCTTGGTGGTCTCCTGCTTGTGCTCGTGCAGTACGTTTGAAACGCACTGCGTGGGGCATGTACCGGTACAATAGAACCACGGAGAGACTTGATTTTAAGCAGAAGCGTGCAATCGCTCGCCGTGTCATCTGTGACGCTAAACGCACTTGTTGGCGAGATTATGTCTCCACCATCACCTCTGCTTCCTCTATGAGTGCAGTCTGGAAAAAAGTACGAAAACTGAGCGGTAAATATTCTCCTGGCCCGGCTCCTGTTCTGCGGGTTGCTGGTGTTGATATAGCAAACCCACTAGATGTTGCCAATGAAATTAGCAATCATCTGGTCCGTATTTCTCAGGGGTTCCATCTGTGCCCCTCGTTTCTTTCCTCAAAGTCTACCAGAGAGTTAGCACCCTTGGACTTTTCTTCTCTCAGAGAAGAACAGTATAATGTGCCTTTTACACTTCAGGAACTGGAGGCAACACTCTCAGCTTGCCGAGCATCAGCAACTGGGCCCGACGACATTCATATTCGTATGCTACAACATTTACATAAGTCAGCCCTTGCAGTCCTATTACGCCTTTTCAATCTTATTTGGTCACAAGGAGTTCTTCCACAGCTGTGGAAATCTGCCATTGTTCACTCTTTCCACAAACCGGGTACTACGGGACATGAAGCCTCCCACTATCGTCCCATTGCTCTTACCAGTGCAGTTTGCAAAATGATGGAACGCCTGGTAAATAGACGTTTAGTGTGGTATTTAGAGACACACAACATCTCTCCATTCGTCAATATGGCTTTCGTAAGGGCCGTTCTACCATAGACCCCTTACTATGCTTGGATACGTATGTTCGTAATGCCTTTGCGAATAACCACTCAGTTATTTCCATATTTTTTGACCTTGAGAAGGCATATGACACAACTAGGAGGAATAATATTTTGGCCCAAGCCCACTCCTTAGGCCTTCAACGCAATCTACCATCCTTCCTTAAGAACTTTTTAACGACAGACATTTCCGTGTTCGGGTTAATAATGTGCTCTCCCCAGACTTTATTCAAGCTGAAGGTGTCCCCAGGGATCTGTTGTGAGCACAACACTTTTTCTCCTTGCTATAAATGATTTGGCCTCTGGTCTTCCATCCAATATTTGGTCATCACTCTATGTTGATTACTTCGCTATTGCCTGTGCAGGCGCTGACTGTCACCTCATTACAGTTTCTCTCCAGCATGCGGTCGACCGTGTTTCCAATTGGGCCACCACACATGGGTTTAAATTTTCCAGTACCAAAACTCACCAAATTACTTTCACTAGACGCTGTGTCATCTCCGATCATCCCTTATACCTCTATGGCACCCGTATCCCTGAACGTGATACAGTCAGGTTTCTAGGCCTCCTCTTTGACCGTAGGTTATCCTGGAAACCTCACATTACCTCTCTGAAGACAACTTGTCACAGCCGGCTGAATCTTCTTAAAACCCTTGCTCATCTTTCAAGGGGAGCGGATCGTCGAACTCTCTTTCGCTTACATTCCACCCTCATTTTATCGAAACTTGACTATGGTGACCAGATCTAATCAGCTGCCTCTCCTGCTACTCTCTCTACCCTCAACCCTATTCATCACCAAGGATTACGTTTATGCCTCGGTGCTTTTCGCTCTTCCCCTGTTGAGAGCCTCTATGCAGAAGTGAATGTTCCATCATTATCCGATCGCCGTGAAACCTATTGCCTTTGCTACTATGTACGCTCTCATGATCTCCGCAATCCTTCCATTTATAGAATGGTCACCAATATTAGTAAACATTATTTGTTCACCGCCTCTGTTTGCTCCGTCCCTTCTCTCTTCGCCTACATTTGCTCTTGTCTTCTCTTCAGTTTCCACCTTTCTATGTTCATGTAGCATCTCACTTTTCACTACCCCACTGGGAAGTTCCAGCTGTTCGAGTCTGTTCTTTCTCACTCCCTTGCTCGAAAGCCCAACTGTCTATGGTAGCTTTCCGCTCTCTTTTTCTTGACCACTTCCAATCTCATTCTCATGCCAGTGCAGTGTACACAGATGGCTCTAAGTCTTCTGACGGCATAGGATTCGCAGCAGTGTTTCCGGACTGCGTCGTACGACGGCATTTACTATCTTTGGCTGAATTGTATGCCATTCTTGCAGCACTTATCTGTATTGCATCTATGCCTGTGTCATCATTTGTGGTTGTCTCAGACTCCCTTAGTGCTTTACAGGCTATACAGAAATTTGATGCACCTCACCCCTTAGTCCTCAGTATCCAACTTTGGCTACGACGCATCTCTACCAAGCATAAAGATATTGTTTTTTGTTGGGTCCCTGGTCATGTTGACGTACAGGGCAATGAACAGGCAGACACTGCTGCGCAGTCAGCAATACATGACCTACCAGTTTCATGTAGAAGTGTTCCATTTACCTGGAGTTTACCTGGAGAGAGTTCCGGGGGTCAACGCCCCCGCGGCCTGGTCTGTGACCAGGCCTCCTGGTGGATCAGAGCCTGATCAACCAGGCTGTTACTGCTGGCTGCACGCAAACCAACGTACAAGCCACAGCCCGGCTGGTCAGGAACCGACTTTAGGTGCTTGTCCAGTGCCAGCTTGAAGACTGCCATGGGTCTGTTGGTAATCCCCCTTATGTATGCTGGGAGGCAGTTGAACAGTCTCGGGCCCCTGACACTTATTGTATGGTCTCTTAACGTGCTAGTGACACCCCTGCTTTTCATTGGGGGGATGTTGCATCGTCTGCCAAGTCTTTTGCTTTCGTAGTGAGTGATTTTCGTGTGCAAGTTCGGTACTAGTCCCTCTAGGATTTTCCAGGTGTATATAATCATGTATCTCTCCTGCCTGCATTCCAGGGAATACAGTTTTAGGAACCTCAAGTGCTCCCAGTAACTGAGGTGTTTTATCTCCGTTATGCGCGCCGTGAAAGTTCTCTGTACATTTTCTAGGTCAGCAATTTCACCTGCCTTGAAAGGTGCTGTTAGTGTGCAGCAATATTCCAGCCTAGATAGAACAAGTGACCTGAAGAGTGTCATCATGGGCTTGGCCTCCCTAGTTTTGAAATTTCTCATTATCCATCCTGTCATTTTTCTAGCAGATGCGATTGATACAATGTTATGGTCTTTGAAGGTGAGATCCTCCGACATGATCACTCCCAGGTCTTTGACGTTGGTGTTTCGCTCTATTTTGTGGCCAGAATTTGTTTTGTACTCTGATGAAGATTTAATTTCCTCGTGTTTACCATATCTGAGTAATTGAAATTTCTCATCATTGAACTTCATATTGTTTTCTGCAGCCCACTGAAAGATTCGGTTGATGTCCGCCTGGAGCCTTGCAGTGTCTGCAATGGAAGACACTGTCATGCAGATTCGGGTGTCATCTGCAAAGGAAGACACGGTGCTGTGGCTGACATCCTTGTCTATGTCGGATATGACGGACTATTTTGCTGCAATAGCTACCATCTTCACACCATTCGGCAACAACGTTGGTCTACTCTGCTTGGTAACAAACTTCAATCTATTAAACCGAGTATAGGTTACTGGCCGTCTTCTTGTCACCAGTGCCGAGGTTGGGAGACTACTCTCTCCTGTCTCCACATTGGCCATACTCGTCTTACTCATGGATATCTCGTGGAGAGGCGCCCTGCTCCTATCTGTGAGAATTGTCAGGTTCCATTATTCGTCAGCCACATTCTGTTAGACTGCCCATTTTATCAACGAGCACGCAGAATTTACCTCCAACGTCGTCTTCGCTCCGCTGCTCTCTCTTTACCTTCCCTTCTCACTGATGGACCCACCTTTCATCCGGACTCTCTCATTGACTTTTTGACAACAACTGACTTACTTCACAAACTCTGATGATACCTTCAGCCCTTTCTACCTCAATCTCTTGCTACCCTCTACCCTGCACTATCCCCCGCCCCGCTGTTTTCTGTAACCTACTGATCGCCCCTCCCACCTTCTGCCGCCCAATACCCACGCTTCCTTTCCTACCCTGCAGCGCTGTATAGCCCTTGTGGCTTAGCGCTTCTTTTTGATTATAATAATAATTAGGCTTTGTTACAAGTACTACGGATGTTGTAGTGGCTAGGCTTAGGCTTGGTTACAAGTACTGACTGATGTTGTAGTGGCCAGGATTAGCCTTGGCTACAAGTACTTCTTGCAGTTTGGGAGACACACATGATCAAACTGAATGTAAATTATGTGATCAAGCATATGGTCACTGTCTTGAACACTATGTTCTTAATTGTCCACTTATTGAGGAATACAGAGACAGTATAATAACCTATGTGACATGTCAGGATACCTTATTAATGATAATAAGATACCAGATATATTAAGCAAATTTCCTAAATTTGCTTGTAACAGATAAGTTAACTATAGATATGTAGATATAAATCCATATGTTCTCCTGTGAACCCTTTTGGAGCCTAGTTCCTAGACCTTTTGTGTATCCATTTGTTCTTACACTACCGTCCACAGGATGGATATGGGGTGTACAATAAACTTGCCACTTGGGTGGCAAAATCAATAGTGTTGAAGGCATACACTAGCAGGTGAAAAATAGCGATAGTATATACAAGAGTGAAGTATATTATAAGTAATGTATACAATACATCATAGAAGTTGTATATAATATTTGTAAAATAGAGTGTAGATGTTGGTGCACAGTGAGCTGGACACAACAACACACTTGTTTGTAGATGAATGGTTCAGAGAACCGACATGTTGATAAATTAGACACATGTGCAACTCTTGGGTATCTTTATTGAGGAAACGTTTCGCCACACAGTGGCTTCATCAGTCCATACAAAGGAGAATCTTGAAGAACAGGAGTAGAATGAGGTAATCAGTCCCTCAACCTTGAGTCGATGTGGTCAGTCCATCAATCTTGAATAGAATATGGCATACGTGCGGAGAAGGAGCTTATAAACCGTTGGTAGGAGAGGTACAGCAGTCATAGGCGGTGTCACATTTGTTCAATGTGGAAGTAGGTCGTGCCCAAGAATTAGGCAAGCGAAGAATTCCCAAGTATTAAGATCCCAAGATTCAAGATCTTCAAGATTCTCCTTTGTATGGACTGATGAAGCCACTGTGTGGCGAAACGTTTCCTCAGTAAAGATACCCAAGAGTTGCACATGTGTCTAATTTATCAACACACTTGTTAACTGTCTCCTCTGGCGGACTTCTGCGTCAACCTTCGTCAGGTGTCGACGTCTCTCTCTCGCCAGTGTATCAGTGACAAATTTCTACAGTTCTCTCTGGGATGCTTGTCCTCATCTATTTAGCCCGCCGGGCACTCTACAGGAGGGGCACCTGACACTCTACAGGAGGGGCACCTGACACTCTACATGAGGGGCACCTGACACTCTACAGGAGGGGCTCCTGGCACTCTACAGGAGGGGCACCTGGCACTCTACAGGAGGGACACCTGTTCATCGGCTTACTTTAGCCAGCTCCATTTTTTCCGCTCTGTGGAAATTTCTTTAACGGTCTTTGGTAGGAAGCCGGTTACTGAACTCAGGTGGGGGTGTGGGCGTCCCTCTCTGCTGGGGCTTGGAAAGGTGTCCCTCTGCTGGGGCTTGGCAAGGGTGTCCCTCTCTGCTGGGGCTTGGCAAGGGTGTCCCTCTCTGCTGCGGTTTGGCAAGGGCATCCCTCTCTGCTGGGGCTTGGCAAGGGCATCCCTCTCTTCTGGGGCTTGGTAAGGGTGTCCCTCTCTGCTGGGGCTTGGCAAAGGTGTCCCTCTCTGCTGGGGCTTGGAAAGGGCATCCCTCTCTGCTGGGGCTTGGCAAGGGTGTCCCTCTCTGTTGCAGATTGGCAAGGGTGTTGTGGAAAATACTGAATATATTTTCCAGAAATACAGTAGTTATATGTAAATAGATGGCCATACTGTATTTAATAAAAATTATGTTATCGAAAACGGGAAGCTGTGCCTGCGCAAAAGAGACTTGCCATTGCTGTTTGAACTGGTCAACAGAAAGTTAGTGAAATCGGAAGAATTTTAGTGCTCTAGAGGTTAAAATTGGGCTGACACCTCTCAAATATGAGCCGAAATTGTTGGATGAGCATTCCTGCATAATTTGAGTATCAGGCGACAGGACAGGACAACTCCAGGAACTTCAGATAAGCTGTCTAATTTATAATTTATGTTTAAATTCTGGCCAGTAAGTTTTTCATAAATGTAGGCAAAAAGTGGGAGGGGTCCTGTACATGGCACATTAATCTCCAGTCAAATTGGTGAGTGTTATGATTAAGATATATTCTCCTTCTGTTATATAAATGTGTTTATATATTATCATTTTTTAATTTAATATACAGTCCACAAATTTATATATTTACCAGCATTCCTGGTGATGTATATTTCATTTATAATTAATAGGTCCAGAGCAACTTGTGGATATGACAGTTGTAGGTATCGAAGGGGGACATTTTTTGTGACCTAGGTGTCCCAAATTCCTACTTGTCTATGTAACTCTGATAAATAATAATTATCTTTGTTATCATTTACTGTTATGTACATAATGATTTACATTCAGATAAATCCAATTTTCCACAGATGTCCTTCTCTGCTGGGGCTTGGCAAGGTGGTTTTCCCTCTCTCCTGGGGCTGGCAAGGGTGTCCCTCTCTGCTGGGGCTTGGCAAGGGTGTTCCTCTGCTGGAGCTTGGCAAGGGTGGGCCCTCTGTGCTGGGGCTTGACGAGGGTGTCCCTCTCTGCTGGACTTGGCAGGCGTCCCTCTCTGCTGGTGCTTGGCAAGGGTGTCTCTCTCTGCTGGGGCTTTGTAAGGGTGTCCCTCTCAGCTGGTGCTTGGCAAGGGCGTCCACCGGATCTAATTGGAAGCATGAAGTTTCTATCTGTATTTACAAAGGAACTTTTGTTTCTTTTGTGTCAATGCTGATGCTTGGACAACAATGTTGCTGGTACCATCAAGAAACCGGAGTTGATACTCCAGCTGATGCTGCTGTCACTGGCCCTTATAAACCCAACAAAGAAAGAAACAAGTGTGATGAAGTGAACAATAAAGAGTGTTTGTGGTGTCTAACACAGGTAAGTAACACCGACCTTTATTACAATACAACATTCATGTGCTAGATGATACATAGACAGAGTTTGACACATGAAATATAGTGTATTAAGGTGCCAGACATGATCATATCTCCCGTGTCTTGTTGACTGTCTTAGTTGTTGACTGTCTTAGTTGTTGACTGTCTTAGTTGTTGACTGTCTTAGTTGTTGACTGTCTTAGTTGTTGACTGTCTTAGTTGTTGACTGTCTTAGTTGTTGACTGTCTTAGTTGTTGACTGTTTTAGTTGTTGACTGTCTTAGTTGTTGACTGTCTTAGTTGTTGACTGTCTTAGTTGTTGACTGTCTTAGTTGTTGACTGTCTTAGTTGTTGACTGTCTTAGTTGTTGACTGTCTTAGTTGTTGACTGTTGACTGTCTTAGTTGTTGACTGTCTTAGTTGTTGACTGTCTTAGTTGTTGACTGTCTTAGTTGTTGACTGTCTTAGTTGTTGACTGTCTTAGTTGTTGACTGTCTTAGTTGTTGACTGTCTTAGTTGTTGACTGTCTTAGTTGTTGACTGTCTTACCTGTTGACTGTCTTAGCTGTTGACTGTCTTAGTTGTTGACTGTCTTAGTTGTTGACTGTCTTACCTATTGACTGTCTTAGCTGTTGACTGTCTTAGCTGTTGACTGTCTTAGTTGTTGACTGTCTTAGTTGTTGACTGTCTTAGTTGTTGACTGTCTTAGTTGTTGACTGTCTTAGTTGTTGACTGTCTTAGTTGTTGACTGTCTTAGTTGTTGACTGTCTTAGTTGTTGACTGTCTTACCTGTTGACTGTCTTAGTTGTTGACTGTCTTACCTGTTGACTGTCTTAGTTGTTGACTGTCTTAGTTGTTGACTGTCTTAGTTGTTGACTGTCTTAGTTGTTGACTGTCTTAGTTGTTGACTGTCTTAGTTGTTGACTGTCTTACCTGTTGACTGTCTTAGTTGTTGACTGTCTTAGTTGTTGACTGTCTTAGCTGTTGACTGTCTTAGTTGTTGACTGTCTTAGCTGTTGACTGTCTTAGCTGTTAACTGTCTTAGCTGTTGACTGTCTTAGTTGTTGACTGTCTTAGCTGTTGACTGTCTTAGTTGTTGACTGTCTTAGTTGTTGACTGTCTTAGTTGTTGACTGTCTTAGTTGTTGACTGTCTTAGTTGTTGACTGTCTTAGTTGTTGACTGTCTTAGTTGTTGACTGTCTTAGCTGTTGACTGTCTTAGCTGTTGACTGTCTCAGCTGTTGACTGTCTTAGCTGTTGACTGTCTTAGCTGTTGACTGTCTTAGCTGTTGACTGTCTCAGCTGTTGACTGTCTTAGCTGTTGACTGTCTCAGCTGTTGACTGTCTTAGCTGTTGACTGTCTTAGCTGTTGACTGTCTTAGCTGTTGACTGTCAGGTCCTCAGGTGTTGACTGTCAGGTGCTCAGGTGTTAGCTGCTCAGGTGTTGAGCGTCAGGTGTCAGGTGCTCAGGTGTTGACTGTGTCAGGTGTTAGCTGCTCAGCTGTTGACTGTGTCATGTGCTCAGGTGTTGACTGTGTCAGGTGTTAGCTGCTCAGCTGTTGACTGTGTCAGGTGTTAGGTGGTCAGCTTTTGACTGTGTCAGGTGTTGGGTGGTCAGGTGTTGACTGTGTCAAGTGTTGGGTGGTCAGGTGTTGACTATGTCAGGTGCTCAGGTGTTGACTGTGTCAGGTGTTAGCTGCTCCACTGTTGACTGTGTTAGGTGCTCAGGTGTTGACTGTGTCAGGTGCTCAGGTGTTGACTGTGTCAGGTGTTAGCTGCTCAGATGTTGACTATGTCAGGTGTTAGCTGCTCAGGTGTTGACTGTCTCAGGTATTTGCTGCTCAGGCGTTGACTGTCTTAGCTGCTCAGCTGTTGACTGTGTCAGATGCTAGGTGCTCAGGTGTTGACTGTCTCAGGTGTTACCTGCTCTGCTGTTGACTGTGTCAGGTGCTCAGGTGTTGACTGTGTCAGGTGTTAGCTGCTCAGCTGTTTACTGTCTCAGGTTTTAGCTGCTCAGCTGTTTACTGTGTCAGGTGTTGGCTGCTCAGGTGTTGAGTGTGTCAGGTGTTAGCTGCTCAGCTGTTGACTGTCTCAGGTGTTATCTGCTCAGGTGTTGACTGTGTCAGGTGTTAGCTGCTCAGCTGTTGGGTGTGTTAGCTGCTCAGCTGTTGACTGTGTCAAGTGCTCAGGTGTTGACTGTGTCAGGAGTTAGCTGCTCAGCTGTTGACTGTGTCAGGTATTAGCTGCTCAGCTGTTGACTGTCTCAGGTGTTAGCTGCTCAGCTGTTGACTGTGAGGTGTTAGCTGCTCAGGTGTTGAGTGTGTCAGGTGTTAGCTGCTCAGCTGTTGACTGCCTCAGGTGTTAGCTGCTCAGGTGTTGACTGTCTTAGCTGCTCAGCTGTTGACTGTGTCAGGTGTTGGCTGCTCAGCTGTTGACTGTCTTAGATGCTCTGGTGTTGACTGTGTCAGGTGTTAGCTGCTCAGGTGTTGACTGTGTCAGGCGTTAGCTGCTCAAGTGTTGACTGTCTCAGGTATTTGCTGCTCAGGCGTTGACTGTCTTAGCTGCTCAGCTGTTGACTGTGTCAGATGCTAGGTGCTCAGGTGTTGACTGTCTCAGGTGTTACCTGCTCTGCTGTTGACTGTGTCAGGTGCTCAGGTGTTGACTGTGTCAGGTGTTAGCTGCTCAGCTGTTTACTGTCTCAGGTTTTAGCTGCTCAGCTGTTTACTGTGTCAGGTGTTGGCTGCTCAGGTGTTGAGTGTGTCAGGTGTTAGCTGCTCAGCTGTTGACTGTCTCAGGTGTTATCTGCTCAGGTGTTGACTGTGTCAGGTGTTAGCTGCTCAGCTGTTGGGTGTGTTAGCTGCTCAGCTGTTGACTGTGTCAAGTGCTCAGGTGTTGACTGTGTCAGGAGTTAGCTGCTCAGCTGTTGACTGTGTCAGGTATTAGCTGCTCAGCTGTTGACTGTCTCAGGTGTTAGCTGCTCAGCTGTTGACTGTGAGGTGTTAGCTGCTCAGGTGTTGAGTGTGTCAGGTGTTAGCTGCTCAGCTGTTGACTGCCTCAGGTGTTAGCTGCTCAGGTGTTGACTGTCTTAGCTGCTCAGCTGTTGACTGTGTCAGGTGTTGGCTGCTCAGCTGTTGACTGTCTTAGATGCTCTGGTGTTGACTGTGTCAGGTGTTAGCTGCTCAGGTGTTGACTGTGTCAGGCGTTAGCTGCTCAAGTGTTGACTGTGTCAGCTGTTGGGTGGTCAGCTGTTGAGTGTGTCAGGTGTTAGCTGCTCAGCTGTTGGGTGTGTTAGGTGGTCAGGTGTTGTGTTTATGAGGTGTTAGGTGCTCAAGTGTTGAGTGTGTCATGTAAGTGCTCAGCAGTTGAGTGTGTCAGGTGTTAGGTGCTCAGGTGTTGAGTGTGTCAGGTGCTAAGGCAGGAGTAGGTGTTACATGCTCAGGCAGGAGCAGGTGTTAGGTTCTCAGGCAGCAGCAGGTGTTAGGTACTCGGGCAGCAGCAGGTTTTAAGTGCTTAGACAGCAGCAGGTGTTAGGTACTCAGCTGCAGCAGGTGTTAGGTAGTCAGGCAGCAGCAGTTGTTAGGTGGTCAGGCAGCAGCAGGTTTTAGGTACTTAGGCAGCAGCAGGTGTTAGGTGTCAGGTGTTAGGTGCTCAGGTGTTGAGTGTGTCAGGTGCTAGGTGCTCAGGTGTTGAGTGTGTCAGGTGTTAGGTGGTGAGGCAGCAACAGCAGCAGGTCTTAGGTGGTGAAGTAGCAACAGCAGGTGTTAGGTGGTGAGGCAGCAGCAGCAGGTGTTAGGTGGTTACTCAGCAGCAGGTTTTAGGTACTTAGGCAGCAGCAGGTGTTAGGTGTGTCAGGTGTTAGGTGCTCAGATGTTGAGTGTGTCAGGTGCTAGGTGCTCAGGTGTTGAGTGTGTTAGGTGGGAGGCAGCAGCAGGTGTTAGGTGGTGAGGCAGCAGCAGCAGGTGTTAGGTGGTGAGGCAGCAGCAGCAGGTGTTAGGTGGTGAGGCAGCAGCAGCAGGTCTTAGGTGGTGAGGCAGCAGCGGCAGGTGTTAGATGGTGAGGCAGCAGCAGCAGGTGTTAGGTGGTCAGGCAGCAGCAGCAGGTGTTAGGTGATCAGGCAGCAGCAGGTTTTAGGTACTTAGGCAGCAACAGGTGTTAGGTGTGTCAGGTGTTAGGTGCTCAGATGTTGAGTGTCAGGTGCTAGATGCTCAGGTGTTGAGTGTGTCAGGTGTTAGGTGGTGAGGCAGCAGCAGGTGTTAGGTGGTGAGGTAGCAACAGCAGGCATTAGGTGGTGAGGCAGCAGCAGCAGGTGTTAGGTGGTGAGGCAGCAGCAGGTGTTAGGTGGTGAGGTTGCAACAGCAGGTGTTAGGTGGTGAGGCAGTAGTAGCAGGTGTTAGGTGGTGAGGCAGCAGCAGCAGGTGTTAGGCGGTGAGGCAGCAGCAGCAGGTGTTAGGTGGTGAGGCAGCAACAGCAGGTGTTAGGTGGTGAGGCAGCAGCAACAGGTGTTAGGTGGTGAGGCAGCAGCAGCAGCAGGTGTTAGGTGGTGAGGCAGCAGCAGCAGCAGGTGTTAGGGGGTGAGGCAGCAGCAGGTGTTAGGTGGTGAGGCAGCAGCAGCAGCAGGTGTTAGGTGGTGAGGCAGCAGCAGCAGGTGTTAGGTGGTGAGGCAACAGCAGCAGGTGTTAGGTGGTGAGGCAGCAGCAGCAGGTGTAAGGTGGTGAGGCAGCAGCAGGTGTTAGGTGGTGAGGCAGCAGCAGCAGCAGGTGTTAGGGGGTGAGGCAGAACCAGGTGTTAGGTGGTGAGGCAACAGCAGCAGGTGTTAGGTGGTGAGGCAGCAGCAGCAGGCATTAGGTGGTGAGGCAGCAGCAGCAGCAGGTGTTAGGTGGTGAGGCAGCAGCAGCAGCAAGTGTTAGGTGGTGAGGCAGAAGCAGGTGTTAAGTGGTGAGGCAGCAGCAGGTGTTAGATGGTGAGGCAGCAGCAGCAGGTGATAGGTGGTGAGGCAGCAGCAGCAGGTGTTAGGTGGTGAGGCAGCAGCAGGTGTTAGGTGGTGAGGCAGCAGGAGGTGTTAGATGGTCAGGCAGCAGCAGGTGTTAGGTGGTGAGGCAGCAGTAGGTGTTAGGTGATGAGGCAGCAGCAGCAGCAGGTGTTAGGTGGTGAGGCAGCAGCAGCAGGTGTTAGGTGGTGAGGCAGCAGCAGCAGGTGTTAGGTGGTGAGGCAGCAGCAGCAGGTGTTAGGTGTTGAGGCAGCAGCAGCAGGTGTTAGGTGGTGAGGCAGCAGCAGCAGGTGTTAGGTGGTGAGGCAGCAGCAGCAGGTGTCAGGTGGTGAGGCAGCAGCAGCAGGTGTTAGGTGGTGAGGCAGCAGCAGCAACAGGTGTTAGGTGGTGAGACAGCAGCAGCAGGTGTTAGGTGGCGAGTCAGCAGCAGCAGGTGTTAGGTGGTGAGGCAGCAGCAGCAGGTGTTAGGTGGTGAGGCAGCAGCAGCAGGTGTTAGGTGGTGAGGCAGCAGCAGCAGGTGTCAGGTGGTGAGGCAGCAGCAGCAGGTGTTAGGTGGTGAGGCAGCAGCAGCAGGTGTTAGGTGGTGAGGCAGCAGCAGCAGGTGTCAGGTGGTGAGGCAGCAGCAGCAGGTGTTAGGTGGTGAGGCAGCAGCAGCAGGTGTTAGGTGGTGAGGCAGCAGCAGGTATTAGGTGGTGAGGCAGCAGCAGGTGTCAGGTGGTGAGGCAGCAGCAGCAGGTGTTAGGTGGTGAGTCAGCAGCAGCAGGTGTTAGGTGGTGAGGCAGCAGCAGGTGTTTGGTGGTGAGGCAGCAGCAGCAGGTGTTAGGTGGTGAGGCAGCAGCAGGTGTTAGGTGGTGAGTCAGCAGCAGCAGGTGTTAGGTGGTGAGGCAGCAGCAGGTGTTAGGTGGTGATGCAGCAGCAGCAGGTGTTAGGTGGTGAGGCAGCAGCAGGTGTTAGGTGGTGAGGCAGCAGCAGCAGGTATTAGGTGGTGAGTCAGCAGCAGCAGGTGTTAGGTGGTGAGGCAGCAGCAGCAGGTGTTAGGTGGTGAGGCAGCAGCAGGAGGTGTTAGGTGGTGAGGCAGCAGCAGGAGGTGTTAGGTGGTGAGGCAGCAGCAGCAGGTGTTAGGTGGTGAGGCAGCAGCAGGTGTTAGGTGGTGAGACAACAACAGCAGGTGTTAGGTGGTGAGTCAGCAGCAGCAGGTGTTAGGTGGTGAGGCAGCAGCAGGAGGTGTTAGGTGGTGAGGCAGCAGCAGCAGGTGTTAGGTGGTGAGGCAGCAGCAGCAGGTGTTAGGTGGTGAGGCAGCAGCAGGAGGTGTTAGGTGGTGAGGCAGCAGGTGTTAGGTGGTGAGGCAGCAGCAGGAGGTGTTAGGTGGTGAGGCAGCAGCAGCAGGTGTTAGGTGGTGAGACAGCAGCAGCAGGTGTTACTTGGTGAGGCAGCAGCAGGTGTTAGGTGGTGAGGCAGCAGCAGCAGGTGTTAGGTGGTGAGGCAGCAGCAGCAGGTGTTAGGTGGTGAGGCAGCAGCAGGTGTTAGGTGGTGAGGCAGCAGCAGTAGGTTTAAGTTAGTAAGTTTTAAGGTTTATGTTACATAATAAACAATATTGTTGGCAGAACATTCATATACAAGGTTAGTAAGTAAGTTTATTCAGGTATACACAAATACAGTTACATAGAATTATCATACATAGCAGCATATGTGTAGAGAACCTGGGATAACCCAAAAAAGTCAGACAGAGTGACTTATTTCCATTAGGGTCCTTATTTATTTCCATTAGGGTCCTTATTTATTTCCATTAGGGTTCTTATTTATTTCCATTAGGGTTCTTATTTCCATTAGGGTCCTTATTTATTTCCATTAGGGTCCTTATTTATTTCCATTAGGGTTCTTATTTCCATTGGGGTCCTCATTATTTAACCAAGAATAACCCAGTCAGTTAGTAGGTTTATTTAGGTACAAGTACACATAAATACACTTAAACAAATTATCATGCATAGTAACATGTACATTAACCACCAGAGTAACACAAAAATTATCATACATAGTAACATGTACATTAACCACCAGAGTAACACAAAAATTATCATACATAGTAACATGTACATTAACCACCAGAGTAACACAAAAATTATCATACATAGTAACATGTACATTAACCAGCAGAGTAACACAAAAAACTCAAAGTGACTTAATTGTGCTCCTTGCAATATCTTATTATTTAACCCTTTGAGGGTCGACAGGCCCTCTCCGAAACTCGTTCTCAGGGTCGGCCAAATTTCAAAAAAAAAAAATTATTTTTTCTTATGAAAAAATAGAGTATTTTTTTCTAAACATTATAGGCTAAACAAAAAAATTTTAACGTCAATACTTACCGAGATATGGAGGTGTGAAATTTGCCAAAATTGAACAACATATGGTAACATCGCCGACTGCCGTCACCCGGTATTTTTCTATTTACTTTTTTATGTACTATTTTCAATTTTTTTTCAATTTTTCTTTTTCTGAGTAACTTTTATGGCCTCTGAGGCCAACATGATCAGTATTTTGTAAGTTATTTCTTTTTCAATACTACACAATAAGGGCGTAAACACTGTTGTCATTATTTTGTTTACAGAAAATATTTCCCACAAACAAAAAATATGAAATGTTGTTTATTACTTTTTTTCTTATTTTTATACACTTTACAGTCCAGGACATGTTTCTAGAAGTTCTGCAGCCTGTGGAACTCTTTGAAACATGGGGGTCATGAAACAGTGGAGTTTTGCACTCCTCACACATAAAACGAGTGTCTCTGCGTTGTCGGGGGCCGTTTTTTTTGTATGTGAACAGACGTAACACCTCTTCTGAGCCTTTTTCTTCAAAGCAGTAGCAGGCAGTTTTACCAGGAAGGATCACCATGCTTCAGACGAGCAGTAGTTGTTGAAAATTTTGGGTGGGCGGTCAATTGCAGGTGCATTTCCTTGGTACTTGAATACTATTTGTCTGATGACAGACAAACAGAATTCGCCGTACTGTGGTTTGTTTTGGTGCTCATCTTATACATATTATAAGCATTGAGCATGGAAAGTCCAGAAGAGGGAAAAACAGTTTGATGTACCACTTATAACTTTTGCGAACACAATCAGCAAAACCAATCTGCATGTCACATTTGTCCACTGAATGCATGTTGAAGGTGTAATCAATCACAGCTGCAGGTTTTAGAAGGGGTTTTTCATTTCTCTCTCTTGCTGCCTCCATTTGTCTGCCATTTCATTAGGGTGAATTGATGACAACGTGTTGACATCTCGTTTGCCCATGCCACCGAAATGCCATGATGTCATTGGCAGCAACGCCTCACCTCACCTTGTGAGTGCCAGCATCAACCTGGGCATATGTTTTCGTTTTGCACGCACTTGTGCCACACCATCTGTCATGTTCACTCGCAAAAAAATCACTGAGTGAGGGGCTTGTGTACCAGTTATCTGTATATAATATATGCCCCTTACCAAGGTATGGTTCTATCATTGTTCGAACCACATCACCTGAGATGCCCAATAACTTCCGGGTATTTTGCAATGTATAACTTCCAGTGTACACAATAATACCAATACCAGACCACTGTAACAATCACAAAGCACAAAAAACTTTATACCAAAGCGTTTTCCTCTTGCTTGGTATGTACTGCTTGAAAGAGAGTCTTCCTTTGAACAGAATCAAAGACTCGTCAATTACAAGCTTCCTGAAGGGGATAAAAATGAGTATGAATTTCTGTTTCAGATACACAAACACATTCCTAATCTTATATAACCTGTCAGTTCTGTCAGGCTGGTTTTATCTGAGAAGTGAAGCATACGTAACATTACCCACAAATCGATTCACGGGCTTTTATATCACTGAAACCTGGTGTTGCAATTTAGGGGTCTGTTGACCAGTATGATTTTACTTTGTGCTTATACACATGTGGCATAAGCATTATTGTGGCAAAGAAAAGATACATCTCAGCCACAGTTGCCTCCTTCCATTGGTGTAGACTTTATTTTGGTGAAAGTATTGTGTTTGCCATGGGTGTACTCGTAGTATGTGTCTTCCATGACAATACTTTTCATCAGTGGTTTCTCAAAGAATAACTCGAAACATTCCAGTTCAGTGGCATTGTTCCCAAGTGCACAAGATGGCCGTATTCCACTTTGGCTGCCATCAAACTGGTGGGGATTTGGAACAAAATTGACAGCTTTTCCCGCCAATCCCAGGTGCGGTCTGCTGGTGGGGACTGGACAATGACAGGTGGTTGTGGTTGTGGAGGTTGTGGTTGTGGAGGTTGTGGTTGTGGAGGCTGGTGTGGTGGGGGAGTGGGGGGATGGTGGCCTTTTTTCTAGATCAAACTGAGGCAGCGGCGTGGCTGGCAGCGTGGGTGGCAGCATGGCCCACTGCTGGTGCCTCACCGGGCCCGGGACAACTACCACCACGCACATTTTCCATCTCAATTGCAAAAGTATCTTCGTCATTTTCACTGTCTGTTCCTGTTTTACAGCCACGGGATCTACTCCGAGATACACTCCTTCCCCTTGGTTTAAAAATATGGCACACTTCCAGAGCGCATATATCGTCGTATATACTGGGCGCTTCACTGGGAATATTGCACTTCACTATCACTACTGGAACTAGTTTGAAGAGCTTGTAGTTCATATTCCTATCACTATCATCACCCATGCTCTCATCTGAGTCTGGGATTTTGGGGAAAAAAGAAGTTTCCTCTTGGGTTCTGGAACAACTGAACGTGAACACGAGGGCCCCGCACCAGAGGTGGAAGGGTGAGGGTCGTCTGGGTTTTCTTCACTATTACCGATATTATGGTCATTAGTTTCGGTCAAAACCTCACTAAAACCACGAAATCATCTCACTGGCACTTCCATCACTATTAGAAAATGTCACTGGGGAACAAAAATGTCCCAATTCGCCGAGGAGTGAGGAGCTTCTTACCGCGAGGCATGGTGGACATTGTTTACTAAGAGGGCATTCCCACAATGCACCACTGGGTCCCAGATTTTTTTTCTACCGCGCACACTGACCACGCAGACCCATTCTCTCACACCTAGGCCTATCAGCCTTTTCGCGCGAGATTTGAGGCCGCTAGAATTTATGCGTACTAGTACGTCAAAAACCCCTACGCGTAAGACGTACTAGTACGACGAAAACCCTCAAAGGGTTAAACCTTAAAACAACTAAGTAACTCAACTGTCTGAAAATCAGTTACAATAAACTAATAAGGGTAATAAGGGAGACCCATGGCCTGGCAAGGGTGGAAATTTTAAGGGTGTTTCCTTACACCAGTTGTCCCGTTCACCTAGCAAGTAGGTACCTGGGTGTTAGTGGACTGGTGTGGGTGGCATCCTGGGGGCAAGATTGAGGACCACAATACAAATAAGATGAGCCACTGACTTTCTTGGGTTATCTTGGGTAGCTAACCCTCCGGGTTTAAAAATCTGAACAAAATCTTACTCTAAGGTAAACCGAATTATTTACATAAATATTAAAGAGAGGATCAACTTAGTGTAACAGGTACTTATTTATATTATAATAACTAGTAATTTACATAGTCACATAGATACATTTGATACATTTTTAATTGTAACAGTGAAATTCAGTTCAGTTGAATATATTAGGTTACCATATTAACAATATGGTACCATATTGCTACCATATTAACAATATAAGAATAATTTTCCTCAGCAGTTCCCCGTGGCCTGGTAGCAAAAGCTCTCTTCACACAGTGAGGGTCCGAGATATTATTATTATTATTATTATTATTATTATTATTATTATTATTATTATTATTATTATTATTACTTGTTTATTCTTTTTACCATTTGCACAAAAATGTTATTTTACTAACAACTTCTAAATGTAATTTAGTTAATATTTTACACTTTTTAATTCATACAACCAATATACATTATGGAACAAGTAATGATTTCCTGTGCAAATTGTAATTTTGGTTCTGTAAGGGCAGTGAGAACATTATTTTCAGGTTAAGTTACTTAATATCCAAGTGTTACCTAACTTAGCCTAGTCTAACATAACCTAACCTAACTTAGCCTAGTCTAACATAACCTAACCTAACTTAGCATAGTCTAACATAACCTAACCTAACTTAGCCTAGTCTAACATAACCTAACATAACTTAGCCTAGTCTAACATAACCTAACCTAACTTAGCCTAGTCTAACATAACCTAACTTAGCCTAGTCTAACCTAACCAAACTTAGCCTAGTTTAACCTAACTTAGCCTAGTCTAACCTAATCTAACTTAGCTTAATCTAACCTAACCTGAAGTAAACAATGCCTATACCTGGACCTGGAGTTTACCTGGAGAGAGTTCTGGGGGTCAATGCCCCCATGGCCTGGTCTGTGACCAGGCCTCCTGGTGGATCAGAGCCTGATCAACCAGGCTGTTACTGCTGGCTGCACGCAAACCAACGTATGAGCCACAGCCCGGCTGATCAGGAACCGACTTTAGGTGCTTGTCCAGTGCCAGCTTGAAGACTGCCAGGGGTCTGTTGGTAATCCCCCTTATGTATGCTGGGAGGCAGTTGAACAGTCTCGGGCCCCTGACACTTATTGTATGGTCTCTTAACGTGCTAGTGACACCCCTGCTTTTCATTGGGGGGATGCTGCATCGTCTGCCAAGTCTTTTGCTTTTGTAGTGAGTGATTTTTGTGTGCAAGTTCGGTACTAGTCCCTCTAGGATTTTCCATGTGTATATAAACATGTATCTCTCCTGCCTGCGTTCCAGGGAATACAGGTTTAGGAACCTCAAGCGCTCCCAGTAATTGAGGTGTTTTATCTCCGTTATGCGCGCCGTGAAGGTTCTCTGTACATTTTCTAGGTCAGCAATTTCACCTGCCTTGAAAGGTGCTGTTAGTGTGCAGCAATATTCCAGCCTAGATAGAACAAGTGACCTGAAGAGTGTCATCATGGGCTAGGCATCCCTAGTTTTGAAGATTCTCATTATCCATCCTGTCATTTTTCTAGCAGATGCGATTGATACAATGTTATGGTCCTTGAAGGTGAGATCCTCCGACATGATCACTCCCAGGTCTTTGACGTTGGTGTTACGCTCTATTTTGAGGCCAGAATTTGTTTTGTACTCTGATGAAGATTTAATTTCCTCGTGTTTACCATATCTGAGTAATTGAAATTTCTCATCGTTGAACTTCATATTGTTTTCTGTAGCCCACTGAAAGATTTGGTTGATGTCCGCCTGGAGCCTTGCAGTGTCTGCAATGGAAGACACTGTCATGCAGATTCGGGTGTCATCTGCAAAGGAAGACACGGTGCTGTGGTTGACATCCTTGTCTATGTCAGATATGAGGATGAGGAACAAGATGGGAGCGAGTACTGTGCCTTGTGAAACAGAGCTTTTCACCGTGGCTGCTTCGGATTTTACTCTGTTGACTACTACTCTCTGTGTTCTGTTAGTGAGGAAATTATAGATCCATCGACCGACTTTTCCTGTTATTCCTTTAGCACGCATTTTGTGTGCTATTACGCCATGGTCACACTTGTCGAAGGCTTTTGCAAAGTCTGTATATATTACATCTGCATTATTTTTGTCTAGTGCATCAAGGACCTTGTCGTACTGATCCAGTGGTTGAGACAGACAGGAGCGACCTGTTCTAAACCCATGTTGCCCTGGGTTGTGTAACTGATGTGTTTCTAGGTGGGTGGTGATCTTGCTTCTTAGGACCCTTTCAAAGATTTTTATGATATGGGATGTTAGTGCTATCGGTCTGTAGTTCTTTGCTGTTGCTTTACTGCCCCCTTTGTGGAGTGGGGCTATGTCTGTTGTTTTTAGTAACTGTGGGACGACCCCCGTGTCCATGCTTCCTCTCCATAGGATGGTAAAGGCTCGTGATAGGGGCTTCTTGCAGTTCTTGATGAACACGGAGTTCCATGAGTCTGGCCCTGGGGCAGAGTGCATGGGCATGTCATTTATCGCCTGTTCGAAGTCATTTGGCGTCAGGATAACATCAGATAGGCTTGTGTTAACCAAATTCTGTTGCTCTCTCTTTACCTTTGATATACCTTTGAAGAGTTTCGAGAGTTTCACTACTCTTGGAGCTCGGCCATGGACTAGGCTCATCTGGTGTTTGCCTGGTCAACCAGGCTGTTGCTGCTAGAGGCTTGCTGCCCCACATATCCATCAAAACCTGGTTGATCTGGCATCTGATGAAGATACATGTCCAGTTTCCTCTTGAAGGCTTCTACACTTGTTCTAGCCGTGTTTCTGATATCTTCTGGTAAGATGTTGAAGAGTGTGGGACCCCGGATGTTGATACAGTGTTCCCTTATTGTCACCACTGCACCCCTGCTCCTCACTGGGTTTATCTTTCACTTTCTCCCATATCTCTCACTCCAGTATGTTGGTATGACCATACAGACCAAACCTAGCCCAACATTTCTGATTATTGGAAATACTTCACAAAATAAAAATACTTCCCATGATCCCTGTGTTCATAGGTTGTATGTACTGAAAAATGATATAGAGTACAGCCTCTCCTCACTTAGCGACATGCTCATTGTTGTGAGTAAGGGATTTAGAGGAATTTTTTTATTCCTTGGAGGTTTGTAAAGAACTTGAGAATTTGGCCTATTACAAATTTTCCCCTCTCAGGCAACAAGGTATTGACTTAAACTAGTTTAATATATTTTAGAGTCTAGGGGTTAATTTCAACTAGGAAATCAATAGAATAATATTAAAATTTATTAATGTATTTGAATACAATATTTTATCTTCTCTTTGTATATAATATTATATTTTAAATACTTTTGTACATGAATTTGCAAGAATATATACATGTATATATTTAGTTCAAATTCATGGGAATATCACATTAAGAAGGGAAAGTTTAAATTTTTTTCTTTCTGCAATAAGTCTTTGCTAACACTTACGTCTTTTGTCTTAAGAAGACTGTGTAAACTCAAACTCAAAATGCGCAAGATTAAAACAAGACCTTTGAATCCAGCCGTAAAAGGCTGCAAAAAGCAAGAGTTTGTCTGAGAAGATGTATCTCTAAGGATTGCTGAATTTGTTGCATTTATTGTGGTGGAGACAGAAAAAAAACCTAGAAAAGCTAGATACAGTGATCGATAAACAAGGGTTGAGACCTGACCGTTCATCATTTTAGGAGCTGCCAGGGAATCACCGGTTCTTCAACACGCAAGTTATACTTTTGTATCAGTCAAATCACATATTTACTCGGTTTAAATAATTTCCAGTAGATCCTTCATGTGTTAGCCCAAATCACCGACCAAATATGTTTTAAATAAGTTTACCCTGATCAGATCCGACGGGTTCCGAACCCTTGACTGGTCCGGACCCTTTACTGGTCCGAACCCTTGACTGGTCTGAACCCATTGACTGGTCCGAACCCTTGATTGGTTTCAAACGGATTCGTTGGACAATAAAGCAGACTGTAAACGGACGGGGTTTAGGCGCCCTTATCAAACACAAACAATAAATATAAAACAAACGTACTCCGGTAAGCTGTATTAATATACAAGTACAGTTAGAAATAGAAATACAAATAGCTAGAGCTTCACTTTAAGGAGATTATTAGTAGAAATATTCAAGAGGTTACTAGGAATTACAGTAAATCAAAACCCTTCAAATCACATTATGAAGCTCTGTGTAGTCTGCAGTCAATCAAACAAACGAGCTTCCGCATGGATAAATTGTCATTTTTGTGAAAATTGGTGTCATGCCTCTTGTGCAGATATCCAAGAACTAGCTACAAGCAGTATTAAATCAGGGAAGTGTTTTTGGGTATGCCCAAATGAGATAAATCTGTGGACTAAAATCACATTGGTATTAAAAGAGTTTAACATCAAAGCAGCCTTCATAGAAAACATGGAAGCATTCTATAACTAGATGGGAAAAATAAAAATCTGGACTGGATGGTATCACCCTTGGCACTGGCCATGTAGTTAGAAACTGTAAGGCTGGAGGTGCTGCCCGGGTAGTCAGTAAATGTGGGGCTGATAGTGCTGTCTTGGTAGACAGTAGTGGTGAAGCTGGAGGTGCTGTCCTGGGAGACAGTAATTGTGAAGCTGGAGATTTTGTCCAGGTAGTCAGGAAATATATGCAGGAGGGAATGCATATAAGTGACCTCATGGGAGACAGGAGCTGTAGTGGGGAAACAAGGGTAGTCAAGGACAAGATAAAACCAATATTACAAACTAGTAATACAACAGGAAATAGCAAACAAGAGGACTCCACTAGCAATAGTGAAGATATATTACCAAAAGCAACTGGTGAGAGCTCCATTGTTGGTGCTAGTGAGGATAGGAATAAGACAGGTAAACATGCACCAACAGGGAATATAGTCACAGAAACCCAAGGCAAACGGAAACCAAGCCTGTGCACATACTATGCACTTGGTATCTGTAGGCTTGGGAAATCTGGAAAAACAGATGGGACGTGCAACTATGACCACCCTAGAAAATGCCGTGCCCATATGACAACAGGAAAATGCAAACTCCCTTCCTGTAAGCTTTTTCACCCTGAAATGTGTCCCTCTTCAGTACAGGATAGACTGTGCTATAACTTAAATTGCCAGGCACACCATCTAAAGGGGACAAAAAGATACAAAACATCCAGGCCATGGGAAAACCTGGGTAACCACAGCCACTCAAGAGGGAGAGGTTTTTTAGTGCCAGGAAGGAAAAAAAACTGGCAGGAAATGGCGGATATCATACACCAAATCCAGTCATTCCTAGAGTGGAACCACAGTCGATGGCCTCCACTCCAAACCAACAGATACAGATACTAATGCCGGAAAAAAAGTCCCCCCCAGTACCAACAATACCACCAGTCCGATGACATTCTTCTTTGCAAATATACAGTGTCTAAAGCCAGCAACGAACAACAAAATACCTTTCATCCGTGGACTGCTTGCCGAGGCAAATGCAATGTTCGTGGCTTTCACTGAGACCCACATAAAGGATCACTTGGACAACGAAATATGGATCCCAGGTTACAACCTATACAGATGCGACAGAGTGAACAGGCAAAAAGGGGGGGAGGGGGTTGGCTGTTCATCGCAAAGTCACTTGTTTGCACAGAACTGCTTAATGCCTCAAATGATGTAGTGGAAGTTTTAGCAGTAAAGATCGAGAACCAAAACCTAGTCATTGTGGTAGTCTACAAGCCTCCGGAGAATCCCAGCAATTTTCCGGAAAAAAGCTTTAAAAATTGACCACTGTTGGAAA
>NC_069448.1:28999328-29173369 GCF_026875155.1 Cherax quadricarinatus | reverse complement strand
TTTTTCCACGCCTATAATTTTTGGAATTTTTTCCTTGTTTTTTATCGCTTTTTTCTGCATTATTCTTTCTAATATAATAACTGACTTTTTGGCATCATAAACAGTAGGCGGAGCTTACCCATAGACTTAGAGACAACCAGGAACCATATGGGAACGCTGGGCAGTTTTTCCCGCTCCAAGAGCCAGGAGAATGACTTCATTTTTAAACGCTTATATCAGCTTATTTTATCAACTCTACGGCTTATTATCTATCAGAATTGATCTAATATGATATAATAAACACAAATAAATAACATACAAACATGTTATATACTCTAGACTGAATAAAATAAGCCATAATATGGCGAGAGACCATCGGGAATATTTCGATATAAATGAGTGAATCCTCTCATGTCGAAATTCTTTGGTCTCTGAGTAACAGAAAAGGGTTTGTTTTGAAGAGGATAACTGCATTAAACATCATTTTACTAAGAAATACACCCAAACAAACGGTTTTCGCAAAAAAAAAAAAAAAAAAAAAAAAAATTTGAGAGGGTGGGCCGGCCGGCGTTCCGGGCCAATATCTCGGAAGTAACTTATTTACCTAATGTCCTATTTCTTCCTTTATTACTTAATTAAATGGAAAATATTCAAAAGAAATTGTAGAATAATGATTTCTCTAATTTTATTCGAGCAAATTTTGGAAATATTCCAAATACTTTGGGAGGAAATCGGGCGGTAAACAAAGAGCACAATTTTTTGGCCGACTGCTCCCTTAGGCTTGGGTTTCAAGTACTGGGCTGATGTTGTAGTGGCCAGGCTTAGGCTTAGTTACAAGTACTGACTGATGTTTGTAGTGGCCAGGCATAGGCTTGGTTACAAGTACTGACTGATGTTTTAGGGCCGGTTTAGGTTTGGTTACAAGTACTGACTGATGTTGTAGTGGCCAGGCTTAGGCTTGGTTCCCTTCAAGGGGGGGTCCTTGGCGTGGTAAAGAGGGTCTTGGTCTGAAGAATTAGACCTGTCGGTCTCCTTCCTCAGACCAAACCTAATTATCCCCCAATCCCCCCTTTCCTATTCCATCCTCTCCATCCTCCCTTTTTCCTTTCCTCCTCCTCCCCCCACCCCTCCCTTTTAACCCCTTTTCCCCTTTTTGGGCCCTTTTGGGGTTTTCCCACAGGCACATAGTTCATAGGTAGGGGGAAGGTACCGGGGTCCATCCCCTTCCGTTGAGTTCTGGCGGGGGCGTAGTTTGCCATGGGATCTGGATCGCCTGGGGATGTCCCGATCCCTCTCCGGTATCCCGGAGGGTGGCTTTGGGTGTCTTCAGGGGATGGGTGTATCTCTGGGAAACCACCTTCGGATTCCGAGGGTGGTGGGCCCAAGGAGGTAGCTTTGTGGCAGATATCCGGCCACCCTCTCTTTTGTTTCCCCAGAGGTAGCTCGGCAGATTGTAAGGTTGTTATCCCGGATTGCTGGTTTTCTGGCATAAGGGTAGGGGATGGCATGGGTTCCATGCCGCATCTGCGCTACTTGTGGTGCTGAAAGGGCCTCTTGGGGGTGGAGAAAATTTTTTGGCCCTTTCCCTTCCCTGGAACTATTCCCTCCCCGCTACCCCCTTTTTTTGTTTTTTTTTTATTTTAATTTTCTTTTCTTCTTTCTTTTTTCCCTTAAAAAACAAAAGAGAGAAATAACCTAACCATGGAGTCCCAAATCCATGACTCTGCTACCCCAGGCCCCCTTATTGTTACCTGAACCTGTTCTGACCTCACCTTGTCTTTTGGCCACTCTTTGGACACTCCTAAGACCCCTGTACCTCTTGCTGGTGCTGTTTCCTTACCCACTTCAGGTACCGGGGCTTCCACTGACTCCTTCGATTTATCTGACCTCCGCTCTCCTTTGACTATGCTTTCGGCCTCTCCTCTATGGTGGGGACGATTTTCGAATCGCCAGCCCATCCACGTCGGACCGACTCTGGTCCCACTTCTAAATGCCAACAACAATCTCCTGACAATCATACTTAAATTACCTTCCCATTCTATTTGGGAAAAGACCGACACGTCATGCACTCCCTCTCCTCACTCATTTCGGCCCACACAATGGGCTAAATTCTTTACTTTACGACTGACTTCTTCTACTGCCTATCTTTCTGACCATAGTATTGGCAAAGCACTCCTACACCACGTTGGTGAGATATTTCCTTTCATGCTCTTAAGAGTGGTACGCACATCATCAGAGTCCAGAATTCCCACCAAGCTCATAATCTTTCTCTTCTTTCACATATCGATACTATTCCTATCACTATCAAAAAACATCATTCCCTCAATTCTTGTAGTGGCACTGTTATTCTGCCCCATACCATAGCCAACAGAATTTCCAGACATGTGCAATGACATTCTCGAACAGCTGGAACTTCAAGATCTCCCCAAATTCCTCAGGGTAGACACTTATGTTCTTCCTGCCCACGGGCGAAGACGAATCCTTGCAATGTGGCTCGTTTAAACTTTTGACAGCCGTGAACTCCCATCCTCTGTTTATGTAGCAGGGCACGTTACAAGTTTCGGAAAGGGGATCCCTACACCGCAACAAAGTAGGAATTGCTGGTGATTTGACCACCCAGCAAAATATTGCAGATCTATAGCCGAATGCCCAGTCTGTGGTGCCAATGATCATTCTAATATCTTGCAGTCGACCCTTTCCCTTGCCTTAATTGTTAAGAGGCTCACCCTTTGTACCTCGCCGTTGCCAGGTCTACTTAAATGACGGGAAATTCGTTGCCCAAAGAGGCAAAAGGGCTCCCTTAGCTATGGCAGTTTCCATCTCCCCCTAAGGAAAAACCCCCCTGTTTCTTATTCTGTTTTCAAAACCCACCCCACTTCTGTGTCTCATTTTCTGCGCCTCCTCTGCATTTGTCAGCCCCATAGTCATCTTATCTAATTCTTTTGCTGTCCTGGGCTCGACGTCCCTACTTCAACACTCAGTCTGCCTCATTCTTCGTGTTTCCCTCACAACCCCCTACACAAGACCTGTACACACCCCTCCCCAAACGTCCCCCTACTTTTTCAGGGTCCAACAAATCCCCTTTAACCCCCCCTTCCCTTCATCCCCCTCCACATTTTTCCTCCTGTCTCTGAACCAGGTTTTTCCCCTTTTACTGGCTCCATTACAAGGTGGGGTTCACCCCCCTCGTACGTGCCTTCCCCCCCTGCCCCTCCCAAGTTTTTTCCCCTTTTCTGCCACCTCCCTTTGCCCCCTCCCCTCCCTTTGGGTACAGTCCGTTACACTCTGTTCTTTACTCAAACTAAAAACCCTTCCATCCCCAATTTTTCCCCCATAACGACCCTGAACCCCGAAACATTTAAAAGCGATCTCGAATATATTGCAAAACCCAAAACCCATCAATGGACACTGATCCACCCTCTTTTCCTTTCTCTTTCCTCTTCCCATCTGCTAACCCCTTTCTTCACAACGCACTTTTCCCTTAGGTACTTGACGTTTTCCTTTGACACCTGTGGATTTTTCTAACCCTTCTAGTCTGTAGGACCCTTCCCTGCGGATTTCAGGTATCTTTATCATTCCCAAAATATGGCCTTTTTAAGGGGAAATATTCGGGGCCCCCCGGGGGTAATTGGGGTGAGCTTCAGATGTTTCCCCCATTTTTCCCCCTGTTGGTTTTTGCTTACGGGGAACCAAAATTCACTCTGCCATTATCTCCCCCATCTCGGGCTATAATTTTTTGTATTCTTCAGACCTTTTTCCTGATGGGACCTTTAATGAAGTGCCATTTCACGCATGATTTTCCCTACCATCACTATTTGTTTCATATTTCGCTGCATACACAGCAGCCCGTACCCACTTGCTAGGGGTAAACTCGTTCCTTGTATCTCTCTCCTTCTGGGCATTATCTACCCTGGATATTGCCTTCTTGTTTCGTCATTACCCCCCACCACTTCTGTTATTGGAGATTTTAATGCCAATCATTTCCTCTGGGGGGTCTCCTGTATTCCCGGGCATTTTTGTTTGAGGGTTTTTTCTACCCACCCCCTCCCTGTTTTAAACAGGTACTCACCCTTTTGATCCTCAGACCATACTCCCTTGCTCAATCTTCAGTTGCTCTTCCCCCCCGCATTAAATTTACCTGGTCTGTTCTCCCCCCGGATTTTCATGACAGCGATCACTTCCCAATCATTTTACTTCCCCTTCAATTTTACCCCCTCTTCGTAACCCCGCTGGCATTTTCAGGGAAAATTTGGGAAACCTTTTCTCACACTAACTGTTTTTAGTAGGTTCCTTTTTCTCCCCATTGAGAGCTTTTAACCCTTTTTCTCGTCCCCCCTTTTTAACTGCAGCTTCTCATTCTATACCCCAAACTTTGGGCAGGCATTCTCAGAAATGCATGCCTTGGTGGTCTCCTGCTTGTGCTCGTGCAGTACGTTTGAAACGCACTGCGTGGGGCATGTACCGTACAATAGAACCACGGAGAGACTTGATTTTAAGCAGAAGCGTGCAATCGCTCGCCGTGTCATCTGTGACGCTAAACGCACTTGTTGGCGAGATTATGTCTCCACCATCACCTCTGCTTCCTCTATGAGTGCAGTCTGGAAAAAAGTACGAAAACTGAGCGGTAAATATTCTCCTGGCCCGGCTCCTGTTCTGCGGTTGCTGGTGTTGATATAGCAAACCCACTAGATGTTGCCAATTGAAATTAGCAATCATCTGGTCCGTATTTCTCAGGGGTTCCATCTGTGCCCCTCGTTTCTTTCCTCAAAGTCTACCAGAGAGTTAGCACCCTGACCTTTTCTTCTCTCAGAGAAGAACAGTATAATGTGCCTTTTACACTTCAGGAACTGGAGGCAACACTCTCAGCTTGCCGAGCATCAGCAACTGGGCCCGACGACATTCATATTCGTATGCTACAACATTTACATAAGTCAGCCCTTGCAGTCCTATTACGCCTTTTCAATCTTATTTGGTCACAAGGAGTTCTTCCACAGCTGTGGAAATCTGCCATTGTTCACTCTTTCCACAAACCGGGTACTACGGGACATGAAGCCTCCCACTATCGTCCCATTGCTCTTACCAGTGCAGTTTGCAAAATGATGGAACGCCTGGTAAATAGACGTTTAGTGTGGTATTTAGAGACACACAACATCTCTCCATTCGTCAATATGGCTTTCGTAAGGGCCGTTCTACCATAGACCCCTTACTATGCTTGGATACGTATGTTCGTAATGCCTTTGCGAATAACCACTCAGTTATTTCCATATTTTTTGACCTTGAGAAGGCATATGACACAACTAGGAGGAATAATATTTTGGCCCAAGCCCACTCCTTAGGCCTTCAACACAATCTACCATCCTTCCTTAAGAACTTTTTAACGACAGACATTTCCGTGTTCGGGTTAATAATGTGCTCTCCCCAGACTTTATTCAAGCTGAAGGTGTCCCCCAGGGATCTGTTGTGAGCACAACACTTTTTCTCCTTGCTATAAATGATTTGGCCTCTGGTCTTCCATCCAATATTTGGTCATCACTCTATGTTGATTACTTCGCTATTGCCTGTGCAGGCGCTGACTGTCACCTCATTACAGTTTCTCTCCAGCATGCGGTCGACCGTGTTTCCAATTGGGCCACCACACATGGGTTTAAATTTTCCAGTACCAAAACTCACCAAATTACTTTCACTAGACGCTGTGTCATCTCCGATCATCCCTTATACCTCTATGGCACCCGTATCCCTGAACGTGATACAGTCAGGTTTCTAGGCCTCCTCTTTGACCGTAGGTTATCCTGGAAACCTCACATTACCTCTCTGAAGACAACTTGTCACAGCCGGCTGAATCTTCTTAAAACCCTTGCTCATCTTTCAAGGGGAGCGGATCGTCGAACTCTCTTTCGCTTACATTCCACCCTCATTTTATCGAAACTTGACTATGGTGACCAGATCTAATCAGCTGCCTCTCCTGCTACTCTCTCTAACCCTCAACCCTATTCATCACCAAGGATTACGTTTTATGCCTCGGTGCTTTTCGCTCTTCCCCTGTTGAGAGCCTCTATGCAGAAGTGAATGTTCCATCATTATCCGATCGCCGTGAAACCTATTGCCTTTGCTACTATGTACGCTCTCATGATCTCCGCAATCCTTCCATTTATAGAATGGTCACCAATATTAGTAAACATTATTTGTTCACCGCCTCTGTTTGCTCCGTCCCTTCTCTCTTCGCCTACATTTGCTCTTGTCTTCTCTTCAGTTTCCACCTTTCTATGTTCATGTAGCATCTCACTTTTCACTACCCACTGGGAAGTTCCAGCTGTTCGAGTCTGTTCTTTCTCACTCCCTTGCTCGAAAGCCCAACTGTCTATGGTAGCTTTCCGCTCTCTTTTTCTTGACCACTTCCAATCTCATTCTCATGCCAGTGCAGTGTACAACAGATGGCTCTAAGTCTTCTGACGCATAGGATTCGCAGCAGTGTTTCCGGACTGCGTCGTACACGGCATTTACTATCTTTGGCTGAATTGTATGCCATTCTGCAGCACTTATCTGTATTGCATCTATGCCTGTGTCATCATATTGTGGTTGTCTCAGACTCCCTTAGTGCTTTACAGGCTATACAGAAATTTGATGCACCTCACCCCTTAGTCCTCAGTATCCAACTTTGGCTACGACGCATCTCTACCAAGCATAAAGATATTGTTTTTTTGTTGGGTCCCTGGTCATGTTGACGTACGGGGCAATGAACAGGCAGACACTGTTTGCGCAGTCAGCAATACATGACCTACCAGTTTCATGTAGAAGGTTCCATTTACCGGGAGTTTACCTGGAGAGAGTTCCGGGGGCCCAACGCCCCGCGGCCTGTCTTGACCAGCCTCCGGTGGATCAGAGCCTGATCAACCAGGCTGTTACTGCTGGCTGCACGAAAAACCAACGTACAAGCCACACCCCGGGCTGGTCAGGAACCGACTTTAGGTGCTTGTCCAGTGCCAGCTGAAGACTGCCATGGGTCCTGTTGGTAATCCCCCTTATGTATGCTGGGAGGCAGTTGAACAGTCTCGGGCCCCTGACACTTATTGTATGGTCTCTTAACGTGCTAGTGACACCCTGCTTTTCATTGGGGGGGTGTTGCATCGTCTGCCAAGTCTTTTGCTTTCGTATGAGTGATTTTCGTGGGGCAAGTTCGGTACTAGTCCCTCTAGGATTTTCCAGGTGTATATAATCATGTACTCTCCTGCCTGCTTTCCAGGAATACATTTTTAGGAACCTCAAGTGCTCCCAGTAACTGAGGTGTTTTATCTCCGTTATGCGCGCCGTGAAAGTTCTCTGTACATTTTCTAGGTCAGAAATTTTTCACCTGCCTTAAAAGGGTCTGTTAGTGTGCAGCAATATTCCACCTAGATAGAACAAGTGACCTGAAGAGTGTCATCATGGGCTTGGCCTCCCAGTTTTGAAATTTCTCATTATCCATCCTGTCATTTTTCTAGCAGATGCGTTTGATACAATGTTATGGTCTTTGAAGGTGAGATCCTCCGACATGATCACTCCCAGGTCTTTGACGTTGGTGTTTCGCTCTATTTTGTGGCCAAATTTGTTTTGTACTCTGATGAAGATTTAATTTCCTCGTGTTTACCATATCTGAGTAATTGAAATTTCTCATCATTGAACTTCATATTTTTTTTCTGCAGCTCCCACTGAAAGATTGGGTTGATGTCCGCCTGGAGCCTTGCAGTGTCTGCAATGGAAGACACTGTCATGCAGATTGGGGTGTCATCTGCAAAGGAAGACACGGTGCTGTGGCTGACATCCTTGTCTATGTCGGATATGACGGACTATTTTGCTGCAATAGCTTACCATCTTCACACCATTCGGCAACAACGTTGGTCTACTCTGCTTGGTAACAAACTTCAATCTATTAAAGAGAAAGGGTTACTGGCCGTCTTCTTGTCACCAGTGCCGAGGTTGGAGACTACTTCCTCCGTCTCCACATTGGCCTTTACTCGTCTTACTCATGGATTCTCGTGGAGAGGCGCCCTGCCCCCTATCTGTGGAATTGTCGGGTTTCCATTATCGTCACCACATTCTGTTAGACTGCCCATTTTATCAACGAGCACGCAGAATTTACCTCCAACGTCGTCTTCGCTCCGCGCTCTCTCTTTACCTTCCCTTCTCATGATGGACCCACCCTTTTATCCGGACTCTCTCATTGACTTTTTGAACAACAACTGACTTACTTCACAAACTCTGATGATACCTTCAGCCCTTTCTACCTCAATCTCTTGCTACCCTCTACCCTGCACTATCCCCCGCCCCGCTGTTTTCTGTAACCTACTGATCGCCCCTCCCACCTTCTGCCGCCCAATACCCACGCTTCCTTTCCTACCCTGCAGCGCTGTATAGCCCTTGTGGCTTAGCGCTTCTTTTTGATTATAAAATAATAATTAGGCTTTGTTACAAGTACTACGGATGTTGTAGTGGCTAGGCTTAGGCTTGGTTACAAGTACTGACTGATGTTGTAGTGGCCAGGATTAGCCTTGGCTACAAGTACTTCTTGCAGTTTGGGAGACACACATGATCAAACTGAATGTAAATTATGTGATCAAGCATATGGTCACTGTCTTGAACACTATGTTTCTTAATTGTCCACTTATTGAGGAATACAGAGACAGTATAATAACCTATGTGACATGTCAGGATACCTTATTAATGATAATAAGATACCAGATATATTAAGCAAATTTCCTAAATTTGCTTGTAACAGATAAGTTAACTATAGATATGTAGATATAAATCCATATGTTCTCCTGTGAACCCTTTTGGAGCCTAGTTCCTAGACCTTTTGTGTATCCATTTGTTCTTACACTACCGTCCACAGGATGGATATGGGGTGTACAATAAACTTGCCACTTGGGTGGCAAAATCAATAGTGTTGAAGGCATACACTAGCAGGTGAAAAATAGCGATAGTATATACAAGAGTGAAGTATATTATAAGTAATGTATACAATACATCATAGAAGTTGTATATAATATTTGTAAAATAGAGTGTAGATGTTGGTGCACAGTGAGCTGGACACAACAACACACTTGTTTGTAGATGAATGGTTCAGAGAACCGACATGTTGATAAATTAGACACATGTGCAACTCTTGGTATCTTTATTGAGGAAACGTTTCGCCACACAGTGGCTTCATCAGTCCATACAAAGGAGAATCTTGAAGAACAGGAGTAGAATGAGGTAATCAGTCCCTCAACCTTGAGTCGATGTGGTCAGTCCATCAATCTTGAATAGAATATGGCATACGTGCGGAGAAGGAGCTTATAAACCGTTGGTAGGAGAGGTACAGCAGTCATAGGCGGTGTCACATTTGTTCAATGTGGAAGTAGTCGTGCCCAAGAATTAGGCAAGCGAAGAATTCCCAAGTATTAAGATCCCAAGATTCAAGATCTTCAAGATTCTCCTTTGTATGGACTGATGAAGCCACTGTGTGGCGAAACGTTTCCTCAGTAAAGATACCCAAGAGTTGCACATGTGTCCTAATTTACAACACACTTGTTAACTGTCTCCTCTGGCGGACTTCTGCGTCAACCTTCGTCAGGTGTCGACGTCTCTCTCTCGCCAGTGTATCAGTGACAAATTTCTACAGTTCTCTCTGGGATGCTTGTCCTCATCTATTTAGCCCGCCGGGCAACTCTACAGGAGGGGCACCTGACACTCTACAGGAGGGGCACCTGACACTCTACATGAGGGGCACCTGACACTCTACAGGAGGGGCTCCTGGCACTCTACAGGAGGGGCACCTGCACTCTACAGGAGGGACACCTGTTCATCGGCTTACTTTAGCCAGCTCCTTTTTTTTTCCGCTCTGTGGAAATTTCTTTAACGGTCTTGGTAGGAACCGGTTACGGGAAATCAGGGGGGTGTGGGCGTCCCTCTTGCTGGGGGTTTTGGAAAGGGGTCCCTCGCTGGGGTTGCAAGGGGGTTCCCCCCCGCTGGGGTTGGCAAGGGTGTCCCTCTTGCTGCGGTTTGGGAAGGGGCATCCCTCTGCTGGGGTTGGAAGGGGATTTCCCCCCTTTCTGGGGGTTTAAAGGGGGTCCCCCTCTTGGGGCTTGGGAAAGGTGTCCCTCTCTGCGGGCTTGAAAGGGGATCCCTCTTGCTGGGGGGGCGGGTGTCCCTCTCTGTTTCAGATTGGGAAGGGTGTTTTGTGGAAAATCTGAATATATTTTTAGAAATACATAGTTATATGTAAAAATGGCCCTACTGTATTTTAAAAAAAATTATGTTTTCGAAAACGGAAGCTGTGCCTGCGAAAAGAGAATTGCCCTTGCTGTTTGAACTGTCAAAGAAATTAGTGAAATCGGAAGAATTTTTTTGTGCTCAGAGGTTAAAATTGGGCTGACACCTCTCAAAATGAGCCCAAATTGTTGGAAGCATTCCCATAATTTTAGTATCAGGGCGACAGGACGGGCAAATCCAGAACTTAATAAGTTCAAAAAAAAATTTTGTTTTAAATTTTTGGCCTAAGTTTTTCATAAATGTAGGCAAAAAGTGGGAGGGGTCCTGTACATGGCACATTAATCTCCAGTCAAATTGGTGAGTGTTATGATTAAGATATATTCTCCTTCTGTTATATAAATGTGTTTATATATTATCATTTTTTAATTTAATATACAGTCCACAAATTTATATATTTACCAGCATTCCTGGTGATGTATATTTCATTTATAATTAATAGGTCCAGAGCAACTTGTGGATATGACAGTTGTAGGTATCGAAGGGGGACATTTTTTGTGACCTAGGTGTCCCAAATTCCTACTTGTCTATGTAACTCTGATAAATAATAATTATCTTTGTTATCATTTACTGTTATGTACATAATGATTTACATTCAGATAAATCCAATTTTCCACAGATGTCCTTCTCTGCTGGGGCTTGGCAAGGGTGTCCCTCTCTCCTGGGGCTTGGCAAGGGTGTCCCTCTCTGCTGGGGCTTGGCAAGGGTGTTCCTCTGCTGGAGCTTGGCAAGGGTGTCCCTCTGTGCTGGGGCTTGACGAGGGTGTCCCTCTCTGCTGGGACTTGGCAAGGGCGTCCCTCTCTGCTGGTGCTTGGCAAGGGTGTCTCTCTCTGCTGGGGCTTTGTAAGGGTGTCCCTCTCAGCTGGTGCTTGGCAAGGGCGTCCACCGGATCTAATTGGAAGCATGAAGTTTCTATCTGTATTTACAAAGGAACTTTTGTTTCTTTTGTGTCAATGCTGATGCTTGGACAACAATGTTGCTGGTACCATCAAGAAACCGGAGTTGATACTCCAGCTGATGCTGCTGTCACTGGCCCTTATAAACCCAACAAAGAAAGAAACAAGTGTGATGAAGTGAACAATAAAGAGTGTTTGTGGTGTCTAACACAGGTAAGTAACACCGACCTTTATTACAATACAACATTCATGTGCTAGATGATACATAGACAGAGTTTGACACATGAAATATAGTGTATTAAGGTGCCAGACATGATCATATCTCCCGTGTCTTGTTGACTGTCTTAGTTGTTGACTGTCTTAGTTTTTTGACTGTCTTAGTTTTTGACTGTCTTAGTTTTTGACTGTCTTAGTTGTTGACTGTCTTAGTTGTTGACTGTCTTAGTTGTTGATGTCTTAGTTGTTGACTGTTTTAGTTGTTGACTGTCTTAGTTGTTGACTGCCCTTAGTTGTTGACTGTCTTAGTTGTTGACTGTCTTAGTTGTTGACTGTCTTAGTTTGTTGAACTGTCTTAGTTGTGATGTCTTAGTTGTTGACTGTTTTAGTTGTTGACTGTCTTGGGTTGTTGACTGTCTTAGTTGTTGGACTGTCTTAGTTGTTGACTGTCTTAGTTTTTGACTGTCTTAGTTGTTGACTGTCTTAGTTGTTGACTGTCTTATTGTTGACTGTCTTAGTTGTTGACTGCTTAAACCTGTTGACTGTTTAGCTGTTGACTGTCTTTGTTGTTGACTGTCTTAGTTGTTGACTGTCTTACCTATTGACTGTCTTAGTGTTGACTGTCTTAGCTGTTGACTGTTTTAGTTGTTGACTGTCTTGTTGTTGACTGTCTTAGTTGTTGACTGTCTTAGTTGTTGACTGTTTAGTTGTTGACTGTCTTAGTTGTTGATGTTTAGTTGTTGACTGTCTTAGTTGTTGATTTGTCTTACCTGTTGACTGTCTTAGTTGTTGACTGTCTTACCTGTTGACTGTCTTAGTTGTTGACTGTCTTAGTTGTTGACTGTCTTAGTTGTTGACTGTCTTAGTTGTTGACTGTCTTAGTTTTTGACTGTCTTAGTTGTTGACTGTCTTACCTGTTGATGTCTTAGTTGTTGACTGTCTTAGTTGTTTGATGTCTTAGCTGTTGACTGTCTTAGTTTGTTGACTGTCTTAGCTGTTGACTGTCTTAGTGTTAACTGTCTTAGCTGTTGACTGTCTAGTTGTTGACTGTCTTAGCTGTTGACTGTCTTAGTTGTTGACTGTCTTAGTTGTTAAATGTCTTAGTTGTTGACTGTCTTAGTTGTTGACTGTCTTATTTGTTGACTGTCTTAGTTGTTGACTGTCTTAGTTGTTGACTGTTTTAGCTGTTGACTGTTTTAGCTGTTGACTGTCTCAGCTGTTACTGTCTTAGCTGTTGACTGTCTTAGCTGTTGACTGTCTTAGTTTGTTGACTGTCTCAGCTGTTGACTGTCTTAGCTTTTGACTGTCTCAGCTGTTGACTGTCTTAGCTGTTTGACTGTCTTAGCTGTTGACTGTCTTAGCTGTTGACTGTCAGGTCCTCAGGTGTTGACTGTCAGGTGCTCAGGTGTTAGCTGCTCAGGTTTTTTGAGCGTCAGGTGTCAGGTGCTCAGGTGTTGACTGTGTCAGGTGTTAGCTGCTCAGCTGTTGACTGTGTCATGTGCTCAGGTGTTGACTGTGTCAGGTGTTAGCTGCTCAGCTGTTAAACTGTGTCAGGTGTTAGGTGGTCAGCTTTTGACTGTGTCAGGTGTTGGGTGGTCGGGTGTTGACTGTGCCCAGTGTTGGGTGGTCAGGTTTTTGACTATGTCAGGTGCTCAGGTGTTGACTGTGTCAGGTGTTAGCTGCTCACGTTGACTGTGTTAGGTGCTCAGGTGTTGACTGTGTCAGGTGCTCAGGTGTTGACTGTGTCAGGTGTTAGCTGCTCAGATGTTGACTATTCAGGTGTTAGCTGCTCAGGTGTTGACTGTCAGGTATTGTGCCCCAGGCGTTGACTGTCTTAGCTGCTCAGCTGTTGACTGTGTCAGATGTAGGTGCTCAGGTTGACTGTCTCAGGTGTTACCTGCTCTGCTGTTGACTGTGTCAGGTGTCAGGGTGTTGACTGTGTAAAGGTGTTAGCTGCTCAGCTGTTTACTGTCTCAGGTTTTAGCTGCTCAGCTGTTTTACTGTCAGGTGTTGGCTGCTCAGGTTTTTTGAGTGTGTCAGGTGTTAGCTGCTCAGCTGTTGACTGTCTCAGGTGTTATCTGCTCAGGTGTTGACTGTGTCAGGTGTTAGCTGCTCAGCTGTTGGTTTTGTTAGCTGCTCAGCTGTTGACTGTGTCAAGTGCTCAGGTGTTGACTGTGTCAGGAGTTAGCTGCTCAGCTGTTGACTGTGTCAGGTATTAGCTGCTCAGTGTTGACTGTCTCAGGTGTTAGCTGCTCAGCTGTTGACTGTGAGGTGTTAGCTGCTCAGGTGTTGAGTGTGTCAGGTGTTAGCTGCTAGCGTTGAACTGCCTCAGGTGTTAGCTGCTCAGGTGTGACTGTCTTAGCTGCTCAGTGTTGACTGTGTCAGGTGTTGGCTGCTCAGCTGTTGACTGTTTTAGATGTTTGGTGTTTGACTGTGTCAGGTGTTAGCTGCTCAGGTGTTGACTGTGTCAGGGTTAGCTGCTCAAGTGTTGACTGTCTCAGGTATTTGCTGCTCAGGCGTGACTGTCTTAGCTGCTCAGCTGTTGACTGTGTCAGATCTAGGTGCTCGGGTGTTGACTGTCTCAGGTGTTCCCTGCTCTGGCTGTTAAACTGTGTCAGGTGCTCAGGTGTTGACTGTGTCAGGTGTTAGCTGCTCAGCTGTTTACTGTCTCAGGTTTTAGCTGCTCAGCTTTTTTACTGTGTCAGGTGTTGGCTGCTCAGGTGTTGAGTGTGTCAGGTGTTAGCTGCTCAGCTGTTGACTGTCTCAGGTTTTATCTGCTCAGGTGTTGACTGTGTCAGGTGTTAGCTGCTAAAGCTGTTGGGTGTTTTAGCTGCTCAGCTGTTGACTGTGTCAATGCTCAGGTGTTGACTGTGTCAGGATTTTAGCTGCTCAGCTGTTGACTGTGTCAGGTATTAGCTGCTCAGCTGTTGACTGTCTCGGGTGTTAGCTGCTCAGCTGTTGACTGTGAGGTGTTAGCTGCTCAGTGTTGAGTGTGTCAGGTGTTAGCTGCTCAGCTGTTGACTGCCTCAGGTGTTAGCTGCTCAGGTGTTTGACTGTCTAGCTGCTCAGCTGTTGACTGTGTCAGGTGTTGGCTGCTCACTGTTAAACTGTCTTAGATGCTCTGGTGTTGACTGTGTCAGGTGTTAGCTGTCAGGTGTTGCCCTGTGTCAGGCGTTAGCTGCTCAAGTGTTGACTGTGTCAGTGTTGGGTGGTCAGTGTTGAGTGTGTCAGGGTTAGCTGCTAAAGCTGTTGGGTGTGTTAGGTGGTCAGGTGTTGTGTTTATGAGGTGTTAGGTGGCTCAAGTGTTGAGTGTGTCATGTAATGCTCAGCAGTTGAGTGTGTCAGGTGTTAGGTTGCTCAGGTGTTGAGTGTGTCAGGTGCTAAGGCAGGAGTAGGTGTTTACATGCTCAGGCAGGAGCAGGTGTTAGGTTCTCAGGCAGCAGCAGGGTTTAGGTATTTCGGGCAGCAGCGGGTTTTAAGTGCTTAGACAGCAGCAGGTGTTAGGTACTCAGCTGCAGCAGGTGTTAGGTAGTCGGGCAGCACATTGTTAGGTGGTCAGGCAGCAGCAGGTTTTTAGGTACTTAGGCAGCAGCAGGTGTTAGGTGTCAGGTGTTAGGTGCTCAGGTGTTGAGTGTGTCAGGTGCTAGGTGCTCAGGTGTTGAGTGTTTCAGGGTTAGGGGTGAGGAGCAGCAAAGCAGCAGGTCTTAGGTGGTGAAGTAGCAACAGCAGGTGTTAGGTGGTGAGGCAGCAGCAGCAGGTGTTAGGTGGTTACTCAGCAGCAGGTTTTAGGTACTTAGGCAGCAGCAGGTGTTAGGTGTGTCAGGTGTTAGGTGCTCAGATGTTGAGTGTGTCAGGTGCTAGGTGCTCAGGTGTTGAGTGTGTTAGGTGGGAGGCGCAGCAGGTGTTTAGGTGGTGAGGCAGAGCAGCAGGGGGTTAGGTGGGAGGCAGCGCAGCAGGGTGTTAGGTGGTGAGGCAGCAGCAGCAGGTCTTGGGTGGTGAGGCAGCAGCGGCAGGGTTAGATGGTGAGGCAGCAGCAGCAGGTTTTTAGGTGGTCAGGCAGCAGCAGCAGTGTTAGGTGATCAGGCGCAGCAGGTTTTAGTACTTGGGCAGCAAACAGGTGTTAGGTGTGTCAGGTGTTAGGTGCTCAGATGTTGAGTGTCAGGTGCTAGATGCTCAGGTGTTGGTTTTGTCGGGTGTTAGGTGGTGAGGCAGCAGCAGGTGTTAGGTGGTGAGGTAGCAACAGAGGCATTAGGTGGTGAGGCAGCCAGAAAGGTGTTAGGTGGTGAGGCAGCAGCAGGTGTTAGGTGGTGAGGTTTGCAACAGCAGGTGTTAGGTGGTGAGGCAGTAGTAGCGGTGTTAGGTGGTGAGGCAGCAGCAGCAGGTGTTAGGCGGTGAGGCAGCAGCAGCGGGTGTTAGGTGGTGAGGCAGCAACAGCAGGTGTTGGGTTTGGTGAGGCAGAAAGCAACGGGTTTGTTAGGTGGTGAGGCAGCAGCTGCAGGGGGTTTAGGTGGTGAGGCAGCAGCAGCAGCAGGTGTTGGGGGGTGAGGCAGCAGCAGGTGTTAGGTGGTGAGGCAGCAGCAGCGCAGGTGTTAGGGGTTTGAGGCAGCAGCAGCAGGTGTTAGGTGGTGGGGCAACACCCAGCAGGTGTTAGGTGGTGAGGCAGCAAGCAGCGGGTTTGTAAGGTGGTGAGGCAGCAGCAGGTGTTGGTGGTGAGGCAGCAGCAGCAGCAGGTGTTAGGGGTTGAGGCAGAACCAGGTGTTAGGTGGTGGGGAAAACAGAGCAGGTGTTAGGTGGTGAGGCAGCACCCAGCAGGCATTAGGGGGTGACAGCGGGCAGCAGAGGTGTTAGGTGGTGAGGCAGCAGCAGCAGCAAGTGTTAGGTGGTGAGGCAGAAGCAGGTGTTAAGTGGTGAGGCAGCAGCAGGTGTTAGATGGTGAGGCAGCAGCAGCAGGTGATAGGTGGGAGGCAGCAGCAGCAGGTGTTAGGTGGTGAGGCAGCAGCGGGTGTTTAGGTGGTGAGGCAGCAGGAGGTGTTAGATGGTCGGGCAGCAGCAGGTGTTAGGTGGTGAGGCGCCAGTGGGTGTTAGGTGATGAGGCAGCAGCAGCAGCAGGTGGTTAGGTGGTGAGGCAGCAGCAGCAGGTGTTAGGTGGTGAGGCAGCAGCCAGGTGTTAGGTGGTGAGGCAGCAGAGAGGTGTTAGGTGTTGAGGCAGCAGCAGCAGGTGTTAGGTGGTGAGGCAGCAGCAGCAGGTGTTAGGTGGTGAGGCAGCAGCAGCAGGTGTTAGGTGGTGAGGCAGCAGCAGCAGGTGTTAGGTGGTGAGGCAGCAGCAACAGGTGTTAGGTGGTGAGACAGCAGCAGCAGGTGTTAGGTGGTGAGTCGCAGCAGCAGGTGTTAGGTGGGAGGCAGCAGCAGCAGGGTTTAGGTGGTGAAGGCAGCAGCAGCAGGTGTTAGGTGGTGAGGCAGCAGCAGCAGGTGTCAGGGGGTTTGAGGCAGCAGCAGAGGTGTTAGGTGGTGAGGCAGCAGCAGCGGTGTTAGGTGGGAGGCAGGCAGCAGGTGTCGGGTGGTGAGGCAGCGCAAGCAGGTGTTAGGTGGTAAAGGCCAGCAGCAGCAGGTGTTAGGTGGTGAGGCAGCAGCAGGTATTAGGTGGTGAGGCAGCAGCAGGTGTCAGGTGGTGAGGCAGCAGCAGCAGGTGTTAGGTGGTGAGTCAGCGCAGCAGGTGTTAGGTGGTGAGGCAGCAGCAGGTGTTAGGTGGTGAGGCAGCAGCAGCAGGTGTTAGGTGGTGAGGCAGCAGCAGGTGTTAGGTGGTGAGTCAGCAGCAGCAGGTGTTAGGTGGTGAGGCAGCAGCAGGTGTTAGGTGGTGATGCAGCAGCAGCAGGTGTTAGGTGGTGAGGCAGCAGCAGGTGTTGGGGGTAAAGGCAGCAGCAGCGGGTTTATTAGGTGGTGAGTCAGCAGCAAGCAGGTGTTAGGTGGTGAGGCAGCAGCAGCAGGTGTTAGGTGGTGAGGCAGCAGCAGGAGGTGTTAGGTGGTGAGGCAGCAGCAGCAGGTGTTATGTGGTGAGGCAGCAGCAGCAGGTGTTAGGTGGTGAGGCAGCAGCAGGTGTTAGGTGGTGAGACAACAACAGCAGGTGTTAGGGGGTTTGAGTCAGCAGCAGCAGGTGTTTAGGTGGTGAGGCAGCAGCAGGAGGTGTTAGGTGGTGAGGCAAGCAAGCAGCAGGTGTTAGGTGGTGAGGCAGCAGCAGCAGGTGTTAGGTGGTGAGGCAGCAGCAGCAGGTGTTAGGTGGTGAGGCAGCAGGTGTTAGGTGGTGAGGCAGCAGCAGCAGGTGTTAGGTGGTGAGGCAGCAGAAGCAGGTTTTAGGTGGTGAGGCAGCAGCAGCAGGTGTTAGGTGGTGAGGCAGCAGCAGGTGTTAGGTGGTGAGGCAGCAGCAGCAGGTGTTAGGTGGTGAGGCAGCACCCACAGGTGTTGGGTGGTGAGGCAGCAGCAGGTGTTAGGTGGTGAGGCAGCAGCAGTAGGTTTAAGTTAGTAATTTTTAAAGGGTTTATGTTACATAATAAAAAATATTGTTGGCAACATTCATATACAAGGTTAGTAAGTAAGTTTATTCAGGTATACACAAATACAGTTACATAGATTATCATACATAGCAGCATATGTGTAGAGAACCTGGGATAACCCAAAAAAGTCAGACAGAGTGATTTATTTCCATTAGGGTCCTAATTTATTTCCATTGGGGCCCTTATTTATTTCCATTAGGGTTCTTATTTTATTTCCATTAGGGTTTCTTATTTCCATTAGGGTCCTTATTTATTTCCATTAGGGTCCTTATTTTTTTCCATTGGGTTCTTTTTTCCCATTGGGGTCCCATTATTTAACCAAGAAAAACCCCAGTCAGTTTAGTAGGTTTATTTAGGTACAAGTACACATAAATACACTTAAACAAATTATCATGCATAGTAACATGTACATTAACCACCAGAGTAACACAAAAATTATCATACATAGTAACATGTACATTAACCACCAGAGTAACACAAAAATTATCTACATAGTAACATGTACATTAACCCCAGAGTAACACAAAAATTATCATACATAGTAACATGTACATTAACCAGCAGAGTAACAAAAAAAATCAAAGTGACTTAATTGTGCTCCTTGCAATATCTTATTTTTTAAACCCTTTTGAGGGTCGACAGGCCCTCTCCGAAACTCGTTTCAGGTGGGCCAAATTTCAAAAAAAAAAAATTATTTTTTTCTATGAAAAAATAGAGTATTTTTTTCTAAACATTATAGGCTAAACAAAAAAATTTTAACGTCAATACTTACCGAGATATGGAGGTGTGAAATTTGCCAAAATTGAAAACATATGGTAACATCGCCGATGCCGTCACCCGGTATTTTTTCTATTTTCTTTTTTATGTACTATTTTCAATTTTTTTTCAATTTTTCTTTTTCTGGTAACTTTTATGGCCTCTGAGGCCAACATGATCAGTATTTTGTAAGTTATTTCTTTTTCAATACTACACAATAAGGGCGTAAACACTGTTGTCATTATTTTGTTTACAGAAAATATTTACACAAACAACAATATGAAATGTTGTTTATTTACTATTTTTCTATATTTTATATACACATATACAGTCACAGGACATGTTTCTAGAAGTTCTGCAGCCTGTGGAACTCTTTGAAACATGGTGTCATGCACAGTGGAGTTTTGCACTCCTCACACATAAAAACGAGTGTCTCTGCGTTGTCGTGGGCGTTTTTTTTTATGTAACAGACGTAACACCTCTTCTGAGCCTTTTTCTTCAAAGCAGTAGCAGGCAGTTTTACCAGGAAGTGATCACCATGCTTCAGACGAGCAGGTAGTTGTTGATAATTTTTGGGGGGCGGTCAATTGCAGGTGCATTTCCTTGGTACTTGAATACTATTTGTCTTTATGACAAGACAACGAATTCGCCGTACTGTGGTTTGTTTCTGTGTCATCTTATACATATTATAAGCATTGAGCATGGAAATGTCCAGAAGATGGAAAAAACAGTTTGATGTACCACTTATAACTCTTGCGAACACAATCAGCAAACCCAATCTGCATGTCACTTTGTCCACTGAATGCATGTTGAAGGGGGTAATCAATCACAGCTGCAGGTTTTAGAATGGGTTCAATTCTCTCTCTATGCTGCCTGCCACTGTCTGCCATTTCATTAGGGTGAATTGATGACAACAGTGTGACTCTCGTTTGTCATCCACCGAATGCCATGATGTCATTGGCAGCAAACGCCTGCACCTCACCTCTGTGAGTGCCAGCATCAAACCTGGGGATATGTTTTCGATTTGCACGCACTGTGCCACACACATCTTCATGTTCACTGCAAAAAATCACTGAGTGAGGGGCTGTGTACCAGTTATCTGTAAATAAAAATATGCCCCTTAAACCCAAAGGTATGGTTCTATCATTGTTCGAACCACATCCCCCTGAGATGCCCAATAACTTCCTGGTATTTTGCAATGTATAACTTCCCGTGTTACACAAAAAATATCCAATACCCGACCACTGTAACAATCACAAAGCACAAACAACTTTATACCAAAGCGTTTCCTCTTGCTTGGGATGTACTGCTTGAAAGAGAGTCTTCCTTTGAACAGAATCAAAGACTCGTCAATTTTCAAGCTTCCTGAAGGGATAAAAATGAGTACTGAATTTCTGTTTCAGATACACAAACACATTCCTAATCTTTATAACCTGTCAGTTCTGTGGCCTTTGGGTTTTTTCTGAGAAATGAAGCATACGTAACATTAGCACAAATCGATTCACTGGCATTATATCACTGAACCTGGTGTTGCAATCAGGGGGGCTGTTGACCAGTTGATTTCACTTTGTTTCTTATACACATGTGGCATAAGCATTTTGTGGCAAAGAAAAGATACATCTCAAACCCCAAATTTGCCTCCCTTCCCTTGGTGTAGACGTGATTTTGGGAAAGTATTGTGTTTGCCATGGTGTTTCTCGTAGTATGTGTCTTTCCATGACAATACTTTTCATCAGTGGTTTCGTCAAAGAATAACTCGAAACATTCCAGTTCATGCATTGTTCCCAAGTGCACAAGATGGCCGTATTCCACTTTGGCTGCCATCAAAATGGTTGGATTTGGAACAAAATTGACAGCTTCCTGCCAATCCCAGGTGCGGTCTGCTGGTGGGTACTGGACAATGACAGGTGGGTTTTGGTTGTGGAGGTTGTGGTTGTGGAGGTTGTGGTTGTGGAGGCTGGTGTGGTGGGGGGAGTGGGGGTGGTGGCCTTTGTTCTAGATCAGCTGAGGAGCGGCGTGGGCTGGCAGCGTGGGTGGCGCATGGCCCACTGCTGGTGCCTCACACGCCGGCACCACTACCACCACGCACATTTTCCATCTCAATTGCAACAGTATCTTCGTCATTTTCACTGTCTGTTCCCGTTGTACAGCCACGGGATCTACTCGAGATACACTCCTTCCCCTTGGTATAACATATGGCACACTTCCAGAGCGCATATTACGTCGATATACTGACGCTTCACTGGGGAATATTGCACTTTACTATCACTACTGGAACTAGTTTGAAGAGCTTGTAGTTCATATTCACTATCACTATCATCACCCATGCTCTCATCTGAGTCTGGGATTTGGGAAAATAGAAGTTTCCCCTTGGGTTTTTGGAACATGAAAAGTGAACACGAGGGCCCAGCACCAGAGGTGGAAGGCTGAGGGTCGTCTGGGTTTTCTTCACTATTACCGATATTATGGTCATTAGTTTCGGTCAAAACCTCACTAAAAAACCCGAAACTCATCTTCACTGGGACTTCCATCACTATTAGAAATGTCACTGGGGGAAAAAAAGTGTCCCAATTCGCCCAGGAGTGAGGAGCTTTTTTACGCGAGGCATGGTGGACATTGTTTACTAAGAGGGCATTTTCCACAATGCACCACTGGGTCCCAGATTTTTTTTCTACGCGCACCTGACCACGCAGACCCATTCTCTCACACCTAGGCCTATCAGCCTTTTCGCGCGAGATTTGAGGCCCCTAGAATTTATGCGTACTAGTACGTCAAAAACCCCTAGCTAAGACGTACTAGTACGACGAAAACCCTCAAAGGGTTAAACCTTAAAACAACTAAGTAACTCAACTGTCTGAAAATCAGTTACAATAAACTAATAAGGGTAATAAGGGAGACCCATGGCCTGGCAGGTTGGAATTTTAAAGGGTGTTCCTTCACCAGTTGTCCCGTTTCACCTAGCAAGTAGGTACCCGGGTGTTAGGGGACTGGTGTGGGTGGCATCCTGGGGCAAGATTGAGGACCACAATACAAATAAGATGAGCCACTGCTTTCTTGGGTATCTTGGGTAAGCTAACCCTCCGGGTTTAAAATCTAAACAAAATCTTACTCTAAGGTAAACCGAATTTTTTACATAAATATTAAAGAGAGGATCAACTTAGTGTAACAGGTACTTATTTATATTATAATAACTAGTAATTTACATAGTCACATAGATACATTTGATACATTTTTAATTGTAACAGTGAAATTCAGTTCAGTTAATATATTAGGTTACCATATAACAATATGGTACCATATTGCTACCATATTAACAATATAAGAAAATTTTCCTCAGCAGTTCCCCGGGGGCCTGGTACAAAAGCTCTCTTCACACAGTGAGGGTCCAAAGATATTATTATTATTTTTATTATTATTATTATTATTATTATTATTATTATTATTATTATTATTACTTGTTTTATTCTTTTTACCCATTTGCAAAAAAAATGTTATTTTACTAACAACTTCTAAATGTAATTTATTTTAATATTTTCCCAACTTTTTAATTCATACAACCAATATACATTATGGAACAAGTAATGATTTCCTGTGCAAATTGTAATTTTGGTTCTGTAAGGGCAGTGAGAACATTATTTTCAGGTTAAGTTACTTAATATCCAAGTTACCTAACTTAGCCTAGTCTAACATAACCTAACCTAACTTTGCCTAGTCTAACATAACCTAACCTAACTTAGCATAGTCTAACATAACCTAACCTAAATTAGCCTAGTCTAACATAACCTAACATAACTTAGCCTAGTCTAACTAACCTAACCTAACTTAGCCTAGTCTAACATAACCTAACTTAGCCTAGTCTAACCTAACCAAACTTAGCCTAGTTTAACCTAACTTAGCCTAGTCTAACCTAATCTAAATTAGCTTAATCTAACCTAACCTGAAGTAAACAATGCCTATACCTGGACCTGGAGTTTACCTGGAAAAAGTTCTGGGGGTCAATGCCCCCATGGCCTGGGTCTGTGACCAGGGCCCCCTGGTGGATCAGAGCTGATCAACCAGGCTGTTACTGCTGGCTGCAAAGCAACCAACGTATGAGCCACAGCCCGGCTGATCAGGAACCGACTTTAGGTGCTTGTCCAGTGCCAGCTTGAAGACTGCCAGGGGTCTGTTGGTAATCCCCCTTATGTATGCTGGGAGGCAGTTGAACAGTCTCCCGGGGCCCCTGACACTTAATTTTATGGTCTCTTAAACGTCTAGTGACACCCCTGCTTTTCATTGGGGGATGCTGCATCGTCTGCCAAGTCTTTGCTTTTGTAGTGAGTGATTTTTGTGTGCAAGTTCGGTACTAGTCCCCCTAGATTTTCCATGTGTATATAAACATGTATCTCTCCTGCCTGCGTTCCAGGGAATACAGGTTTAGGAACCTCAAGCGCTCCAGTAATTGAGGTGTTTTATCTCCGTTATGCGCGCCGTGAAGGTTTTCTGTACATTTTTTCTAGGTCAGCAATTTCACTGCCTTGAAAGGTGCTGTTAGTGTTTCAGCAATATTCCAGCCCCAGATAGAACAAGGGGACCTGAAGAGTGTCATCATGGCTAGGCATCCCTAGTTTTGAAGATTCTCATTATCCATCCTGTCATTTTTTCTAGCAGATGCGATTGATACAATGTTATGGTCCTTGAAGGTGAGATCCTCCGACATGATCACTCCCAGGTCTTTGACGTTGGTGTTACGCTCTATTTTGAGCCAGAATTTTTTTTGTACTCTGATGAAGATTTAATTTCCTCGTGTTTACCATATCTGAGTAATTGAAATTTCTCATCGTTGAACTTCATATTGTTTTCTGTAGCCCACTGAAAGATTTGGTTGATGTCCGCCTGGAGCCTTGCAGTGTCTGCAATGGAAGACACTGTCATGCAGATTCGGGTGTCATCTGCAAAGGAAGACACGGTGCTGTGGTTGACATCCTTGTCTATGTCAGATATGAGGATGAGGAACAAGATGGGAGCGAGTACTGTGCCTTGTGAAACAGAGCTTTTCACCGTGGCTGCTTCGGATTTTACTCTGTTGACTACTACTCTCTGTGTTCTGTTAGTGAGGAAATTATAGATCCATCGACCGACTTTTTCCTGTTATTCCTTTAGCACGCATTTTGTGTGCTATTACGCCATGGTCACACTTGTCGAAGGCTTTTGCAAAGTCTGTATATATTACATCTGCATTATTTTTGTCTAGTGCATCAAGGACCTTGTCGTACTGATCCAGTGTTGAGACAGACAGGAGCGACCTGTTCTAAACCCATGTTGCCCTGGGTTGTGTAACTGATGTGTTTCTAGGTGGGTGGTGATCTTGCTTCTTAGGACCCTTTCAAAGATTTTTATGATATGGGATGTTAGTGCTATCGGTCTGTAGTTCTTTGCTGTTGCTTTACTGCCCCCTTTGTGAGTGGGGCTATGTCTGTTTGTTTTTAGTAACTGTGGGACGACCCCGTGTCCATGCTTCCTCTCCATAGGATGGTAAAGGCTCGTGATAGGGGCTTCTTGCAGTTCTTGATGAACACGGAGTTCCATGAGTCTGGCCCTGGGGCAGAGTGCATGGGCATGTCATTTATCGCCTGTTCGAGTCATTTGGCGTCAGGATAACATCAGATAGGCTTGTGTTAACCAAATTCTGTTGCTCTCTCTTTACCTTTGATATACCTTTGAAGAGTTTCGAGAGTTTCACTACTCTTGGAGCTCGGCCATGGACTAGGCTCATCTGGTGTTGCCTGGTCAACCAGGCTGTTGCTGCTAGAGCTTGCTGCCCCACATATCCATCAAAACCTGGTTGATCTGGCATCTGATGAAGATACATGTCCAGTTTCCTCTTGAAGGCTTCTACACTTGTTCTAGCCGTGTTTCTGATATCTTCTGGTAAGATGTTGAAGAGTGTGGGACCCCGGATGTTGATACAGTGTTCCCTTATTGTCACCACTGCACCCCTGCTCCTCACTGGGTTTATCTTTCACTTTCTCCCATATCTCTCACTCCAGTATGTTGGTATGACCATACCAGACCAAACCTAGCCCAACATTTCTGATTATTGGAAATACTTCACAAAATAAAAATACTTGCATGATCCCTGATGTTCATAGGTTGTATGTACTGAAAAATGATATAGAGTACAGCCTCTCCTCACTTAGCGACATGCTCATTGTTGTGAGTAAGGGATTTAGAGGAATTTTTTATTCCTTGGAGGTTTGTAAAGAACTTGAGAATTTGGCCTATTACAAATTTTCCCCTCTCAGGCAACAAGGTATTGACTTAAAACTAGTTTAATATATTTTAGAGTCTAGGGGTAATTTCAACTAGGAAACTCAATAGAATAATATTAAAATTTATTAATGTATTTGAATACAATACTTTATCTTCTCTTTGTATATAATATTATATCTTAATACTTTATGTACAATGAATTTGCAAGAATATATACATGTATATATTTAGTTCAAATTCATGGGAATATCACATTAAGAAGGAAGATTAATTTTTTCTTTCTGCAATAAAGTCTTTGCTAACACTTACGTCTTTGTCTTAAGAAGACTGTGTAAACTCAAACTACAAAATGCGCAAGATTCAACAAGACCTTTGAATCCAGCCGTAAAGGCTGCAGAAAGCAAGAGTTTGTCTGAGAAGATGTATCTCTAAGGATTGCTGAATTTGTTGCATTTATTGTGGTGGAGACAGAAAAAAAACCTAGAAAAGCTAGATACAGTGATCGATAAACAAGGGTTGAGACCTGACCGTTCATCATTGTAGGAGCTGCCAGCAATCACCGGTTCTTCAACACGCAAGTTATACTTTTGTATCAGTCAAATCACATATTACTCGGTTAAATAATTTCCAGTAGATCCTTCATGTGTTAGCCCAAATCACCGACCAGTATGTTTTAAATAAGTGACCCTGATCAGATCCGACGGGTTCCGAACCCTTGACTGGTCCGGACCCTTGACTGGTCCGAACCCTTGACTGGTCTGAACCCTTGACTGGTCCGAACCCTTGATTGGTTTCAAACGGATTCGTTGGACAATAAAGCAGACTGTAAACGGACGGGGTTTTAGGCGCCCTTATCAAACACAAACAATAAATATAAAACAAACGTACTCCGGTAAGCTGTATTAATATACAAGTACAGTTAGAAATAGAAATACAAATAGCTAGAGCTTCACTTTAAGGAGATTATTAGTAGAATATTCAAGAGGTTACTAGTAGAATTACAGTAAATCAACCATTCAAATCACATTATGAAGCTCTGTGTAGTCTGCAGTCAATCAAACAAACGAGCTTCCGCATGGATAAATTGTCATTTTTGTGAAAATTGGTGTCATGCCTCTTGTGCAGATATCCAAGAACTAGCTACAAGCAGTATTAAATCAGGGAAGTGTTTTTGGGTATGCCCAAATGAGATAAATCTGTGGACTAAAATCACATTGGTATTAAAAGAGTTTAACATCAAAGCAGCCTTCATAGAAAACATGGAAGCATTCTATAACAGATGGGAAAATAAAAAATCTGGACTGGATGGTATCACCCTTGGCACTGGCCATGTAGTTAGAAACTGTAAGGCTGGAGGTGCTGCCCGGGTAGTCAGTAAATGTGGGGCTGATAGTGCTGTCTTGGTAGACAGTAGTGGTGAAGCTGGAGGTGCTGTCCTGGGAGACAGTAATTGTGAAGCTGGAGATTTTGTCCAGGTAGTCAGGAAATATATGCAGGAGGGAATGCATATAAGTGACCTCATGGGAGACAGGAGCTGTAGTGGGGAAACAAGGGTAGTCAAGGACAAGATAAAACCAATATTACAAACTAGTAATACAACAGGAAATAGCAAACAAGAGGACTCCACTAGCAATAGTGAAGATATATTACCAAAAGCAACTGGTGAGAGCTCCATTGTTGGTGCTAGTGAGGATAGGAAAAAAGACAGGTAAACATGCACCAACAGGAATATAGTCACAGAAACCCAAGGCAAACGGAAACCAAGCCTGTGCACATACTATGCACTTGGTATCTGTAGGCTTGGGAAATCTGGAAAAACAGATGGGACGTGCAACTATGACCACCCTAGAAAATGCCGTGCCCATATGACAACAGGAAAATGCAAACTCCCTTCCTGTAAGCTTTTTCACCCTGAAATGTGTCCCTCTTCAGTACAGGATAGACTGTGCTATAACTTAAATTGCCAGGCACACCATCTAAAGGGGACAAAAAGATACAAAACATCCAGGCCATGGGAAAACCTGGGTAACCACAGCCACTCAAGAGGGAGAGGTTTTTTAGTGCCAGGAAGGAAAAAAAATATGGCAGGAAATGGGGGATATCATACACCAAATCCAGTCATTCCTAGAGTGGAACCACAGTCGATGGCCTCCACTCCAAACCAACAGATACAGATACTAATGCCGGAAAAAAAGTCCCCCCCCAGTACCAACAATACCACCAGTCCGATGACATTCTTCTTTGCAAATATACAGTGTCTAAAGCCAGCAACGAACAACAAAATACCTTTCATCCGTGGACTGCTTGCCGAGGCAAATGCAATGTTCGTGGCTTTCACTGAGACCCACATAAAGGATCACTTGGACAACGAAATATGGATCCCAGGTTACAACCTATACAGATGCGACAGAGTGAACAGGCAAAAGGGGGGGAGGGGGTTGGCCTGTTCATCGCAGAGTCACTTGTTTGCACAGAACTGCTTAATGCCTCAAATGATGTAGTGGAAGTTTTAGCAGTAAAGATCGAGAACCAAAACCTAGTCATTGTGGTAGTCTACAAGCCTCCGGATGCAACGTCCCAGCAATTCCAGGAACAGCTGTTAAAAATTGACCACTGTCTGGAAAATCTGCCAGCTCCTGCCCCCAACATCTTGCTCCTGGGGAATTTCAACTTAAGGCACCTAAAATGGAGGAATTTGGCAAATAATGTTGTTGCAGTGATAACACCAGGAGGCAGCTCTGACGAGAACTCACACACACACAAGCTTTTAAATCTCTGCACCAAATTCAATTTAAACCAGCAAATAATAGAGCCTACTAGACTGGAGAATACACTAGACCTCATCTTCACTAACAATGATGATCTGATACGAAATGTCACCATATCAGAAACAATATACAGTGGACCCCCGCATAACGATTACCTCCGAATGCGACCAATTATGTAAGTGTATTTATGTAAGTGCGTTTGTACGTGTATGTTTGGGGGTCTGAAATGGACTAATCTACTTCACAATATTCCTTATGGGAATAAATTCGGTCAGTACTGGCACCTGAACATACTTACGGAGTGAAAAAATATCGTTAACCGGGGGTCCACTGTACTCAGATCTCAACATAATCGAGGTTCAGACATGTATGCGCGGAACCCCAGACCGACATAATGAGATTAGTCACGAGGGAGCATTCACTAAATTCAACTTCAATAACAAAAACATAAAGTGGGACCAAGTACAGTGGACCCCCGCATACCGTACGCATCGCATAACGTTCAATCCGCATACCGCTCGCTTTTATCGCAAAAATTTTGCCTCGCATACCGCTCAAAAACCCGGTCACCGCTCTTCGTCCGAGACGCGTCCAATGTGCGCCCTTAGCCAGCCTCACATGTGCCGCCGGTGGCATTGTTTACCAGCCAGCCTCCGTGGTAACATCCAAGCATACAATCGGAACATTTCGTATTATTACAGTGTTTTTGGTGATTTTATCTGCAAAATAAGTGACCATGGGCCCCAAGAAAGCTTCTAGTGCCAACCCTACAGCAATAAGGGTGAGAATTACTATAGAGATGAAGAAAAAGATCATTGATAAGTATGAAAGTGGAGTGCGTGTCTCCGAGCTGGCCAGGTTGTATAATAAACCCCAATCAACCATCGCTACTATTGGTGGTACAGCTGCTGCTGCTGCTGTACCACCGTCAGCTGCTGCTGCTGCTGCTGCTGCACTGTCAGCTGCTGCTGCTGCTGTACCACCGTCAGCTGCTGCTGTAGTACCGTCTGCTGCTGCTGTAGCATCGTCTGCTGCTGCTGTAGCACTGTCAGCTGCTGCTGTAGTACCGTCTGCTGCTGCTGTACCACCGTCAGCTGCTGCTGCTGCTGCACTGTCAGCTGCTGCTGCTGCTGTACCACCGTCAGCTGCTGCTGTAGTACCGTCTGCTGCTGCTGTAGCATCGTCTGCTGCTGCTGTACCACCTTCTGCTGCTGTAGTACCGTCTGCTGCTGCTGTAGCATCGTCTGCTGCTGCTGTAGCACAGTCAGCTGCTGCTGCTGCTGCTGTAGCACCGTTGTTGGTGTGACTTATTGAGAATACCAAGAAACAATTAACCCCAGAGGATTTGCCACCCAGGATAACCCAAAAAAGTCAGTGTCATCGAAGACTGTCTAACTTATTTCCATTGGGGTCCTTAACCCTTTGAGGGTCGACAGGCCCTCTCCGAAACTCGTTCTCAGGGTCGGCCTAATTTAAAAAAAAAAAAATTATTTTTTCTTATGAAAAGATAGAGAATCTTTTCCCGATCATAAAGACACCAAAAGTTTGAAATTTGATAGAAAACTTACGGAATTATGCTCTCGCAAAGTTAGCGGTCTCGGCGATGTTTACGCATCGGCGATTTTGCCACTTTGAGCCCCATTTTCGGCCAATTTCACTGTACTAGTCGACAAAAAACATGAATATTTCACTAGAACTCCATTTTTCCTATCGAATGGGTGCAAGAAACCACTCATTTATGAAATTCAACTATCCAGTACAGTGGTCAGAATTTAGCAATTTTCCCAAATTTCACACAAATTTCAAAAGATGCCAATTTCCGAATAGGGTCCAGAATAAACAAGAAAGACATTCCTGGCACTAAAATGACATTTCCTCTAGTCATTATTCACGTCTCAAGGCCCCTCTTATATTCTTTTGCTTTCCACTTTGAATTTTTATTTTCACAAAAAATAAAGATTTACTGTTATGCAGACTACTGCATTAGTGTAAAAAATGGTATAAATATTATTGGTGCACTTGTGAAAGAATATTAGACTCACCAGTTGACGTGTATTGCACGCTTGGCACGATTTGTTTACTTTTGAAGTTTGGTAAAAAAACGAACATTTCTGCTACTTTGAGCTCATTTCAAGGCACCTTTCTTTGTAAAACCAGTCAAAATCATCCCTATTTCTGTAATATGTCTTCCATTCTATAAAATAAGACCAAGAAAACTAGAATACAACAATAAATACCATACGAAAATACACTGCAAAGTCGCTGATTTGTTCAAAAAAAATGGTCAAAGTTTTTTTTTTCTCATTATGCACTGTGTGCTGCAGGATTTTTTTTAGACTGTGCACACTGACCACATAGACCCATTCTTTCATATGAAGGCCTACCAGCTTTCTCCCACTAGATTTGAGGCCGCTAGAATTTATGAGTACTAGTACGTCAAAAACCCCTACGCGTAAGACGTACTAGTACGACGAAAACCCTCAAAGGGTTAATCTTGTCTCCCAGGATGCAACCCACACCAGTCGACTAACACCCAGGTGAACAGGGAAAAATGCCTGGAACTAGTGCTCATATTGGTGAATTTAAAGCCAGCAAAGGTTGGTTTGAGAGATTTAAGAATCGTAGTGGCATACACAGTGTGATAAGGCCTGTTCTGGAAGAAAATGCCAAACAGGACCTACAGTACTCAGGAGGAAAAGGCACTCCCAGGACACAGTGTCTCATCAGTCATTGCTGCATCTTCAATAAAGGTAAGTGTCATTTATTCTTCATTTAGTAGAGTAGTACATGCACAATATATATTGTGCATGTACTACTCTACTATTATGCATGTATCCTTCTCTTTGTGTGTAGGAAAATGTATATTTCATGTGGTAAAATTTTTTTTTTCATACTTTTGGGTGTCTTGCACGGATTAATTTGATTTCCATTATTTCTTATGGGGAAAATTCATTCGCATACTGATCATTTCGCATAACAATCAGCCCTCTTGCACGGATTAAAGTCGCTATGCGGGGGTCCTCTGTAAACCAAATCCTAACCGATATAAGCTGGGAAGATAGACTAAGCAACACAGACCCCAACTTATGCCTAGAACAGATTAACTCGGTGGCACTTTATGTATGCACAAGGCTTATTCCTCTAAGAAAAAGGAGGAGTAGATGTAAAATAGAAAGAGACACGCACTCCCTTTACAGGTGATGGAAAAGAATAAGAGCGGCTAAAAGAGGCCAATATATCTGAAATGCGTAGGGAGTCACTGGTCAGAGAAATAGCAAACATCGAACTTAGGTAAAGGAATCTTACAGGAGTCAAGAATCGCGGGAAGACCTAAAAGCCATAAATGAAATCGAAAGAAACCCGAAGTATTTCTTTTCCTATGCCAAATCAAAGTCAAGAACAACGTCTAGTATTGGGCCCCTACTTAAACAAGATGGGTCCTACACAGATGATATAGCAAGGAAATGAGTGAGCTACTCTAGTCCCAATATGACTCAGTTTTTAGCAAGCCGCTAAGCAGACTGAGAGTCGAAGATCAAAATGAATTTTTTATGAGAGAGATACAGAATTTGGTTAACACAAGCCTATCTGATGTTATATACTGACACGAAATGACTTCGAACAGGCGATAAATGACATGCTCATGACTCTGCCCCAGGGCCAGACTCATGGAACTCCATGTTCATCAAGAACTGCAAGAAGCCCCTATCATGAGCTTTTACCATCCTATGGAGAGGGAGCATGGACATGGGGGTCGTCCCACAGTTACTAAAAACAACAGACATAGCCCCACTACACAAAGGGGGCAGTAAAGCAATAGCAAAGAACTACAGACCTATAGCACTAACATTGTTGGATTATGTATTGGTAGATAAAAGACTGTTGAGTAGACTTCAGGATGTTCAGGGGCCACAGAAATATCAGATCACTTTCTAGTTGTAGCTACACTGAGAGTAAAAGGTAGATGGGATACAAGGAGAATAGAAGCATCAGTGAAGAGAGAGGTGAAGGTTTATAAACTAAAAGAGGAGGCAGTTAGGGTAAGATATAAACAGCTATTGGAGGATAGATGGGCTAATGAGAGCATAGGCAATGGGGTCGAAGAGGTATGGGGTAGGTTTAAAAATGTAGTGTTAGAGTGTTCAGCAGAAGTTTGTGGTTACAGGAAAATGGTTGCGGGAGGGAAGAGGAGCGATTGGGGGAATGATGAGTGAAAAGGTAGTAAGGGAGAAAAAGTTAGCATATGAGAAGTTTTTTACAAAGTAAAGTGATGCAAGAGGGAAGAGTATATGGAGAAAAAGAGAGAAGTAAGAGAGTGGTGAAGCAATTAAAAAGAGAGCAATTGAAGAGTGGGTGAGATGTTATCAACAAATTTTGTTGAAAATAAGAAAAAGTTTTTGGGGTGAGATTAACAAGTTAAGAAAGCCTAGAGAACAAATGGATTTGTCAGTTTAAAAATAGGAGAGGAGAGTTATTAAATGGAGAGTTAGAGGTATTGGGAAGATGGAGGGAATATTTTGAGGAATTGTTAAATGTTGATGAAGATAGGGAAGCTGTGATTTTTGTATAGGCAAGGGGGAACAACATCTTGTAGGAGTGAGGAAGAGCCATTTTGTGAGTGTGGGGAATTTTCGTGAGGCAGTAGGTAAAATAAAAGGGGGGAAAGGGCAGCCGGGATTGATGGGATAAAGATAAAAAGTTAAAAGCAGGTGGGGATATATTTTTGGAGTGGTTGGTGCAATTATTTAATAAATGTATGGAAGAGGTAAGGGTACCTGGGGATTGGCAGAGAGCATGCATAGTTCCTTTGTATAAAGGCAAAGGGGATAAAAGAGAGTGCAAAAATTATAGGGGATAAGTCTGTTGATTTATACCTGGCAAAGTGTATGGTAGAGTTATTATTGAAAGAATTAAGAGTAAGACTGAGAATAGGATATCAATAACAAAGGGGGCTTTAGGAAAGGTAGGGGGTGTGTGGACCAGGTGTTTACAGTGAAACATATAAGTGAACAGTATTTAGATAAGGCTAAAGAGGTCTTTGTGGCATTTATGGATTTGGAAAAGGCGTATGACAGGGTGGATAGGGGGGCAATGTGGCAGATGTTGCAGGTGTATGGTGTAGGAGGTAGGTTACTGAAAGCAGTGAAGAGTTTTTACGAGGATAGTGAGGCTCAAGTTAGAGTAGGAAAGAGGGAAATTATTTCCCAGTAAAAGTAGGCCTTAGACAAGGATGTGTGATATCACCGTGGTTGTTTAATATATTTATAGATGGGGTTGTAAGAGAAGTAAATGCGAGGGTCTTGGCAAGAGGCGTGGAGTTAAAAGATAAAGAATCACACATAAAGTGGGAGTTGTCACAGTTGCTCTTTGCTGATGACACTGTGCTCTTGGGAGATTCTGAAGAGAAGTTGCAGAGATTGGTGGATGAATTTGGTAGGGTGTGCAAAAGAAGAAAATTGAAAGTGAATACAGGAAAGAGTAAGGTTATGAGGATAACAAAAAGATTAGGTGATGAAAGATTGGATATCAGATTGGAGGGAGAGAGTATGGAGGAGGTGAATGTATTCAGATATTTGGGAGTGGACGTGTCAGCGGATGGGTCTATGAAAGATGAGGTGAATCATAGAATTGATGAGGGGAAAAGGGTGAGTGGTGCACTTAGGAGTCTGTGGAGACAAAGAACTTTGTCCTTGGAGGCAAAGAGGGGAATGTATGAGAGTATAGTTTTACCAACACTCTTATATGGGTGTGAAGCATGGGTGATGAATGTTGCAGCGAGGAGAAGGCTGGAGGCAGTGGAGATGTCATGTCTGAGAGCAATTTGTGGTGTGAATATAATGCAGAGAATTCGTAGTTTGGAAGTTAGGAGGAGGTGCGGGATTACCAAAACTGTTGTCCAGAGGGCTGAGGAAGGGTTGTTGAGGTGGTTCGGACATGTGGAGAGATGGAGCGAAACAGAATAACTTCAAGAGTGTATCAGTCTGTAGTGGAAGGAAGGAGGGGTAGGGGTCGGCCTAGGAAAGGTTGGAGGGAGGGGGTAAAGGAGGTTTTGTGTGCGAGGGGCTTGAACTTCCAGCAGGCATGCGTGAGCGTGTTTGATAGGAGTGAATGGAGACAAATGGTTTTTAATACTTGACGTGCTGTTGGAGTGTGAGCAAAGTAACATTTATGAAGGGGTTCAGGGAAACCGGCAGGCCGGACTTGAGTCCTGGAGATGGGAAGTACAGTGGACCCCCGGTTAACGATATTTTTTCACTCCAGAAGTATGTTCAGGTGCCAGTACTGACCGAATTTATTCCCATAAGGAATATTGTGAAGTAGATTAGTCCATTTCAGACCCCCAAACATACACGTACAAACGCACTTACATAAATACACTTACATAATTGGTCGCATTCGGAGGTGATCGTTATGCGGGGGTCCACTGTACAGTGCCTGCACTCTGAAGGAGGGGTGTTAATGTTGCAGTTTAAAAACTGTAGTGTAAAGCACCCTTCTGGCAAGACAGTGATGGAGTGAATGATGGTGAAAGTTTTTCTTTTTCGGGCCACCCTGCCTTGGTGGGAATTGGCCAGTGTGATAATAAATAAAAAAAAATTGAATACAACAAAGTCTCATTTAGACTCCATGACGTGGCCTCAATAAGGAAGTTCACAGCTGACCTAGAGATAGTTGACTGGCCTACAGAATTCTCCAAGGCCAATGGTATTGATGACTGGACAGACATTTATCTTAACAAATTACTTAGACTATACAACAAACATTGTCCTATAAAAACAAAACAGATCACAAACAAACGTCTTGGTTGCCCATGGCTAACCAGCACCATTCTGAAATCCATTGACAAGAAACACCAATATGAAAAGCAATATAGACAGGGCTTAATACACAAAGATATTCTTAAACACTATTCATCAGTTCTCACCAAAGTAATAAAGAAAGCCAAACAACTATACTACTCCAGTAGATTCACAGACACTAGAGGAGATATAAAAAAGACCTGGAAAACACTCTCTCAGATTCTAGGGACCCACAAACTGAAAAAAACCAAGAATATGTCCTAACTAAACCTAATGAAACACCACTACATCCCACTGACACAGCTAACAAGATAAACGACTTCTTCTCAACCATAGGATCTAATCTCGCCAATAAAATCCCACATACTAATGCCCATGCCGGGACTACCTAGATGGGAATTTCCCAAATTCCTTCTATCTTGCACCAACTGGCCCTCGGAAGTCACCGAGATTATAAAGTCACTTAAAAACAACTCAGGGAATCTGTCTAATGTCCCACCATTACTGTACAAGCGAGCGGCCCATATCCTTTCACATGCTATTTCATTACTTTTTAACAAGTCACTAGAAACTAGCACCTTCCCGAAACTACTCAAGATGGCAAGGGTTACACCAATACATAAAGGTGGTGACCCTACAGACTTAAACAACTATAGGCCAATATCAAACTTACCATTGCTATCCAAAATCTTTGAGAAACTCATGCACAGGAGACTATATTCATTTATAACAGCACAAAACATACTCAACCCCTGCCAATTTGGATTTAGGAAAAATAAAAGCACTAATGATGCAATCATAAAATGCTAGATCTGCTTACACAGCATTGGAAAATAAGGAATATCCACTAGGAATTTTTATTGACCTAAGAAAAGCTTTTGACACAGTAGACCACGACATCCTACTCCACAAACTTGACCATTACGGTATAAGAGGCCATGCGCTTGCTTATTTCAAATCTTACCTTACTAATAGGTATCAGTAGGTTACCATTAAAGACACAGCATCAACAACACGGCCACTTGATACTGGAGTTCCGCAGGGAAGTGTCCTTGGTCCCCTGCTCTTCCTCATATACATCAATGATCTTCCAAACGTATCCCAACACCTGAAACCCATTCTCTTTGCTGACGACACGACTTATGTCATCTCTAATCTCACCCTAATCTTGCCACCCTCAACACCATTGTTAACGAGGAGCTGATCAAAATATCGACTTGGATGACAGCCAATAAACTTACGCTTAACACTGACAAAACCTACATTATGTTTGGTAGCAGAGCAGGAGATGCACAAATTAACATTAAAATTGACAACACTTTAATTACCAGACATAATGAGGGCAAATTTCTAGGCCTATACCTTGACAACAACCTGAATTTCAGCACCCATATCCAACACATAACCAAAAAAGTATCCAAAACAGTTGGGATCCTCTCCAAGATACGATACTACGTGCCGCAAAATGCCCTTCTCACACTGTACCACTCACTTATTTATCCATACCTCACCTATGCTATTTGTGCTTGGGGATCAACTGCAGCAACACGCCTAAAGCCAATAATAACCCAACAAAAAGCTGCAGTAAGAATAATCACTAAATCCCATCCCTGGCAACACACCCCCCCACTCTTCATAGATCTAAACTTACTCCCTGTTCAGTACATCCACACTTATTACTGTGCAATCTACATCTACAGGACCTTAAACTCCAATATCAACCTTGACCTAAAATGCTTTCTTGATAGTTGTGACAGAACCCACAGGCATAACACCAGACACAAACCATCTCTACGACATTCCCCATGTCCGACTAAACCTTTACAAAAATTCAATGTATGTCAAAGGCCCTAAAATCTGGAACACCCTACCTGAAAACTCTAGAACTGCAGACACATTCATCACCTTCAAAACTACCATTAGAAAACATCTTATCTCCCTGATAAACCCCATCAACTAACTACACGAATACCACCTGGTGGTTCACACTTACACTCACTCACCCATTTGACCATAAACAGAAATATGAATCTCAATCTTAAAATAAGAATCCTAGATAACTCCATACTGAAACTATGTACTGTGCCAAAACAAAAGCATTCACATTGCTAAACTCACAAACTAGTATTTAGTCACTTAGCCATAATACCAACTTACCTCATAATTTGTAATATTTTAAAATAAAGAATTAAACTAAGTCTGCCCGAAATGCCTAGCCATGCTAGGCGTTCTAGTGGTACACTCTGTAATCATTATTTAACTACATGTAAACCACACAACAACCAAATTCTGTAAATTCAACATTGTAATCTTTATAGAGAATAAACTTTGAATATGAATTTGAATTTGAATAGTTAATGTCAGTAGAATTATCCATAACTAGAGGCTCTCGGCTTATACCCGGATAGTCTAGATCGTTGCCTATGAGTAAGTCAACGCCCTGAATAGGAAAAGTTTCAGTGGATATACCTACCGACACAAAGCCAGTATAGGTTGGTGTTTGGATGTATATCCTGTGAAGAGGCACTCTTACAATGGCACCTCTATAGACTTCTAATAACACATCTAGCTTGGTGTGAGTCATATCACTTACGGGAAGTATGCCATGCTTCAATAAGGCTAAATAACTTCCAGTAGCACGGAAGGAATTAACTTCAACTAATTGAGCCTCGTCTATCCCAACTTTCACTTTAGCAAGGTAGGGACTCATAGCCGAGCGAATATCTTGTTCTGAAATGGCTCTAGTATTGAGTCATCTAGAGTGACTGCTGATTCGCTTTTGCGAACGCTGTTCGGAACTAGGGTTCAGTTTCTTTTGAGTTGCCGATGAAGATATGACCTGAGTTGGGAAACGAAGTCGCTCGTTCCTTGTATCCCTCTCTAGCCAATAACATTGTTTCTTTAAATGCCCTTTTTTTATTACAGTAAGTGCAGTTCAGTTCACTGTTATGCCTTAGTGGTTTTGAACTTTTCCTAGAGTTAGATTTAAATTTATCATTAAACCGTGCGGAGGCAGGATAGCAGGTCGGGCAAGGATTCTGTATGCGACGTACCTCCATAAGATTAGATCATCCTTTCTTAGGGGCATATTTAGTCACTGTTTCCTTACTTTTTCTTTCGCCAATCAATTGTTGGGATATTTCATAATTATCGGCGATTGAGGCTGTTTCTAGTATATTTACTATGGGGCAACCAATCAAATACTTATGTAAGTCTTCTGGTAAATTATTATAGAAATCCTCATGCAGGATCAACTGGGAAAGATTTTCCATAGATTTACAGTTAGCTCTACACCACCTCTCAAAAGCGATTTTCTTTTCACGTGCAAAATCTACATACAACTGAGTTGGCTGGCGTTTTAATGCTCCAAAGGTTTTTTGATAACTTACTGGGAGGAGATCATAAGCCTCGAGGATAGCCTTCTTAACGGAATCATAATTCACATACTTCTCAAAAGGTAACGTAGCCATACAACTTTGAGCTTTACCAGACAATGAAGTATGTAATAAGGCTGCCCAGTGTTGTCGGGGCCAGCGCATAGCACGTGCCTGATTCTCAAAGACTTCAAAATAAGTACAGTGGACCCCCGCATAACGATTACCTCCGAATGCGGCCAATTATGTAAGTGTATTTATGTAAGTGTGTTTGTACGTGTATGTTTGGGGGTCTGAAATGGACTAATCTACTTCACAATATTTCTTATGGGAACAAATTCGGTCAGTACTGGCACCTGAACATACTTCTGGAGTGAAAAAATATCGTTAACCGGGGGTCCACTGTATTTAAATCTCCGTCATTAAACCTTGGAACCAAAGATGCAGCTTTCTGTATATTGAAAGCATCATTTGAGGATTCAACACATCTTTCTCTCATATTACCTTGTTGTTGTCTTATATAGCGGAGCGTTTCCCTTTGGAAGTCTTCTTCATTCAATTTACGTTGAGCCTCAGTTTGAGCAGTCTGTAAAATCAATAGTTGCTCTAATTTCTCAAACTGACTTTGAGAAATATGCCCTGACAGTATTGAAAAGGAAGGAATTGAACTGGCGGTGCATGGATATTCCTTTGGACGTGCACCCTGGTGAGTGACAGACTGAGCATTAATAGGAATTTCTTCAGTAACAGGCAAATGCAGAACAGCAGCTGCACCCTGCTATACTTCATCTACTTGACTAGAAGCCAAAGTGGGACCTGATCTATCGGGTTCAGTTTCAAGATCAACTCCTTGAAATTGTTCTTCTAATTCTTCGAATCTTGACTGGTAGCTTACTTGAGAAACTAGACTTTCAGAGTCAGAATCTTCCGCTACATGATTGTCAGAGGCCCCAGGAAACAATTTGTTTCTAATTATTGCCCTTACTGTATTGGCTGTGTAATGTCTATCGTATGGTACTCCTAATTTATGGGCTATCTGCCGTTTGAAGTTTCAAGGAGTCCAGCTTTGACAATGTTAAGTCTTCAAATAACTGTTTAATGTGATCTTCTATGATCAAAATTTTGAAATTAACTAGAGAAGATAAATTCCTAGTATATAACTTTAACCCTTTCAGGGTCCGTCCCGTAGATCTATGGCTTCACGTTGAGTGTCCAAACCGGTAGATCTACGCCAAAATTCTAGCGCTGTCAAATTTAGCGCGAAAGCGCTCATAGGCCTACATGTGAGAGAATGGTCTGCGTGGTAGGTGTGCGCCATAAACAAAAAATCTAGGCGCCCACATAGCATTGTGGGAACGCCAGCTCAGTTACCCTTGTTCACCATGCCTCGTCGCAAGTCAGCTCTCACTCCACGGAAAATTGGGACTCTCCTCTTCCTATCTAATAGTTCTGACACTGATGGAAGTGGAAATGAAGGCGAATTCTTTGGTTTTGATCAGTTAGTGACCGAAAGGAATGACCAGGATATCGATAATAGTGCAGAAAACCCTGACAATCCTCAACCTTCTACCTCTGGTGTGGGCACTCCTCAGTCACGGTCAGTTGTACCTCAATGCAAGAGAAAACTATTATTTTCGCATGGCAAAGCCTCTGACTTCAGTAATGATGATGATAGTGATGTGGATTGTGATTTTATTGCTCTTGACGATCATTCGAGTAGTGATAGTGAGGAATCATATTCATCAGTGAAGCGTCGGTATATACGCTGCCGCATGCGCTCGGGTAGTGTACCCTATGCTGTGCCCAGGGGACGGAGTACATCCCAGAGTACATCCCAGAGTACATCCCGTGGCCCTACACCAGGTTTGGATAGTGATAGTGAGGATGATGTGGCTACACTTGGCATGGATAGACCACAGGCATCAGCAGATGGTGGTAGTGGTGATGGTAGTTTCACCGCCATGCGTGACTCGCCAGCCCAGGCTGGGACCCACACTGCTGACTCCTCAGTTCAAGGACAAAGCGGAGTGTCAGCCACCAGCCCACCACAACCACAACCACCTGCACAACCAGCCTATGATGTCCAGTGTCCACCAGCAAACCGTATCTGGGATTGGCAGCAAAATCCCAATTTTGTTCCTAAGCCCCACCACTTTGATAACTCTCAAAGCGGAATTCTACCTACTTGTCCCCTTGGAACCATGGCCAATGAACTGGAATTCTTTGAATTATTCTTTGACCAGCCATTGATGGAAACTATTGTCAGGGAAAGTAATAAGTATATTAAGTACACCATGGCAAATACGATAATATCACCACAGTCAAGACTAAACTGGCGGAAAGAGACGACTGTTGCAGAAATGTATTTGCTTTTTGCAACAATAATGCATATGCCTCATGTCTATAAGCATAATATAAAAGCATACTGGCCCACAGATCGGCTAATTTCTACCCCGGTCTTCAGTGAAATCATCCCAGTGAACAGGTTTATCTTACTGTTACATATGTTACACTTCTCTCTGACAAAACCAGGCCTGACAGAAAGTGACAGGTTATACAAGATTAGAAATGTTTTTATGCATCTCAAACAAAAGTTCAGTATATACTTTTATCCATTCAAGAATCTTGTAATTGATGACTCTTTGATTTTGTTCAAAGGTAGACTGTCATTCAAGCAGTATATACCGAGCAAGAGGAAATGCTTTGGTATAAAACTGTTTGTACTCTGTGACTGTGACAGTGGCCTTGTATTGGATATTGTTGTATACACGGGAAGTAAAACATTGAAAGATACCAAGATGTTATTGGGTATCTCAGGTGACGTAGTGAGAAGCATGATGGCACCTTATCTTGGTAAGGGGCATACATTATATACCGATAACTGGTACACAAGCCCATTACTCAGTGATTTCTTGCGAGTGAACAAGACAGATGTGTGTGGCACAGTGTGTTTTAATCGTAAACATATTCCCAGGCTTAACGCAGGTGCTCGTGGTGATGACGTGCAGGTGTTTACTGCCAATGACATCATGGCATTATGGTGGCATGACAAACGAGATGTCACATTGTTGACAACCATTCACCGTAATGAAACGCAAGACAGTGGCAAAGCTGATCGAGTGACTAATGAACGTATTCAAGAACCAGTGACAGTGATTGATTATACACCAAACATGCGCTTGGTTGACAAATGTGACATGCAAATTAGTTTTGTTGATTGTGTTCGTAAAAGTTACAAGTGGTACATGAAACTTTTCTTCCATCTCATGGACATTTCAATGCTCAATGCATATAATATGTACCAAATAAAGACTGGTAACAGACCACCGTATGGTGAATTTTGTTTGTCTGTTGTCAGACAACTCATAATGAAGTACCAGGTAACAACACCTGCTATACAACAAGGTCCTCGAATTCCTCAGGATATACCCAAGCGTTTGAGGAGGGAAGGTGATCACTTCATAATACAGCTTCCTTCAACTCAGAAGAAATTTGCTCAGAAGAGATGCATCATCTGTGCACAAACAAAACGACGGCAACAAAGACGCAAAGACACTCGGTTTATGTGTGAGGAATGTAAGGTACCTCTGTGCATGGTGCCTTGTTTCAAGGAGTTCCACAAGCTCCAGCAGTTCTAAAACCATGTCCAGTGATTGTAAATATGTAAATATATGATAGAACATTAGTATTATACAAGATTTGTGCATGTTTATTGTAATGAACAACAGTGGTAAACAATAATATGATAATAACTTTAGTGCGGTTATTGTGTTCAATACAGTGAGATTATATTTATACATTATATACAGTATTGGTCTCTCAGGCCCCAAATGTTAGTAGGAAAAGAAAAAAAATTAGAAAAGAAAAGAAAAAACTACAAAAACTGCTAAATAAAGTAATGCGCGTATGTGGAATTCGTCGATGTTGCCGCCACCACGTCATTTTGGACAACCTTCTCGGCACTGTATCTTGGTAAGTACTGATCAGAATTTTTTTTTATCTTATTACCTTCACAAAAATATGCTCTTTAATTCTGTAAGAAAATTTTTTTTTTTTTTTTTTTTTCAAAATTTCTTGGACACTGGAGCACCACTTCAGATTTTGGCCTTGGACCCTGAAAGGGTTAATATGGTTCCTTTGATCAATGTCTTAGATCAACAGAGATCTCGGACAGGTACACTATTTGTTGCAAGTAAGGGATTTAGAGGAATTTTTTTTTCCTTGGAGGTTTGTAAAGAACTTCAGAATTTGGCCTGTTACAAATTTTCCCCTCTCAGGCAACAAGGTATTGAATTAAAACTAGTTTAATATGTTTAGAGTCTAGGAGTAATTTCAACTAGGAAACTCAGTAGAATAATATTAAAATTTATTAAAGTATTTGAATACAATACTTTATCTTCTCTTAGTATATAATATTATATCTTAATATTTTATGTACAATAAATTAACAAGAATATATATATTATATATATTATTGAAAGAATTAAGAGTAAGATGGAGAATAGGATAGCAGATGAACAAGGAGGCTTTAGGAAAGGTAAGGGGTGTGTGGACCAGGTGTTTACAGTGAAACATATAAGTGAACAGTATTTAGATAAGGCTAAAGAGGTCTTTGTGGCATTTATGGATTTGGAAAAGGCATATGACAGGGTGGATAGGGGGGCAATGTGGCAGATGTGCAAGTGTATGGGGTAGGGGGTAGGTTTACTGAAAGCAGTGAAGAGTTTTTATGAGGATAGTGAGGCTCAAGTTAGAGTATGTAGGGAAAAAGGGAAATTATTTCCCAGTAAAAGTAGGCCTTAGACAAGGGTTGTGATGTCACCGTGGTTGTTTAAAATTATAATGGGGTTTTTTAAAGAAATAAATTGAACCCCATCACACATTGGATTACTCCTTCATGAAAAGTTGATATGTTAGCCAAAGAAAGTATCCAGAAGGAGAACGTAAAAATATAACTTTGGTAAACGTGCCCTAGCATTAGGAAAATTTTAGGAGAGAAGTAAATAATGAAGATGATTGTTATAGGAATGCAGTTAGAAGCCGAGTAGATCTATAACCCACATTATAACATGAACTAGATAAGTATGTTTATGGAGCAACTTGCAATGTGAACAGACTGACTGATGTTGTAGTGGCCAGGCAAAGGCTTGGTTACAAGTACTTCGGCAGTTTGGAGACACACAGATGATGATCAAACTAAATGTAAATTATGGATCGGGCATAGGGTCACTCTCTTGAACACAAAGTGCTTAATTGTCCACTTATTGAGGAATACAGAGAAAAGACATATAATAACCTATGTGACATGTCAAGATATCTTATTAATGAAAATAAGATACCAGATATACTAAGCAAATTTCCTAAATTTGCTTGTAACAGATAAGTGAACTATAGATATGTAGATATAAATCCATATGTATTCCTGTTAACCCTTTGGGGCCTAGTTCCTAGGCCTTTTGTGTATCCACATGCTCTCGCGCTACCGTCCACAGGATGGATATGGGGGTGCACAATAAACTAGCCACTTCGGTGGCAAAATCTAAATCTAAATTGTAGTACCTCCCTCGGCGGTTGCTGTCTACCAACCTACTACCTAGAATTATGTAAATATAGTGGACCCTCAACCAACGATGGCATCGTCTAACGTTAAATCCGACTAGCGATACATTTTAACCCTTTGACTGTTTCAGGCCCCTCTCTGAAACTGTCATTCTATGTCGCCAAATATTCAAAAAAAAAATTATTTTTTCTTATGAAAATGTTAAGATTATTTTTCTGAGTGTTTTAGTCCAAAAAACAAAATTTTGCCATCAGTACTTACCGAGATATAGAGCTGTGAAGTTTGGTGAAAATGAGCCACGTATGGCAACAGCAGCGACTGCCGCTCACCAGGTAAACTTTAGTTTACTTGTATTTGAAGGTTTTTTGTTTTTTTTCACTATTTTATTTTTTTCACATAACTTATGTGGCCTATGAGACCAAAGTAAGGTGCAATGTACATATATATACTCGTTGTATACAACACAATAAGCACACAAACATAATTATCAATATATTGTTTACAAAACTTGTTTACAGAAACAATACAAAAAATTGTTTATTACTATTGTTCTATAATATATATACCAGTGTATAGTCACCGAACATATTCCTAGAAGTTCTGCAGCTTGTGGAACTCTTTGGAACATGTTTTTATACACAATGGTGTTTTACACTCCTCACACATAAAACATGGTGTCATACACAATGGGGTTTTACACTCCTCACACATAAAACATGGTGTCATACACAATGGTGTTTTACACTCCTCACACATAAAACCAGTGTGTGTGCATTTTTGTGGACTTTTTTTTTATGTGCAAAGACAAAACACCTCGTCTGAGCAGTTTTCTGCAAAGTATTAGCAGACAGTTGTGTTATGTAGTTATCCTAGGTAAATGGTCGTGTGTCATCATTCCTTCCATCCTACTTTCCTGATGACGCAGTCTTGTGGCTCTTTCTGAGACAGAGAGCTAGACCGATAGACAGGGAGCTTGACCGATAGACAGGGAGCTTGACAGACAGAAATGTTTGTGTACCAGCAAAAACAAAGGGAGGGCGATGGTCATCTAATCTTTCCTTATCAGCTCCACCCTTGTTTACGCTCATCAAAGATCAGCTCTTATCAGATGTTATCTCACCTTATCTTGTCACTGTCATGGGGTGAACTGTTTTCATGCCTCAAGGGAACATACTACTACTACTACTACTTCTACTACTACTACTACTTCTTCTTCTACTTCTTCTTCTCCTTCTTCTTCTCCTTCTTCTTCTCCTTCTTCTTCTCCTTCTTCTTCTCCTTCTTCTTCTCCTTCTTCTTCTCCTTCTTCTCCTTCTCCTTCTTCTCCTTCTTCTCCTTCTCCTCCTTCTCCTCCTCCTCCTTCTCCTCCTTCTCCTCCTTCTCCTCCTTCTCCTCCTTCTCCTCCTTCTCCTCCTTCTCCTCCTTCTCCTCCTTCTCCTCCTTCTCCTTCTTCTCCTTCTTCTCCTTCTTCTCCTTCTCCTCCTCCTCTCTCCTCCTCCTCCTCCTCCTCCTCCTCCTCCTCCTCCTCCTCCTCCTCCTCCTCCTCTCTCCTCCTCCTCCTCCTCCTCCTCCTCCTCCTCCTCCTCCTCCTCCTCCTCCTCCTCCTCCTCCTCCTCTCCTCCTCCTCCTCATCCTTCTTCCTCCTCTCCTTCTTCTTCTTCTAATCCTTCTTCTCTTCTTCTTCTTCTTCTTTCTTCTTCTTCTTCTTCTTCTTCTTCTCTTCTTCTTCTTCTTCTTCTTCCTCTCCTCCTCCTCCTCCTCCTCCTCCTCCTTCTTCTTCTTCTTTTCCTTCTCCTCCTCCTTGTCTTGTGTGCGAGTGTGTGGCTTATAATTGTTTTGAGTCAGGAGTCAGCAGCTGTCAAAATGACATATTGTCTCATTACTCACTCCCCCTACCGCCTGTCAAAACAATGGGGTCCGATTCTGCTTCCCCTCCATTCTAATTATCTTTCTCCCTCATTCTATCTCTTTCAATCTGTCTCTCTTTCTATCTGTCTGTCTATCTCTGTCTCACAGGTGCACATAAATACAAGTATACATAGTGTAAATTACCTAGGATAACCCAAGAAATCCAGACAAAGTGCTATACTCTGCTTGAAGATGTGAGTAAACGTGATGATGACACAGTCTTGTGGCTCTCTCTGAGACAGAGCTAGATGGACAGACAGGGAGCTTGAGAGACAGACAAATAGACAGACAGAAATGTTTGTGTACCAGCAAAAACAAAGGGAGGGCGATGGTCATCTAATCTTTCCTTATCAGCTCCACCCTCGTTTACCCTCATCAAAGTCAGCTCTTATCAGATGTTATCTCCCCTTATCTTGTCACTGTCATGGGGTGGACTCTTTTTTTTCTTGCTTCAAGGGAACAATATTATTACATCTTCTTCTTCTTCTTCTTCCTCCTCCTCCTCCTCCTCCTCCTCCTCCTCCTCTTCTCCTCCTCTTCCTCTTCCTCCTCCTCTTCCTCTTCCTCCTCCTCTTCCTCTTCCTCCTCTTCCTCCTCCTCTTCTCCTCTTCCTCCTCTTTTCCTTTTCCTCTTCCTCCTCCTCCTCTTCCTCCTCCTCCTCCTCTTCCTCTTCTCCTCCTCCTCTTCCTCTTCTTCCTCCTCCTCCTCTTCTCCTCCTCCTCTTCCTTTTCCTCCTCCTCTTCCTCCCCTCCTCCTCCTCTTCCTCCTCTTCTTTCTCCTCCTCCTCCATTGCTTTTGGTCTCAAACTCCTCCAAATCATGAAATTGATCTTCACTGACACTTCCATCTGTGTTAGAGCATCACTTGGGAAGAGAAGAGTCCCAGATTTGCTGGGGAATCACATATTTCTTACCGCTAGACATGCTGAAAAAGGACAACTGAAATGGCATTCCCACAATGCACCACTGGCTCCCCGATTTTTTTTATATGGTGCACACTGACCATGGAGACCCATTCTCTCACATGTGGGCCTTCCAGCTTTCTCCTGTTTGATTTGAAGCTGCTAGAATTTATGCGTATAAATACGTCAGAAACAGTGGCACGTAAGACGTATATATACGGCGTAAACAGTCAAAGGGTTAATGCAAAAATTTTGCCTCGACTAGTGCTAAAAAACTCGACCAACGCGATTCGTTCCGGTCGAGACGCGTCCACTTGTGGCCAGTGTTTACTAGCCAGCCAGCCACCGTGGTCCCATCCAAACATACAATCGGAACATTTCATATTATCACAGCGTTTTTAGTGATTGCATCTGCAAAATAAGCCACCATGGGCCCCAAGAAAGCTTCTAGTGCCAACCCTACAGCAAAGAGGGTGAGAATTACTATGGATATGAAGAAAGAGATCATTGCTAAGGGGTTAGAGGTTAGTGGGGAGGATGTGGAAGAGTTGGTGGAGGACGACAATGATGAACTAACCACTGATGAGCTGCAAGATCATCTTCAACAGCAAGAGGCCAGACCTGAGGAAACTGCTCCGGAGGAGGGGATAGAGAAATTGAGGAAGTTGCCTACTTCAAAGATTAAGGAAATGTGTGCAATGTGGCTTAAAGTGCAAACCTTTTTTATGAAAATCACCCTGACACAGCTACTGCAAGTCGTGTTGGCAACCTGTACACTGACAATGTTATGGCCCATTTTAGGAAAGTCTTAAAGGAACAGGAGGTACAGAGCTCTATAGACAGACATGTTGTGCGACAGAGGTCCAGTGACTCTCAAGCTGGTCCTAGTGGCATTAAAAGAAGAAGGGAAGTAACCCCGGAAAAGGACTTGACACCTCAAGTCCTAATGGAAGGGGATTCCCCTTCTGAACACTAACACCATTCACACTCTCCCCTCCTCCCATTCCATCAATCATCACCAGATCTTCAATAAAGGTAAGTGTCATGTAATTGTACATGTCTTCTTCAGTTTGTGTGTATTAAAATTAATATTTCATGAGGTAAATTTTTTTTTTCAATGCTTTGGGGTGTCAGGAACGGATTAATTTGATTTCCATTATTTCTTATGGGGAAAATTAACTCGACTAACGATACTTTCGACTAACGATGAGCTCTCAGGAATGGATTAATATCGTTGGTTGAAGGTCCACTGTATATTATTGTAATTGCTTTTGTTAGTGTATTTTTGTGGGTCTGAAATGGACTAATCTAATTTACATAATTCTTATGGGAATAAATTCGTTCAGTAATGGCACTTGAACAGCCTTCTGGAACAAAGAAAGTTTGAAATTCAGGGTACCACTGTACAGTGGTCCCTCAATAATCGTCCGGCCTGAAAGTCGTCCATTTCGGAAATAGTCCTGTTATTTCATCTTAACATTGTCGCAAATGGTCCGTTAACTCACTAATCGTCCTTCGTCCGGGACGGGTACTCACACACTGAGCCGCCTGGGCCTGCCTTCTCAGCCAGTGTTCCATTGTTTACCAGTGAGCGACGGTCCCCTCACATGCTCCTACGAAATATTTCATAATATTCCATTGATTTTAGTGCTTGCAAGTGCTAAATAAGCTACCATGGCTCCAAAGAAAGCTGCTAGTGCGCCCTTTGGTAAGAATTGTGAGAACACACATAATTTATGAAAAAGTTGTAGAAAATACTAAGGTGGTGGTTGTGGTAGAGTGGAAGCAGTTGTGATAGTGGTTGATGGTGGCCAGTGATGGTGGTAGAAGGTTTAGTTAGTGATGGTGGTAAGAGTTGTAATAGGTGGTAGAAGGTTCATAGTGATGGTGGTATAGAGGGTTCCTTCTTTATGATTTCAGCATTCTAACACTTCTCCAGTGGTTGTTTGATGTTATATAAGGCTACAGAAAACCCGCCTGCCTCAGCTGCTGCTTCTACCACCTTTAAGACGGTTACACTCAGTGGCCTTATATACCCAACAACAACAAACTACAACACCTCATCGTGACATAATAATAACTATTTTTATTCATTCTAGAGTATATTCCATTTTCGATATATGTTATTATATTGTTTATTAAGTCATATTAGTTGATTGTGATAATTTCATTAAAGACATAGAGTTGATATTAGTGTCATATTCTCCAGCAATAAACTTGCTATCCCTCCCTCACACAAACAAATCTCCAATAAGAACATAAGAAAGGAGGAACACTGCAGTTTGCTATCCGTCCCTCACACAAACAAATCTCCAATAAGAACATAAGAAAGGAGGAACACTGCAGTAGGCCTGCTGGCCCATACTAGGCAGGTCCTTTACAATCCTTCCCACTAAGAACATAACAATGGAAGAACACTGCAGGTCTATTGGCCCATACAAGGCAGGTCCTTATCAAAATGACCTCTACCCAAAGCTACCCAAGAATTTACTCCCCTACCAAATGACACAAATCAAACTCAGCTCCTCCAACTCATATATTTGTTCAATCTCTTCTTAAAGCTACCCAAGGTCCTAGCCTCAATCACCCTATTGGTAAGTGTGATGTTAAATAAGAACTTAAGAAAGTAGGAACACTGCAACAGGCCTGCTGGCCCTTACTAGGCCGGTCCTTCACAAATCCAACCCACTAACAGAACAAATGCTACCCAAGCAATAAGCTCAGGTGCAAGTCCGACTCAAATCCAACCCCTCTCACTCGTGTATTTATCCAACCTAAATTTGAAACTACCCAAGCCATAGCTTTTAGAACATAAGAAAGGAGGAACACTGCAATAAGCCTGTTCGCCCACACTAGGCCGGTCCTTCACAAATCCAACCCACTAACAGAACAAATGCTACCCAAGCAATAAGCTCAGGTGCAAGTCCGACTCAAATCCAACCCCTCTCACTCATGTATTTATCCAGCGTAAATTTGAAACTACCCAATGTTTTAGCTTCAGTCACCCTACTAGGCAGACCGTTCCACTCATCAACTACCCCTATTACCAATGTTCATTTATACATTTTATTAGTGCTTTACATTTATTTGGCATTTTTTTCTGCATGTAAATCTATATTTATGCTAGGGAAGTGACCCCTGAAGTGACCTAGAGTCCTTATGGAGGGGGATTCCCCTTCCAAATAACCTCTCTTCCCTCTCTCCTCCTCCCTGTCTTCCATTCATCAACAACAGCCTTCAATAAATGTAACTGTCATGTTGAATGTTCATTCTTTTGTGCATGTAAATCTATCTTTTAGGTAAAAAAAAAAAATGTTGTTGATACTTCTGGGTGTCTGGAATGAATTAATTGGATTTACATTAATGGGGAAAATTGATTCGAAAATCGTCTATTTCGAATATAGTCCCACTTCCAGGAACAGATTAAGGATGATAATTGAGGGACCACTGTACTTTGAAAAGGAACACTTATACAGTAGGGCCCCACTTTATGGCATTTCGCTAATATGAACATTAAAATGAAGACCAAAACTCACTATATGACCCCCCCTTTCTATCTTGGCTTGATAATATGGTCACCTTGTGCCACCCAGCTTGTTTACATTTTCAGTGATCTCCACATCTCTCCATTATGTCTGTAAACTTTCCAAAATTTCAAGTGTTTTAAATTTATTGCGTATTTTATATGTACACCTACTATCCGACTTACAACCTGCTCGAAATACGACAACTTGACTTACAACCATGTTTTATGTGCCAAATTTCTGGGAAATAAACAACTGTTTGTGTTGTACAGAGTGTTTATCCTAAACCTTACAGTATAAAATACGGTACCAACAGCGTAAAAAGTAAAGTAAAAAAATGAAATACCAAGATAAAACAACAAAATAGAATCATTACAAAAATGTGATGTTGATATTCAGTAGTAAGACTCGACTTACATCCATTTTTGACTTGTGACTGGTTGGTTGGAACCAAGCTTGGTTGTAAGTTGGATGGTACCTGTAGTCTGATACAGTGGACCCTCGGTTAACCCTCAGTTAGTGACGTCATCGGATAATGTAAAAATCAGATAACGACAGGTTTTTGCATCAAAATATTGGCTCGGTTAAAGTCATTCATCCCGAACATGTCTGCACAGCCTGAGTGGCCCTGCCACTCCATGTACAGCCAATGTGCCATTGTTTACAAGCCAGTGAGGACGATTCCACGTGTACATGCGATACATTTTGTATTATTCCATGGTTTTTAGTGCTTTTGACTGCTAAATAAGCCACCATGGGCCCAAAGAAAGCTTCTAGTGCCAGCCCTGTGGTAAAGAGGGCGAGAAATACTATTGAATTCAAGAAAGAGATCATCGCAAAATACGAAAGTGGAGTGCGTGTCTCTGAGCTGGCCAGGTTGTATAAGAAACCCCACCCAACTATTGCTACTATCTTGGCCAACAAAAAGGCAATCAAGGAAGCTGTTTTTGCAAAAGGTGCAAATGTGCTTACAAAACAGAGATTGCAAATACATACTCGAAGATGTGGAGAGACTATTGTTGGTGTGGATCAACGAGATCAGTTTTATGTGAAAAGGCAAGGCAGTTACCAGCAAAGGATGGTTTGAGAGATTTAAGAATCGTATTGGCATACAGAGTGTGATAAGGCATGGTGAGGCTGCCAGTTCTGACAAAAAAGCTGCTGAAAAATATGTGCAGGACTTTAACCCTTTGAGGGTCGACAGGCCCTCTCCGAAACTCGTTCTCAGGGTCGGCCAAATTTCAAAAAAAAAAAAAAATTATTTTTTCTTATGAAAAAATAGAGTTTTTTTTTCTAAACATTATAGGATAAACAAAAAAAATTTACCATCAATACTTACGGAGATATGGATGCATGAAGTTTGCAGAAAATGAGCCGCGTATGGCAACAGCGGCGACTGCCGCTCACCCGGTAAACTTTAGTTTACTTGTATTTGAAGGTTTGTTGTTTTTTCACTATTTTATTTTTTCACATAACTTATGTGGCCTGTGAGACCAAAGTAAGGTGCAATGTACATATATACACTCGTTGTATACAACACAATAAGCACACAAACATAATTATCATATATTGTTTACAAAACTTGTTTACAAAAACAAACAATACAAAACATTGTTTATTATTATTGTTCTATAATATATATACCAATATACAGTCACTGAACATATTCCTATTAGTTCTGCAGCTTGTGGAACTCTGAAACATGGTGTCATACACAATGGTGTTTTATCTTTCTCCCTCATTCTATCTCTTTCAATCTGTCTCTCTCTTTCTATCTGTCTATCTATCTCTGTCTCACAGGTACACATAAATACAAGTATACATAGTATAAATTACCTAGGATAACCCAAGAAATCCAGACAAAGTGCTATACTCTGCTTGAAGATGCAAGTAAAAATGATGACACAGTCTTGTGGCTCTCTGAGACAGAGAGCTAGACGGATAGACAGATAGACAGGGAGCTTGACAGACAGACAAATAGACAGACAGAAATTTGTTAGTGTACCAGTACCAGTGTACTAGTGTTCCACCCTCCTCCTCCTCTTCTTCCTCCTTCCTCCTTTTCCCCCTACTCTTCCTCATACTCTTCCTCTTCCTCCTCTTCCTCTTCCTCCTACTCTTCCTCTTCCTCCTCCTCCTCTTCCTCCTCCTCCTCTTTCTTCCTCTTCCTCCTACTCTTCCTCCTCCTCTTCTTCCTCTTCCTCCTCTTCCCCCTAATCTTCCTCGTACTATTCCTCTTCCTCCTCCTCTTCCTCTTATTCCTCTTCCTTCTCCTCCTCTTCCTCCTCCTCCTCTTCCTCCTCCTCCTCTTCTTCCTCTTCCCCCTACTCCTTCTCCTCCTTGTCCATAGTGTAAATTACAAGGAGTCCGCAGCTGTCAAAGTGACATATTAGCTCATTACTCTTTCCCCCTCGGCCTGTCAAAACAATGGGGTCGGATGCTGCTTCCCCTCCTCCATTCTATCTAATTATCTTTCTCCCTCATTCTATCTGTCTGTCTATCTCTGTCTCACAGGTACACATAAATACAAGAATACATGGTATAAATTACCTAGGATAACCCAAGAAACCCAGACAAAGTGCTATACTCTGCTTGAAGATGTGAGTAAAAGTGATGACGCAGTCTTGTGGCTCTCTGAGACAGAGAGCTAGATGGATAGACAGGGAGCTTGACAGACAGGCAAATAGACAGACAGAAATGTTAGTATACCAGCAAAAACAAAGGGAGGGCGATGTTCATCTCATCTTTTGGCATCAGCTCTACCCTCATTTACCCTCATCAAACGTCAGCACTTATCAGATGTTATCTCCCCTTATCTTGTTACTGTCATGGGGTGAACATTTATTATTACATATTATTATTATTACCTATTATTATTATTATGTATTATTATTATTATTATTATATTATTATTATTATTATTATGTATTATTATTATTATGTATTATTATTATGTATTATTGTTTTCATTACGTATTCTTCTTCTTCCTCCTCCTCCTCTTCCTCCTCCTCCTCTTTTCCTCCTCCTCCTCCTCTTCTTCTTCTTCCTCCTCCTCCTCCTCCTCCTCCTCCTCTCCTCCTCTGCCTCCTCTCCTCTGCCTCCTCCTCTTGCCTCCCCTCCTCCTCTTGCCTCCTCCTCCTCCATTCTTGGAACAAGTTTGAAGATCTTGTAGTTCATAATCACTATATTATCATCACCAATGCTCACATCTGAGTCTGGGATTTTTGGGAAATAGGAGTTTCCTCTTTGATTCTGGTACAACTGAACGACGGCCCAGCACCAGAGGTGGAAGGCTGTGGGTTGTCTGGGTTTTCCTCACTATTACCCCTATTATGGTCATTAGTTTCGGTCAAAACCTCACCAGAACCTTGAACTCATCTTCACTGTCACTTCCATCTGTATTAGAACTGTCACTGGGGAACAAAAGTGTCCCAATTCGCCGAGGAGTGAGGAACTTCTTACCACAGGGCACGGTGGAAATTGTGTACTATGATGGCATTCCCACAATGCACCACTGGGTCCCAGATTTTTTTCCTACTGCGCACACCCACCACACAGACCCATTCTCTCACATCTAGGCTTATCAGCCTTTTCCTGTGAGATTTGAGGCCGCTAGAATTTATGCGTACTAGTACGCATAAATAGTAGGTTGGTAGACAGCAACCACCCAGGGAAGTACTACCGTCCTGCCAGATGACTGTGAAACAAAAACCTGTAACTGTTTTGCATGATGGTAGGATTGCTGGTTTCTTTTTCTGTCTCATAAACACGCTAAGATAACAGGGATATCTTGCTACTCCTACTTACACTTTGGTCACACTTCACAGACACGCACATGCATATATATATATACATACATCTAGGTTTTTCTCCTTTTTCTAAATAGCTCTTGTTCTTTTTTATTTCTTCTATTGTCCATGGGGAAGTGGAAAAGAATCTTTCCTCCGTAAGCCATGCGTGTCGTATGAGGCGACTAAAATGCCGGGAGCAATGGGCTAGTAACCCCTTCTCCTGTATACAATTACTAAAAAAGAGAAGAAGAAAAACTTTATAAAACTGGGTTGCTTAAATGTGCGTGGATGTAGTGCGGATGACAAGAAACAGATGATTGCTGATGTTATGAATGAAAAGAAGTTGGATGTCCTGGCCCTAAGCGAAACAAAGCTGAAGGGGGTAGGAGAGTTTCAGTGGGGGGAAATAAATGGGATTAAATCTGGAGTATCTGAGAGAGTTAGAGCAAAGGAAGGGGTAGCAGTAATGTTAAATGATCAGTTATGGAAGGGAGAAAAGAGAATATGAATGTGTAATTCAAAAAATTATGTGGATTAAAGTAAAGGTTGGGTGCGAGAAGTGGGTCATAATAAGCGTGTATGCACCTGGAGAAGAGAGGAATGCAGAGGAGAGAGAGAGATTTTGGGAGATGTTAAGTGAATGTATAGGAGCCTTTGAACCAAGTGAGAGAGTAATTGTGGTAGGGGGCTTGAATGCTAAAGTAGGAGAAACTTTTAGAGAGGGTGTGGTAGGTAAGTTTGGGGTGCCAGGTGTAAATGATAATGGGAGCCCTTTGATTGAACTTTGTATAGAAAGGGGTTTAGTTATAGGTAATACATATTTTAAGAAAAAGAGGATAAATAAGTATACACGATATGATGTAGGGCGAAATGACAGTAGTTTGTTGGATTATGTATTGGTAGATAAAAGACTGTTGAGTAGACTTCAGGATGTACATGTTTATAGAGGGGCCACAGATATATCAGATCACTTTCTAGTTGTAGCTACACTGAGAGTAAAAGGTAGATGGGATACAAGGAGAATAGAAGCATCAGGGAAGAGAGAGGTGAAGGTTTATAAACTAAAAGAGGAGGCAGTTAGGGTAAGATATAAACAGCTATTGGAGGATAGATGGGCTAATGAGAGCATAGGCAATGGGGTCGAAGAGGTATGGGGTAGGTTTAAAAATGTAGTGTTAGAGTGTTCAGCAGAATTTGTGGTTACAGGAAAGTGGGTGCAGGAGGGAAGAGGAGTGATTGGTGGAATGATGATGTAAAGAGAGTAGTAAGGGAGAAAAAGTTAGCATATGAGAAGTTTTTACAAAGTAGAAGTGATGCAAGGAGGGAAGAGTATATGGAGAAAAAGAGAGAGGTTAAGAGAGTGGTGAAGCAATGTAAAAGAGAGCAAATGAGAGAGTGGGTGAGATGTTATCAACAAATTTTGTTGAAATAAGAAAAAGTTTTGGAGTGAGATTAACAAGTTAAGAAAGCCTAGAGAACAAATTGATTTGTCAGTTAAAAAATAGGAGAGGAGAGTTATTAAATGGAGAGTTAGAGGTATTGGGAAGATGGAAGGAATATTTTGAGGAATTGTTAAATGTTGATGAAGATAGGGAAGCTGTGATTTCGTGTATAGGGCAAGGAGGAATAACATCTTGTAGGAGTGAGGAAGAGCCAGTTGTGAGTGTGGGGGAAGTTCGTGAGGCAGTAGGTAAAATGAAAGGGGGTAAGGCAGCCGGGATTGATGGGATAAAGATAGAAATGTAAAAGCAGGTGGGGATATAGTTTTGGAGTGGTTGGTGCAATTATTTAATAAATGTATGGAAGAGGGTAAGGTACCTAGGGATTGGCAGAGAGCATGCATAGTTCCTTTGTATAAAGGCAAAGGGGATAAAAGAGAGTGCAAAAATTATAGGGGGATAAGTCTGTTGAGTGTACCTGGTAAAGTGTATGGTAGAGTTATAATTGAAAGAATTAAGAGTAAGACGGAGAATAGGATAGCAGATGAACAAGGAGGCTTTAGGAAAGGTAGGGGGTGTGTGGACCAGGTGTTTACAGTGAAACATATAAGTGAACAGTATTTAGATAAGGCTAAAGAGGTCTTTGTGGCATTTATGGATTTGGAAAAGGCGTATGACAGGGTGGATGGGGGGGCAATGTGGCAGATGTTGCAAGTGTATGGTGTAGGAGGGAGGTTACTGAAAGCAGTGAAGAGTTTTTACGAGGATAGTGAGGCTCAAGTTAGAGTATGTAGGAAAGAGGGAAATTTTTTCCCAGTAAAAGTAGGCCTTAGACAAGGATGTGTGATGTCACCGTGGTTGTTTAATATATTTTAAGATGGGGTTGTAAGAGAAGTAAATGCGAGGGGTTTTGGCAAGAGGCGTGGAGTTAAAAGATAAAGAATCACACACAAAGTGGGAGTTGTCACAGCTGCTCTTTGCTGATGACACTGTGCTCTTGGGAGATTCTGAAGAGAAGTTGCAGAGATTGGTGGATGAATTTGGTAGGGTGTGCAAAAGAAGAAAAATTAAAGGTGAATACAGGAAAGAGTAAGTTATGAGGATAACAAAAAGATTAGGTGATGAAAGATTGAATACAGATTGGAGGGAGAGAGTATGGAGGAGGTGAACGTATTCAGATATTTGGGAGTGGACGTGTCAGCGGATGGGTCTATGAAAGATGAGGTGAATCATAGAATTGATGAGGGAAAAAGAGTGAGTGGTGCACTTAGGAGTCTGTGGAGACAAAGAACTTTGTCCTTGGAGGCAAAGAGGGAATGTATGAGAGTATAGTTTTACCAACGCTCTTATATGGGTGTGAAGCGTGGGTGATGAATGTTGCAGCGAGGAGAAGGCTGGAGGCAGTGGAGATGTCATGTCTGAGGGCAATGTGTGGTGTGAATATAATGCAGAGAATTAGTAGTTTGGAAGTTAGGAGGAGGTGCGGGATTACCAAAACTGTTGTCCAGAGGGCTGAGGAAGGGTTGTTGAGGTGGTTTGGACATGTAGAGAGAATGGAGCGAAACAGAATGACTTCAAGAGTGTATCAGTCTGTAGTGGAAGGAAGGCGGGGTAGGGTCGGCCTAGGAAGGGTTGGAGGGAGGGGGTAAAGGAGGTTTTGTGTGCGAGGGGCTTGGACTTCCAGCAGGCATGCGTGAGCGTGTTTGATAGGAGTGAATGGAGACAAATGGTTTTTAATACTTGACGTGCTGTTGGAGTGTGAGCAAAGTAACATTTATGAAGGGATTCAGGGAAACCGGCAGGCCGGACTTGAGTTCTGGAGATGGGAAGTACAGTGCCTGCACTCTGAAGGAGGGGTGTTAATGTTGCAGTTTAAAAACTGTAGTGTAAAGCACCCTTCTGGCAAGACAGTGATGGAGTGAATGATGGTGAAAGTTTTTCTTTTTCGGGCCACCCTGCCTTGGTGGGAATCGGCCGGTGTGATAATAAAAAAAAAATAAAATAGTACGACAAAAACCCCTACGCGTAAGACGTACTAGTACGACGAAAACCCTCAAAGGGTTAAGGGGTACATAGAGACTGAGCAATTAAAACCCCAACAAGTGTTCAGTTGTGACGAAACAGGCCTGTTTTGGAAGAAAATGCCGAACAGGACCTACCTTACTCAGGAGGAAAAGGCACTCCCAGGACATAAGCCTATGAAAGACAGGCTAACTCTCATGTTTTGTAGTAATACTAGTGGGAATTGCAAAGTGAAGCCTTTACTCGTGTATCACTCTGAAACTCCCAGAGTGTTAAAAGAAAAACAGTGTCGTCAAGCCTAAATTATGTGTGGTGTGGGGGATGAATTTTTCAGCTTCGCCATGCCTTATTGCACTGTGTATGCCACTACAATTCTTAAATCTCTCAAACCAACCTTTGCTGGCCTTAAATTCACCAATATGAGCACTAGTTCCAGGCATTTTTTCCTGTTCACCTGGGTGTTAGTTGACTGTTGTGGGTCGCATCCTGGGGGACAAGATTAAGGACCCCAATGGAAATAAGTTGAACAGTCCTCGATGATGCACTGACTTTCTTGGGTTATCCTGGGTGGCTAACCCTCTGTGGTTAATCTTTTCTCGGTAATTGTTTCACGTTAAGCCACACCAACAACACTCTCCACATCTTTGAGTAGTACAGCTGATGGTGGTGCAGCACAGCTGACTGTGGTGGAGCAACAGCTGACTGTGGTGGAGCAACAGCAGACTGTGGTGCAGCAGGAGCTGACCGTTGTGCAGCAGCAGCTGACTGATCCAGCAACAGCTGACTAGTCCAGCAACAGCTGACTGTGGTGCAGCAGCAGCTGACTGATCCAGCAACAGCTGACTGGTCCAGCAACAGCTGACTGGTCCAGCAACAGCTGACCGTGGTGCAGCAGCAGCTGACTGATCTAGCAACAGCTGACCATTGTGCAGCAGCAGCTGACTGATCCAGCAACAGCTGACTGGTCCAGCAACAGCTGACTGGTCCAGCAACAGCTGATTGTGGTGCAGCAGCAGCTGACTGATCCAGCAACAGCTGACTGGTCAAGCAACAGCTGACCGTGGTGCAGCAGCAGCTGACTGATCCAGCAACAGCTGACTGGTCAAGCAACAGCTGATCATGGTGCAGCAACAGCTGACTGATCCAGCAACGGCTGACTGGTCCAAAAACAGCTGACTGTGGTACGATAGTATTTATCACCCTTTTTACCGCAGCTTTCTTTGGGCCCATGGTGACTTATTTAGCAGTTACAAGCACTATAAATAATTGAATAATACAAAATGTATTGAATGTATGCATGCAACCGGCCACCCTGGCTTTTAAACAATGACAGCAAGGCAGCCAAGACGTTCAGGCTAGACGGACAGGTTCGGGACGAGTCATGTTGTTCAGAAACAGCTGATGGTGGTGCAACAGCAGCTGACCATGGTGCAGCAGCAGCTGACTGGTCAAGCAACAGCTGACCATGGTGCAGCAGCAGCTGACCATGGTGCAGCAGCAGCTGACCATGGTGCAGCAGCAGCTGACTGATCCAGCAACAGCTGACTGGTCAAGCAACAGCTGACTGTGGTGCAGCAGCAGCTGACCATGGTGCAGCAGCAGCTGACCATGGTGCAGCAGCAGCTGACTGATCCAGCAACAGCTGACTGGTCCAGCAGCAGCTGGCCGTGGTGCAGCAGCAGCCGACTGATCCAGCAACAGCTGACTGATCCAGCAACAGCTGACTGGTCCAGCAACAGCTGACTGTGGTGCAGCAACAGCTGACTGATCCAGAAACAGCTGACTGGTCCAGCAACAGCTGACCGTGGTGCAGCAACAGCTGACTGATCCAGCAACAGCTGACTGGTCCAGCAACAGCTGACTGTGGTGCAGCAACAGCTGACTGATCCAGCAACAGCTGACTGGTCAAGCAACAGCTGACTGTGGTGCAGAAACAGCTGATTGATCCAGCAACAGCTGAGCATGGTGCAGCAACAGCTGACTGATCCAGCAACAGCTGACTGGTCCAGCAACAGCTGACCGTGGTGCAGCAGCAGCTGACTGTTGTACGATAGTATTTATCACCCTTTTTACCACAGGGTTGGCACTAGAAGCTTTCTTTGGGCCCATGATGGCTTATTTAGCAGTTACAAGCACTATAAACAATGGAATAATACAAAATGTATTGAATGTATGCATACAACCGGCCACCCTGGCTTGTAAATAATGCCACCCGCGGAACAAGTGAGGCTGGCTCAGGCTGCACATGGACGCGTCTCAGACGAATCGCATTGAGCGAGTTTTTTAGCGCTAGGCGAGGCAAAATTTTTGTGTTAAAATGTATCGCTAGGCTGATTTAACGTTATGTGATGCCTACGTTTGGCGACGGTCTACTATACTTCATGAGGTAAAAAAAAATTTTTCTTCATACTTTGTGGTGTCTTGCATGGATTAATTTGATTTCCATTATTTCTTATGGGGAAAATTAATTCACCTTACGATAATTTCAGCATATGATGAGCTCTCAGGAATGAATTAACCCTTAAATGGTCCAAACGTATATATACGTTTTTTCAACATTTGAAAGTATGTAAAAAAATGTACATCATCTTTTTCTTTTTTACTTTTGAAAATGTGTAAAAAACTTTTATCTACATTTTTTTTGTTATATTTGAAAATATGTAAAAAGAACATAGATCTACTTTTAGAGCACTATGGATTTGAACGTCGATCTATTTTGACTGTTTAAGGGTTAATATCGTAAGGTGGTGTCTACTGTACAGTGTTCCCTTATTGTCCCCACCGCACCTCTGCTCCTCACTGGGTTTATTTTACACTTCCTCCCATATCTCTCACTCCAGTATGTTGTTATGGCAGTGTGCAGATTTGGGACCAAGCCCTCGAATACCTTCCAGGTATATATTATCATGTATATCTCTCTCCTCCACTCCAATGAGTACATGTTCAAAACTTGCAGGCATTCCAAGTAGTTTAGGTGCTTTACTGGCCGTAAACAATCTCTGTATATGTTCCAGTTCTGATATTTCTCCTGCTCTGAACGGGGCCGTTAGCACTGAGCAATATTCTAAGTGAGGGAGCACTAGCGATTTGAAGAGTGTCACCATTGGTTTTATTTCCCTTGTTTTGAAAGTTCTCAATACCCACCCAGTCATTTTCCTGGCTGTCGTGATCTTTGTCTTGTTATGGTCTTTAAAAGGAAGGTCGGCTGACATAATTATTCCTAGGTCTTTTATGTGTTCCTTATGTTCTATTTGGTGACCCTCTTGAGTTTTGTATATAGTGCTCCTTTTGAGTTCTTCATTCTTTCCATACCTAAGCAGCTGGAACTTACCATCATTGAATATCATGTTGTTTTCCACTGCCCACTGGAAAACCCTGTTTATGTCTTCCTGTACTTTTTCAGTGTCCTCTACCATACTGACCTTCATGCTTATTTTAGTGTCATCTGCAAATGATGATTCGAAAGTGTGCTGGGTGTTTTTGTCTATGTCTGCTATGAGAATGAGGAACAGCAGAGGTGCCAGGACAGTGCGTTGGGTCACTGAGCTTTTGACCTTGCTGATGCTGGATCTTGCCCTGTTCACTACTACTTTTTGTGTTCTGTGTGTTAGGAAACCGAAAATCCATCTGCCTATCTTCCCCATAATGCCCATGGAGATTAAAATTTCCAAGGAGTAAAATATTTGGTGTAGGATTTTCTAGCCTATCCACATAGCTATCTATCTTACTTAACCCTTTGGGGGTTTCGGACGTACTAGTACGTCTTACGACCCAGGGTTTTTGACGTACTAGTACGCCTAAATTCTAGCGCCCTCAAATCTAGTGAGAGAAAGCTGGTAGGCCTACATATGTAAGAATGGGTCTATGTGGTCAGTGTGCGCAGTATAAAAAAAATCCTGCAGCACACAGTGCGTAATGAGAAAAAAAAACTTTGTGTTTTTGGATTAAAACAGCGACTTTGCACTGTATTTTCGTATGGTATTTATTGGTGTATTATAGTTTTCTTGGTCTCATTTTATAGAATGGAAGACATATTACAGAAATTGAGATGATTTTGACTGGTTTTACAATGAAAAGTACCTTGAAATTGAGCTCAAAGTAGCAGAAATGTTCGATTTTTACCAAAGTTCAAAAGTAAACAAATCATGCCAAGCATCCAATACACATCAACTGGTGAGTCTAATATTCTTTCACAAGTGTGCTAATATTATTTATACCATTTCTACACTAGTAAATCTTATTTTTTTTGTGAGAATAAAAATTCAAAGTGGAAAGCCAAAGAAATATAAGAGGGGCCTGGGGATGTGACTAACGAACAGAGAACTTGTTATTTTAGTGCCAGGAATGTCTTTCTTGTTTATTCTGGACCCTATTCGGAAATTGGCATCTTTTGAAATTTGTGTGAAATTGGCAAAATTGCTAAATTCTGACCACTTTATTGGATAGTTGAAATTGGTAAATGGGTGGTTTCTTGTACTCATTCGATAGAAAAAGTGGAGTTTTAGCGAAACAGTTATGATTTTTGTCGAGTAGTACACTGGAATTGGCCGAAAATAGGGCTCAAAGTGGGCAAAATCGCCAATGCGCAAACATCGTCGAGACCGCTAACTTCGCGAGAGCATAATTCCGTAAGTTTTCCATCAAATTTCATACTTTTGGTGTCATTATGATCGGGAAAACATTCTCTATCTTTTCACAAGAAAAAATAATTTTTTTTGTTTTTAAATTTGGCCGACCCTGAGAACAAGTCTCTGAGAGGACCTGTCGACCCCGAAAGGGTTAACCGTTCTGTGAATTCCTCAGCAGTTGCCGATGGTGGTTTGTATACTAGGATAATTACCAAATTCCTGTTTTCAACTTTAATGCCTAGAATTTCTACTATATCATTTGTTGAATTCAGCACTTCTGTGCAACAGAAAGTATCCTTTACATAGATTCCTACTCCCCCCTGTGACCTATTGATTCTATCACATCTATACATGTTGTAGCTTTCTATCTTTATCTCTCCGTCCAAAACATCCCTAGTATGTGTTTCTGTAAATGCTCTGAATATGGCATTCGCTTCTGTTAGGAGCCCACTAACATAACTAACTTTGTCATTTTTATTTGATTTCAAACCCTGTATATTAGCAAATATGAAGCAGGAATTACCAAGTGGGATGTTTTGTCTCGCTTTGTGTTACATTATTACCACTGGTGGTGTACTACCTGGTATGTCCCCTGGTGTACACGCCCCCTGGTTTCTCCAGTACTGGCTTCGCGTTTGTTTGGTTATTTGGCCTTGACGGGCTGATGCCTGGTTTAGTACGCCCCATTTTTCTGCCCACCTGTCTTCTCTGTACCATTCCCCCCTGTATGTCTCTTCCTTTGTTTTGATCTTTTCTCTTTTTGTCTAAAAAAGAATGCTGTTCAATTTCCCTTTCTCTGCTAACTCTGTAGCGCCGTGTTCCTTTTACATGATGGTCTGGGCAGCTCAGGTCATAACATTCTCTGGACTGCATTGAAGCTTTACACATTACTGGATGGAAGTACCTGCACTCTTTGTTGAAATGGCACTTTCCCTTCCTCTTGGAATATATACAAAGTATTTATATGTCCCAGCAATGTTTTGGATATGTGGAAGTATATAATAACAATGAGGAGAAGGAGGAGGAGGAGGAGGAGGAGGAGAAGGAGAAGGAGAAGGAGGAGGAGGTGGAGGATAAAGAGGAAGAGGAGAGAGAGAAGGAGGAAGAGGAAAAGGAGGAAGAGGAAAAGGAGGAAGAGGAAAAGGAGGATGAGGAGATGGAGGAGGAGGAGAAGGAGGAAAAGGAGAAGGAGGAAGAGGAGAAGGAGGAAGAGGAGAAGGAGGAAGGGGAGGAGGAGGGAGAGAAGGAGGAGGGGGAGAAGGAGGAGGGGGAGAAGGAGGAGGAGGAGAAGGAGGAGGAGGAAGAGGAAAAGGAGGGGGAGGAGATTGAGGAAGAGAAGAAGAATAGGTAATAATAATAATAAGTAATAATAAGTTCCATTGAAGCATGAAAAACAAAGTCCACCCCTGACAGTGAGATGATAAGATGAGATAACATCTGATAAGAGCTGACGTTTGGTGAGCATACATGAGGGGTGGGGGAGGGTGCAGCTGATAAGAAAAGATTAGAGGTGACATTTTATGAGCATTGCCCTCACTTTGTTTTTGTTGGTACACAAACATTTCTGTCTGTCTATTTGTCTGTCAAGCTCCCTGTCTATCTGTCTATCCATCTAGCTGTCTGTCTCAGAGAGAGCCACAAGACTGCATCATCATCTTTACTCACATCTTCAAGCAGAGTATAGCACTTTGTCTGGATTTTTTTGGGTTATCCTAGGTAATTTATACTATGTATACTTGTATTTATGTGTACCTGTGAGACAGAAATAGACAAAGACAGATTGAAAGAGATACAGAGACAGATAGGCAAAGACAGAGACAGATAGACAGAGACACACAGATAGAGACAGATAGACAGAGGTAGACAGAGATAGACATAGATAGAAAGAGAGACAGATTGAAAGAGACACAGAGATAGACAAAGACAGATTGAAAGAGATACAGAGATAGACAAAGACAGATAGAGACAGAGACAGATAGAGACAGAGACAGATAGACACAAAGAGACAGAGGTAGACAGAGATAGACAGAGACAGACAGAGATAGAGATAGACAGACCCTAAACCTGGGGTTAACGTCACTTTCCTCTTAAAAGAGGAGTGTTAATATGACATTAAATCAGTGAATCCCAGGTGTTTGCTGCACTGTTTGCTCTAGCTGGCACTCAATTTAACTGATGCTCCCACAAAGTACTAAGTGGTCCCAGACTTTTTTAATACCACGCACACTGAGTGTTAGGACTCATTCTATGCTCACAAGGCATCTCAGGCCAATCCTGCCAAATTTGAAGGCAGGAAAAATAAAACATATATATACGTTTGGGGCGCTATGCGTAAGAACGTATGTATACGTTTGGACGTTTAAGGGTTAATAACTCTCCTCTCCTATTTTTAACTGTCAAATCCTTCCATTCCCTAGGCTTCCTCAACTTATTAATCTTACTCCAAAACTTTTTCCTATTTTCAACAAAATTTGTTGACAACTCTCACCCACTCTCTCAGTTGCTCTCTTTTTACATTGTTTCATCACTCTCTTAACCTCTATTTTTATCTCCCTCCTTGCATCACTTTCACTTTCTGAAAACCTCGCATATGCTAACAGTGCACATCTTTACATCATTCCACCAATTGCTCTTCTTCCCTCCCACACCCACTTTCCTGTAACCACAAACTTCTGCTGAACACTCTTAACACTACATTCTTAAACCTACCCCATACATCTTCGACCCAATTGCATGTACTCTCACTAGCCCATCTATCCTCCAATAGTTGTTTATATCTTACCCTAACTGCCTCCTCTTTTAGTTTATAAACCTTCAGCTCTTTCTTACTTGCTGCTTTTATTTTCCTGATATCCCATCTACCTGTTACTCTCACTGTAGCTACAGCTAAAAATTGATCTGATATATCTGTGGCCCCTCTATAAACATATACATCCTGAAGTGTACTCAACAGTCTTTTATCTACCAATATGCAGTCCAACAAGCTACTGTCATTATCCCTACATCATATCTTGTATACTTATTTATCCTGTTTTTCTTAAAATATGTATTATCTATAACTAAGCCCCTTTCTGTACAAGTTCAATCAAAGGACTCCTATTATCATTTACACCTGGCACCCCAAACTAAACTTTACAAGACAGGCGCTCCCTTTACAGGTGACGGAAAAGAATAACAGAGCGGCTAAAAGAGGCCAGTATATCTGAAATGCGTAGGGAGTCACTGGTCAGAGAAATAGCAAGCATCGAACTTAAGCTAAAGGAATCATATAGGAGTCAGGAATCGCTGGAAGAACTAAAAGCCATAAATGAAATCAAAAGAAACCCAAAGTATTTCTTCTCCTATGCCAAATCAAAGTCGAGAACAACGTCCAGTATTGGGCCCCTACTTAAACAAGATGGGTCCTACACAGATGACAGCAAGGAAATGAGTGAGCTACTCAAGTCCCAATATGACTCAGTTTTTAGCAAGCCGCTAACCAGACTGAGAGTCGAAGATCAAAATGAATTTTTTATGAGATAGCCACAGAATTTGGTTAACACAAGCCTATCCAATGTTATCCTGAAGCCAAATGACTTCGAACAGGCAATAAATGACATGCCCATGCACTCTGCCCCAGGGCCAGACTCATGGAACTCCGTGTTCATCAAGAACTGCAAGAAGCCCCTATCATGAGCCTTTACCATCCTATGGAGAGGGAGCATGGACACGGGGGTCATCCCGCAGTTACTAAAAACAACAGACATAGCCCCACTCCACAAAGGGGGCAGTAAAGCAACAGCAAAGAACTACAGACCGATAGCACTAACATCCCATATCATAAAAATCTTTGAAAGGGTCCTAAGAAGCAAGATCACCACCCATCTAGAAACCCATCAGTTACACAACCCAGGGCAACATGGGTTTAGAACAGGTCGCTCCTGTTTGTCTCAACTATTGGATCACTACGACAAGGTCCTAGATGCACTAGAAGACAAAAAGAATGCAGATGTAATATATACAGACTTTGCAAAAGCCTTCGACAAGTGTGACCATGGCGTAATAGCGCACAAAATGCGTGCTAAAGGAATAACAGGAAAAGTCGGTCGATGGATCTATAATTTCCTTACTAACAGAACACAGAGAGTAGTAGTCAACAGAGTAAAGTCCGAGGCAGCTACGGTGAAAAGCTCTGTTCCACAAGGCACAGTACTCACTGCCATCTTGTTCCTCATCCTCATATCTAACATAGACAAGGATGTCAACCACAGCACCGTGTCTTCCTTTGCAGATGACACCCGAATCTGCATGACAGTGTCTTCCATTGCAGACACTGCAAGGCTCCAGGCAGACATGAACCAAATCTTTCAGTGGGCTACAGAAAACAATATGAAGTTCAACGATGATAAATTTCAATTACTCAGATATGGTAAACACGAGGAAATTAAATCTTCATCAGAGTACAAAACAAATTCTGGCCACAAAATAGAGCGTAACACCAACTTCAAAGACCTAGGAGTGATCATGTCGGAGGATCTCACCTTCAAGGACCATAACATTGTATCAATCGCATCTGCTAGAAAAATGACAGGATGGATAATGAGAACCTTCAAAACTAGGGAGGCCAAGCCCATGATGACACTCTTCAAGTTACTTGTTCTATCTTGGCTGGAATATTGCTGCACACAAACAGCACTTTTCAAGGCAGGTGAAATTGCTGACCTAGAAAATGTACAGAGAACCTTCACGGCGCGCATAACAGAGATAAAACACCTCAATTACTGGGAGCGCTTGAGATTCCTGAATCTCTATTCCCTGGCACGCAGGCGGGAGAGATACATGATTCTGTACACCTGGAAAATCGTAGAATGACTAGTACCGAACTTGCGCACGAAAATCACTCACTACGAAAGCAAAAGACTTGGCAGACGATGCAACATCCCCCCAATGAAAAGCAGGGTTGTCACTAGCATGTTAAGAGACCATACAATAAGTGTCAGGGGCCCGAGACTGTTCAACTGCCTCCCAGCATACATAAGGGGGATTACCAACAGACCCCTGGCAGTTTTCAAGCTGGCACTGGACAAGCACCTAAAGTCGGTTCCTGACCAGCTGGGCTGTGGCTCGTACGTTGGTTTGCATGCAGCCAGCAGTAACAGCCTGGTTGATCAGGCTCTGATCCACCAGGAGGCCTGGTCACAGACCGGGCTGCGGGGGCGTTGACCCCCGGAACTCTCTCCAGGTAAACTCCAAGTATTATATATTTACAAATGTACAGCCACTCGAAATGTTCCTTGAGGTGGATGACAAAGTTTTTTGTCTTGGAAACTGCCGCATCATTAGCTAGCTTGCGTCACCACTCATTCTTGGCTGGTGCCTCGTGGCAATAACAACTACTGACCATATTGTACATGGTATCATATGTTACATTGTACCATATGGTACATTGTACCATATGGTAAAATGTACCATCAGTTTTAGAACTGTAAGTTGTGAAGAGGAGAGTCAGAATTCGCCCGGAGAGTGAGTGAGGAGTGAGAGCTTCCTTGCCACCAGGCATGATGAACTAAGCTACTTTGGCGACTTTCCCACAATGCCATGCGGGCGTCCAGATTTTTCTATAGTGTGCACACTGACTACCCAGACCCTTTCTCTCAGATGTTTGCCTTCCAGCCTTCTCGCGCTAAATTTGATGCCGCTAGAATTTTGGCGTAGATCTAAGGTTTGGACCCTCAGTGTAAAGCTGTAGATCTACGGCACGGACCCTGAAAGGGTTAATAATAAGTAATAATAATAAAAAAAATTTTTTTTGGTATCTTATCTATATACTATGTACTATGGTACCACTGCAATAAATTCTATAACACTACAACTGGCCCTCCACATTCGCAATTTCCACTTTCGTGAGCTTCAAACATTCATCAATGCCCAGCCACCCAATCGTATTTATCCTCTCTGTGATTTTGCTGGATTTGGTCCTCAGGACAAGGTTAACAAAACCATGAGGAAGACTGTGGAGTTAGCAAGGCTAGTTGGTGGTGAAAGGTTCGAGGACATGCAGGAGGGTGAGGTTAAAGAACTGGTTGAAGAACATGCACTGGGCCTATATGATGGAGAGGAGTTGGACATTGTGCAGGCAAAGAGTGAGGATGAAGAAGAGAGTGTTGCTGAAGCCAATCAACCTCAAGCCCTCACCCTTGAAAAATTAGGACAAGCAATGAGAATGACAGCACAGCTCAAACAAGTTTTTACAACATAGACCCATCGATGTTGAGGGTTTTGAAGGTGATGAACGACATTGATGGGAGCATAATTCAAATGAAGAGGAAATGGTTTCAGTTGCCCATCACAATGTTCTTCACAAGGAAGCCTGCCGCTACTCCCGTTGCTAACTCTGACTCTAAAGATGTTGATGACCTGTACTTAACTCTGTGAAGAAGTGTCTTGTTTGCTCCCGTGGACTGAACCAAGATGCCCTCCATCGAGCAACTTTACCAGCAACTTAAGGAAGAATTGAGGGCAGCGAAGATGGAGATACGGCGATTGACCGAGGAAAACAAGAGGATTCGTAGTAGTCCTCCTGTTTCGAGTCCTCAGGTCAAGAAGGGATCGTGGTCAGTGGCTGGACAGCAGGGGACGACGAAGTTGACGATCAAGAAGACGAATGGAAAGCCAGAAACGATGAAGAAGAAAGAGACTGCTGTGGAAACTCCCGTGGAAACCTCCAACGCATTCTCGGTGCTACCCGACGAATGTGAGTCTACTACTGGGATCTTCACGACGAACGACAACAAGGAAGGTAAGAATATTGTTGTTGTTGGGGATAGCCAGGTTAGATACATGGATAGGGCATTCTGCTTGAAGGACAGGAATAGGAGACAAAGGGTATGCTTTCCTGGGGCTGGGATGGAGGACATTGTTAGCCGGCTTGACAACATCATGAACGGTAATGGGATCAATCCTATTATTTGCCTCAGTGCTGGAGGCAATGATGTAGGCAAGCGTAGAAGTGAGGATTTAGTTAGAAAGTTCAGGACAGCTATAGACATGATTAGGAAGAAGGGGGGGTGCCCTGTTATATGTGGCATTTTGCCAAGAAGAGGTGTTGGTAATGAATGGTTGTCCAGAGCAATTGGTATTAATTGTTGGCTGGATAAACACTGTAAGGATAATGCAGTACCATTCATTGACAACTGGGACAACTTCTATGGCCGAAATGACATGTATGCCAGGGATGGGGTTCACTTATCCAGGGCAGGTGTGGGTTTTCTTGCTAACTCAGTTGAGGGGGCTGTTAGGACTTTAAACTAGGATTAGTTAGAGGTATGGGTTTAGAAATGATTAATAATGAGTATGGATATATTGACTTATGCTCTGATATTAAGAATCTTAATAGTAACTGTCATGGAGTAACTCTGGGTAATGATAATTTCAGAAATTGTGTAAAAACAAAGATGAATAGGAAAAATATGCAGAAGAAAAAACATATGATGGTATTTTATGCTAACAGTCGAAGTGCAAGAAATAAAATTAATGAACTACGTTTGGTAGCATGTGCTGGGAACTTTGATATCATTGCATTAACTGAAACGTGGTATGATTTAAAGAGTCGGGATATGACTGCTGAGTGTAATATTCAGGGATTTAAGTTGTTCAGTGTGGATAGATGTAATGGGAAGGGGGGAGGAGTTGCATTGTATGTTCGAGAAAATATCAATTGTTGCATAAAAACAGGTATAAAAATAGATGGAGCAGTAACAGAGTCTGTTTGGGTAGAGTTCGTGGAGGGTCAAGAAAAACTAATTCTAGGTGTAATATACCGACCTCCAGGCTTGGATCACGATAGAGGGAGACTTCTTTGGGACGAAATTGTTAGGGCTTCTGGACACAGTAACATAGTCATAGTAGGGGACTTTAACTTTAGCCAAATTGACTGGAATTCTTTGACAGGTAATCTAGAGTCCAGTGACTTCATGGAAACAGTTCAGGACTGTTTTCTGAAACAGAGTGTAACTGAGCCTACCAGGGGTAATAATTTGCTAGACCTAGTCTTGTCAAATAAGGAAACACTCGTGAATAATCTGGAGATCACTGAAGAGCTAGGCACAAGTGATCACAAATCCATCACCTTTAGCATTAATTGGGAATGCAAGAATAATGATAATACAGTAAAAATCCCTGATTTTCGTTCTGCCAATTATAATGGACTTAGGGAACATCTGTCTAATCTTGATTGGGGTTATCTAGCTAATGATTTTATTGACGATAATCATACTTATGAATATGAAGGGATCTGCTTTTATGATTGTTTTCTTAATAATGTACACAGTGCCCAGAGTATATACATTCCCCAGAGAGAAATTAGGTCTAATAATAACGATCCCAAATGGGTTAACAGGAGGCTAAAGCATCTATTAGGGGAGAAAAGGGGAATTTATAGGCGCATCAGAAGAGGAGAGGTTAACCTTACTGACCAATATGTTCAGCTTAAAAGAGAAGTAAAAAAGGCGATTAGAAAGGCTAAACGTGACTATGAGTTGCTAATGAATCAAAGACTAATCCAAAGGGGTTCTTTCAAGTGTATAGGACGAAGGTGAAGGAAAAAGTAGGACCTCTGAAATCTGGGAATGGACAGCTGACAGATAATGAACTGGAAATGTGTTCCTTATTTAATGACTATTTTTTGTCAGTTTTTACACAGGAAGATGTAAATGAGATTCCAGTAATTAACAATTATTTAGTTCCTGATGAATTTAAGTTAACTAATATTACTGTCACGAGGGACATGGTTATTAAACAGATAGACAAACAAACAAAATAAGTCCCCGGGACCCGATGAGTTGTTTTCAAGGGTACTTAAGGAAAGCAAGATGAAGCTTAGTCAGCCATTAACGAGTGTATTCAATGCGTCCATCCTTACCAGTGTTGTGCCAGAGTTGTGGAAGATGGCTAATGTGGTTCCTATATTCAAATCAGGGGATAAGTCCACTCCTTCAAATTACCGTCCAATAAGCCTGACATCTATTGTGGGCAAGTTATTAGAATCAATTATAGCTGATATTATCAGAAGTCACCTTGAAGAGCATAACTTGATAAATGAATCTCAGCATGGATTCACGAGAGGTCGTTCCTGCCTGACAAACTTACTGACGTTCTTCAATAGAACATTTGAGGCAGTTGACAGTGATAAGGAATATGATATTGTTTATTTTGGATTTTAGTAAGCCTTCGACAGAGTACCTCACAGAGACTTTTAAGAAAAGTGGCAGCTCATGGGATAGGGGGTAAAGTTCTAGCATGGATTGAGGCATGGCTTACCAATAGAAAGCAGAGAGTTACAATTAATGGAGTGAAATCTGAGTGGGGATTAGTCACTAGTGGCGTTCCACAGGGGGTCAGTTTGGGCCCTCTCCTGTTCATAATTTACATTAATGACCTTGATGAAGAGATTACTAGTGACATGAGTAAGTTTGCTGATGATACAAAGATAGGCCGTATAATACACTCTGAGGAGGATATCAATGAACTCCAGGACGATTTGAACAAACTAATTGCTTGGTCTGAAAAAATGGCAGATGAAGTTTAATGTGGATAAGTGTAAGGTACTTGCCCTTGGTAATGAAAATAACCCTCGAAGCTATAATTTAGGTGAAGTAGAGCTTGGTCATACAGAATGTGAAAAAGACTTGGGAGTCATGGTAAGCAGAAATCTAAAGCCAAGACAGCAGTGCCTAAGTGTGCACAACAAGGCCAACAGATTACTTGGATTTATCTCAAGAAGTATAAGTAACAGAAGTCCAAAAGTTATTTTACAGCTCTATACGTCACTAGTGAGGCCTCATTTAGATTATGCTGCTCAGTTTTGGTCCCCTTACTACAGGATGGACATAGACTCATTAGAGAACATACAGAGAAGAATGACTAAAATGATTTACTGTGTAAGGAACCTCCCGTATGAAGATAGACTTAAAGCCTTAAATCTCCACTCTCTGGAGAGGCGTAGAATGAGGGGAGATATCATTGAGGTGTATAAGTGGATGACGGGCATAAACAAGGGAGACATTAATAAAGTACTGAGGGTGTCGAACCAGATAAGAACCAGGAATAATGGATTTAAGTTGGATAAATTTAGATTTAGAAAGGACATAGGTAAGTACTGGTTTTCTAATAGAGTTGTGGATGCGTGGAACAGTCTTCCCAGTGGGGTGATAGAGGCTAGGACCTTGGGTAGCTTTAAGAAGAGACTGGACAAATATATGAGTGGGAGGGGCAGGGTTTGATTGGTGTCATGGGGTACGGGAGTTATTTCTTGGGTAGCTTTAGGTAGATGTCGTTTTGATAAGGACCTGCCTCGTATGGGCCAGTAGGCCTTCTGCAGTGTTCCTACATTCTTATGTTCATATGATCCACCGCTTAATATCGGCAGTGACGCTGGCAGTGAAGAGTTAGAATCTACACACTAGACTCATATACATTAAATGGTTATAAATGACCATAATTTTAAAAAGGTGAACCAGTAAGCCAGCGGAAGGCCTCGGTCAGATGACCAAAAGCTCCAATGGCGGGGTCATCATCTAACTAAGACCCGCAGCAGGAAACACTTGTCCTGTTTCCTGATGAACCTTACCTAACCTAAGTAGACTCATCATGCCATGCAGTTACATTCCATATAATCACCTCCATTCAAGTGTCATCAGTGTCATCATCACAAGTCATCAGAGTTCGTCTGCCTAACCATATGAATGGTGAGTGTTTTGTTTGTTCATTATTTGTTATTAAACCATAACATGTATTTATACAATACATGTATTTTACGGTGTTTTCATGAAGAGAAGATTACCTCAGGAAGTGTTGACACAGAAAATACTCTGAAAACAGCTATAGCCAGTCACACTGAGCAAATAGCAACTTTAAATATGAAGGTTGAAGAAGCAATCAAGGACTGGAATCAGAACATGCACACTCGACTGAACAAATACCTTGATTTCCAAGATGACAAAACTGAACAAGATAAGTTGTCTGATGCAGTTATAATAAACAGTCCACACATTCCTAATGACATAACCCAAGAACAGTGCAAAGAAACTGCTGTCAGGATAATACAGGACCATGTACAAGTTAGCGTGCAAAACAATGAAATCAAAGAAACACGTTTGTTAGGAAAACAAGGTAGTAAACAAGGTAGTAAACAAGGTAGTAAACAAGGTAGTAAACACAGTATCATGATCAGACTTCATTCATATAATAAAAGAAAGGACTTAATTAAATCAGCAATTACAATGAAAAATGGAGTGTACATCAACGAGTGTCTAACGAGAAAACGTCAAAACCTTCTGTTCAGGTTAAGAAAACTTAAACAGGAAAACAAAATACATCAGTGTTTCACTTGAGATGGGAAAATACTTATTAGAAAAACTTCAACAGGACAACAATACACCATCCAAATGAACATGATTTCTCTACCTTCCTTAGAAAAGCTAACATTTCTGCAACAGATTAGAAAAGTGTCCTTAGCACATTTTATACGTGTGATGCATATAGTGTACATTACTATTATATTATTGTGCATTATAATTATTTACTATTACATTATTATGCATTATTATTTTTTCTTTTACTAGCTAATACCACTACCTCAAATACTTTTTACTTTTTAATTGTTTTTATTGCTCATAATTTTGTGTTGCAAGACAAATCTTAATCCAAATTAATGTTATTCATGGTTGCTACCTGTCCATTTAATTCAGCTTACCACTACTATTTTAATCCCCTTTATATTGTGTGAGCAATTAGTGTATATTCCAATTACATTATTGTGTGAGTCCCAAAACTATCTTTTACTAGCTAGTACCAGCTACCTCATATTTCTCTACTTTTTATAGTGCAATTAATTGGTCAACTTATTATACATTACAAATCAAATCTTACTCCCAAATCAATATTATATCATAGTGGACTATCTGTCCATTGAGCTTTGTTCACCATTACTTAATTTAGTCCCTTATATATTTTCTCCTTTATTTTAGCTTTATATAACTACCTTAGTTCATATATTCACAATTGTTAAAATAATCAAGGTGCTATCTCAGGTGTTAAAGTGTAATAACTTCACTATTTTGCCATTATATTATATCATATGATTATCTGACCATTGAACTTTGTTTATCTTTACTTAATTTAGTCCCTTATACAGTAGGGCCCCACATATATGGCAGGTTAGGTTCCAGGCTTCCGCCGTAAAGCGGAAACTGCCATAAAGTGGAACATCCTTTTTTTCCACTTATAAATGCATACAAAAGCTAGATAACAGGTTTACACTAACATATATTAAGTTAGCAATAGAACTAGGCATCAAAAAACAATAAAAAAGTACAATGCACACATAGTGCACTCATTACTTACCTTAAAATATTTATAGTCTTAATCTAGGGTGAGACAAGTAGTATTTATTGTAAGAAATCAAGTGTGGTATGTATGGTAGTCAGCCGGGCTACCATACCAGGCCACATAATATTCTATTACATTTAAGCATCCTAGAGCGATAAAATGCATATGCAGTTTACTCATTACTTACCTTAAAATATTTGTAGTCTTAATCTAGGGTGAGATGAGTAGTATTTATTGTAAGAAATCAAGTGTGGTATGTATGGTAGTCAGCCAGGCTACCATACCAGGCCAACCCACCTACACATATTCTATGATATTTAAGCATCCCAGAGCGATAAAATGTATATGCAGTTCACTCATTACTTACCATAAAATATTTGTAGTCTTAATGTGGGGTCAGGAGTAAGTAAATGAGATAAAACGAATAAGTGAGAGAGAGAAAGAATGAGTGCATGAGAGAGGACAGGCGCAGAGTTATGTAAACAAACCAGGCGAACGTAAGTTTTGTAAACAAAAAAAAGTGTACACGTCTGGTTTGTGTACAAGTTACATTGTGTACAAGTTGTCTGTACATTGATACAGTAGAATAAATAAAGAAGAACACTCCCATTCTCATGTAACATCATTTTGAGAAGAAATGATGCTCTGAGTGAAGGCAATGGAAATAAGTCACTCTGACTTTTTTGGGTTATCCTGGGTTCTCTACACATATGCTGTTATGTATGATAATCTATGTAATTGTATTTATGTATACCTGAATAAACTTACATACATACAAATGGAATAATTTTCTACAGTTATCCCTAGTAACACATTTTCTCTTATGTTAGATTAGAGAAAATGTTATTCTTGCCGTCACTTGTACAAGTTATCTGGCTACCACCTCTCATATTTATGTTTATTTATTCTATTGTGGGGTGTATTTGTCATCTTTTTATGTTATGTATCGTGTTTATTATATAATTTTGAAAAAAATATCATGGATGGATTAATGAAAATGTGTATATTAACGTAATATACAACATTTAATGAGACTCGGTGATTATTATTATTATTATTATTATTATCATTTCTAATAAGGCGTCACTTGTGCAAGTCGTCTGCTACCACATCTTACATTTATGTTTATTTATTCTACTGTGGGGTGTATTTATCATATTTATATGTTATGCATCGTGTTTATTATATAATTTTGAAAAAATATCATAGATGGATTAATGAAAATGTGTATATTAACGTAATATATGACATTTAAATGAGACTCGATGATTATTATTATCATTACTAATATGACGTCTGGAGACATAAGACACTCTTACTGATTTTAATGTGTACCTGCATGCCAGCACAGTGTGTAAGTTTATTTAGGTACAGGTATACATAAGTATAATTATCAGAGTATATATAAAATATATAATAACTTTTAAAAACACTTGAAATTTTGGAGTTTCCAGACAAAATGGAGAGACTTAGTGCTTACAGATCTCACAGAGAATGTAAACAAACCGGGTGGGGCGCGGTGACCGTATTAGAAAGTCGGGTGGGGGAAGCCGTATATCAAGTTTTGGTCATAATTTGAAATGACCGTATTAGTGGAACGCCGTAAAGCGAAACACCATAAAGCGGGGCCCTACTGTATATTTTCTCCCTTATTTTAGCTTTAAATAACTACCTCAGTTCATATATCCACAATTGTTAAAATAATCAAAGTTCTATTCTCAGGTGCTAAAGTGTAATAAGTTCACTATTTTGCCATTAAAATACTCCAGGTGCTATAGACTACCTCAGGTGCTACTGATTTTACTTTTAACCCTTTCAGGGTCCGTCCCGTAGATCTACGGCTTTACGTTCAGGGTCCAAACCGTAGATCTACGCCATGAGCTCAGCTCACTCTGATAAACTGTGAGTGGTACATTTGGGCCTAGATATGAGAGAATACATCTATGTGGTATGTGTGCACCACATAAAACAGATCCTGCAGCACACTGTGTATAATGAGAGAAAAAAAATGAAATCATGATTTTTCGATTAAAACAGCAACTTTGCAGTGTTTTTTTGTATGTTTTTTATAGTTGTATTTGCGATTTCTTGGTCTCATTGATAGAATGGAAGACATATTACAGAAATAGAGATGACTTTGATTGGTTTTAGCACTGGAAATGGCTTGAAACTGAGCTCAAAGTAGCAGAAATGTTAAATTTTTGCCGATATTCAAGAGTAAACAAACGACCTCACACGTCTAATACACATCAGCTTGTGAGTCTAATATACATTCACAAATATGGTGATGATATTTATACAATTATTACAGTATTGCATAACAGTAAATCTTCTATTTTTTGGTGTGAATAAAAATTCATTATGTGAATAAAAAATCAAAATGTTATTTATTTGTAAAGCCTCAAAACATAACTAATGAACAGAGGAAATGTTAGTTTAGTGCCAGGAATGCCTACATTGTTCATTCTGGACCCTATTTTGAAATTGGAATATTTTGAACTTTGTGTTAAATTGGCCAAATTAACAATTTCCGATCACTTTATTTTGTAGTTGAAACAGTTGACTTGGCGATTTCTTGTGCTCAATCGATAGAATAGAAGTAATACTAGTGAAATAGCTAAGAATTTGGTTGATTGGAATAATGTAATTGGCCTAAAATGGGAGTCAAAGTCGGCAAAATCGCCGATTCGTAAATATCGCTGACACATCAAAATTCGCGAGAGCATAATTTCGTCAATTTTCCACCAAATTTCGTACTTTTTGTTTTATTACCTTCACAAAAAGATTCTCTACGATTTCATAAGAAAAAATAACAAATTTTTTTTTTGAAAATTCTTGGACACTGGTGCGTGACTCCAGATTTGGGCCTTGGACTCTGAAAGGGTTAATACATTCTTTTACTATTATATCTATTAGCTCCTTTATTTTAACTGTAAATATCTACTGTAGTTCATAAACTCACTTGTTGAAATAATTAAGGTGCAATTAGATACTTAAGTGTATAACTAAATTGTCAATTCTGTAATAATCCCTTTTTCTTTCAAATTTTTCAAGTTTGAGATTAATCACGGTGTCTTAGTCATAAGTCTAGTTGTAGATTCAATATAAATCTTATATCATTTTGCTCAGAAAATCTAGTTTGTAAAATTACTCTCATCCTATGATTACAGGCATAGATCCTGATGTAAACTTTTTACAAAATGAATTACATGAATCAACCAGTAACTGTAATTACTACACAGCAGACCAAGCAAAGACATTACTCAGTGCTAACAATAACTTAACCATCTTTAACTACAATGTCAGATCCTTGAGCAAACATTATGATGACCTCACAGCATTACTCAGTTCCCTTCATTCCAATATATCAATCATCACACTCACAGAAACCTGGCTTAAGCCTGATATTACAGATTTCTATACCATTCCTGGCTACATGGCCATACACAACAGACCAGCAAGGGGGAAGAACAGCTATACACTATTCATATCAACTCAAATGTATCAATAAATCTTGCACAAGGGATGAACATGGAGAATATATCATAGCCAAATTTAAATCAAAAGACCTGCAAAAGCCCCTCACAGTTATAAACATCTACAGAGTACCACAATCAAACATTTATCAATTTAGTGAAAAACTAGGAAACATGATTACTGATGCACACAGGAATAAAGACCACCTACTACTAACAGGTGATTTCAACATAAACATACTACAGGACCAGGACCCACAAGTAACCGAATTCATAAACACAATGAGTAACTGCCTGTTGCTACCAGCAATATCTAAACCTACAAGAATCTCCAAGACAAGCATCTTCTTAATAGACCACATCTGGACAAACACCATATCCTCTTTAAAATCAGGCATAATCACAGACAACACTACAGACCACTACCTAACCTTTCTTGTAACTAATCTGGGCAAACAATCACAAGACATTACTAAAGTAACCTTCAGACTACATAACGAGACAGCAGTTAACAACTTTATAGCAGCTATGAATAACATTGATTGGCAAAATGATCTTGAAACATATACAGATATGAATGAATGTATAAATAATTTTCAAAAAAAAGCCCAATGCCTCTACAACAGACATTGCCCCAGAAAAACTAAACAGATCACAGCAAAGAGACTGAATAATCCCTGGCTAACACCAAGCATCCTCAAATCCATTAACACAAAGCACAAATATGAAAAACAGTATAGAATGGGTCAAATAACTAGAGAACAGTCGAGAAATTACTCGTCAGCACCAAGAAGGCCAGTATTGTATTATGAAAATGGATTACATAACATCAAAGTTGATATGAGAAAAACATGGAAAAAACTATCTGAAATTCTTGGAACTAAAAAGTTATCCAAAAGCGAAGCAATCAAACTAACAAAATCAGATGAACCCCTACTCCAACCGAAACAGGAAACAGACTTAATGTTTTCTTCTCCACCATAGGAAAAAATCTAGCAAACAAAATACCAAGCACAAACGCCTGTCCATCAGACTATCTCATAGGAACCTACCCAAATACGCTATTCCTAGCTCCAACCAACCCCACTGAAGTTATGCTCATCATAAACACCCTTAAAAACAAGGCAGGAGACATAAACAACTTGCCTGCTTTTATGTACAAAAAAGCTTCTCAAGTATTGTCACCAATTATTGCAACGCTCTTTAACAAATCCATTGAGTCATCTACCTTCCCAACAATCCTCAAAATAGCGAGGGTCACTCCGATCCATAAAGGAGGTGACCAAACTGACTTGAATAACTATAGACCAATATCTAACTTACCACTGCTCTCTAAAATCTTTGAAAAATTAATTCATAGACGGATCTATTCCTACCTCGTTTCACACAATATATTAAACCCTTGTCAGTTTGGATTCAGAAACAATAAAAGCACAAATGATGCTATCATACACATGCTAGAACTAATATATACTGCACTTGAAAAGAAAGAAGTCCCGCTGGGCATTTTCATTGATTTACGTAAAGCTTTCGATACAGTCGACCATAAACTACTGTACTCCAAATTAATGCACTATGGTATCGGAGGCCACTCCCTCAACTACCTAAAGTCATACCTTAGCAACAGAACTCAATATGTGTATGCAAATGATGCAAACTCCTCCACCCAACCAGTCACAGTAGGATTCCCACAAGGATGCGTCCTTGGACCACTCCTCTTTCTCATCTACATCAATGATCTACCGAATGCATCACAGCTACTCAAACCCATATTATTTGCAGATGACACTACATATGTATTTTCCCACCCAAACGCAGTCATACTAGCAAACACAGTCAATGCTGAATTACAGAAAACATCTGCCAGGATGATGACTAACAAACTTACCCTGAACACTGATAAAACCTATTTCATTCAGTTTGGAAACAAAACTGCAAATGACCCATTTAACGTTACGCTAAATGGATCATCAGTCACAAGACTCGCAGAGGGAAAATTCCTAGGTATCCACCTTGACAGTAGCCTTAAGTTCCGGACACACATACAACAAATCACCAAGAAAATCTCCAAGACTGTAGGCATACTATCAAAGATAAGGTACTACATTCCACAATCAGCTCTCCTGGCACTGTACCATTCACTCATATACCCTTATCTTACATATGGAATTTGTGCATGGGGATCAACAACATCCAATCATCTAAAACCCCTAATAACCCAGCAAAAGGCAGCAGTAACAATGATAACAAATTCCCACTCCTGCCAGCATACTCCACCAATTTTGAAAAGTCTGAATCTGCTTACCATTAAGAACATCCATACTTATTCATGTGCCTACTACATACACAGAACAATACACGCAAATATAAACCCCCCACTCAAACTTTTCCTCACCAACCTAAACAGGACACATGACCACAACACAAGACACAGATCTCTTTTTGATATACCTCGTGTCCATATCACACTGTGTAAAAACTCTATGCACATAAAGGGCCCCAGAATATGGAATTCATTACCAGAAGATATTAAAGTAACCCAGTCTGAAAATCAATTTAAGACTCTTCTCAAAAGCCACTTAATCACCCTAGGCTAAATGCTAAATACTCAGTATACATTTACTCACCTATGTACTCCCACATCGTAACTGAAACAATCACATTGAACCTTTTATCCATTGTTGACAGGATTATAATTGAATCATTGTTTTTCACAAAAGCATTTTAGAATATAAATACGTGTATCTTCGTTTTATACAAATTTTGATTCATTTATAATTAATATTCTACTGTACAACTATGAAATAATTACTTTCCTACTGTACAACTATGATATACTACTCCTTAGTATTAAGTAGAATGTAAGCCAATAATGTTAAGTTGGCCCATAACGCCAAGGCATAATAGAGGCTCTCTTTGTATTGCAACCCACTATTGTATATACACAATCTCAATGTACTGTTTGCAAAGACATTAAATAAATAAATAAGTTAAGGAAGCAGTATTGTCAGGCTAAGTGAATGCTATTACCGTGGACCCTCGGGTAACGATTTTAATCCGTTCCAGAGAGCTTGTCCTTAACTGATTTTATTGTTAGCTGAATTAATTTTCTCCATAAGAAAAAATGGATTTCCAATTAATCCGTTCCTGCTGTCAGGAAGCTTGACAGAATAGTTCTTCAATATGACACTATTATCAACTCTACATCTTATTTATCTATCACACTTCATCTAGTATGACATAATAGACAATATTAATAACATAGAAACATTTATTTAATATTATTCATTTATTATTATTAATTTGGACATGATACATAGATGTACAAAGAAATACAGTGGTTAAGTGTAACATACCAAAAGCCCCTTGTATGCAGAGCATTATGGGCAGGCTTAAAATTAACTTAAGATTAACTAAGCAATGATACATTCATTGGTAAAAATTACAGTAAACAATAACAATTAAGCACGAATGAGTATTTCAAAGACAGGTCATATGGTCATTTGATGAGTTACTGTGCATCCAAGAGAATAGAGTATTCTATTAGGTAATGTAATTAAAAATACAAAGTTTGATAAGGGCACAGGTTATACATTTATGAGATACAGTTATTCAATATTTATTTAGTTATGGGTGAGTAAGTGGTTTTTAAGAAGAGACTTGAATTTGTAAACAGACAGTGTTTCTTTTAAATTCACAGGTAATGAATTCCATATTTTTTGGCCTTTTATGTGCATTCCGTTTTTGCATAGTGTGAGATGGACACGAGGAACATAAAAGAGTGATCTGTGCCTTGTGTTATGGTCATGTGTTCTGTTGAGGTTGGTAAGGAGACGTTTGAGGGGAGGGTTTATATCCGAGTTAAGTATTCTATGTATGTAGTAGGTGCAGTAATAAGTATGAATGTTTTGTATGGTGAGTAGGTTTAGAGTTTTGAATATTGGTGGAGTATGCTGCCTGTAGTGGGAATTTGTTATCATTCTGACTGCAGCCTTTTGTTGGGTAATTAATGGTCTGAGATGGTTTATTGTTGTTGAGCCCCATGCACAAATTCCATAGGTGAGATAGGAGTAAATAAGTGAGTGATATAGGGCCAGGAGGGCTGACTGTGGAACATAATACTGTATCTTCGATAGTATGCCTATGGTCTTGGAAATTTTCTTGGAAATTTGTTGTACATGTGTTTGAAATTTGAGTCTATTATCAAGGTGGATTCCTAAGAATTTTCCCTCTGTGAGCTTTGTGATAGGTGATCTGAGTAAGTTTGCTGATTTCATGAGTAAGTTTGCTGATGATACAAAGATAGGCCGTATAATTCACTCTGAGGAGGATATCAATGAACTCCAGGACGATTTGAACAAATTAATGTCTTGGTCTGAGAAATGGCAGATGAAGTTTAATGTGGATAAGTGTAAGGTACTTGCCCTTGGTAATGAAAATAACCCTCGAAGCTATAATCTAGGTGAAGTAGAGCTTGGTCATACAGAATGTGAAAAAGACTTGGGAGTCATGGTAAGCAGAAATCTAAAGCCAAGACAGCAGTGCCTCAGTGTGCGCAACAAGGCCAACAGATTACTTGGATTTATCTCAAGAAGTATAAGTAACAGAAGTCCAAAAGTTATTTTACAGCTCTATACATCACTAGTGAGGCCTCATTTAGATTATGCTGCTCAGTTTTGGTCCCCTTACTACAGGATGGACATAGACTCATTAGAGAACATACAGAGAAGAATGACTAAAATGATTTACTGTGTAAGGAACCTCCCGTATGAAGATATACTTAAAGCCTTAAATCTCCACTCTCTGGAGAGGCGTAGAATGAGGGGAGATATCATTGAAGTGTATAAGTGGATGCCGGGCATAAACAAGGGAGACATTAATAAAGTACTGAGGGTGTCGAACCAGGTAAGAACCAGGAATAATGGATTTAAGTTAGATAAATTTAGATTTAGAAAGGACATAGGTAAGTACTGGTTTTCTAACAGAGTTGTAGATGCGTGGAACAGTCTTCCCAGTGGGGTGATAGAGGCTAGGACCTTGGGTAGCTTTAAGAAGAGACTGGACAAATATATGAGTGGGAGGGGCTGGGTTTGATTGGTGTTGGGGGGTGCGGGAGTTGTTTCTTGAGTAGCTTTAGCTAGATGTCGTTTTGATAAGGACCTGCCTCGTATGGGCCAGTAGGCCTTCTGCAGTGTTCCTACATTCTTATGTTCTTGTTCTTATGTTATCTGTTTATCATTATATTAAGAGGGGCATCTGTAGCTCTGTTTCCAAACTGAATGAAGTAGGATTTGTCAATTTCGAGATTAAGTTTGTTAATCATCATCCAGGTAGATATTTTCTGTAATTCGGTATTTACAGTATTGGCTAGCATGACTGGGCTCAGGTGAGAGAATACGTTTGAAGTGTCATCTGCAAATAGTGTTGGTTTGAGTAGTTGCGATGCATTTGGTAGGCCGTTTTTGTAAATGAGAAAGAGAAGAGGGCAAAAGACACTTCCCTGTGGGACACCAACTGTAATTGGCTGTGTGGAAGAGTTTGCTCCATTTGTGTACAAATATTAGTAGTTGAGGGAGTGCCCTCTTATACCATAGTGTGATAATTTTATGTGGAGCAAATCATGGTCAACTGTATCAAAAGCTTTACATAAATCAATGAATATCCCCAGAGGGACTTCTTTTTTCTCGAGTGCAGTGTATATTTGTTCAAACATTTGTATAATAGCACTAGAATGACTAAAATGAATAAAATATGTCATAATGTATATAAGGATAAGTGATGAAAGTGTTGTTGTTGGGTTTATAATGGCCACTGAGAGAAGCCGTACAGGCTTCTGCCATCACCACTATCCACAAACAATATGTTTACGTAATTTATAAATAAGAAATATTTACATTTTAATTTATAAATAAGAAATATTTACATTTTAATTTATAAATAAGAAATATTTACATTTTAATTTATAAATAAGAAATATTTACATTTTAATTTATAAATAAGAAATATTTACATTTTAATTTATAAATAAGAAATATTTACATTTTAATTTATAAATAAGAAATATTTACATTTTAATTTATAAATAAGAAATATTTACATTTTAATTTATCTTTCTTTCTTTCAACACACCGGCTGTATCCCACCAAGGCGGGGTGGCCCAAAACAAAAAAACTAAAGTTTCTCCTTTTACATTTAGTAATATATACAGGAGAAAAGGTTACTAGCCCCTTGCTCCCGGCATTTTAGTCGTCTCTTACAACACGTATGGCTTACGGAGGAAGAATTCTGTTCCACTTCCCCATGGAGATAAGAGGAAATAAACAAGAATAAGAACTAGAAAGAAAATAGAAGAAACCCCAGAGGGGTGTGTATATATATACAGTGGACCCCCGGTTAACGATTTTAATCCGTGCAAGAGGGCTCATCGTTATGCGAAATAATCGTTATGCGAATGAATTTTCCCCATAAGAAATAATGGAAATAAAATTAATCCGTGCAAGACGCCCAAAAGTATGAAAAAAATTTTTTTTTACCACATGAAATGTTAATTTTAATACACACAAACTGAAAAAGGCATGCACAATTACATGACACTTACTTTTATTGAAGATCTGGTGATGATTGATGGGATGGGAGGAGGGGAGAGCATTATCTTCTTACTGTTTAGAAGGGGAATCCCCTTCCATTAGGACTTGAGGTAGCAAGTCCTTTTCTGGGGTTACTTCCCTTCTTCTTTTAATGCCACTAGGACCAGCTTGAGAGTCACTGGACCTCTGTCGCACAACAAATCTGTCCATAGAGCTCTGTACCTCCCGTTTCTTCAAGACTTTCCTAAAATGGGCCATAACATTGTCATTGAAATAGTCACAAGCACGGCTTGCAACAGCTGTGTCAGGGTGATTTTCATCTATAAAGGTTTGCAGTTCAAACCACTCTGCACACATTTCCTTAATCTTTGAAGTAGGCACAATGGATTCCACAACTGGCATAGGCTTCTCAGGGTTAGCCCCAAACCCTTCAAAATCTTTCTTAATTTCCATACTAATTCTCACCCTTTTTACCACAGGGTTGGCACTAGAAGCTTTCTTGGGGCCCATGGTCACTTATTTTCCAGAAACACCACCGAAAACACTGTAATAATACGAAATATTCCGAGTGTATGCTTGGATGTTACCGCGGAGGCTGGCTGGTAAACAATGGGACGGCCGGCACATGTGAGGGCACATTGGACGCGTCTCGGACGAAAATCGGTATGCGGGTTTTTAATCGGTATGCGGGGCAAAAATTTTGCGATAAAAGTAATCGTTATGCGGAAAAATCGCTATGCGATGCCATCGTTATGCGGGGGTCCACTGTATATGCTTGTACATGTATGTGTAGTGTGACCTAAGTGTAAGTAGAAGTAGCAAGACATACCTGAAATCTTGCATGTTCATGAGACAGAAAAAAGGACACCAGCAATCCTACCATCATGTAAAACAATTACAGGCTTTCATTTTACACTCACTTGGCAGGACGGTAGTACCTCCCTGGGCGGTTGCTGTCTACCAACCTACTACCTAGGATTTTAATTTATCAATAAGAAATATTTGCACTTACCTTGGAGGAGACGTTAGTTTAATTACATAGTTTGATGGAGTGTAGCAGGCATGCATGGAGTGTAGCAGGCATGCTGGGAGTGTAGCAGGCATGCATGGAGTGTAGCAGGCATGCATGGAGTGTAGCAGGCATGCTGGGAGTGTAGTAGGCATGCAGGGAGTGTAGCAGGCATGCAGGGAGTGTAGCAGGCATGCAGGGAGTGTAGCAGGCATGCAGGGAGTGTAGCAGGCATGCAGGGAGTGTAGCAGGCATGCAGGGAGTGTAGCAGGCATGCAGGGAGTGTAGCAGGCATGCTGGGAGTGTAGTAGGCATGCAGGGAGTGTAGCAGGCATGCAGGGAGTGTAGCAGGCATGCAGGGAGTGTAGCAGGCATGCAGGGATTGTAGCAGGCATGCAGGGAGTGTAGCACGCATGCAGGGAGTAGCAGGTATGCTGGGAGTGTAGCAGGTATGATAGGAGTGTAGCAGACATGCAGGGAGTGTAGCAGGCATGCAGGGAGTGTAGCAGGCATGCAGGGAGTGTAGCAGGCATGCAGGGAGTGTAGCAGATATGCAGGGAGTGTAGCAGGCATGCAGGGAGTGTAGCAGGCATATAGGGAGTGTAGCAGATATGCAGGGAGTGTAGCAGGCATGCAGGAAGTGTAGCAGGCATGCAGGGAGTGTAGCAGGCATGCAAGAAGTGTAGCAGGTATACTGGGAGAGTAGCAGGTATGCTGGGAGTGTAGCAGGTATGCTGGGAGTGTAGCAGATATGCAGGGAGTGTAGCAGGTATGCTGGGAGTGTAGCAGGCATACAGGGAGTGTAGCAGTTATGCTGGGAGTGTAGCAGACATGCAAGGAGTGTAGCAGGCATGCTGGGAGTGTAGCAGGTATGCAGGAAGTGTAGTAGGTATACTGGGAGTGTAGCAGGTATGCTGGGAGAGTAGCAGACATGCAGGGAGTGTAGCAGGTATGCTGGGAGTGTAGCAGACATGCAGGGAGTGTAGCAGACATGCAGGAAGTATAGCAGGCATACAGGAAGTGTAGCAGGCATCCTGGGAGTGTAGCAGGCATGCAGTGAGTGTAGCAGGAATGAAAGGAGTGTAGTAGGAATGCAGGGAGTGTAGCAGGTATGCTGGGAGTGTAGCTGACATGGAGGGAGTGTAGCAGGCATGCAGGAAGGGTAGCAGGCATGTTGGGAGTGTAGCAGGCATGCAGGGAGTGTATCAGGCATGCTGGGAGTGTAGCAGACATGCAGGAAGTGTAGCAGACATGCAGGGAGTGTAGCAGGTATGCTGGGAGTGTAGCAGACATGGAGGGAGTGTAGCAGGCATGCAGGAAGTGTAGCAGGCATGCTGGGAGTGTAGCAGGCATGCTGAGAGTGTAGCAGACATGTAGGAAGTGTATCAGGCATGCAGGGAGTGTAGCAGACATGCTGAGAGTGTAGTAGACATGTAGGAAGTGTATCAGGCATGCTGGGAGTGTAGCAGACATGCAGGATGTGTAGCAGGCATGATGAGAGTGTAGCAAGCATGCTGGGAGTGTAGCATACATGCAGGATGTGTAGCAGGCATGCTGTGTGTGTAGCAGGCATGCAGGGAGTGTAGCAGGCATGCTGGGAGTGTAGCAGGCATGCAGGAAGTGTAGCAGGCATGCTGGGAGTGTAGCAGACATGCAGGAAGTGTAGCAGGCTTGCTGGGAGTGTAGCAGACATGCAGGGAGTGTAGCAGGCTTGCAGGGAGTGTAGCAGGTATGCTGGGAGTGTAGCAGGCATGCAGGAAGTGTAGCAGGCATGCAGGGAGTGTAGCAGACATGCAGGGAGTGTAGCAGGCTTGCAGGGAGTGTAGCAGGTATGCTGGGAGTGTAGCAGGCATGCAGGAAGTGTAGCAGGCATGCAGGGAGTGTAGCAGACATGCAGTGAGTGTATCAGGCCTGCAGGGAGTGTAGCAGATATGAAGGGAGTGTAGCAGGCATGCAGGGAGTGTAGCAGGCATGCATGAAGTGTAGCAAACATGCAGGGAGTGTAGCAGGCATGCAGTGAGTGTATCAGGCATGCAGGGAGTATAGCAGACATGCAGGGAGTGTAGCAGGCATGCAGTAAGAGTAGCAGGCCTGCAGGGAGTGTAGCAGATATGAAGGGAGTGTAGCAGGCATGCAGGGAGTGTAGCAGGCATGCATGAAGTGTAGCAAACATGCAGGGAGTGTAGCAGGCATGCTGGGAGTGTAGCAGGCATGCAGTAAGAGTAGCAGGCCTGCAGGGAGTGTAGCAGATATGAAGGGAGTGTAGCAGGCATGCTGGGAGTGTAGCAGGCATGCTGTGAGTGTAGCAAACATGCAGGGAGTGTAGCAGGCATGCTGGGAGTGTAGCAGGCATGCTGTGAGTGTAGAAGACATGCAGGGAGTGTAGCAGGCATGCTGTGAGTGTAGCAGACATGCATGGAGTGTAGCAGGCATGCAGGGAGTGTAGCAGGCATGCATGGAGTGTAGCAGGTATGCAAGTAGTGTAGCAGACGTGCAGGAAGTGTAGCAGGCATGCTGGGAGTGTAGCAGGCATGCTGTGAGTGTAGCAGACATGCAGGTAGTGTAGCAGGCATGCAGGTAGTGTAGCAGGCATGCTGGGAGTGTAGCAGACATGCAGGGAGTGTAGGAGACATGCAGTAAGTGTAGGAGGAATGCTGGAAGTGTAACAGACATGTAGTGAGTGTAGCAGACATGCAGGGAGTGTAGCAGACATGCAGGGAGTGTAGCAGACATGCAGGGAGTGTAGCAGACATGCAGTGAGTGTAGTAGGCATGCTGGGAGTGTAGCAGACATGCAGTGAGTGTAGCAGGCATGCTGGGAGTGTAGGAGACATGCAGTGAGTGTAGCAGGCATGCAGTGAGTGTAGTAGACATGCAGGATGTGTAGCATTCATGCAGGGAATGTAGCAGACATGCATAGAGTGTAGTAGACATGCAGAGAGTGTAGCAGGCATGCTGGAAGTGTAGGAGACATGCAGGGAGTGTAGCAGGCATGCAGTGAGTGTAGTAGACATGCAGAGAGTGTAGCAGGCATGCTGGGAGTGTAGCAGACATGCAGGGAGTGTAGCAAGCATGCTGGGAGTGTAGCAGACATGCAGGATGTGTAGCAGGCATGCAGGGAGTGTAGCAGACATGCATAGAGTGTAGCAGGCATGCTGAAAGTGTAGGAGACATGCATGGAGTGTAGCAGGCATGCTGGGAGTGTAGCAGGCATGCAGTGAGTGTAGCAGGCATGCTGAAAGTGTAGGAGACATGCAGGGAGTGTAGCAGGCATGCTGAAAGTGTAGGAGACATGCATGGAGTGTAGCAGGCATGCTGGGAGTGTAGCAGGCATGCAGTGAGTGTAGCAGGCATGCTGAAAGTGTAGGAGACATGCAGGGAGTGTAGCAGGCATGCTGGGAGTGTAGCAGGCATGCTGGGAGTGTAGCAGGCATGCAGTGAGTGTAGCAGGCATGCAGTGAGTGTAGCAGACATGCAGTGAGTGTAGCAGGCATGCTGGGAGTGTAGCAGACATGCAGTGAGTGTAGCAGGAATGCTGGAAGTGTAAGAGACATGCACTGAGTGTAGCAGACATGCAGTGAGTGTAACAGGAATGCTGGAAGTGTAACAGACATGCAGTGAGTGTAGCAGGCATGCTGGGAGTGTAGCAGGCATGCTGGAAGTGTAACAGACATGCAGTGAGTAGTAGGGATGCTGGGAGTGTAGCAGATATGTAGGAGGCGAGAGGAAGGCGAGTTTATTATGGTTCAATGTGAAGCTAAAAGCATCTCTATGGCTTATTTATCTATCACGATTCATCTAATATGGCATTACAAACAATATTAATAACTTAGAAACATGATATATACACTAGAATGAATAAAATATGTCATAATGTATGAGGATAAGTGATAGAAGTGTAGTTGTTGGGTTTATAATGGCCACTGAGAGAAGCTGTACAGGCTTCTGCCATCACCACTATCCACAAACAATATACAGTGGATCCCCGCATAATGATTACCTCCTAATGCGACCAATTATGTAAGTATATTTATGTAAGTGCATTTGTATGTGTATGTTTGGGGGTCTGAAATGGACTAATCTACTTCACAATATTTCTTATGGGAACAAATTCGACCAGTACTGACACCTGAACATACTTCTGGAGTGAAAAAATATCGTTAACCGGGGGTCCACTGTATATGAACATAGTAGGTTGTAGGTTGGTAGACAGCAACCACCCAGGGAAGTAATACCGTCCTACCAGATGACTGTGAAACAGAAACCTGTAACTGTTTTGCATGATGGTAGGATTGCTGGTGTCTTTTTCTGTCTCATAAACACACTGGATAACAGGGATATCTTGCTACTCCTACTAACACATTGGTCACACTTCACAGACACGCACATGCATATATATATATAAAGGACCCCAATGGAAATAAGCCACTCTGTCTGACTTTTTTGGGTTATCCTAGGTTCTCTACACATATGCTGCTATGTATGTTAATTCTATGTAACTGTATTTGTGTATACCTGAATAAACTTACTTACTTACTTACTTATATATATATATATATATATACAGTGGACCCCCGGTTAACGAACTTTTTTCATTCCAGTAGTATGTTCAGGTGCCAGTACTGACCGAATTTTTTCCCATAAGGAATATTGTGAAGTAGATTAGTCCATTTCAGACCCCCAAACATACACGTACAAACGCACTTACATAAATACACTTACATAATTGGTCGCATTTGGAGGTGATCGTTAAGCGGGGGTCCACTGTATATATATATATATATATATACAGTGGACCCCCGGTTAACGAACTTTTTTCATTCCAGTAGTATGTTCAGGTGCCAGTACTGACCGAATTTTTTCCCATAAGGAATATTGTGAAATAGATTAGTCCATTTCAGACCCCCAAACATACACGTACAAAAGCACTTACATAAATACACTTACATAATTGGTCGCATTTGGAGGTGATCGTTAAGCGGGGGTCCACTGTATATACATACATACATACATACATACATACATCAAGGTTTTTCTCCTTTTTCTAACTAGCTCTTGTTCTTCTTTATTTCTTCTATTGTCCATGGGGAAGTGGAAAAGAATCTTTCCTCCATAAGTTATGCGTGTCGTATGAGGTGACTAAAATGATGGGAGCAATGGGCTAGTAACCCCTTCTCCTGTAAACATTTAATGAAAAAGAGAAGAAAAACTTCATAAAACTGGGATGCTTGAATGTGCGTGGATGTAGTGTGAATGACAAGAAACAGATGATTGCTGATGTTATGAATGAAAAGAAGTTGGATGTCCTGGTCCTAAGCGAAACAAAGCTGAAGGGGGTAAGGGAGTTTCGGTGGGGAGAAATAAATGGGATTGAATGTGGAGTGTCTGAGAGAGTTAGAGCTAAGGAAGGGGTAGCAATAATGTTGAAGGATCAGTAATGGAAGGAGGAGAGATAATATGAATGTGTAAATTCAAGGATTATGTGGATTAAAATGAAGGTTGGATGCGAAAAGTGGGTCATAATAAGCATGTATGCACCTTGAGAAGAGAGGAGTGTAGAGGAGAGAGAGAGAGATTTTGGGAAATGTTAAGTGAATGTATAGGAACCTTTGAACCAAGTCAGAGAGTAATTAAGGTAGGGGACCTGATTCTAATCTAAATATAGGTAATACATATTTTAAGAAAAAGAGGATAAATAAGTATACAGGATATGATGTAGGGCGAAATGACTGTAGTTTGCTGGATTATGTATTGGTAGATAAAAGACTGTTCAGTAGACTTCAGGATGTACATGTTTATAGAGGGGCCATAGATATATCGGATCACGTTTTAGTTGTAGCTACACTGAGAGTAAAATGTAGATGGGATACAAGGAGAATAGAAGCATCAGGTAAGAGAGAGAGGTGAAGGTTTATAAACTAAAAGAGGAGGTAGTTAGGGTAAGATATAAACAACTATTGGAGGATAGATGGGCTAATGAGAGCATAGGCAATGGGGTCGCAGATGTATGGGGTAGGTTTAAAAATGTAGTGTTAGAGTGTTCAGCACAAGTTTGTGGTTACAGGAAAGTGGGTGTGGGAGGGAAGAGGAGCGATTGGTGGAATGATGTAAAGAGAGTAGTAAGGGAGAAAAAGTTAGCATATGAGAAGTTTTTGCAAAGTAGAAGTGATGCAAGGAGGGAAGAGTACATGGAGAAAAAGAGAGAGGTTAAGATCTTGAGTGGTGAAGCAATGTAAAAAGAGAGCAAATGAGAGAGTGGGTGAGATGTTATCAACAAATTTTGTTGAAAATAAGAAAAAGCTTTGGAGTGAGATTAACAAGTTAAGGAAGCCTAGAGAACAAATAGATTTGTCAGTTAAAAATAGGAGAATAGAGTTATTAAATGGAGAGTTAGAGGTATCGGGAAGATGGAGGGAATATTTTGAGGAATTGTTAAATGTTGATGAAGATAGGGAAGCTGTGATTTCGTGTATAGGGCAAGGAGGAATAACATCTTGTAGGAGTGAGGAAGAGCCAGTTGTGAGTGTGGGGGAAGTTCGTGAGGCAGTAGGTAAAATGAAAGGGGGTAAGGCAGCTGGGATTGATGGGATAAAGATAGAAATGGTAAAAGTCAGTGGGGATATAGTTTTGGAGTGGTTGGTGCTATTATTTAATAAATGTATGGAAGAGTGTAAGGTACCTAGGGATTGGAAGAGAGCATGCATAGTTCCTTTGTATAAAGGCGAAGTGGACAAAAGAGTGCAAAAATTATAGGGGGATAAGTCTGTTGAGTATACCTGGTAAAATGTATGGTAGAGTTATTATTGAAAGAATTAAGAGTAAGATGAAGAATAGGATAGCAGATAAACAAGGAGGCTTTAGGAAAGGTAGAGGGTGTGTGGACCAGGTGTTTACAGTGAAACATATAATTGAACATTATTTAGATAAGGCTAATGAGGTTTTTGTGGCTTTTGTGGATTTGGAAAAGGCGTATGACAGGGTGGATAGGGGGGCAATGTGGCAGATGTTGCAGGTGTATGGTATAGGAGGTAGGTTACTGAGAGCAGTGAAGAGTTTTTACAAGGATAGTGAGGCTCAAGTTAGAGTATGTAGGAAAAAGGTAGATAATTTTCCAGTAAAGGTAGGCCTTAGACAAGGGTGTGTGATGTCACCGTGCTTGTTCAATATATTTTTAGATGGGATTGTAAGAGAAGTAAATGCGAGGGTCTTGGCAAGAGGCGTGAGTTAAAAGATAAAGAATGACACATAAAGTGGGAGTTGTCACAGTTGCTCTTTGCTGATAACACTGTGCTCTTGGGAGATTCTGAAGAGAAGTTGCAGAGGTTTGTGGATGAATGTGATGAAAGATTGGATATCAGATTGGAGGGAGAGAGTATGGAGGAGGTGAATGCATTCAGATTTTTGGAAGTGGACGTGCCAGCAGATGGGTCTATGAAAGATGAGTTGAATTATAGAATTGATGAGGGGAAAAGGGTGAGTCTGTGGAGACAAAGAACTTTGTCCTTGGAAGCAAAGAGGGGAATGTATGAGAGTATAGTTTTACCAACGCTCTTATATGGGTGTGAAGCATGGGTGATGAATGTTGCAGTGAGGAGAAGGCTGGAGGCAGTGGAGATGTCATGTCTGAGGGCAATGTGTGGTGTGAATATAATGCAGAGAATTCGTAGTTTTGAAGTTTGGAAGAGGTGCGGGATTACCAAAACTGTTGTCCAGAGGGCTGAGGAAGGGTTGTTGAGGTGGTTCGGACATGTAGAGAGAATGGAGTGAAACAGAATGACTTCAAGAGTGTATCAGTCTGTAGTGGAAGGAAGGTGGGGTAGGGGTCGGCCTAGGAAAGGTTGGAGGGAGGGAGTAAAGAAGGTTTTGTGTGCAAGGGGCTTGGACTTCCAGCAAACATGTGTGAGCGTATTTGATAGGAGAGTGAATGGAGACAAATGTTTTTTAATACTTGATGTGCTGTTGGAGTGTGAGCAAAGTAACATTTATGAAGTGATTCACTGAAACCGGTAGGCTGGACTTGAGTCCTGGAGATGGGAAGTATAGTGCCTGCACCCTGAAGGAGGGGTGTTAATGTTGCAGTTTTTTAAACTGTAGTGTAAAGCACCCCTCTGACAAGACAGTGATGGAGTGAACGATGGTGAATTTTTTCTTTTTCAGGCCACCCTGCCTTGGTGGGAATTGGCCAGTGTGTTAATAATATTTTTTTTTTATTATCACACTGGCCGATTCCCACCAAGGCAGGGTGGCCCGAAAAAGAAAAACTTTCACCATCATTCACTCCATCACTGTCTTGCCAGAAGGTGCTTTACACTACAGTTTTTAAACTGCAACATTAACACCCCTCCTTCAGAGTGCAGGCACTGTACTTCCCATCTCCAGGACTCGAGTCCGGCCTGCCAGTTTCCCTGAACCCCTTCATAAATGTTACTTTGCTCACACTCCAACAGCACGTCAAGTATTAAAAACCATTTGTCTCCATTCACTCCTATCAAACACGCTCACGCATGCCTGCTGGAAGTCCAAGCCCCTCGCACACAAAACCTCCTTTACCCCCTCTCTCCAACCTTTCCTAGGCCGACCCCTACCCCGCCTTCCTTCCACTATAGACTGATACACTCTTGAAGTCATTCTGTTTCGCTCCATTCTCTCTACATGTCCGAACCACCTCAACAACCCTTCCTCAGCCCTCTGGACAACAGTTTTGGTAATCCCGCACCTCCTCCTAACTTCCAAACTACGAATTCTCTGCATTATATTCACACCACACATTGCCCTCAGACATGACATCTCCACTGCCTCCAGCCTTCTCCTCGCTGCAACATTCATCACCCATGCCTCACACTCATATAAGAGCGTTGGTAAAACTATACTCTCATACATTCCCCTCTTTGCCTCCAAGGACAAAGTTCTTTGTCTCCACAGACTCCTAAGTGCACCACTCACTCTTTTCCCCTCATCAATTCTATGATTCACCTCATCTTTCATAGACCCATCCGCTGACACGTCCACTCCCAAATATCTGAATACATTCACCTCCTCCATACTCTCTCCCTCCAATCTGATATTCAATCTTTCATCACCTAATCTTTTTGTTATCCTCATAACCTTACTCTTTCCTGTATTCACCTTTAATTTTCTTCTTTTGCACACCCTACCAAATTCATCCACCAATCTCTGCAACTTCTCTTCAGAATCTCCCAAGAGCACAGTGTCATCAGCAAAGAGCAGCTGTGACAACTCCCACTTTATGTGTCATTCTTTATCTTTTAACTCCACGCCTCTTGCCAAGACCCTCGCATTTACTTCTCTTACAACCCCATCTATAAATATATTAAACAACCACGGTGACATCACACATCCTTGTCTAAGGCCTACTTTTACTGGGAAGAAATTTCCCTCTTTCCTACATACTCTAACTTGAGCCTCACTATCCTTGTAAAAACTCTTCACTGCTTTCAGTAACCTACCTCCTACACCATACACTTGCAACATCTGCCACATTGCCCCCCTATCCACCCTGTCATACGCCTTTTCCAAATCCATAAATGCCACAAAGACCTCTTTAGCCTTATCTAAATACTGTTCACTTATATGTTTCACTTTAAACACCTGGTCCACACACCCCCTACCTTTCCTAAAGCCTCCTTGTTCATCTGCTATCCTATTCTCCGTCTTACTCTTAATTCTTTCAATAATAACTCTACCATACACTTTACCAGGTATACTCAGCAGACTTATCCCCCTATAATTTTTGCACTCTCTTTTATCCCCTTTGCCTTTATACAAAGGAACTATGCATGCTCTCTGCCAATCCCTAGGTACCTTACCCTCTTCCATACTTTTATTAAATAATTGCACCAACCACTCCAAAACTATATCCCCACCTGCTTTTAACATTTCTATCTTTATCCCATCAATCCCGGCTGCCTTACCCCCTTTCATTTTACCTACTGCCTCACGAACTTCCCCCACACTCACAACTGGCTCTTCCTCACTCCTACAAGATGTTATTCCTCCTTGTCCTATACACGAAATCACAGCTTCCCTATCTTCTTCAACATTTATCAATTCCTCAAAATATTCCCTCCATCTTCCCAATACCTCTAACTCTCCATTTAATAACTCTCCTCTCTTATTTTAACTGACAAATCCATTTGTTCTCTAGGCTTTCTTAACTTGTTAATCTCACTCCAAAACTTTTTCTTATTTTTCAACAAATTTGTTGATAACGTCTCACCCACTCTCTCATTTGCTCTCTTTTTACATTGCTTCACCACTCTCTTAACCTCTCTCTTTTTCTCCATATACTCTTCCCTCCTTGCATCACTTCTACTTTGTAAAAACTTCTCATATGCTAACTTTTTCTCCCTTACTACTCTCTTTACATCATCATTCCACCAATCGCTCCTCTTCCCTCCGCACCCACTTTCCTGTAACCACAAAACTTGTGCTGAACACTCTAACACTACATTTTTAAACCTACCCTATACCTCTTCGACCCCATTGCCTATGCTCTCATTAGCCCATCTATCCTCCAATAGCTGTTTATATCTTACCCTAACTGCCTCCTCTTTTAGTTTATAAACCTTCACCTCTCTCTTCCCTGATACTTCTATTCTCCTTGTATCCCATCTACCTTTTACTCTCAGTGTAGCTACAACTAGAAAGTGATCTGATATATCTGTGGCCCCTCTATAAACATGTACATCCTGAAGTCTACTCAACAGTCTTTTATCTACCAATACATAATCCAACAAACTACTGTCATTTCGCCCTGCATCATATCATGTCTACTTATTTATCCTCTTTTTCTTAAAATATGTATTACCTATAACTAAACCCCTTTCTATACAAAGTTCAATCAAAGGGCTCCCATTATCATTTACACCTGGCAACCCAAACTTACCTACCACACCCTCTCTAAAAGTTTCTCCTACTTCAGCATTCAGGTCCCCTACCACAATTACTCTCTCACTTGGTTCTAAGGCTCCTATACATTCACTTAACATCTCCCAAAATCTCTCTCTCTCCTCTGCATTCCTCTCTTCTCCAGGTGCATACACGCTTATTATGACCCACTTCTCGCATCCAACCTTTACTTTAATCCACATAATTCTTGAATTTACACATTCATATTCTCTTTTCTCCTTCCATAACTGATCCTTCAACATTACTGCTACCCCTTCCTTTGCTCTAACTCTCTCAGATACTCCAGATTTAATCCCATTTATTTCCCCCCACTGAAACTCCCCTACCCCCTTCAGCTTTGTTTCACTTAGGGCCAGGACATCCAACTTCTTTTCATTCATAACATCAGCAATCATCTGTTTCTTGTCATCCGCACTACATCCATGCACATTTAAGCATCCCAGTTTTCCTTCTTCTCTTTTTTAGTAAATGTCTACAGGAGAGCGGGTTACTAGCCCATTGCTCCCGGCATTTTAGTCGCCTCATACGACACGCATGGCTTACGGAGGAAAGATTCTTTTCCAATTCCCCATGGACAATAGAAGAAATAAAGAAGAACAAGAGCTATTTAGAAAGGAGAGAAACCTAGATGTATGTATATATATATGCATATGCGTGTCTGTGAAGTGTGACTAAAGTGTAAGTAGGAGTAGCAAGATATCCCTGTTATCTAGCATGTTTATGAGACAGAAAAAGAAAACAGCAATCCTACCATCATGCAAAACAGTTACAGGTTTCTGTTTCACAGTTATCTGGCAGGACGGTAGTACTTCCCTGGGTGGTTGCTGTCTACCAACCTACTACCTATACCAACCTACTACCTATGTGTTAATAATAATAATAATAAATTTATAAATAAGAAATATTTCCCTTTTAATTTATAAATAAGAAATATTTACATTTTAATTTATAAATTAGAAATATTTACATTTTAATTTATGAATAGGTTTATTGAGGTATACACAAATACAGTTACATACCTAGATTATAATACATAGCAGCATATGTGTAAAGTACCTAGGATAACCAAAAAAAGTCAGAGTGACTTATGTATTTCCATTGGGATCCTTTTGTATTTACACTTATATATACACTTATAGTTACACTTTTATATTTACACTTGGAGGAGATGTTAGTTTAATTAGTTTGATGGAGGAGATGCTAAGTGGTGGAAGATACATACCAGGGCTGCATATGTTCAGCGGCCCGATACGCACAACAACATTGGAGAGTTACTTTCGTGTCATTTTTCTATTGTTTACTCGCTTAACTTGCTACTCTGTTAATTTTACACTTAATCCCTGGCTGGCACTATAGCCTTTATTGATACCTTCTGCTTTAGTATCGTACGTATTATAGAATCACTGCAGAAGGCACATTCTCCCCTCTCTCTTCCTCCTCCACTTTCATACTTTGCTACGAGTTTTTTCTTGAATGTTGTGTTTCCTTCTTTACCTCATGGTGGCTTATTTAGCAGTTACAAGCACTAAAAAAATGGAATAATACAAAATATATCACATGTATGAGTGGAATCATCCTCCCTGGCTTGTAAACAATGGCACACTACCTTGTACATGGGCTCAGGCCGCGCAGACACGTTCGGGACGAATGTCCTTAACTGAGTTTTTCATCGTTGGCCGAGCCAATATTTTTATGCGAAAACACATCTGTATCCGATTTTATAGCTATCCGATGTCATCATTACCCAAGGGTCTACTCTACTATATTTCCCTACAGTGTGTTTGGGCACCAAACATTTGAGAATGTTCAACATTCGCGAAGTTCTTGATCCCGTAATCCTTGTAAATGTGGAGGGCCACGTGTATGTATGACACTATTATCTTGGAGACTCTCTTTCCTCTGGCCAAAAGTTCTAGTATTGTTATTTGCACACACACTAAGCTTAAAGGTCCCCTCTGAGAGTATACTCTGGCAGGAATTGCATACTAATTCTTCTTTTTTTGACATAGTGAATATTGCTTTCTAATATGTTGGTTCCAAACACTGGAGTGATGAAGCTTATAAGTTCACTGGCACAGTTTAGAGTTCTAGCACACAAGTGAGATCACGATAATGTGTATGGTTTTACTGGTTGTTTCCTGGTGTTAATTGATAAAATGGAAGACTTACTAATGAAAAGGAGAGGACTTTGGTTGGTTTCAAACTGGAAGTAGTCTGAAGTAGAGCTCAAAGTGACAAAAATATTTGATTTTTGGCAGTTTCCCTGAAGAAGGGTAGGATCCTCCCTAGCCCCTACGTGTTTTGTACATGTTTTCAGTAGGTCTGCTTCAATTATTGGGATGATTATATTTTAGTACTCAGAGATTTATGGTATTATATAGTAGAAGCCACAGGGGACATACTGAACTGAGGCAAAATTGTTTTAGCGACTGGAATGTTTACAGTGTTTTTCAGCATCTTCATTAATCTGTTTTGTTACTGTATTATTAATGTTCATCCACCATCAACACTAATCTGTACTCAACTATTATCATAATACAGTCCACCACCTCTAGTTCATTCTCATCATTACTCTCTCCTCGTCTGGTAGTAAGAGTCAGACACGTAACATAATCAGTACTTAACTATCACTATTCTAATATTTGTGTTTCAGAGGCAGTGTTTCAACCTGAAGAGAGAGAGAGAGTCTGAGGCAACATGGAGACTTCATGTTCTTGGTCATCTCCAGACTTTGGCACTGCATGGTTGTTACTTCTGGTTTCTCCAATAATTTCTGTCTAATAGATCCAGTTGCTTAGGGAAGTTACCCTCTCTTTATTTTGAACTCTGTTTTTAAATTAGAATTTTTTGTATTTGTAAAATTAGTCTAATTACCTTAAAATAATTGAATGATTGGTTTCCTGTGCATAATTAATAGAAGAGTAGGTATGTTGGCTAGGAACTGGATCAACTTAATTATTGAAATAGGCTAAAATAGGATGTAAAATAGGCCAAATTGCTGATGCATATAGTTGTGCCTGAACAATTATCTTAGTTTTCCATCAGATGTTGCATTTGTGGTGTCATAACCTGAGAAAAACATTCTTTACCATTTGAAAATTTTGACACGCTCAGCACTTTTAATTTTGGGAGTCACAATAGTAAAGGTGTTAAGAACTTAAAGGTCATTTATGACAAACGATAAGATGCAATACATTAGAGTTCCTTCAAGGAAACAAACATATCAGTGTTCTGAATGTCTTAAAGATTTTTCATATAAATCACGTCTAATACAACATATGAGAGTTCATACACAAGAAAAACCATATCAGTGTTCTGAATGTCTAAAAGACTTTTCACATAAATCAAATCTAATACATCACATGAGAGTTCATTCTCGAGAAAAACCATATCATTGTTCTGAATGCCTAAAAGACTTTTCACGTAAATCATCCCTGATACAACATATGAGAATCCATTCACAAGAAAAACCATATCAGTGTTCTGAATGTCTAAAAGACTTTTCACATAAATCTTCCCTAATACTACACATGAGAATCCATTCACAAGAAAAACCATATCAGTGCTGTGAATGTCTAAAAGACTTTACAAATAGCTCAAATCTAATACAACACATGAGAGTTCATTCTCAAGAAAAACCATATCAGTGTTCTGAATGTCTAAAAGACTTTTCACATAAATCTTCCCTAATACGACACATGAGAATCCATTCGCAAGAAAAACCATATCAGTGCTGTGAATGTCTAAAAGACTTTACAAATAGATCAAATCTAATACAACACATGAGAGTTCATTCTCAAGAAAAACCATATCAGTGTTCTGAATGTCTACAAGACTTTAAACATAGATCATCCCTGATACAACATATGAGAGCCCATACACAAGAAAAACCATATCAGTGTTCTGAATGTCTGAAAGACTTTTCACGTAAATCTTTCCTAATACGACACATGAGAATCCATTCACAAGAAAAACCATATCAGTGCTGTGAATGTCTAAAAGACTTTACAAATAACTCAAATCTAATACAACACATGAAAGTTCATTCTCAAGAAAAATCATATCAGTGTTCTGAATGTCTAAAAGACTTTAAATGGAGATCATCCCTAGTACAACACATGAGAGTTCATTCATTAGAAAATTCCTTTTAAGAATGATTGCCTTGATATGGGTGATATACTCTTAATCCAAGGAGTTAGAATTATCCCTCACCTTCCTTGCATCAGATATGAATACCCTCCTCTTCCTATTTTCCAGGGGCTGTATGACCCATACTGATTTAGCACTTGCTCATGAATATAATAATCATGAGGTAAACTATTTTTGAGTTACATTATTTTTTTGTTTTTGCATCAAAACAGAACGACTCCCATTTCCTAGGCATTGTATGACCTTTACAGGTTTAGCATTTCTTCAGAAATGAAATAATTCTGGCTTCTTGGATAAATGTTTGATCAGACAGACTATTGCGACCCCTGAATGGGTCACAATGTATATAATGTATATTATCTGTTCTTATAGTTTTATATTGCTTATATTTGCGATATTAGCTAAATTGTAAATATATTGCTTTATATTATTATTTAACTTAGTTTTATTATTAGGTAGGATTTATATATTATTCAGTGCTCATAGTTCAAGAGTGTTAAGTAGCCGACAGCATTGTCTAACTAGTGTAACTATCGCTCCGCTCATTTCCCTGCCAGCTTCTGTGTTGCTGGGCAGCAGCAGTCCATGGAGCCACGTGATCAGGGTGGGGTGATCACACCTCACCTGGGTGAGAGATAGTCTGTCCTTCGCTAGCTTTTGCTCGGGAGCTATCTCTCTCTCTTCTCTGTTTTACGTTGCTTCCGACAAGACGAGCCTCTCACCAGCCCTTCCATGCTGGCACTTGTTGGAAGATCCTCTGTCGCTTTCTTGTTGTTGGTTCTGTGTAACTCTGTTCACAGAACATAGCCTAGACTTAGTGATTTTCGATGTTGTACTGAGGTTGTGTGTCGCATTGACACTCCGAGAAACTCAGGTCCTGAGCTGTAGCTTCTGATCTAACTTGTACTGGTATCTGTGCACTGTCACAGTCGGGGATTTTCTAATGCTGAACTTAGATTCAGTAGTATGGGAGTTTTGTGACTTTTGTGGAGGATCTGCAGATGGTTCCTACTTAGTGTCGTTATATTATCTCCTTCTTCCTGATTCTGTGTAGCTGTTGCTTGTCTTATTGCTGTTCGACTTATCAGCCGTATTACTGTTCAAACAAGCTGTTCTGATTGCCAGGTTTGTCAAGAAGTTAGTTTATATGAGGACTTTTAGTCAGTCACTGGTTAAGTCTAGTCAAATCTTGAGACATAGCAAACTACTTAGAGCACTTACACACATACACACATACTCACTTGTATATATTAGTATTATGTTATTAAATGCTAACAGTGAACCAGATGGTACTTAAAAGCCATAAAGATGTAATATGTGCCTTCAGCGCAATACTACTGTACACAAGAGAAGTGATTATTTTGATTACTTTAATTTACTTTGATTTTATATGCCTAGTCAACTTTGTTATTAATAAACTTATTAAATTTTAATTTCTTTAGTTAGTAGCCTACCAGTTGTAATCCTGAAGCACTATTGTATCTTACTATTAAAGTCTAATGGATAATTGGACCAGGATACTGACTACTTGTTACAAAAACCCAGTAACAGGTTGGATGCCAGAAGGGCAGTTCTTTCTAGTATTCACTGGAGATCTCTATGATTATTAGATATCGCATTTTTTGTAACAAATGGGGGCTTGTCTGGGATGCTTTTCGTCCAAGGTGTTGGAGAAATTGTCCAGTTTGACACACTAGTAACTCTATGGTCAAACACTTTGAGTACTTTCCTAATCTGAAGTCTTGTACAACATAATATGTGGATGTATGTACTTGACTGAGTCTCTTGATTCAAGGAGATGGAATACTGTTTATGAGCTCTAGCTCTAAGACAACCAACACTAAAATTCCTATTAGGATTTTAGTTTCTCATAATCACTCTCTCGTAGTGCACTTATTTTTGTGATGTATGTCAAAGTGAAACAGTTAATTGATTCTCTGACTTTGTCGATGTTAAGCACGTTAAAACTTCAGACGTGTTGGCGAGTAGCCAAATAGCTCGGTGTGACGTATAACAGGAATTACACAGCAGAAACTGTCAGAGCATTAATTAAAGATACATATATTGTTTCCTGCTCGTGCAGAGATGTCTGATTATGATTCAGATACAGAGAGCATAGTGTCACAATTAGGAAGTATGACTCTAATTGATGACCTAAAAGAGACAGCAACTACAGCAGAAGTGTTATTGCTGTTTTTACTGCTGAACAGCGGTTTAGCGCCGATGAAGGTAGCGTAGGTAGCAATGATACGGCCGTGGACTAGTTTGGCTTTAATTGGATAGGAGTGAGTACACAACGGGCAGTGTGAGGGAGTGACCGCAAGCCAGTCCGTGGAGGGGGAGCACTTGTGTCTATCAAGAGGGTCGGCCTAGGAGTGAGGGCAGATGGGCTCAGCCTCCCACTGACGTGGGTGAGCCTACAGAGGGCAGCACCTAAATGCCGCGAAATATGAACTAGTCAGAGCAGATGGCTAGGCTGTGTGTTCTGACAGTACAGGCTGTCTACATTTGCTCGGCCACGCACCTCGCGTCGTCCCGACGTGACAATACTGGTGGGCCCATAGGTATAAAGGAATTACTTACACTAACTACCCCAGAGAGGGACTGGCTTTCGCTCACTAGTAAATAAAAAATGGACATAAAAATGCAACAGGCAAAAAAAAAAACTCTCCCATCCAGGGGAAGAGAAAACTGGTTTGCCCGCGCTGTTTCATCGAGGAGAGAGTCTGGAGACGTCAGCACTGGAACTAAAATCTTCTATATACAGGTTGTCCGCAGGGCTGAACATCAGTTGACCACTCGTCTATGAACGATGTTGCACCCTCACATCTGCAAACAATGACTGACAGTAGCATTTCCTAAGGTGTGACATGTGACTCAGAGGGCAGCACTGCCCTGACCGTAATACAGGGTCTTTTTTTTTATATAAAAACACTGGGTGCACATACCTACAATAATACTATATCCATGGAATTCATTACACTCTGGGTACCCTTCTAAAAGTATTTACATAATTACATGATGTTGTCCACTCTGACTCCATTATCGACTAGCTATACAATGTGTGCGCATTTATACCCATTTCTGCAAGCAAACAATTAGCATAACTAGCATAGGAGTCAGACAAGTCAGTAGGTACATCAATGTCACAGAAATGTACTGTTGTTCTGGGTCGCAGGCCATAAGTATGGAGCCTTACTGGGCCGTCTTCCGTACCAGTAGTAGTGGGAGAAGGGATAGACGGGTTGTCCCTAGCATTGGTCTGATTGTGGCGTTGCAACGCACGCGACTCCAGCTCTGCTTCGGCCTGCACATGGTCCACATACTTCATGTGATCAAGGTGGGCTTCCTTGATAGTTCCCGTAGCAATCTCCCTCACCTTGAACTTATTGCCACGGAGCTGTCGTAGGACACGGTAAGGACCCACAAATTTTGGGACAAGTTTGTGCATACCTGGGGTCTGCGCTGGGTTGAGCAACATAACTTTGCAACCTGGTTCCACTTTGCTTTCCTTGGCGCGGGCATTGCGCTCCGACGTGAACCTATCAGTAGCTTTCTTAAGGTTCTCTCGTACCTGCTGGAAGACAAGCTGCGTTGTCCTCATCTTTACTACACTGGGGTTATCAGTATCGTAAGTAGGTCTAGGTGGAGCAAACAGAATTTCATATGGTAAGCACTTGTCATAGCCATACAAAGCAAAATGAGGTGTCTCACCGATCGAGCTGTTGAGGGAAGAATTTAATGTACACTGAACATCTGGGATAGCCTCATCCCATGTAGTACAACTTGGGTTAACGGTTACCCTGAGCACCTCCAGGACTTTGCGATTTGTACGTTCAGCAAGACCATTACTCGCAGGGTGGCGTGGAGCTACTGGCACTTGGTGAATGTTGAATCTGGAGCAAAGATCCTGCATTATGCTATTTATAAACTCAGACCCATTGTCTGACAGAAGGACACGTGGGCAAGTATGACGAAGAACAACATGCTCACGGAAAGCACTAGCGACTGTTTCGGCGGTTTTATCAGGAATGGGTACTAATTCACTGTACCGCGTCAAGTTATCTACCATTACAAGCAGGTGCTTATTTCCCTTCTCCGAGGTCGAGAAGTTCGTCAACAGGTCGACAGAAGTTCTCTCCCAGGGCTCCTTTGTAATGGATACTTTAGAATGGGTTAGGACCTGTAATGGTACCCTTGTGCTGTAGGCAAACAACACACTGGTGTACATGCTTGGCAATGTCCGCTGCCATCTTAGGCCAGAAATATTTCATTCATGCCTGCTTGATACTGCGGTCCTTCCCGGGGTGCACTATACCTGGGACATTGTGGATCAACCTAAGAGTAGCTGGTATCATGGACTCTGGTATCACCAGTTGGTATATGGTTCTGCCGGGGTCCACCAGCTGTGCAACACGGCACAGTACTCCTTGGTTGACCACTAAATCCTTCAGTGGAACGGGAGACTTGACCTGTAAGTCAACGTCCTCCTTGGTCAGGAAACGAAGGACTGGAGACCACACAGGGTCCTGTTGTTGGGCTCTCTAGAGATCCTCAACAGAGAATGAGTTGCCGACACTCACGAATGCTATATGCATCGACAGGGCATCAGCTACAACATTTTGCTTACCTGGGACATAGCAAATTTCAGGGTTGTAGTCATTGAAAGTGAGCGACCACCGAGCATGCTTTCCCGAGAGGTTCTTATTCGCAAAAAGGGCCAATAAAGGTAGATGATCTGTGTAAATCTTGATAGGATAATGATAGATGATATCCCGAAAATGACTCAGGGCCCATACAATGGCTAAAGCTTCTAGCTCTGTCACTGAATAATTGACTTCCGCTTTAGTAAGGACACGGCTAGCATAGGCAATAGGCTGTCTTACCATTAGATTCCGTGACAAGACTGCACCAATGCCAACTTTGCTGGCATCAGTCGTCAAGGTAAATGCCTTGGTGAAATCAGGGAATCCAAGGGTTGGGGCTGATGTTAACTTGTTCTTAAGAATGACAAAAGCTCGTTCCTGATCACACGTTCACTCAAAAGGGGCATCCTTCTTGAGTAAGCGTGTCAGGGGTGCAGCAATGGTGGAGAAACCTGCAATAAAGGTGCGGTAGAAACCCGCCAGGCCTATGAAGGACCGGACTGCATCCGCCATCATGGGTCTGGGGAATTTCTGCACGGCCGAGATTTTAGACTCGTCCGTCTTTATGCCATTCTGAGTCACTACGTGACCCAGAAATTTTATTTCCTTCCGGAGGAAATGACATTTGGAGAGCTTTACCTTAAGGTTTGCCTGAGCTAGCCTGTCCAATACCCTGTCAAGTTTCTCAAGATGTGACGGGACATCTTGCGACATGACTATGAGATCATCCAGGTAGACCATGAGCGTGCCACCTAGGAGGGTACGGAAAATTGTCGTCATCAAACGACTAAACATGATTGGGCTTCTGCGCAAGCCGAAGGGCATCCTCCTGAACTGGTAATGACCAGTTGGCGTAGAGAAAGCTGTCAACTCTCTGCTCTCATCATTGAGGGGGATCTGCCAGAACCCTTGAAGAAGATCAAGAGTTGAAAAGACATTATTATCGCCGATGTTCTGCAACAGGTCGTTCAGAACTGGCAACGGAAAGCGGTCTGGGATCGTACATGCATTCAGTTTCCTGTAATCAATAACAGGGCGCCAGGTTTCGTCTTTCTTGGGGACCAGAATAAGGGGAGCATTCCATGGGGAAGTGGACTCCTCAATAACTCCATCACGGAGCATCCGCGTAATGAGTTCTTCGGCAAAGACTCTTTGTGCATGTGGCAGGCGGTACGCAGGTACGTAAATGGGTTTAGTACCTTTGTCAAGTGGAATACGGTGAAAGATCAGTGGAGTCAAACCCATCGACTCACCATCTAGTGCGACTGCAGAACGTGCACGATTGAGAACCTGGAGAAGTTTTGGGGCCTCTTCAGGATAGTCTGTCAAAGCTAGATCATCTTCCTGCACTGGCCGGGTGTTGGAAGAGTCAGCAGCAGACTCGCCTGGGAGATCTGCACTCACGAGGAAGTCAGCTGGGGCTTCACCCTCCACTCTCACCGGGAGAGGGAATCTGACAAGGTCGACAAGTGAGGTATTCTTCCGCAGGGGAAATTCTCGACTGTGCATGTTGACAACAAGGACTTGCAACTTACCACGTTGCACTGTGTGCAAGGATGGTTCAAGGGAGAGGCCCTTGACTTGGCATGTGTTATTGTCAACCAGCACATGGTCTCCTTCAAAAGCTCTGCTCACGTACACCATAACAGGAGTGAGCGAGTTAGCTGACAAAGTGACGTCATACTTTGTACAAGCATTAACTCTGCTCGCTGATGCCATGACACGTGTCAGACAGTCTCCTGCCGACAGGGATACTGCGGCTTGACAACTGCTGTTCTCTACAACAGCATCAGAGTTAGAGTGAAGGTTAGACTGGGCGTCCCCAGACTGGGTTTCACTGGTAACTAAGAGCTGATGGCCAGGAGGTGACGGGCAACGAGCTCTACTACGAGGTCGATCAGGACAAGAGACTGACCCCGGGGAGAATGTGCTACGGAAACCACCGGTTTTCAATGATTCCAGGCACTGTGCATACTCTGAGACAGAGTAGCACGTAGTGGATCCTAAGCACACGCCCCAGAAGGGCACATCCACTCCGTTGAATTCTGCTTTCCACTCAGCTGGATCTAAGCGGATCCTAAGGTCTGCCATAGTTTTGAACCCTATGAGCAGGTCACCAGGGAAAACAATACTATCTACGACTAAGAATTTTGCGGACAGCTTGTGACCCTGGACCGCAAATTCTAACGTTGTACGACCACGAACCGTCAGCGGATTACCTGAGACTCCTCTCAAGGTCTGAATGACAGACGGCTCTGTCAACATGGCCGCGTGAAGGCCAATGTCTCGGAAAAGGGTGGAGCGGACAATGTTAACCACTGAACCTGTATCTAGGAAAAGCTGGACAGGCTTATGGTGGACAGTGGACTCGATGAGCAGTCCACACGGGTTGTCATACCGAACATGAAGGCATGACAGGCCGACAAAATCCCCGGAGTCACAGCTGCTTGAGGCTCGACGCTCGTTGGCGAGGCTCGACCTGGAAGGTACGGTACGAGTCTTGGGAACAACGTCAAGACACTCTGTTTCCTCACTGTCGGCAAGCGTATCACTGCCCAGGGCGGTGAACGCATTGTGGACAGGGATGGAATACAGCGACTCCGACAGGGTTACTATGTCTTTTGCTGGCTTCGCGGACGCGCCTCTTCCCCCAAACTAGTGGAAGAGCTTCTATGAGCACGTGCATTGCGCGACGACTGCTTGCTCCACTCAGCTGACAGCATACAGGTGTCCCTCAACATTTGCGAGGGTTAGGGGATCAAGAGCCTCGCGAATGTTGAAAAACCGTGAATGTTTGGTGCCCCAATATATTGTAGGGAAATATAATACAATACTGCTTAACTTGTTGAACCATGAACAATCATAAAATACATGAAAACGTCGTAAGTTGTACTAAATATATACATGTTATGCTTTAATAACATGTATGTTATTAAATACTACAGACTCCACCACTGCCTCCACCACTTCCTCAACCAATGCGAGTCCCTACTACCCTCCCTCCGACCCCTGCAACTGGCAGCCAGCCCTCCCACCACTCAGTGTGGTGAGTGTTTTGTTTGCTCATTATTTGCTATTAAACTACAGTATAAATAATGTAAACACATTCATGACTGCATATTGGAATGGCTATTTGAACAGGTATTGGATGGTGACATCATGTGTTTACTCTTGAACACAGCAAAGAATCAAACATTTCTGCTACTGCTAATAATAACAATAGTAATAATAATAATAATAATACGATATAATTGAAGAAGGAAATTGTACAAAAATACGAGGGAGTGGTTGACACATCGTCAGTGTGGTTTTGTTTATGCTGGAGTGAACATTAGTCTCCCTGCTCTTCCAAACATTTCCAATAATTCAGCGGTTGAGGCAGTGGTAGAGGCAGTGTAAGTAAGTAAGTTTATTCAGGTATACACAAATACAGTTACATAGAATTATCATACATAGCAGCATGTGTAGAGAACCTAGGATAACCCAAAAAAGTCAGACAGAGTGACTAATTCCATTGGGGTGGGTGAGGCAGTGGTATTTACTAACATATACATATGTTATAAATAATAATAGTACATGTTAATATTAATAACATTTATAATAATAATAATAAATGTTATTCATAATGTACTTTTATTATTTATAACATATATGTTAGTAAATATCACTACCTCTATCGCTGCCTCTACCACTGCCTCTATCACTGCCTCTACCACTCCAGTCGCACTCAATCTACAAGCACCAAACAATGAATTATTGTGAAATGTTTGGAAGAGCAGGGAGACTAATGTTCACTCCAGCATAAACAAAGCCACACTGACGATGTGTCAACCACTCCCTCGTATTTTTGTACAATTTCCTTCTTCAATTATATCATATTATTATTATTATTATTATTATTATTATTATTATTATTATTATTATTATTATTATTATTATTATTATTATTATTACTATTGTTATTATTAGCAATAGCAGAAATGTTTGATTCTTTGCTGTGTTCAAGAGTAAACACATGATGTCACCGTCCAATACCTGTCCAAATAGCCATTCCAATACAGTGGACCCCCGCATAGCGACCTTAATCCGTGCAAGAGGGCTGGCTGTTATGCGAAATGTTCGGTATGCGAATGAATTTTCCCCATAAGAAATAATGGAAATCAAATTAATCCGTGCAAGACACCCAAAAGTATGAAAAAAAAAATTTTTACCACATGAAATGTTAATTTTAATACACACAAACTGAAAAAGGCATGCACAATTACATGACACTTACTTTTATTGAAGATCTGGTGATGATTGATGGGATGGGAGGAGGGGAGAGAGAGTGTTAGTGTTTAGAAGGGGAATCCCCTTCCATTAAGACTTGAGGTGTCGAGTCCTTTTCTGGGGTTACTTCCCTTCTTCTTTTAATGCCACTAGGACCAGCTTCAGAGTCACTGGACTTCTTTCGCACAACATATCTGTCCATAGTGGCCTGTACCTCTCGTTCCTTTATGACTTCCCTAAAGTGTTTCACAACATTGTCAGTGTACAGGTTGCCAACACGGCTTGCAATAGCTGTGTGAGGGTGATTTTCATCAAAAAAGGTTTGCACTTCAAGCCATTTTGCACACATTTCCTTAATCTTTGTAGTAGGCAATTCCTTCAATTTCTCTCTCCCCTCCTTTGAACCAGTTTCCTCAGGTCTGGCCTCTTGCTCTTGAAGTTGATCTATCAGCTCATCATGGTTAGTTCTTCATTGTCGTCCTCCACCAACTCTTCCACATCCTCCCCACTAACCTCCAACCCTAAGGACTTCCCCAATGCCACAATTGATTCCTCAACTGGTATACTCCTCTCAGGGTTAGCCTCAAACCCTTCAAAATCCCTTTTGTCTACACATTCTGGCCACAGTTTCTTCCAAGCAGAGTTCAAGGTCTTCTTAGTCACTCCCTCCCAAGCCTTACCTATAAGGTTTATACAATTGAGGATATTAAAGTGATCTCTCCAAAACTCTCTTAGAGTCAGTTGAGTTTCTGAGGTCACTACAAAGCACCTTTCAAACAGAGCTTTTGTGTACAGTTTTTTGAAGTTTGCAATAACCTGCTGGTCCATGGGCTGCAGGAGAGGAGTGGTATTAGGAGGCAAAAACTTCACCTTAATGAAGCTCATGTCCCCATAAAGTCGCTCTGCCACGTCTGTAGGATGACCAGGGGCATTGTCTAACACCAGGAGGCACTTAAGTTCTAATTTCTTTTCAGTTAGGTAATCTTTCACATTGGGGCAAATGCATGGTGTAACCAGTTATAGAAAAAGTCCCTAGTGACCCATGCCTTACTGTTTGCCCTCCACAGCACACACAAATTATCCTTGAGGACATTCTTTTGCCTGAACGCTCTGGGAGTTTCAGAGTGATACACTAATAAAGGCTTAACTTTGCAATCACCACTAGCATTGGAACACATCAACAAAGTAAGCCTGTCTTTCATAGGCTTATGTCCTGGAGTGCCTTTTCTTCCTGAGTAATGTAGGTCCTGCTTGGCATTTTCTTCCAAAACAGGCCTGTTTCATCACAATTAAACACTTGTTCAGGTTTCAGTGCTTCAGTTTCTCTGTACTCCTTGAATTCCTGAACATATTTTTCAGCCGCTTTGTGGTCCGAACTGGCAGCCTCACCATGCCTTATCACACTATGTATGCCACTACGCTTCTTAAATCTCTCAAACCAACCTTTGCTGGCCTTAAATTCACTCACATCATCACTAGTTGCAGGCCTTTTTTTAATTAAATCCTCATGCAACTTCCTAGCCTTTTCGCTTATGATAGCTTGAGAAACGCTATCTCCTGCTAGCTGTTTTTCATTTATCCACACCAATAAGAGTCTCTCAACATCTTCCATCACTTGCGATCTCTGTTTCGAAAACACAGTTAAACCTTTGGCAAGAACAGCTTCCTTGATTGCCTTTCTGTTGCCCACAATAGTAGAGATGGTTGATTTGGGTTTCTTGTACAACCCTGACCAGGTGGGTGATACGCACTCCACTTTCATACTTATCAATGATCTCTTTCTTCATCTCTATTGGAATTCTAACCCTTATTGCTGTAGGGTTGGAACTAGAAGCTTTCTTGGGGCCCATGGTCACTTATTTTCCAGAAACAGCACCGAAAACACTGTAATAATACGAAATATTCCGATTGTATGCTTGAATGTTACCGCGGAGGCTGGCTGGTAAACAATGCCACCGGCGGAACATATGAGGCTGGCTCAGGCCGCACATTGGACGCGTCTCGGACGAAGGGCGCTGAGCGGGTTTTTGGGCGGTATGCGAGGCAAAATTTTAGCGATCAAAGCGTCCGGTATGCGGATTGTCCGGTATGCAGGGGTCCACTGTATGCAGTCATGAATGTGTTTACATTATTTATACTGTAGTTTAATAGCAAATAATGAACAAACAAAACACTCACTACACTTAGTGGTGGGAGGGCTGGCTGCCAGTTGCGGGGGTCAGTGGGAGGGTAGTAGGGACTCGCAGGTGGCGAGAAACTTGAATATGATTTGGCGGCTGGGAATTTGGTGGCTGGGAATTTGGCGGTTGGGAATTCGCGAATGTGTGAAGCCCGCGAAAGCTGAAAACGTGAATGTTGAGGGAGACCTGTACTTCGCAGTTTGTGACACTCATGGGAGGCATGTGTTACGTTGGTTTCCCTTATTTCTTGGATGGTAAGGTTCTCACTACATGTTCTAGTGTGGGGGTAGCTTTTACTTAATGGCCTTATTTGTCTAGGGGTAATACTTACATCATGGCTGATCATCTTGAGTGTCTCTGATACCCTTTCACCAGCCCTCTTCACAGGTTATGTAAACTACTACTATAAAAATATAACTGTATTCTCAATAGATATGTACAGAATATACAATCACAGCCTCCATTTTCAAAACAAAATCTACACACTCCATACCTGTGCTCCACATGGTGTGTTGCAACAACTCTTGTCCTCCACTCTTCCTGACATAACTCTGGGCTAACCAGTGTTTTGACACACTTTAGTCACCCTGGGTATGGTGGCCACAACTTAAATTATAAACACTCACCCCTGGAGCACACATGATGCCCCAAAAGATAGAAGAAGGACCCAGAGATCCTGCCAGGTTGAAGGTCAGCCACAGAGAGAGAGAGTCAGTGAGAGGGAGAGAGAGAGAGAGCCTGGCTAAGCTCCTCCCACCAAAACAAAAGACTGTTGCCAAGCACAATTCTCCAGTTACCACAATTCTACCACCTCTTAATTTTACTTTTACAAAAAGAAATACAACTTTATAAACTACTTATTTAAATTGTGTGTTTATGTGTCTATAGTATAACCTATTATATTGAGAAAAATAGGTTTGACCCAGCTGCCTCTCAGTCATAAGGTTGATCAGTCCTTCTGACATTTAGAGCAAAGTCCCCATCAATTCAATATAATTAGGTATTATTATAGTAACTGTTACTTATAAATACATGTTGGGTCCTATAGCCCCATAACACCCCCACCTCCAGACGAAGTCTCACAAAAGCTAGCCGTGTCCCTCAGGATACGGCTAGTAAAAAGTATATTGCTTAAGTCTGAAGGCGGTAAACAAGACTACTAGAAATGCTACATATTTCCTAGCACCATAACTACTCTTCACTTTACTGTTATTTACAACAGATTGCAGAATTTTTTAGAAAAGCATTTTAACCATACCCATATACTCAAGGTGTAACTATTTACAATTTTAGTGGCTTTTAAACAATACACATTACAATGCAAAAATTGCACACAAATGCCCACTGTGAAAGCCCGCACCAACAGCCTGTGCCTCTGCTACGGTAATCCAGCAAGCAACTGGTACTCCAGGGTGGCATCTTCCTGATCAGGAGACGAGAGTAAGCCAAACCCAGAGCAGTCAGGTGTACACCAGGCAGGAAACTTCACAAAACATGTCAAGGTGTCTCTCACTTGGTGGCCGAACCAAACAGTGAGACTTCCAGTCAACACTCACGATCCTTAACAATGGTCAGGCACTCAAGCCCATCTTCCGAGGTCCCACTCCACACAGATCCTCCAAACTTATGAAGAGGAGGCTGACATAGAATATGGAGGGGTCCAGGGGACCACAAAGGCAAACCGTCGGGCCGTTTTGTATATAGAGCACACCAAGACACAACATCACATACCTTCCTGAACGTCTCATGTTACCGAAGGTGGTCAACCACTGCCTCAACTCACATTTAAGTACACCCTGACCCTCGTCACACTTTTGGCTCTGACTCGACTCCTTCACAGTCAGATGGCTGGTAGAGAGTACTCAGGCTCGCTGAGAGTTCACCACTGCAAAAACAACAAGGTCAGCACAAGACAAACACTATGTACAAAGTACGCACCATGCATCTGCATGAAACATCTAGAGAGAGCATCAGCAACCACATTCTCTGGGCCTTTTATATATTTAACTTTCAAATTAAAAGGCTGTAGGAACAAAGCCCATCTTAAGAGTCTTTGATTGTGGTTTCTCATTCTTTGCAAAAACCTCAGAGGGTTATGGTCACTATACACTATTACAGGATTGTGGGATGCACTGATATAAACTTCAAATTTCTGCACAGCCAACACCAAAGCCAAAGCCTCTTTCTCTACAGTTGCATAACCACGTTGATGCTTTTTTAATTTGGCTGAATGGTAACAAACTGGCTGAAGGCTATCTCTCTCATCACCCTGCAACAACACTGCACCTACCCCTACATCACTAGCATCCACTTGTAGAGAGAAGGGGCATTCAAACTCAGGACTTTTCAAGATAGGAGCATTCCCTAATAACATTTTCACATTTTCAAAAGCCCTGTCACACTTGCTGTCCCAGTTGAATTGAACTTTGGGACTGGTCAAAGTTGTCAGTGGTGACGTTACCTGGGAGAGGTTGGGGCAGAATCGTCTGTAATAACCCACCATGCCCAGGAACCTCATCACTGCCTTCCGATTCTGTGGTCTAGGAAAATTTATAATGGCCTTCACCTTAGCATGAATTGGGGCAACTTTTCCCTGACCAACTACATATCCTAAGAATTGTACACTGGCTTGGCCAAACTCACTTTTGCTCAAATTGATGGTTAGATTGGCTTGGGATAGACATTCAAACAACTTTTGCAATCTTACCAAGTGAGTTTCCCACTGGTTACTGAATACCACAATATCATCTAGATAGGCCCGCACACCATCCAACCCCCTTATGACAGTATTTATACGACGCTGGAATGTGGCAGGAGCATTTTTTTAACCCAAAAGGAAGAACATTATATTGAAATAACCCATCTGGAGTGACGAAGGCTGAAATTTTCCTTGGCTTGCTGGGTGAGGGGTATCTGATAATACCCTTTAAGTAAGTCCAGTTTGCTCACAAACTTTGCCCCTCCCACAGCATCAATCACATCATCCATACGTGGCAAAGGGTAACCGTCAGCCTTCGTTACTTCATTTACTCTGCGATAGTCAGTGCACATACGCATAGATCCATCAGGTTTGGGAACCATCAGGCATGGAGATGCCCACTGACTCTCGCTAGGCACTACAAACTGGTTTTGAAGGAGGAATTTCACTTCTTCCTCCATGTGAAGTTGTTTTGTTGGGTTCATGCGGTAAGGAGCCTGCTTTATTGGAACAGCTTCCCCGACATCCACATCATGGGGAGGCAATTTACTTACTTTGGGTACATCCCCAAACAAATCTGGAAATTTTTGGAGTAACTGAACCAAGTCACAGGCTCCCTGTACACTGAGTCCCTTCATGTGTGCCAAGGGATTTTGCAAGATGGCTGAATTGCACAGCCTTACTTCTGTTGTTACAGGAAGTTTTTCAGTATCGTCACACTCAACTTGAATAGCGGCAACTCCTGCCCTAGAATGGTATTTTTTCAACCTGTTAATGTGCACAGTCCTTTCTGATTTTCGACGGCCAGGCATCTTAATTACATAATTGGGGCCAGACCTGCCTGTGATGACAAAGGGTCCATCAAATCGTGCAGCCAAGGCATGTCCCGGAACCGGCTCCAAAGCTAACACTTCCTCTCCAACACTGAAGGAGCGAGGGGCTGCCCTTTGGTCGTACCGCTGCTTCATGGCCCTCTGACTAGCTTTGAGGTTGTCTGCTGCCATCTGTCTCGCCTGGTCCAATCGTTTCCTGAAAAAGAGAACATCTTCCGGCGGGCAAGCCTCATTTTCACCACCCAGCCAATGCTCCTTGAGAATAGTCAGTGGTTCCCTCATTGGATGACCATAGACAAGCTCGAAAGGGCTGAAACTGAGAGATTCTTGGGTGCTTTCCCGCACGGCAAACAAGAGAAAAGGGATACCCTCATCCCAATCACTAGTGTTATTCATACAATAAGCTCGCATCATTGTCTTAAGAGTTTGATGAAATCTCTCCAGGTACCACTCCCTGAGACTGAGGGTGATAGGCAGTTGAAAATTTGGGCTGTACATCTAACCCCTTTAACACATTCCTAAATAATTTCGAGGTAAAGTTAGACCCTTGATCTGTTTGTACCTCCCGAGGAAAGCCAACATGGGAAAAGAACTTCATCAAAGCCCTTAAGACCACTCGAGCTGTTATCTTGCGTAGAGGGATTGCTTCTGGGTACCTGGTAGTGGAGCAAATTATTGTTAGTAAATAATTATTTCCCATTCTGGTCCTTGGGAGTGGGCCAACGACATCCACTACCAGCTTGCTGAAGGGTTCACCGGGTGCTGAAATTGGCTGAAGGGGGACAGGTTTAATGCTTTGATTAGGTTTCCCTATAATTTGGCAGGCATGACAGGTCTTTATATAATCTCCCACCGTCTCCCACAGCCGAGGCCAGAAGAAGTGCCTGGAAACCCTGGATACTGTTTTAGCAATACCTAGGTGTCCACCCAGAGGTGTGTCATGCACTAAGCTAAGAACATGGTTTCTATAAGGCTCAGGCACCACGACCTGGTGACAAAAACTTGGCTCTCCTACTGGTACTGCAACCGAAGGTGCCTTCTTCATGAGTATACCTTTCCTGAAATAGAAGCATTTATTTAAACGTAAAGATTCCTCCTCAGTCACAGCTGAGGCTCTGATCGACTTAAGTGTGTCATCACACCCCTGTGCAGCAATTAACTGCATCATAGTAGGCCCAATCTCCCTCACACTACTTCCTTGATCTCTGCACTGATTAGGCTCAACTCGGGTTGTGGTATCCTTTTCTTCAGTTGACTGCAGTTCAACCTCAGAAAATAGAGTTTCCAAACCTAAGTCCTCACCATCCTCATGAGAAATATAAGGATTACCCTTGGTATCCTGGTCACGAGACATACTTCTTGTGATGGCACCAACAGGGAAAAGGTCTGGCAGGGTCTCCCTAGCCTTCTTCTCCCAAACTTTGGGGCCTGGTTGCCCCAATACATGGTTCTTCACTGTCTAACAAGCCCATCACATTATTCCCTAATAAGAGGTCGACCCCTTCGAAGGGAATTTCATCTGAGATACCTACAGGGAGATAGCCAACTTGGTAGCAGATTCTACCCATAATTTGTGTACTGGTGTCCTTATGGTTGAACCCGTAATACCCTTCAATAATACATCTACTCCAGTATAGGTATCCTTAGACATTGCAACACTCCAGCCACGTAGCAAGGAGTAGGTGCTACACCATCTCTCAAGGACACTATATTCTCAACCCTACCCACATCCTTATGCAAAGCCAACTGTGGACTTCCTAGAAAATACCTGCATCCTGGGGTCTAGACCTAAGGGTACCTCCTCACCTTGCTTTGAAATACAGGCAACTGGATGTGTGTCTACAGTTAGAGTCCTCTGGGGTGGTCTTCCTCCCTTTCCTGATCTCGCTGCCTTGACCAGCAAAACTTTTGTGTGTGTCCAGTTTTGTTACAGTAGTAACAGGCATAACTCTTAAAGGTATTTTTACCATTTGGTGTAGGACTGGTACTGTTTACTCGAGGACCTGAAAAATTATCTGATGTCTAGGTAAACTTTGAGCTCCACTGACTTTACCTTTTCTTTCTATTTAGAGGGTGCCTCAGCCTTCATTTGTCCCTGAAAATTCTTGTCCCACTTACCTTTATGACCATAGGACTTGGATAAGATTTAGAACGAGGGGGAAATTTTCAGGAGCATGACTGTTTTTACTTACCAATTCCCTGCAAGCCAAGAATCGGTCACCTAGATCCAGTGCTTCTGAAAGATTATCTGGTTTTTGTCCTCCAAATATTCTCTGAGGTCAACAGGGATTGTATTGTACAATTCCTCATGAACCATTAGATCTACTAATTTGTTATAGTCTTTATTAACTCCTTTAGAACAAACCCATTTCTTAAAAATGAACAGTTTCTCATTCCCAAACTCAGTTAAGGTCTGCCCATCCCGAAATTTTTTATTTCTGAACTTTTGTCTATATTTCTCAGGTATCATTTGGTAGGCAAGCAATACTTCCTCTTTAATCTTATCATAATCAAAAAATCTTGCCCCTCCAGATCTCTACTCTTTGGAATCCTTTACCTACAAGTTGTGTGCGAACTAGGGTAGCCCACTTCTGTTTGGGCCATCCTTGCTCCAAAGCAGTCTTCTCAAAAAAAGAAAAATACCTATCTGGGTCACTCTCTGTAAACTTAGGAACAAAAATTTGCAGCTTTAGTTATGTAAAGTACTGCTCAGGCTCTTGTTCTGAACCTCCTAACCTTTGACGTTTCTTTCTCCTTAGCTTTCATTAATTTCATTTCAGCCTCTAGTACAGCTAATTTCAGTCTCATTCTCTCCATTTCCATATCACCTGGAGTAGGGATTCCTCATCTTCACTATTAACAGGCATGTTTACTGATGAATTATTACCTTCTTCCCTGAAGCCTAAAAAATCTGAAGAACTCATCTTCTGACATAGTTTTATTCTTTAAACACTTGCTTCCCTCTTACAGTATCAGTGGACAAAGTTTTCCCACAGGCACATAAAATAACACAAATTGAATGTAAACTATGCACATAGCACTTTCCATAACCACAACAAAAATGTGTTTACTCCCTTTCTCCCCACCTTAGAGAAAAACAACCTATAAACTAATATATGAAAACAACACTTCCACTGACCCACCTTGGTAAATCTTCTACCAGAAACATGCAACTGTTATTACCCCATACCAGCACATATAGTTCAAGAATGTTTTGAGTTATTTTAGCAGTCAAATAACTCTCCCGGTCGAGCTCCCATGTTACGTTGGTTTCCCTTATTTCTTGGATGGTAAGGTTCTCACTACATGTTCTAGTGTGGGGGTAGCTTTTACTTAATGGCCTTATTTGTCTAGGGGTAATACTTACATCATGGCTGATCATCTTGAGTGTCTCTGATACCCTTTCACCAGCCCTCTTCACAGGTTATGTAAACTACTACTATAAAAATATAACTGTATTCTCAATAGATATGTACAGAATATACAATCACAGCCTCCATTTTCAAAACAAAATCTACACACTCCATACCTGTGCTCCACATGGTGTGTTGCAACAACTCTTGTCCTCCACTCTTCCTGACATAACTCTGGGCTAACCAGTGTTTTGACACACTTTAGTCACCCTGGGTATGGTGGCCACAACTTAAATATAAAACACTCACCCTGGAGCACACATGATGCCCCAAAAGATAGAAGAAGGACCCAGAGATCCTGCCAGGTTGAAGGTCAGCCACAGAGAGAGAGAGTCAGTGAGAGGGAGAGAGAGAGAGAGCCTGGCTAAGCTCCTCCCACCAAAACAAAAGACTGTTGCCAAGCACAATTCTCCAGTTACCACAATTCTACCACCTCTTAATTTTACTTTTACAAAAAGAAATACAACTTTATAAACTACTTATTTAAATTGTGTGTTTATGTGTCTATAGTATAACCTATTATATTGAGAAAAATAGGTTTGACCCAGCTGCCTCTCAGTCATAAGGTTGATCAGTCCTTCTGACATTTAGAGCAAAGTCCCCATCAATTCAATATAATTAGGTATTATTATAGTAACTGTTACTTATAAATACATGTTGGGTCCTATAGCCCCATAACACATGACTGGAAGTATTGTGGTACATACAGACTCCCTCGCGAGACTGAGCATGGGGACGGTGACGGTTACTTTGATACTGAGCATGGGGACGGTTACGGTTACTTTGCGGGGACTTAGGTTTGTAACACTCTGATCGGTAGTGCCCGCGTTTGCCACAGTTGAAACAAGTCACTACGTGCTTAGCAGGTGAGGTTGGAGGTGGTGTTTGCTGGCGACGTTTTGCCTTGGTCCAGGAAGTCGATGACTGCTTTTTTGTATGAGACTGACTGTTGTTACTGGGGTCAATATTTTTACTTGGGCGAGTGTTAGTGGGACTGGGGTTAGAAACTTTGTGGGCTGGCTGTCTGACAGCAGCGGCAAAAGTGACTTCCGGCCGCGACCGCGGGGTCACTGTGGACGGCGCCGGAAGGATGGGTATAGGATCATCCACAAAGCGACTAACCTTGCCTTGCTCGGCAGGCGGCTTGACCATGTCAATGGCATCATATGCACCAGGACGTCGTGCTGAGGGCCTAGTCCTAGCGCATCAATGGCACCCCGGAGGTTAGGGGGGGCATCCCTTCGCATGATGCCTACAGCCAGCATGGGGATGATGTCTTCAGCTTTAATACAGTTGTCACCATTCACCCACTTAGTGGAGCTGATGGCATCAGTAAAGTCTTTGGCGGCTTGCTCAAACCGGCAAATGCAAGCCAGGGGGCTTTCGTGCCGGTATTGACAATCGGCCAAGACGCTGGTAACGATGTCAATGTAATGGCATTGGCGACTACGCCAAAAATAATGCATAAATTCCTCCTGAAGCTCGTCCCAAGACTGAATCTTACAAACGCGATTGAGCTGCACAAAGGCACCTATATCATCCCGGGTGAGATCCACTGCTGCAACAGCAGCACGAATGTACTGTGCATCCATGGGACTATCAAATAGGGCCTTAACAGTCGTCTCGACTGACTGCAGCCATGGCTCTAACCTATTTGAACGACCGTCAAAAAGAAGGGTCGGGTATGGACGAGTAGCCGGCCCACTGGTGGTCGAGACTTGAGCCACAAGTTGACCAAATGTCACTGGGGCTTCGATGCCCTGCCGCGTGTTCACGCTGGCTGAGGCACCATTGCTAGCATCAGCAGAATCTGGACTAATGGTACGGCCACTGCGTGTCTTAGTCATGACGTCAATTGTTGAAATGCAAGCAGGTCACGAAGAGGGTAAACAGGTCAGAGCAAGAAATGGTATGCACTGGCTACAATTCAACACAGAGTCAGAGAGAACACAGCACCACGGTACTAGGTAAACTGCTTAGTGATGGAAATAATTTGAGCAAAACAACAAAAAAAAAAGTGGTACACTCTGAAACACAAAATAAGAGATGTATGCAAGTGAATGAACTACAGGGAAGTGCACAAAATGATGCTAAGGGTGGTCAATAATTTCACCAGGAGACTGGCAACAAAATTTATGAAAAGGAGTTGAACTGTAAACACTGGTAGCAAAAATTGCACAAAATTTAAAATAAATCAGGTACTACACAACACTAAACTGTGCTGCAAGCACAGTTTTAAAAAGATTGCAGGTGCTGGCAGTTGCAAATTGGAATGCAAAAAAAAGGGTAATTCACTTGCACAAAGGGAAGCTGGCACAGCAAAGATATCAGAGTATGGGATAGTGCCAAAAATCACAGAAAAAAAAATACACTGTATCAATAAATGCTATATTGCACACAAAATAAAATTAATAAAAATGCAAATTATTAAATTCAAGAATAGGGCAAAGGTTAACTGGTGTTAGCAGGGTGTACACTGGTGTTAGCAGGGTGTACACTGGCAAAAACAAAAATTTCACAATCTCAAGATCAAAATTAATGAACTTCACAAGTAATTTTGGTAATTAATGGTAAATAAGCAGGTTCCCAACAATGCACTCAATGACTTGGGTATACAAAATAGCAAAATGCAATGCACATTGGTGAATATTCACAGATAAAACATAGAATATATGTAAAGCAAATAAATGGGGAAACAGGAGAAAAGTGTAATGGACTAGGCACAGATTGTATCACTGCAGGTAGAATAAACTAATACTTAAGTACTTGAAGATTACACTTATTAAAGAAAAAAAAACACACTAACAAACAAAACAGTGCAGGGTTGTCAACAATCTGTGACTAACTTGCATGTGCAACTAACAAAATCAACAGCACACAGGAATTACTTGCAAACTGTGTGTGAGAGGTAAATTGTATAAATGGTTACCACTGAACAATTTAAATCAAGAACTGAGGTGCAAGATGCAGAATAAAATACTGGAATTTAAAATGTAGAAGTGCAAAATAAATGTACAAAATTTAAGTAGCTGTGGATAAGTGGCAAAATGTGCACTGATGACACTGAACAATTTACTGAAGTATGGCTTCAGTAACTGTAACTGTATTGGTGCAGGACAGTTAAATAATGTCACAAAATATTAGGAAATGCTAGGTAAGTCACTGTTTACTTAACTTTGAGTGCAGGAGATGGACGAAGGTACTGGGTGCTGCAGGTCCTGAAACTTTCAGTGATGCTCTAGTAACACTACACGCCTCGTAGCATTAGTATACTGCTATGGGGCTTCAATGTCGTAGGAAAAATTATCAGAATGGACTTGGGAAGAACAGGAAAGACCGGGGTTACTCTGTGGAGGTATAAGATATGAGAGAAACGTGGCTAACTCAGCGTGAGCCACAGCTGTGCGTGGTTTGTTTACACTGGTAAGCATGTCTGGGCGCGCTAACTGACTGTGGCTTCAGCACACGGAGAACAAAACATTTACTGCACTACTCGAACATGCTAAAAACAAGCTTAAGTGAAACTTTGAACTGGGACGAGGAAGTTTTACTGTAACAAATCACTGGGGAAAACAAAACTGGTGATGAACTGGGAATGTAACAGCAAGGGAAAGAAAAAAAAATTTAACTGGGCAACACAAAAAAAAACTGCACTGGCTGGAGATACGTAGACGCTGAGTAGTTGTAGACACAATGATGAGTCACGAGCTGCTGTAGACGGCGTGGGGGCTGAACTAAGCTGGCTTAGGGGCTAAGCCAACTGGGTTCCCACGTGGTTAAGCCAGGTAGAACTTCTTGGAGGAAACTGGGAAGAACACAACACACATGGACGGCGAGATGGACGTTGTTGAGTAGCAGAGAAGGCTGTAGAGAGGGCTGGTGTGTTTACACGCTGCCTGGGGTATCAACCAACCCCAGAGCTGCCTCGTGGTCACACGTGGAGCCACACAAAGCCAACACACTAAACGACCTCACCTCTACTTCTTGTAGCTGAGAAGGGCGTAAGGACGCTGTAGGAGGCAGGAGAATGGTGCTGGAGAGTGTTGAAGGGCTGTAGAGAGGGTGATGAGGTGAACACGTGACTGCTAAGGCTGGAGATGACACCGTGACGCCTATGTCCAGATTTTGTGGGGAGAATCTAGGACGAAGATCTATCTCAGGCCCCGTCAAGACGCTGGGAGTAACAGATAACTCTTTAGGCCAGCAGGTGCGTTGGATGACGACGGATGATGTTGACTGGCGTCGACCGATGGTGTTGACCCCTCCACCCTGAAGAGGCTAACAATGCCGTTGACTTCGCTGTCACCACTGTTATTGCTGTTCTTACTGCTGAACAGCGGTTTAGTGCCGATGAAGGTAGCATAGGTAGCAATGATACGGCCATGGACTAGTTTGGCTTTAATTGGATAGGAGTGAGTACACAACGGGCAGTGTGAGGGAGTGACCGCAAGCCAGTCCGTGGAGGGGGAGCACTTGTGTCTATCAAGAGGGTCGGCCTAGGAGTGAGGGCGGATGGGCTCAGCCTCCCACTGACGTGGGTGAGCCTACAGAGGGCAGCACCTAAATGCCGCGAAATATGAACTAGTCAGAGCAGACGGCTAGGCTGTGTGTTCTGACAGTACAGGCTGTCTACAGAAGTGTCTGGGCCTAGTGTAACTCCGTTCATGCTCACACCTTCCTGCCTGACTAACACCATTGTACAGAGTGTAGCTGGTGGTATGACTCAGCCTCATACTAGTACCGTGTATGCTACACCTGTAGCTACTTATCCTAGACCAGATCTAGACTCTCTAGGGATGGCTGGACTAGGTACCCGAACTAAGGACCATCCTGACTCTTTTGTTAGATTCCCTACACCTCTGTTACCCACTGGTCCTATCTCTCAGGAACAGTTTGAGAGGATTGAACACCTGATTGAACACCTGATTAATAGAGCTGACAAAGTCGATAAGCCTGTTAGTAGAACACAGGACACATTTAATGTGCAGAAAGCTGCCTCAATGGTTCCTAAGTTTTTTGAGAGTGACTTAGACACCTACTTTGATGTGTTTAAGAACCAGGCATGTGCTATGAACTGGCCATGTATGCACTGGGCTACCTTGTTGCACACAGCTTTGACAGGAAGAGCTCAAACTTGTACTGCTGCTTTACCATTTGCCAAGTACATTAGTTATGATGCTGTCAAGGAAACTATTCTAGAGACATCTAACTGGTTACCTGTAAGTTATCAATGTGCATTTCGTACACTACAGCGATGACAAGATCAAACTTGTGTAGAGTTTGCTCGTGAGAAAAAAGTTGCATTTGAGAGGTGGTGTAGAGCTGCTAAGAGTAATAATTATGACAGTCTTGTTCAGTTGTTACTTCACGAAGAGTTTAACAACTGTATGTCTGCTGACATACAAGAATATCTGATTGATCATACTGCCTTGGATATTCTGGAACTGCAGCATTAGCAGACAATTACGAGATTTCTCACAAACTTGTACATACTAAAACACAGAGAAACAAGGTAACTAAAAATTGTCCTAGAAGTTGGCAACCTAAATCAGCTGATCAGTGCTGGCCTGATGTACCTGCTACTGTAACTTCTCGTACCTATTCTAGGAAAACTCACATTCCTGATTCTATCTCTGTGGTTGGACAGAAATCTGATACCAAGAAGAAAATTAAATGTACCTATTGTAACAGAAAAGGACATACTAGAGAGTATTGCTGTAAGTTAGAAAGAGATACGAGAAGCAATCGTTCGGCTGGCGCCCCCACACAAGTTGTATCCTCTTCTGTGCAACAAAGGCACCAAAATCATAGCAATATCTCTGACCCCACTGTTTTAGATAATATTACTCAGGATGACTAGCATCAGAAAGTGTATCTGATGAAAAGATTCGTTCAGTGATGAGTCCTTAACGAGAGGCAAAGTAGGACCTGACAAATCACATCTAACTGAGATAATTACTTTCAGAGACACTGGCAGTTACCTCTCATTATTGAGAGAAGATGTACTGCCCATAACTGATGATGCCTATACCAAGATAGATGTATTGTTAGAAGCCTATGGTGGGGCTGTTATAAAAGTACCTCTACACAAAGTTTACATTGAAACAAGCTATTATACTGGTTATATTTCAGTAGGTATATCCAGTGGTGTATTTCCCATCAGGTCAGTGAACTTGTTGATAGGGAACGATATTCTTCATGCTGGTATATGTAAGGAACCACTTGTGATTGATAATACCACTGATGATAATTATGCCATTGAAGCTTATAGAGAGAAGCCTATTTTATTTCCTCTCAGCACAATTACTAGAGCTATGTCAAAGATACAACAACCATCCTTGTCTCATGTTGAGTTAGTTAATGACAATGATTTGGGCTTGAAAATGTTGTTCAGTGATGCTCTGCACCCAGGATCATTAACACTGACTCCCCCTTGTCATCAACCTAGTCAGGACACAATTGACATTAAATTTCTAACTCATGATGATTTAATCAAGGATCAGTTTGTTGATCAGTCACTGGAAAGACTGAGAGATATAGCAGTTACTGAGAGTGAAGCAAAGGATCTCGATAATTGTTACTATTATAGTAACGGTGTACTGATGGAGAAAAAATACAAGTAAGTTATCAGCTGATAGTGTTTCCACCACAGTCAAGCATCTCATAGTGTTACCAGTTACATTTCGTGAACAAGCCGTTGATTTTGCGCACGGTAGTCCCATAGGAGGACATTTGGGTGTCAAGAAGACTCTCGGTAAACTGGCAAAACATTTTACTTGGCCAAAAATGAAGGAAACAGTAGCTGATCATGTGCGACATTGCCACGTGTGTCAAGTGACTGGCAAGCCAGTACACACATTTCCACCTACACCTCTCACTGAGCTTACTTGTAGCAAAGTTGAGTTCATCTGGACTAGGGATTGTTCAGACTCGTTTACAAGGTTGAAGCATCTGCTTTCCCCTGCTCCTGTATTGAGGAGTCCTAGCTTCAATCTTCCCTTCTTTTTACATATTCAATTAAATTCAAGTTTATTCTCTATAATGGTTACAATGTGGGGTTTACAGGTTTTGGGTATTTTGTGGTTTACATGTTATAAAATACTAATTACAGAGGGGGCCACTAGGACACCTAGCATGGCTAGGCATTTCGAGCAGACTTAGATTAATTCTTAACATTAAGTCCTTACAGATTATAGTATTAAGGCTAAGTGACTACATCATAATTTTGAGTTTAGCAATGTGAATACTTTTGTTTTGGCACAATACAAAGTGTCTATATTTGAGTAACATAGGCAAACTTATGACTAGTTAGGATTTATTATTTTAAGATTAAGATTAGTATTTCTGGGTTTATAGCCAGTGGGTGAGTGAGTGTAATATAGATGTAATATAGATGCGAGTAGTTATGCAGTGGTACTGTGCTGCTCCAACAGTGGTTGTGCAGTGGGTGCTGTGCTGCTCCAACAGTCAACATCCACACCAGAAAAATTATGCCACTATTGAGAAAGAGGCTCTAGCTCTTGTGGTGTTCTTGAAACATTTTGACGTGTATTTGGGCACTTCTCCATTTAAAATTAACGTTTTTTTCAGACCACAATCCACTCCCCTACATAAACACAATGAAGAGTAAAAATGCTAGGATCATGAGGTGGGCTCTCAGAATCCAGCCTTACTCTGTTAGTATACAACATATCAGTGGTCATTGTAATGTAATTGCTGATGCTCTGTCACGTCCTTAATTATCATTGTTACATTAAGATTAACGTAATTTTATGCCTAAATACCTTTTGTTACTTGCTACTTTAAATTCAGTAGAGTAATGTAATCTATCAAGCTCATGTTAACTATGTATACTCATGTCTAATTATTCTATTTATATATTCACAGTAGTAGTGATATATGTTGTTGTGGGAAGGAGACAGTTGGAGACAGAAGCTGAATGTTGAGTGTGCAGAGTGTTGTGTGGGTGATGTTAGTTACTGAGTGGCGACATTCCTGCTGCAGCCACCCCACCTCACTGCACTCCTTAGTTATGGCATTCAAGTTGTCTCATACGCAGATGTCCATCCTGCCTCGCATTCCACTACCACTACTTAAGAGTGGAATACAGTCTCCACTACTACGATCGAGCCTCAATGTGTCATGCTTTTGTACATTATCCTGTCTACATTGATGTACATAACCACGAGTATGAAGAGATACGATACGCTGTGTACTGCCCTAGTGCAAGGGGCTTAACTTGTAGTGAAATAGACACTGTAAAATGGAAATGTTTGGCACAAGAGTGACTCTGAAATTTTTATAATACAGTGGACCCCCGCATAACGATTACCTCCGAATGCGAAGTGTATTTATGTAAGTGCGTTTGTACGTGTATGTTTGGGGGTCTGAAATGGACTAATCTACTTCACAATATTCCTTATGGGAACAAATTCGATCAGTACTGGCACCTGAACATACTTCTGGAGTGAAAAAATATCGTTAACCGGGGGTCCACTGTACATTATTGATTAGAGTGACACGAGTTATCACAAACATAATGTGAAAGACACTAACGCAACTCCTAGTGTGACCATTTGTCGTGCTGGGGGGGTATTGTACATAATGTATATTATCTGTACTTATAATTTTATATTGCTTATATTTGTGATATTAGCTAAATTGTAAATATATTGCTTTATATTATTATTTGACTTAGTTATATTATTAGGTAGGATGTAACATTTATATATTATTCTGTGCTCATAGTTCAAGAGTGTTAAGTAGCTGACAGCTTTGTCTAACTAGTGTAACTATCGCTCCGCTCGTTTTCCTGCCAGCTTCTGTGTTGCTGGGCAGCAACAGTCCATGGAGTTAAATCGTAAATATATTGCTTTATATTATTATTTGACATAGTTATATTATTAGGTAGGATGTAACATATATTATTCAGTGCTCATAGTTCGAGAGTGTTAAGTAGCTGACAGCATTGTCTAACTAGTGTAACTATCTCTCCGCTCATTCCCTGCCAGCTTCTGTGTTGCTGGGCAGCAACAGCCCATGGAGTCACGTGATCAGGGTGGGGTGATCACACCTCACCTAGGTGAGATTGAGTCTGTCTTTCGCTAGCTCTTGCTCAGGAGCTATCTCTCTCTCTTCTCTGTTTTACATTGCTTCCGACAAGACTAGCCTGTCACCAGCCCTTTCATGCTGGCACTTGTTGGAAGATCATCTCTGTCGCTTTGTTGTTGTTGGTTTTGTGTAACTCTGTTAACAAAACATAGTCTAGACTTAGTGATTTTCGACGTTGTACTGAGGTTGTGTGTCGCATTGACACTCCAAGAAACTCAGGTCCTGAGCTGTAGCTTCTGACCTAATTTGTACTGGCACCTGTGCACTCTCACAGTTGGGAACTTTTTAATGCTGAACTTAGATTCAGTAGTATGGAAGTTTTGTGACTTTTGTGGAGGATCTGCATATTGTCCCTACTTAGTGTCTTTATATTATCTCCTTGTACCTGATTCTGTGTCGCTGTTGCTTGTCTTTTTGCTGTTCGACTTATCAGTCGTATTGCTGTTCAAGCAAGCTGTTCTGATTGCCAGGTTTGTCAAGAAGTTAGTTTATATGAGAACTTTTAGTTCAGTCACTGGTTAAGTCTAGTCGAATCTTGAGACATAGCGAACTACTTAGAGCACTTACACACATACACACATATTCACTTGTATATATTAGTATTATGTTATTAAATGCTAACAATGTACCAGACAGTACTTAAAAGCCATAAAGATATGATATGTACCTTCAGCACAATACTACTGTAAACGAGAGAAGTGATTATTTTGTTCAATTTACTTTGATTTTATACGCCAAGACAACTTTATTGTTATTAATAAACTTATTAAATTTTAATTTCTTTAGTTAGTAGCCTACCAGTTGTAATCCTGAAGCACTATTGTATCTTACTATTAAAGTCTAATGGATAATTGGACCAGGATACTGACCACTTGTTACAAAAACCCAGTAACAGGCTGGATGCTAGAAGGGCAGTCCTTTCTAGCATTCACTGGAGATCTCTATGATTATTAGATATCACTTTTTTTGTAACACAGACTGTTATTATTTTCACCTGGAAGCTAATATATTCTCCACAAATAATTTTATAAAGGTTTGCAACAACTTAAGTTTTGTCATGTAGACAATGGTAATGACAATTTATTTTACTGCTCAAGTGATGCACTTGGTGTATTTTATGTCTAGAATTTTTAAGTTGCATCTGTCAGATAGTGTTATTGTTGTGGTAGCAGGAAGTTTTTAAGTTGCATCTTGCAGATTTTAAGTTGCATCTTGCAAGCAGTGGTATTGTTGTGGTAGCAGGAAGTCTTTAAGTTGCATCTTGCAGGCAGTGGTATTGTTGTTGTAGCAGGAAGTTTTTAAGTTGCATCTTGCAGGCAGTGGTATTGTTGTTGTAGCAGGAAGTTTTTAAGTTGCATCTTGCAGATTTTGAGTTGCATCTTGCAGACAGTGGTATTGTTGTGGTAGGAAGTTTTTAAGTTGCATCTTGCAGTGTTGTTATTGTGGTAGCAGGAAGTTTTTAAGTTGCATCTTGCAGACAGTGGTATGGTGGTGGTAGCAGGAAGTTTTTAAGTTGCATCTTGCAGACAGTGGTATTGTTGTGGTAGCAGGAAGTTTTTAAGTTGCATCTTGCAGTGTTATTGTTCATATCTTTATATGTTAAGGTGATGATTTACATGGTGAATTTTATTCTTACAAATATCATTTTCTCCACCCATACTTTTTATTGTTAAAGGAATTTTTTGAGCTTTTTTTTATCAAAAAACTTATTGTCAATTTATATGTTAATGTGATGTACAGTGGACCCCCGAGTTTCGTGATTAATCCGTTCCAGAGAGCCCGCCGAAGGTCGAAATTCATGAAACTCGAAACCATTTTCCCCATAAGAAATAATGGAAATAAAATTAATCTGTTCCAGAAACCCAAAAGTATTAAAATAAAATGTTTTTTTTTTTCAAATTAAATAAAGATTTACATAATGAAAACAATCAGAAATCAAGTACATGCATTTAAAATAAATAATAATAACATTACACTTACCTGTACTGAAGACTTCTGGGTGGATGGAAGATGGGAGGAAGTGATAGGAGGAAGGTGTACACTATTGTTTGGAAGGAGATTCTCCTTCCATTAGGACTTTAGGTAGCAAGTCCTTATCTGGGGTTACTTCCCTTCTTTTAATGCCACTGGGAACAACTTGAGAGTCACTTGACCCCTGGTGCACAAAATATCTATCCAGAGAGGTCTTTTTCTGGCGTTTCTTTAAGATTTCCCTGAAGTGGGACACAACACTGTCATTGTACATGTTGCAGATAGGGCTTGTTTCAGCTTGGTCAGGGTGATACTTTTCAACAAAACTTTGCAACTCATTCCACATTCCACACATGTCTGTAATCACTGAAGAAGGCACCTCATCAACTCCCTCTTCCTCCTCCTCTGAAGCAAGTTCCTCGGCTGTGGTCTGATGGTCTTCCAGTTGAAGCTCTTGCAGTTTGTCAGTGGTTAGCTCTTCCCTGTGGTCCTGCACCAACTCTTCCACATCCTTGTCACTCACTTTATTTACCAAAGGGCTTGCACTAGCTTTCCTTGGGTCCATGATGACTTATTTAGCAGTTGCAAGCACAAAAAACAGTGGATTATTATGAAATGTATGAACCCGCAGGGTGATGGTCATGTGTTGGTAAACAACGGCACACTGAGCGAGAATGGCGTGGGAGACTGGCTTTGTGTGCGCGGTGACGGGCGGACGGGTACCGGACGGTCGCCGAAACACGAGTTTTTTCACGAAACTCGAGGCCAAATTTTTCAAAAAAAAAACTCGCCGAAGGTCGAATTTCACGAAAGTTGAAGCTGCCGAAACTCGAGGGTCCACTGTACTTGGACAATTTAATAGTGAGAAAGTTGACATTTTCCACCCATGTTTGTTATTAATGTTATCTCACCTTGTGTAACTTTAATACATTTCTCTATGTACTTTTTCTAATGTAGAATTTTAATGTCTTGAAAATTATTATGTAAATTATAATGCTTTGTTTCTTACTTAATTTACCTCTATTTTATTTATTATTAATATTAAGACTTATTATTATTTGAACATACCGGCTCTCTCCCACCCAGGTAAGGCAACCTAAAAAAGAAAAAACTCTTCTGCCATCACTTACTCCATCACTCAATATCTTCCCAAACAAATGCTGTTACTACAGCTGTAAACTACAAAGTATCACCACAGCCTTGTTGATTATGTGGATTAAAATAAGAATTGGATGTGAAAAGTGGGTCATAATAAGTGTGTATGCACCTGGAGAATAGAGAAGTGTAGAAGAGAGAGAGAGAGATTTTGGGAGATCTTAAGTAAATGTATAGGAACATTTGAGCCAAGTGAGAGAGTAATTGTGGTAGGGGACATAAATACTAAAATAGGAGTATAATTTAGAGAGGGTATGGTAGGTAAGTTTTGGGTGCCAGGTGTAAATGATAATGGGAGCCCTTTGATTGAACTTTGTATACAAAGGGATTTAGTTATAAGTAATACATATTTTAAGAAAAAACAGGATAAATAAGTACAGTGGACCCTCGCCTAACGATATTAATGATATTAATCCGTTCCTGAGAGCTCAATGTTAGGCGAAATTATCATTAGCCGAATTAATTTTCCCCATAAGAAATAATGGAAATAAAATTAATCTGTTCCTGACACTCCAAACTATGAAAAAAACAATTTTACAATGTGAAATATTAATTTTAATACATACAAAGTGAAGAAGACATGTACAATTACATGACACTTACCTTTATTGAAGATCTGGTGATGATTGATGGGATGGGAGGAGGGGAGAGTGTGGATGGTGTTAATGTTTAGAAGGGGAATCCCCTTCCATTAGGACTTGAGGTGGCAAGTCCTTTTCCAGGGTTACTTCCCTTCTTCTTTTAATGTCACTAGGACCAGCTTGAGAGTTACTGGACCTCTGTCGCACAACATATCTGTCCATAGAGGCCTGTACCTCCCGTACCTTTATGACATTCCTAAAGTGTTTCACAACATTGTCAGTGTAATAGTCACCAGCACGGCTTGCAATAGCTGTGTAATGGTGATTTTCATCAAAAAAGGTTTGAACTTAAAGCCACATTGCACACATTTTCTTAATCTTTGAAGTAGGCAACTTCCTCAATTTCTCTATCCCCTCCTCCGGAGCAGTTTCCTCAGGTGTGGCCTCTTGCTATTGAAGATGATCTTACAGTTCATTAGTGGTTAGTTCATCATTGTCCTCCTCCACCAACTTTTCCACATCCTCCCCACTAACCTCCAACCCCAAGGACTTCCCCAGTGCCACAATTTCTTCCACAACTGGCATAGGCTTCTCAGGTTTGGCCTCAAATCCTTCAAAATCCCTTTTGTCTACACATTCTGGCCACAGTTTCTTCCAAGCAGAGTTCAAGGTCCTTTTAGTCAATTCCTCCCAAGCCTTACCTATAATGTTTACACAATTGAGGATGCTAAAGTGATCTCCAAAACTCTCTTAGAGTCAGTTGAGTTTCTGTGGTCACTACAAAGCACCTTTCAAACAAGCTTTTGTGTTGAGATTTTTGAAGTTTGCAATGACCTGCTGGTCCATGGGCTGCAGGAGAGGAGTGGTATTAGGAGGCAAAAACTTGACCTTAATGAAGCTCATGTCCCCAGAAAGTCGCTCTGCCACGTCTGAAGGATGACCAGGAGCATTGTCTAATACCAGGAGACACTTAAGGTCAAATTTATTTTCCATTAGGTAATATTTTACAGTGGGGGCAAATGCATGGTGTAACCAGTCATAGAAAAGGTCTTTAGTGACCCATGCATTACTGTTTGACCTCCACAACACACACAAATTAGCCTTGAGGACATTGTTTTTCCTGAATACTCTGGGAGTTTCAGAGTGACACACCAATAAAGGCTTCACTTTGCAATCACTGCTAGCATTAGCACACATCAACAGAGTAAGCCTGTCTTTCATAGGCTTATGTCCTGGGAGTGCATTTTCCTTCTGAGTAATGTAGGTCCTGTTTGGCATTTTCTTCCAAAACAGGCCTGTTTTGTCACAATTAAACACTTATTCAGGTTTCAATTCTTCACTGTCTATGTACTTCTTGAATTCCTTCACATATTTTTCAGCTGCTTTTTGGTCCTAACTGGCAGCCTCACCATGCCTTATCACACTATGTACGCCACTACGATTCTTAAATCTCTCAAACCAACCTTTGCTGGTCTTAAATTCACTCACATCACCACTATTTGCAGGCATTTTTCTAATTAAATCGTCATGCAACTTCCTAGCCTTTTCACATATGATCGCTTGAGAGATGCTATCTCCTGCTATCTGTTTTTACTTTATCCACACCAATAACAGTCTCTCAACACCTATCACTTGCGATCTCTGTTTCGAAAACAAAGTTGCACCTTTAGCAAGAACAGCTTCCTTGATTGCCGTTTTCTTGGCCACAATAGTAGTGATGGTTGATTGGGGTTTTGTGTACAACCTGGCCAGCTCGGAGACACGCACTCCACTTTCATACTTAGCAATGATCTCTTTCTTCATATCCATAGTAATTCTCACCCTTTTTGCTGTATGGTTGGCACTAGAAGCTTTCTTAGGGCCCATTGCGACTTATTTTGCAGTTTCAATCACTAAAAATGCTCTGACAGTACGAAATGTTCCAATTGTATGTTTGGATGCGACCGTGGTGGCTGGCTTGTAAACACTGGCACCCACGGGACAAGTGAGGTGTGCTCAGCCCGCAAGTGGACGCGTCTTGAATGGAATAAATCACGTTGGGTGATTTTTTTAGTGCTAACCAAGGCAAAATTTTTGCGTTAAAATATATCACTAGCCGGATTTAACTTTATGTGATGCATTCGTTAGGCGAGGATCCACTATATACAAGATATGATGTAGGGCATAATGACAGTAGTTTGTTGGACTATGTATTGGTAGATAAAAGACTGTTGAGTAGACTTCAGGATATACATGTTTATAGAGAGGCCACAGTTATATCAGATCACATTTTAGTTGTAGCTACAGTGAAAGTAAAAGGTAGATGGGATATGTGGAAAATAGAAGCATCAGATAAGAGAGAGGTGAAGGTTTATAAACTAAAAGAGGAGACAGTTAAGGTAAGATATAAACAACTATTGGAGGATGGATGGGCTAGTGAGAGTATAGGCAATGGGGTCGAAGATGTATGGGGTAGGTTTAAAAATATAGTGTTAGAGTGTTCAGCAGAAGTTTGTGGTTACAGGAAAGTGGGTGTGGGAGGGAAGAGGAGTGATTGGTGGAATAATGATGTAAAGAGAGTAGTAAGGGAGAAAAAGTTAGCATATGAGAGGTTTTTACAAAGAAGTGATGCAAGGAGGGAAGAGTATATGGAGAGAAAAAGAGAGGTTAAGAGAGTGGTAAAGTAATGTAATAATAATAATAATAATATATAATAATAATAATAATAATAATATCTTTATTTACTACAAGTACATGTACAAGGTATACAGTCCTAGCTGACAACAATGACATACTACTATATAGAAACTCCCTTGTTATGCTCTGCATTTCGGGCAAATTAGGTCAGTGTCCCAGGATGCGACCCACACCAGTCGACTAACACCCAGGTACCCATTTTACTGATGGGGAACATAGACAACAGGTGGAAAGAAACACGTCCAATGTTTCTACTCTGGCTGGGAATCGAACCCAGACCCTCGCCGTGGGAAACGAGAGCGTTAACCACCAGGCCACCAGAGCAAAGGAGAGAGTGGGTGAGATGTTATCAACAATTTTTTTTGAAAAATAAGAAAAAGTTTTGGAGCAAGATTAACAACTTGAGGAAACTTAGGGAACAAATGGATTTGTCAGTTAAAAATAGGAGAGGAGAGTTATTAACCCTTTGACTGTTGAGGTCGTATATATAAATCTTACGAGGTACCGTGTTTGACGTATGTATACTCATAAATTCTAGTGGCTTCAAATCAAGCAGGAGAAAGCTGGTAGGCCCACATGTGAGAGAATGGGTCTGTGTGGTCAGTGTGCACCATATAAAAAATATCCTGGAGCATGCAGTGAATAATGAGAAAAAAAACTCCAACTGTTTTTTAATTAAAATGCTGAATTTGTGGTCTATTTTCGTATAGTATTTATGGTTGTATTCTCGTTTTCTTGGTCTCATTTGATAGAATGGAAAACATATTATAGAAATAGAGGTGATTTTGATTGATTTTTCTATAAAAAGAACCTGGAAATGGAGCTCAAATTAGGGGAAATGTTTGATTTTTGCTGATGTTCAAAAGTAAACAAATGATGTCATTGTCCAATAAATGTCCAACTAGCCATTCTAATATGCAGTCATGAATGGGTTGATGTTATTTATACAATTATTGCAGCATTGCAGTAGTCTGCATAACAGTAAATCTTCTATTTTTTGTTTGAATAAAAATTCAAAACAGAAAGCAAGAGTAATATCAGAGGGGCTTGGAGACATGACTGATGAACAAAGAAAATGTTATTTTTAGAGCCAGGAATGTCTGCATTGTTCATTTTGAACCTTATTTTGAAATTGTCATATTTTTTAATTTTCGTGAAATTGACCAAATTGCAAATTTCTGACCACATTATTGGGTAGTTGAAATCGGTAAATGGGCAGTTTCTTGTACTCAATCGATAGAAAAAATGGATTTCTAAAAAAATAGTTATGAGTTTGGTCGACTGGAACAATGGAATTAGCCAAAAATAGGGCTCAAAGTCTGTGAAATCACAGATTTGTAAATATCGCCGAGGTCGCTATCTTTGCGAGAGCGTAATTCCGTCAGTCTTCCATCAAATTTCTTGTTTTTGGTGTCATTTCAATTGGGAAAACATTCTTTATCATTTCATAAGAAAATAATTTTCTTTTTTAAATTTTGCGACACCAGGAGACACTTCAGGATTGGGAGTTGCGAGAGTCAAGGGGTTAAATGGAGAGTTAGAGCTATTGGGAAGATGGAGGGAATATTTTGAGGAATTGTTAAATGTTGATGAAGATAGGGATGCTGTGATTTTCATGTAAAGGGCAAGGAGGAATAACATTTTGTAGGAGCGAGGAAGAGCAAGTTGTGAGTGTGGGGGAAGTTCGTGAGGCAGTAGGTAAAATGAAAGGGGGTAAGGCAGCCGGGATTGATGGGATAAAGATAGAAATGTTAAAAGCAGGTGGGGATATAGTTTTGGAGTGGTTAGTGCTATTATTTAATAAATGTATGGAAGAGGGTAAGGTACCTAGGGATTGACAGAGAGCATGCATAGTTCCTTTGTATAAAGGCAAAGGGGACAAAAGAGAGTGCAAAAATTATAGGGGGATAAGTCTGTTGAGTATACTTGGTAAAGTGTATGGTAGAGTTATTATTGAAAGAATTAAGAGTAAGATGGAGAATAGGATAACAGATGAACAAGGAGGCTTTAGGAAAGGTAGGGGGTGTGTGGACCAGGTGTTTACAGTGAAACATATAAGTGAACATTATTTAGATAAGGCTAAAGAGGTTTTTGTGGCATTTATGGATTTGGAAAAGGCATGTGACAGTGTGGATAGGGGGGCAATGTGGCAGATGTTACAGGTGTATGGTGTAGGAGGTAGGTTACTGAAAGTAGTGAATAGTTTTTACAAGGATAGTGAGTCTCAAGTTAGAGTATGTAAGAAAGAGAGAGATTATTTTCCAGTAAAAGTAGGTCTTAGACAAGGATGTGTGATGTCACTGTGGTTGTTCAATATATTTATAGATGGGTTGTAAGAGAAGTGAATGCGAGAGTTTTGGCTAGAGGTGTGCAGCTAAAAGATAAAGAATCAAACACAAAGTGGAAGTTGTCACAGTTGCTTTTTGCTGATGACACTGTGCTCTTGGGAGATTCTGAAGAGAAGTTGCAGAGATTGGTGGATGAATTTTGTAGGGTGTGTAAAAGAAGAAAATTAAAAGTGAATATAGGAAGAGTAAGATAATGAGGCTAACAAAAGGATTAGGTGTTGAAAGATTGGATATCAGATTGGAGGGAGAGAGTATGGAGGAGGTGAATTTATTCAGATATTTGGGAGTGGATGTGTCAGCAGATGGGTCTATGAAAGATGAGGTGAATCATAGAGTTGATGAGGGGAAAAGGTGAGATGAAAGATGAGGTGAATCATAGAATTGATGAGGGGAAAAGGTGAGTAGTGCAATTAGGAGTCTGTAGAGACAAAGAACTTTGTCCTTGGAAGCAAAGAGGGAAATGTATGGGAGTATAGTTTTACCAACACTTATATGGGTGTGAAGCATGGGTGATGAATGTTGCAGCGAGGAGAAGGCTGGAGGCAGTGGAGATGTCATGTCTGAGGGCAATATGTGGTGTGAATATAATGCAGAGAATTCGTAGTTTGGAAGTTAGGAGGTGCGGGATTGCCAAAACTGTTGTCCAGAGGGCTGAGGAAGGGTTGTTGAGGTGGTTTGGATATGTGGAGTTTATGGAACGAAACAGAAAGACTTCGAGAGTGTATAAATCTGTAGTGGAGGGAAGGGGGGGGGGTAAGGGTCAACCTATGAAAGGTTGGAGGGAGGGAATAAAGGAGTTTTTGTGTGCAAGGGGCTTGGACTTCCAGCAAGGATGCGTGAGTGTATTTGATAGGAGTGAATGGAGACAAATGGTTTTTAATACTTGACGTGCTGTTATAGTGTGAACAAAGTAACATTTATGAAGGGATTCTGGGAAACCGGCAATGCCAGACTTGAGTCCTGGAGATGGGAAGTACAGTGTCTGCGCTCTGAAGGAGGGGAGTTAATGTTACAGTTTTATAAACTGTAGTGTAAAGCACCCCTCTGGCAAGACAGTGATGGAGTGAATGATGAAAGTTTTTCTTTTTTGGGCCACCCTGCCTTGGTGAGAATCAGCCAATGTGTTAATAATAAAAAAAAATGCCCTCAGACACATCTCCATTTCCTCCAACCTTTTCCTTGCTGTAATATTCACCATTCATTCTTCACACCCATATAAGATCATCCACCTGTTCAGTGCCTTCTTGAAGACAGCCAGGGGTCTATTAGTAATCCCTTTTATCTATGTTGAGAGGCAGTTGAACAATCTTGGGCCTCTGACACTCATAGTGCTGTCTCTTATCGTGCTAGTGGCATCTCTGTTTTTCATTGGGGGGATGTTGCATCATCTGCCGAGTCTTTTGCTTTCATGGGAAGTGATTTTCTTGTGCAAGTTTGGTACTAATCCTTCTAGGGTTTTCCAAATGTATTTAATCATGTATCTCTCCTACCTGCATTCCAGGAAGTACAGATTGAGGAACTTCAAGTGTTCCCAGAAATTCAAGTGTTTCATTGTGTGCCGTGAATGTTCTCTGTACATTTTCTAGGTCACCAATTTCACCTGCCTTTGAAGGTGCTGTTAGTGTGCAGCAATATTATAGCTTAGATAGGACAAACGTCCTAAGAGTATTATCTGGGTCTTTGCATCCCTAGTTTTGAAGGCTCTCATTATCCATCCTGTCATTTTTCTAGCAGATACAATTGATACAATTTTGTGGGTTTTGAAAGTGAGATCCTCTGACCCGGTGGTCTGGTGGCTAAAGCTCCCGCTTCACACACGGAGGGCCCGGGTTCGATTCCCGGCGGGTGGAAATTCCGACACGTTTCCTTACACCTATTGTCCTGTTCACCTAGCAGCAAATAGGTACCTGGGTGTTAGTCGACTGGTGTGGGTCGCATCCTGGGGGACAAGATTAAGGACCCCAATGGAAATAAGTTAGACAGTCCTCGATGACGCCCTGACTTTCTTGGGTTATCCTGGGTGGCTAACCCTCCGGGGTTAAAAATCCGAACAAAATCTTATCGTATCTTATCTTATCTTAACAGGTCTTTTACATTAGTTTTTTGCTCTATTGTGTAGTTGGAATTTGCTGTATTCTCCCATGTAGTTTAATTTCTTCATGTTTGCCATATCAGAGTACAGTGGAACCCCGGATTTCGTACTTAATCTGTTCCAGAAAATCATTCTAAATATGAAATGTACGAAAACTGAAGTAATATTTCCCATAAGAAATAATGTAAATCCAATTAAACCGTTCCAGACACCCAAAAAATATTCACAAAAAAAAAAAAAAAAATTAAGGAATATCTGTAGTTATACATACAGAAAACAATGAGAAATAAATATAAAGCACTAATTTTAATGATAAACATTACATACCTTTATTGAAGACTCTTGTTGGTGTATGGAAAAAGGCAAGGAGAGGAGAGAGAGAGAGAGAGGAGAGTTTATTGTTGGAAAGGAGACTCCCCCATCTGTAAGGACTTCAGGTATCAAAGCCTTGGTTGGGGTTACTTCCTTTCTTTGTCTTTTACTGGCACTGGACCCCTGTCACACTATAAATCTGTCCAGAGAGCTCTGTTTCTGGTGTCTCTTTAACCCTTTCAGGGTCGAGAGGCCCTCTCCTAAACTTGTTCTCAGGGTCAAAAATTTTTCGGAAAAAAAATAATTTTTTCCTATGAAATGATAGAGAATCTTTTCCCGATCATAATGGCACCAAAAGTATGAAATTTTATGGAAAACGTAAGGAATTATGCTCTTGCAAAGTTAGCGGTCTTGCCGATGCGTAAAAATTGGCTATTCTGCCCACTTTGAGCCCTATTTTTGGCCAATTCCTGTGTACTAGTTGACAAAAATCATATTTATTTTCCTAGAACTCCATTTTTTCTATTGAATGAGTACAAGAAACCATGCATTTACTAATTTCAACTACCCAATAAAGTGGTTATAAATTGGCAATTTTGTCAACTTTGGCAATTTTGCCAAATTCACACAAATTTCAGAAGATGCCAATTCCCAAAAAGGGTCCAGAATGAACAAGAAAGACATTCCTGGCACTAAAATAACAAGTACTCTGTTCATTAGTCATGTCCCCAGGCCCCTCTTATATTTCTATGGCTTTCCACTTCGAATTTTTATTCCTACAAAAACAGATTTACTGTTATGCAGACTATTGCATTAGTGTAGAAATGGTATAAATAATATCAATGCACTTGTGAAAGAATATTAGACTCGCCAGTTGACGTGTTTTGGACGCTTGGCATGATTTGTTTACTTTTGAACTTCGGTAAAAATCGAACATTTCTGCTAATTTGAGCTCAATTTCAAGGTATTTTTCATTGTAAAACCAGTCAAAATCATCTTTATTTCTGTAATATGTCTTCCATTATATAAAATGAGACCAGGAAAACTAGAATACAACAATAAATACCATACAAAAATACAGTGCAGAGTCACTTTTAATCGAAAAACACGGTCAAAGTTTTTTTCTCATTACGCACTGTGTGCTGCAGGATTTTTTTTATACTGCGCACACTGACCACATATACCCATTCTTTCATATGTAGGCCTACCAGTTTTCTCTCGCTAGATTTAAAGGTGCTGGAATTTAGGCGTACTAGTACGTCAATAACCCTGGTGCGTAATCCGTACTAGTACGTCGAAAACCCTGAAAGAGGTGAATATGAAGGGGAAGTAAGAATGATTGGAAAATGATTGCTGTCATGTAAATCTGGGAGAACAGACCAGGTGAAGTCTAGTGCAGCAGAGGAAGAGCAGACTGAGAGTCGATGCAAGAGAGAGTATGAGTAGGAGGATCAAAATGGGTGTTAGTACCTGTATTTAAAACGTGGAGGGGGTGGGAAGCAAGAAAAGCCTCTAACTGAATGCCACGGGAATCAAAGTGAGGCACCCCAGAGGAAATGAGCATTAAAATCGCCAAGTACCAGAAGTGGTGGCAGTAATGACGAAACAAGAAATGCAATATCCGGGATAGATAATGCTTGAGAAGGAGAGAGATACAAAGAAAACAGTGTATACCACCTATGCAAGTGGATACGGGCCGCTGTGTAATGTAGCGAAGTGCGAACAAATAGCTGATGGTATGAAATATCAGTGCGTAGAAGAAGGGCACTTTCATTAAAGGTCCCATCAGGAAAAGGATCCAAAGAATACAATAAATTATAGCCTAAGATGGGATAGATAACAGCAGAGTGTAATTTTGGTTCTTGTAAGCAAAAGCCAAAGGGAAAACTGGGAGAGCAACATCTGAAGCTCACCTCGATTACCCCTGAGGCCGTGTATATTCTACTGTAAATAGGCCATGATTGTCAACGACAAAGATATCAGAAATCCGCAGGTAAGGGTACCTACAGACTAGAGTGGTTAGAAAAGTACACATGCGGGGGCAGCGGAAAACGTTCAAGCAGCAAAGGAACGGTGCGCTGCTAAGAAAGGAGTTGTGCAGAGATGGAGGAGAGGAAAGAGAAGGAACAGAGGGTGGATCAGTGTCCATTGATGGTTTGGTCTCTGCAATATATTCAGAGATTGCTTCAAGTGTTTCGGAATTCAAAGATGTCATATGGGAGACAATATTGGAGATGGAAGGAGGAGGATGAGTAAAGATTGGAACTGTAATGGACTGTACCAAGGTAGAGGGAGCAAAAGGGTGTAGGGAACTGGAGAAGAAGTGTGGGAGGGGACAGAAGAGGCAGAAATCTGGGAGGTGGCAGAAGAGGAAGAAACTTGGGAGGGGACAGGGGAGGAAGGCACAGTACGAGGAGGAGGGTGAACCTCCACACTTGTAATGGGGCCAGTGAGAGAGGAAGAACCAGGTACAGAGACCGGGAAGGTAAAATGAGGTGGAAGAAGGGAAGGAGGGGTTAAACTTCTGAGAAGTAGAGGGATGACTGGGAGGTGTCGTCGTACAAGGTCTTGTCGATACCGGGGCTTGTGAGGGAGAACATGAAGAAGTGAGAACAGACTGAGGTGTTGAGGTAGGGACATCTGAGCCCAGGACAGCAAAAGAATTAGATACAGGAGTGACTATGGGAGGGGTAACCACAGAGGAGGCTGCAGAAGATGGGACCCCAGAAGTGGGGGGACGTTTTGAAACATGATAATAAGAAACACAGGGTAGTCTCCCTTGGGGGTGCAGATGAGAAACTGCCATAGCACAAAGAAGACCTTCTGCCTCTTTGAGGTAATGGATTTCCCGCTCATTTAAGTAGACCTGACAACGGCGAGAGTACAAAGGGTGAGCCTCATGACAATTAAGGCAAGAGGGAGGTCGATTGCAAGACATATTAGAATGGCAATCGGCACCACAGACTGGGCATTTGGCTATAGATCTGTAATATTTTGCTAGATGGTCAAATTGCCAGCAATTTCTTCACTGTTATGGTGTAAGGATCACCTTTCGAACTTGTAACCGATGTTCTGCTACATAAACTGAGGATGGGAGCTCACAGTTGTCAAAAGTGAAACGAGCCACATTGCAAGGGTATCGTCTCCACCCGTGGGCTGGAAGGACATAAGTGTCTACCTGGAGGATTGGGAGATCTTGGAGTTCCAGCTGTTCGAGACTGTCATTGCCACATGTCTGGAAATTCTGTTGGACTATGGTATGGGGCAGAATGACAGTACCACTACAAGAATTGAGGGAATGATGTTTTTTAATAGTGACAGGAATAGTATCGATATGTGAGAGAAGAGAAAGATCATGTGCTTGGCTAGCATTCTGGACGGTGATGATGCGTGTACTGCTCTTAAGAGCATGAAAGAAAATATCTCTACCAACATGGCGTAGGAGTGCCTTGCCAATACTTTGGTCAGAGCGATAGGCTATAGAGGAAGTCAGTCGTAAAGTAAAGAATTTAGTCCATTGTGCTTTCTGAAACTGAGTGTGGAAAGGGAGTGCAAGACGTGTCGATCTTTTCTGAGAAGAACGAGAAAGTGAAGAAGTATCATCATCAGGTAATTGTCATTAGCGTTTAGGAGTGGGATCGGAGTTTGTCCGACGTGGAATGGGCTGGCGATTTGAAAATTGCCGCATCATAGAGGGAGAGACCAGAAGCATAGTCAAAGGAGAGTGGAGGTCAGATAAATCGAAGGAGTCAGTCAAAACCCTAGTACCTGAAGTGAGTGAAGAAACAGCACCAGCAAGAGGTACAGGGGCATTAAGAGTGTCCGAAGAGTGGTCAAAAGACAAGGCGAGGTCAGAATGGGGTATGGTAACAAGAAGGGGTCCAGGGGTAGTGGGGTCATGGATTGAGTCCTCCATGGTTAGGTTACTTCTTTCTTCTTGTTTTTGAGAAAAAAAGAAAGAAAAAAAGAAAAAGAAAGGAAGGACTGGGGAGGGATAGTTTCTGGGAGGAATGAAAAAGCCAGAAATCTCCCTCCATGCCCAAGAGGACCTCAGCACTGCAAGTAGTGCAGATGCAGCATGGAACCCGTGCCATACCCTACCCTTCATGCCAGTAAACCAGAAATCCGGGATAGCAACCTCACATCTGCCGAGCTACCTCGGTGGACAGAAGAGAGGGCGGCCAGATATCCACCACAAAGCATACCTCCTTTGACCACCACCCCCGGAATCCGAAAGGCAGCCTCCAGAGATACACCCGTCGCCCGAAAGACACCCAAAGCCACCCCCCTGGGAGACCGGAGAGGGATTGGGACATCCCCAGGCGATCCAGATTCCAGGACAAACTACACCACTGCCAAGAACCTCAATGGAATGGGATGGACCCCAGTACTCTTTCCCCTACCCAGGAACTAGCATGCCTGTGGGAAAATTCCCAAAGGCCAAAAAGAGGAAGGGCGAAAGGGAGTGGTGGGGAGGAGGAAAAGAAAAAGGGAAGATGGGATAGAGAAGGGGGAATTGGGAGTAATTAGGTTTGGTCTGAGGAAGGAGACCAATTGATCTAATTCCTCAGACCAAGAGCCTTTTCACCACACCAAGGAGCCCCCTTGAAGAAGTGGATAATGAGAACCTTGAAAACTAGGGATGCCAAGCCCATGATGACACTCTTCAGGTTGCTTGTTCTATCTTGGCTAGAATATTGCTGCACACTAACAGCACATTTCAAGGCAAGTGAAACAGCTGACCTAGAAAATGTACAGAGAACCTTCACAGCAAGCATAACTAAGATAAAACACCTCAATTACTGGGAGTGCTTGAAGTTCCTGAACCTGAACTCCCTGGAATGCAGGCGGGAGAGATACATGATTATATACACCTGAAAAATCCTAGAGGGACTAGTACCAAATTTGCACATAAAAATCACTCTCTACAAAAGCAAAAGACTCGGCAGATGATGCAACATCCCCCAATGAAAAGCAGGGGTGTCACTAGCATGATAAGAGACAACACGATAATTGTTAGGGGCCCAAGACTGTTCAACTGCCTCCCAGCATACGTAAGGAGGATTACCAACAGACCCCTGGCTGTCTTAAAGCAGGCACTGGACAAGCATCTAAAGTCGGTACCTGACCAGCTGAGCTGTGGCTCGTATGTTCGATTGCGTGCAGCCAGCAGTAACAGCTTTGTTGATCAGGCCCTGATCCACCATGAGGCCTGGTCACAGACCGGGCCGTGGGGGCGTTGACCCCTGGAACTCTCTCCAGATAAACTCAACTACTAGTGGGTCTGCTAACTGTTCATACCCGACCCTTCTTTTTGATGGTCCTTAGGTTAGAGCCATGGTTGCAATTAGTTGAGATGACAGTTATGGCTCAATACGATAACCCCACCGACTCAAAGTACATTCGTGCTGCTGTTGCAGCAGTGGGTCTCACCCAGGGTGATATTGGTTCCTTTGTGCAACTTGACCAAATTTGTGAGGTTCACTCTTGGGATGAGCTTAAGGAGGAGCCGCTATTTTAGGCATAGTCGTCAATGCCACTACCTTGAGATTTTAACCAGTATCTTGCATGAGTGTCAGTACATGCACGAGAGCCTCCTGACTTGCATTTGCCATGTTGAGCAAGCCTCAAAAGATTTCAGTGATCTATACGTTCCACTAAGTGGGTTACTAACGACGATAGTATTAAAGTAAAAGACATCGTCCTCATGCTCGCTGTAGGCATCATGAGGAGAGATGCCACACCTATTCTTCAGGGTGCCATCGATCCGTTAGGGCTCAGCCCCTGGGACGCAGTCCTGGGTGCATACAACGCCATCAACGCCAAGCCGCCTGCAAAGAAACGCAAGGTTTGTCACCTTGTTGACACTCCCATGGCACACACAAGTATAATAAGGCACCTAAACTACTGGGAACAGCTGAAGGTCCTTGATCTGTATTCCCATGAATGCAGGCAAGAGAAATACATGATAATATACACTTGGAAGGTCCTGGAGGGATTGGTACCAAACCTGCACACGAAAATTACTCCACATGAAAGCTAAAGACTCGGCAGGAGATGCAACATTCCTTTAACAAAAAGCATGGGTGCCACAAGTACACTGAGAGACAATACAATAAGTGTCCGAGGCCCAAGATTATTTAATTGCCGCCCAGCATACATAAGGGGGATTACCAATAGACCCCTAGCTGTCTTCATGAAGGCACTGAACAGGCACCTTAATAAAGTCAGTACCTGACCAACCAGGCTGTGGTTCGTACGTTAGCTTGCATGCGGCCAGCAGTAACAGCCTGGTTGATCAGACCCTGATCCACGATGAGGCCTGGTCTCACACCGGGCCACAGGGGTGTTGACTCCTAAAACCCTCTCCAGGTAAACTGCAAGTATGTCAGTTCCTCCTGCATCAACTGCAGCAGTGCTGCAGACGCAGCAAGCAGTTACTTTCGCCACATCTGTCAGACAGCCGATCCTCAAGGTTACCAAACCCAGTACTACTAACAATAGGTCAAGTGCAAATAGTGATTCCAGTAACAACAGTTGGTCTAATACAAAGAAGCCGTCACCGACTCCCAGGACCAATGTAAAATTTCACCAGCACACACCACTGCCAGCACCATCTGCTAAGCACATGATGAATTGTTTTAATTGTGGCATACGTGGGCACTACCATTCAGAATGTTACAAACCCAAGTCCCCATGTGGTGACCATCACCGTCCCCATGCCCAGTATCGGGAAGGAGTTTGCATGTATCAACACTTCAGGACATACCTCTAACAAGTGCTACAGGACAAGCATTCGAGGCACAAAGCACATGCTAGTAGGAGCCCTTCCAACAGTTGGAGGAAGAGTCGCGTCCAAGAAATCAGCAAAAGAAGTAGTAACTGTTGGAGTCACTGTATTCTGTCTCCTTCTGCAATGCATTTTCTGCCCTGGGCAGTGATACGTTCGCTGACAGTGCGGAAACAGAGCACCTTGATACTGTTGCCGAGACTCGTACCGTACCTTCCAGGATGTCAAGCCTCGCCAACCAGTGTCGAGCCTCTAGCAGCCGTGACTCCAGAGATGTAGTCGGCCTGTCATGCCTTCATGTTCGGCATGACAACCCATGTGCATTGCTCGTTGAGTCCACTGTTCACTGTAAGCCTGTTTAGCCTTTCCTCGATACAGGTTTGGTGGTTAACATCATTCGTTCCACTCTCTTCCGTGACATCGGCCTTCATGCGGCCATGTTGACAGAGACGTCTGTCATTCAGACCTTGAGAGGAGTTTCAGGTAGTCCTCTGATGGTTCGTGGATGTAGAGTGTTAGAATTTGCGATCCGGGGTCACAAACTGTCCACAAAGTTCCTAGTTGTTGATATTGTTTTCCCCGGTGAGCTGCTTATCAGCTTTAAGACAATGGCAGATTTTAAGATCCACTCAGATTCAACTAAGTGGAAAGTGGATTTCAGTGGAGTAGTTGTGCCCTTTTGGGGCATACACTTAGGATCCACTACATGCTACTCTATCTCGGAGTATGTACAGTGTCTGGAATCGTTGGAAACCAACGGTTTCCATAGCACATTCTCCCTGAGGTCGGCTTCTTGTCCTGACCAACTTCTTAAGAGAGCTCATTTCTCATCACCTGGCCATCAGTGCTCAGTTACCAGGGAAACCCAGTCTGGGGACACCCGGTCTAACCTTCACTCTAACTCGAGCACTGTTGTAGAGAATAGCAGTTGTCAAGCTGCAATCTCCCTGTTGGCAGGCGAATATCTGACTCTTGTCATGGCATCAGCGAGCAAAGTTACCACATGTACAAAGTACAGTGGACCCCCGGTTAACGATATTTTTTCACTCCAGAAGTATGTTCAGGTGCCAGTACTGACCGAATTTGTTCCCATAAGAAATATTGTGAAGTAGATTAGTCCATTTCAGACCCCCAAACATACACGTACAAACGCACTTACATAAATACACTTACATAATTGGTCGCATTCGGAGGTAATCGTTATGCGGGGGTCCACTGTATGTCAATTTGTCAGCTAACTCGCTCACTCCTGTTACAGTGTATGTGAACAGGAGATCACGTGCTGGTCGACAACGACATGTGCAGAGTCAAGGGCCTCTCCCTTGAGCTGCCCTTGCATACAGTGCAACGTGGTAAGTTGCAAGTCCTTGTCGTCTACATGCACAGTTCAGAATTTCCCCTGGGGAAGGACACCTCACTTGTCGATCTTGTCAAATTCCCTCTCCCAGTGAGAGTGGAGGGTGAAATCCCAGCTGACCTCATAAGTGCAGTTCTCCCAGATGAGATGGCTACTGACTCTTCCAACACCCATCCAGTGCAAGAAGATGATCTAGCTAAGACACACTACCCTGAAGAAGTTTCAAAGCTTCTCCAAGTTCTCAATTGTGCACGCTCCACAGTCACATTAGATGGTGAGTCCATGGGTATGACCCCACATATTTCTCACCTTATTCCACTTGACAAAGGTACTAAACCCATTTATGTACCTGTGCATTCCCTGCCACAAGCAGAAAGAGTCTTTGCTGAAGAACTCATTGCAAGGATGCTCTGTGATGGAATTATTGAGGAGTCCAATTCCCCGTGGACTGCCCCTCTCATCCTGGTTCCCAAGAAACATGAAACCTGGAGACCTATTATTGATTGCAGGAAACTGAATGCTTATACAATCCCAGACCGATTTTCATTGCAAGTTCTGAATGACTTGTTGCAGAACATCAGTGATAATAAGGTCTTTTTGCCTGGAGTTTACCTGGAGAGAGCTCCAGGGGTCAACGCCCCCGCGGCCCGGTCTGTGACCAGGCCTCCTGGTGGATCAGAGCCTGATCAACCAGGCTGTTGCTGCTGGCTGCACGCAAACCAACGTACGAGCCACAGCCTGGCTGATCAGGAACTTACTTTAGGTGCTTGTCCAGTGCCAGCTTGAAGACTGCCAGGGGTCTGTTGGTAATCCCCCTTATGTGTGCTGGGAGGCAGTTGAACAGTCTTGGGCCCCTGACACTTATTGTATGGTCTCTTAACATGCTAGTGACACCCCTGCTTTTCATTGGGGGGATGGTGCATCATCTGCCAAGTCTTTTGCTTTCGTAGTGAGTGATTTTCGTGTGCAAGTTCGGTACTAGTCCCTCTAGGATTTTCCAGGTGTATATAATCATGTATCTCTCCCTCCTGCGTTCCAGGGAATACAGGTTTAGGAACCTCAAGCGCTCCCAATAATTGAGGTGTTTTATCTCCGGTATGCGCGCCATGAAAGTTCTCTGTACATTTTCTAGGTCGGCAATCTCACCTGCCTTGAAAGGTGCTGTTAGTGTGCAGCAATATTCCAGCCTAGATAGAACAAGTGACCTGAAGAGTGTCATCATGGGCTTGGCCTCCCTAGTTTTGAAGGTTCTCATTATCCATCCTGTCATTTTTCTAGCAGATGCGATTGATACAATGTTATGGTCCTTGAAGGTGAGATCCTCCGACATGATCACTCCCAGGTCTTTGACGTTGGTGTTTCGCTCTATTTTGTGGCCAGAATTTGTTTTGTACTCTGATGAAGATTTAATTTCCTCATGTTTACCATATCTGAGTAATTGAAATTTCTCATCGTTGAACTTCATATTGTTTTCTGCAGCCCACTGAAAGATTTGGTTGATGTCCGCCTGGAGCTTTGCAGTGTCTGCAATGGAAGACACTGTCATGCAGATTCGGGTGTCATCTGCAAAGGAAGACACGTGCTGTGGCTGACATCCTTGTCTATGTCGGATATGAGGATGAGGAACAAGATGGGAGCGAGTACTGTGCCTTGTGGAATAGAGCTTTTCACCGTAGCTGCCTCGGACTTTACTCTGTTGACGACTACTCTCTGTGTTCTGTTAGTGAGGAAATTATAGATCCATCGACCGACTTTTCCTGTTATTCCTTTAGCACGCATTTTGTGCGCTATTACGCCATGGTCACACTTGTCGAAGGCTTTTGCAAAGTCTGTATATATTACATCTGCATTCTTTTTGTCTTCTAGTGCATTTAGGACCTTGTCGTAGTGATCCAATAGTTGAGACAGACAGGAGCGACCTGTTCTAAACCCATGTTGCCCTGGGTTGTGTAACTGATGGGTTTCTAGATGGGTGGTGATCTTGCTTCTTAGGACCCTTTCAAAGATTTTTATGATATGGGATGTTAGTGCTATTGGTCTGTAGTTCTTTGCTGTTGCTTTACCGCCCCCTTTGTGGAGTGGGGCTATGTCTGTTGTTTTTAGTAACTGTGGGACGACCCCCATGTCCATGCTCCCTCTCCATAGGATGGAAAAGGCTCGTGATAGGGGCTTCTTGCAGTTCTTGATGAACACAGAGTTCCATGAGTCTGGCCCTGGGGCAGAGTGCATGGGCATGTCATTTATCGCCTGTTCGAAGTCATTTGGCGTCAGGATAACATCAGATAGGCTTGTGTTAACCAAATTCTGTGGCTTTCTCATAAAAAATTCATTTTGATCTTCGACTCTCAGTCTGGTTAGCGGCTTGCTAAAAACTGAGTCATATTGGGACTTGAGTAGCTCACTCATTTCCTTGCTGTCATCTGTGTAGGACCCATCTTGTTTAAGTAGGGGCCCAATACTGGACGTTGTTCTCGATTTTGATTTGGCATAGGAGAAGAAATACTTTGGGTTTCTTTCGATTTCATTTATGGCTTTTAGTTCTTCCTGCGATTCCTGACTCCTGAAGGATTCTTTTAGCTTAAGTTCGATGCTTGCTATTTCTCTGACCAGTGTCTCCCTACGCATTTCAGATATATTGACCTCTTTTAGCCACTCTGTTATTCTTTTCCATCGCCTGTAAAGGGAGTGCCTGTCTCTTTCTATTTTACATCTACTCCTCCTTTTTCTTAGAGGAATAAGCCTTGTGCATACATCGAGTGCCACCGAGTTAATCTGTTCTAGGCATAAGTTGGGGTCTGTGTTGCTTAGTATATCTTCCCAGCTTATATCGGTTAGGACTTGGTTTACTTGGTCCCACTTTATGTTTTTGTTATTGAAGTTGAATTTGGTGAATGCTCCCTCGTGACTAATCTCATTATGTCGGTCTGGGGCTCCGCGCATACATGACTGAACCTCAATTATGTTGTGATCTGAGTATATTGTTTTTGATATGGTGACATTTCTTATCAGATCATCATTGTTAGTGAAGATGAGGTCTAGTGTATTCTCCAGTCTAGTAGGCTCTATTATTTGCTGGTTTAAATTGAATTTTGTGCAGAGATTTAAAAGCTCGCATGAGTGTGAGTTTTCATCAGAGCTGTCTCCTGGTGTTATTACTGCAACAATATTATTTGCTATATTCCTCCATTTTAGGTGCCTTAAGTTGAAATCCCCCAGGAGCAAGATGTTGGGTGCAGGAGCTGGAAGATTTTCCAGACAGTGGTCAATTTTTAACAGCTGTTCCTGGAATTGCTGGGATGTTGCATCCGGAGGCTTGTAGACTACCACAATGACTAGGTTTTGGTTCTCGACTTTTACTGCTAAAACTTCCACTACATCATTTGAGGCATTTAGCAGTTCTGTGCAAACAAGTGACTCTGCAATGTACAGGCCAACCTCCCCCTTTTGCCTTTTCACTCTGTCACATCTGTATAGGTTGTAACCTGGGATCCATATTTCGTTGTCCAAGTGATCCTTTATGTGGGTCTCAGTGAAAGCCGCGAACATTGCCTTTGCCTCTGCAAGCAGTCCACAGATGAAAGGTATTTTGTTGTTTGTTGTTGGCTTTAGACCCTGTATATTTGCCAAGAAGAATGTTATCGGACTGGTGGTATTGTTGGTACTGGGGGGGATTTTTTTTCCGGCATTAGTATCTGTATCTGTTGGTTTGGAGTGGAGGCCATCGACTGTGGTTCCACTCCAGGAATGACTGGATTTGATGTACGATTTCTGCCATTTCCTGCCAGTTTTTTTTCCTTCCTGGCACTAAAAAACCTCTCCCTCTTGAGTGGCTGTGGCTACCCAGGTTTTCCCATGGCCTGGATGTTTTGTATCTTTTTGTCCCCTTTAGATGGTATGCCTGGCAATTTAAGTTATAGCACAGTCTTTCCTGTACTGAAGAGGTACACAGTTCAGGGTGAAAAAGCTTACAGGAAGGGAGTTTGCATTTTCCTGTTGTCATATGGGCATGGCATTTTCTAGGGTGGTCATAGTTGCACGTCCCATCTGTTTTTCCAGATTTCCCATGCCAGCAGATACCGAGTGCATAGTATGTGCACAGGCTTGGTTTCCGTTTGCCTTGGGTTTCTGTGACTGTATTCCCTGTTGCCTGTTGATCTTCTTCAAGGGTTTTGGCAGATCCCTCTCGATGACCAGAGCAAAGAGTTGGCAGCTTTCTCCATACCAACCAGTCATTACCAGTTCAGGAGGATGCCCTTTGGCTTGAGCAGAAGCCCGATCACGTTCAGTCGTTTGATGTTGGGATCCTCTCCAAGATGCGATACTGTGTGCCGCAAACTGCCCTTCTCACACTATACCATTCACTCATTTATCCATACCTCACCTATGCTATTTGTGCTTGGGGATCAATTGCAGCAACACACCTAAAGCCAATAACCCAACAAAAAGCCGCAGTAAGAATAATCACTAAATCCCATCCCGGGCAACACACCCCCACTCTTCATTGATCTAAACTGTTAAGAACATCCACCCTTACTACTGTGCAATCTACATCTACAGGACCTTAAATTCCAGTATTAACCCTGACATAAAACGCTTTCTTGATAGTTGTGACAGGACCCACAGGCATAACACCAGACACAAATATCTCTATGACATTCCCCATGTCCGACTAAACCTTTACAAAAATTCAATGTATGTCAGAGGGCCTAAAATATGGAACACCCTACCTGAAAACTTTAGAAATGCAGACACATTCATTACTTTCAAACTACCATTAGAAAACATCTTATCTCCAAGATACACCCTGTCAACTAAATGAAAACCACCTGGTGGTTCACACTTATACTCACACACTCACCCTTTTGACTACAAACACAGAAATACGAATCTTAATCTTAAAATAATGAATCCTAACTAGTCATAAGTTTGCCTGTGATACTCCAATATAGAAACTATGTATTGTACCAAAACAAAAGCATTCACATTGCTAAACTCACAAACTATAATGTAGTCACTTATCCTTAATACCAACTTACTCCATAATCTGTAATAATTTAGAGTTATAAATTAATCTAAGTCTGCCTGAAATGCCTAGCCATGCTAGGCATGCAGTTCTTGATGAACACGGAGTTCCATGAGTCTGGCCCTGGGGCAGAGTGCATGGGCATGTCATTTATCACCTTTTCGAAGTCATTTGGCGTCAGGATAACATCAATAGGCTTGTGTTTACTAAATTCTGTGGGTCAAAAAAAATAATTTAGATTTTCAACTCTCAGTCTGGTTAGCGGCTTGCTAAAAACTGAGTCATATTAGGACTTGAGTAGCTCACTCATTTCCTTGCTGTCATCTGTGTAGGACCCATCTTGTTTAAGTCAGGGCCCAACTGGATGTTGTTCTCAACTTTGATTTGGCATAGGAGAAGAAATACTTTGGGTTTCTTTCGATTTCCTTTATGGCTTTTAGTTCTTCCCACGATTGCTGACTCTTATAAGATTCCTATAGCTTTAGTTCGATGTTTGCTATTTCTCTGACCAGTGTCTCCATACACATTGCAGATATATTGGCCTCTTTTAGCCATTCTGTTATTCTTTTCCCTCGCCTGTAAAAGGAGCACCTGTCTCTTTCTATTTTACATCTACTTCTTCTTTTTCTTAAAGGAATATACCTTGAGCATACTTCGAGTGCCACAGAGTTAATCTGTTCTAGGCATAAGTTGGGGTCTGTGCTGCTTAGTCTATTTTCCCAGCTTATATCATTTAGGACTTGGTTTACTTGGTTCCACCTTATGATTTTTATTTATTGAAGTTGAATTTGGTGAAGACTCCCTTGTGACTGATCCCATTTTGTCAGTCTGGGGCTCTGTGCATACATGTCTGAACCTAGATTATGTTGTGATCCGAGTATATTGTTTTTGATATGGTGACATTTCGTATCAGATCATCGTTGTTAGTGAAGATGAGGTCGAGTGTATTCTCCAGTCTAGTAGGCTCTATTATTTGCTGGTTTAAGTTGAATTTTGAGCAGAGATTTTAAAGGTTGTGTGTGTGAGTTCTCGTCTGAGCTGCCTTCTGGTGTTATCACTGCAACAACATTATTTGCTATATTCCTCCAATTTAGGTGCCTTAAGTTGGTATCCCCCAGGAGCAAGATGTTGGGGGCAGGAGCTGAAAGATTTTCCAGACAGTGGTCAATTTTCAACAGCTGTTCCTGGAATTGTTGAGATGTTGCATCCGGAGGCTTGTAGACTACCACAATCACTAGATTTTGGTTCTCAATCTTTACTGCTAAAATTTCAACTACATCATTTGAGGCAATAAGCAGTTCTGTGACTTGAGACTTGAATCATGACCTGACCATCTGTCAGGAGAGCTTCTCTCCCCTCCCTCGTGATCATGACTCCTGAGGCACTATTGGAAGCATAGGCAGAAACTGGGCTAGCGGGAAAGTCACGGCGTGTCTTAGTTTTCATGTCAAATGTAGGAAGGGAAGGTGAGTAACGAAGAAGGTAAATTAGGCAAGAGTAGAAATCATATGCACTGGGCTACAACTCAACACAGAGTCAGAGATTATTATTAATATAATCAGTGGGGAAGCGCTAAACCCGTAGGATTATACAGCGCCTGGTGGGGGATGTGGAAGGCATTCAGGCTTCATTCGGGGAACTGGAGCACAGATCCAGTTCCCTAAATCAAGAGCCTCTCACCAACATAAAGGAACCTTCCCTGAGAGGACAGAGTCGGAGAGAACACAATGATAGTAGGTTTGAGCAACAACAAAACAATATAGTGTAACGGTACACTCTGAAACTCAAAATAAAATATGTAATGATGGTGAGGTAATTTAGCAATTGCTAAATTGCCTCACCATCACAGAATGATGGTGAGGTAATTTAGCAATTGCACAAGAAAACTGGCAACAAAATTTATAAAAGGAATTGAACTGAAGAAAACTGGCTGCAAAAAATAGCAAAGCTGCACAATTTAAAATCACGTATTACACAAAAGTGAACTGTTGTGCAGGCTTTCTCAACACACAGCAAAAGGTTGCAGGTGCTGGTAGCTGCAATTTGGAATGCAAAAAAAATAATTCACTTGCTTCACTAGAAGATGACAAAATTGTGATATTAGCAGGGTTTGCAATAGTACAAAAATCACAAAATTTCAGTGTATCAAGAAATACTAAATTTCACACAAAATAAAGCTAATAAAATGCAAAATATTAAACTCAATAATAAGGACACCTCTTCAAGGGGGGCTCCTTGGCGTGGTGAAGAGGCTCTTGGTCTGAGGAATTAGACCTGTTGGTCTCCTTCCTCAGACCGAACCTAATTACCCCCCAATCTCCCCTTCCCTATCCCATCCTCCCCTTTTCCCTTTCCTCCTCCCCCTCCCCACCCCTCCCTTTTGCCCTTCCTCTTCTTGACCTTTGGGATTTTTCCCACAGGCGAGCTAGTTCCTAGGTAGGGGAAAGGGTACCGGGGTCCATCCCATTCCGTTGAGGTTCTTGGTGGCGGTGTAGTTTGCCGTGGAATCTGGATCGCCTGGGGATGTCCCGATCCCTCTCCGGTATCCCGGAGAGTGACTTTGGGTGTCTTTCGGGTGATGGGTGTATCTCTGGAAGCCACCTTTCGGATTCTTGGGGTGGTGGCCGAAGGAGGTATGCTTTGTGGCAGATATCCGGCCGCCCTCTCTTTTGTCCACTGAGGTAGCTCGGCAGATGTGAGGTTGCTATCCTGGATTGCTGGTTTACTGGCATGATGGCTAGGGTATGGCATGGGTTCCATGCTGCATCTATGCTACTTGCGGTGCTGAGGTCCTCTTGGGTGCGGAGGGAGATTTCTGGCCCTTTCATTCCTCCTAGGAACTATCCCTGACAAGGAGGACAAGGACAGGGATGTCACCAGGGAGGGGGGACTCACAGAAACAAGAGGCCCACAATTGTAAGTTGAAGACACAATCATGAAGTCAGAGAGATTAGTAGGAGTATTTCTTCAGTCATAGAGTTTGTAAGGCAGTGGAATGCCTAGAAATTGACGTAGTGGAGGCAGGAACCATAACAGTTTTTAGACGAGGTTTGATAAGCTCATGAGCGGGTGGTGTCGAGATTTGGGCCCAGTAGCAACCGGTGAAGAGGCAGGGCCAGGAGCTAAGACTCGACCCCTGCAACCACAAATGTTGAGTACAAATAGGTAAGTTACACACACACACCACACCAACACACACACCACCACACACACACACACACACACACGCACACACACACACACCACACACGCATGACACGCAACCACAAATAGGTGAGTTACACCACACAACGACAACACAACACACACATGCACACACACCACACACTCACAACACAGGAAAGGAGGGGATGGAGAAGACAGACAGGAAGATCCCAGACCCAGGAAGAAGATCTATACAGCCTCCCTCACAACTCGTTTCTATAGAAGCTCCCAACCAGGTCAACCCCAGTGCACCAAACACTCTAAAATCAAAACACCATGCCACATCCAATGCCCCCACCCACTACATTACAAACTTCACCCCCACAAGCAACAACCACATAGTTCCTTACCAGGTCCCCACTTCCCCAACCCCAATATACTTCCAGCCCACAGTCTTTATTAGGAAAAGAAGTTGAAGGGGTGTGTATACAAATGCAGATGGAATAACAAACAGTATGAGGAGACATGGCACGAAAGATCAAAGAGGACATCCCCAGACATATAGCACTCACAAAACAAAAACTCACCAGAATAATAACAGATTCATCTTTCCATCCGGGAATCAAATCTTCATTAAGACAGAGGGAGGGAGAGGGGGGGAGGAGTTGCCCACTGCTCATAAAAAACCAGTAGGGGTTTTGAGATAAGAATGAGGAATGGATGGGCAATGGGCGAAAGGGACTACTTAGTAGGAAACAATCCAGTCTGTAGGGAATAAGGTGAGTTGATATAGATTGCGTAATGTTAAACCCCACCACAGAACTGCGGGAGGCCAAGAGGAAGAATATTGTGAGAGCAACAGAGCAATGTCAACACACTAGCCGAGAGTGGCCAGGAGAGCACACATGGGTGGGGAGCAAAGTTACTAGTTAGGGTGATTTGATTTCGAATCACAAGGATAGATTGACTGGGAAGACCAATCGTGAAAACCTGAGATACCCCAGATGGGTGGTCGCCCGAAACATGGAGAGCCAAGTTGGGTAAAGAGCCAAGATGATGGGATGTTGTACTGGAGAACCTCATGACATCAACATGTTAGGAGACACTACCAGAGAGAGAGGAGAGGTGAACCAGCACAAGGCTGGACCTTGTATTCACCATGAGTAGTTCGGACATCGAGAGGTGTCATGTATGAAAGGCCCCTGGGAGTAGGATCAATGTGGTTTTCTGTGCTTTCCGACTACATAGTTGAGTCCAACGTGGGAGAGAGTAGCAGGGGAATATGTGGTGAAAAACCAAAACTACAAAGGCGGAGGAAAACGGGGAACTACTTCAGGCTTGAGGTCTTCTTCAAGACATTCAGTGGGAGGGATATGACAGGAAAACCAGTACAAGAAATGATGGACTATGTAGCAACCAAAATGCAAGGAGGCACAGAGAGGAGAGGTTTGTTACTTAAGGGAAAACAGAAATAATGGGAAGAACAGAACGAGTCCTTTGGTTCACAAAGGTGTTAGGGAGGCAAAAAAACTAGGTGTACTAGGAGAATGGAAAAAGGTTACAGAAGACAGAAACTCAGGAAAATAAAGAAATCAGCCGAGTAGGCCCGAAACGAATATGCACAGATAGAAGGGAGGCTCAGATGACAATATGAAAATGACATAGCATCAAAATGTAAAAGGGAACTGACCCGAAGCTGTTGTACAGCCCTCATCAGTAGGAAACAACAGTCAAGGACAGGTAATCAGACTGAGGAAGGGTGGATGGGGAATCACAAAGAAACGACCGAGAGGATGTTCAGGAGCTAACACAAGATTAAGGAGGTATTTACAGTGGAAACCAGTTGGACTCCAAGAAATCAGAACAGGGGGGTCACACAGCAAGTGCTGGATGAGGTACATTAACAAGGAGGTGGTTGAGAAGCTGCTATGCGAACTTGACACCTCGTGGCGGTGGGTACCAGACAACATCTCTCCATGGCGTTCTTAAAGAGGGACAGAGATATTGTGTGAGCCATTAACAAAAGATCTTCAAGACACATCATTTGAAACTGGGCAGCTCCCTGAGGTGTGGAAAATGGCAATTGTTAGTCCCAATTTTTAAAAGGGAGACAGACTGAGGCAACTCAAACTACAGACCTGTATCTCTAACGTGGTATAGTATGTCAATGTGACATGGAGAAGAAGATCATCAGGAGGAGAGTGGTGGGGGCACCTGAGGAAAGTGATACAAGTGTATAACTTGACAGTACCAGCACGGTTTCAGGGAAGGAAAATTGACCTGTGTCACCACAAACCTACTTAGGAGTTTAATGCAAGGTGGACAAGAAAATAAGACAAGAGAGGAGGGGTGGATCGACTGCGTTATTTTTGGACTGCAAGAAGGCTTTCGACACAGTTCCTCACAAGAGGTTACTGCAAAAGCTAGAGAGGACAGGCAGCACATAACAGGCAGGAAAGGCACTGCAATGGTATCAGAGAATATCTTGAACAGGGAGGAAACAACGAGTTCATTGGTACGCGCGACGAAGGTGTCAGAGTGGGTCCTGTGACAAGCGGGGTTCACAGGCGGTCAGTCCCAAGTACCGGCGCGCCTGTTTCTTGGTATACTTCGTGAACGACATAATGGAAGGGTAGACTCAGAAAGTGTCCTTGTTTGAGGATGATGTGAAGTTAATGAGAAGAATCGAATCGGACGAGGATTCAGGCAGGACTAGCAAAGAGTCTGGACAGGCTCAAGCTGGTCCAGCAAACTGGGGTCCTTGAATTAAACCCTGGCCAAATGCCAAATGTCATGAAGATTGGGGAAGGGCAAAGGAAACCGCAGGCACAATATAGTTTAGATGGCCAAAAGACTGCAAACCTCACTAAAGGAAAAAGATCTGGGTGGTGAGTAAAACACCGAGGGCATATCTCCTGAGGCGCACATCAATCAGATAACTGCTGCAGCATACGGTGCGCCTGGCAAACCTACGGATGCGTTTCGATACCTCAGTAAGGGATTCGTTTAAGCCTCTGTACACCATTCTACGTCAGGCCCATACTGGAGGTATGCAGCACCAGTTTGGAATCCACACCTTAGTCAGCACGTCAGCAAATTAGAGAAAGGGGCAAAAAGGGTTTGCAACAAGGACTAGTCCCAGAGCTACGGGGATTGTCCTATGAAGAAAGGTTGAGGGAAGAATCGGCCTGACGACACTGGAGGCCAGGAGGGTCAGGGGAGGAACATGATAAGAATATAAAATGCTGCGTGGGATAGACGAGGTGGACAAAGGGACGGGATGTTCCAAATTGAAATTTCTCAACGTTGAACATTTCGTTGAACTTCATATTGTTTTCAGCAGCCACTGAAAGATTGGTTGATGTCCGCGCCTGGAGAGCTTTGCATGTGTCTGAATGGAAGAACACTTGTCAGTGTCAGATAGCGGGTTGTACATCTGCAAAGGAAGACTCGGTGCTGTGCTGAATCCTTGTCTATGTCGGATTTGAGGATAGAAGGAACAAGATGGGAGCTGAGTACTGTGCCCTTGTGGAATAGAGCTTTTCACCGTAGCGAGCCCGGACTTTACGCTGTTGACAGATCTATTCTCTGTGATTTGTTAGTGAGGAAACTTATAGGACTACATCGACACGACTTTTCTCTGTTATTCTACTTTAGCAGCATTTTGTGCGCTATTAACCGCCACACAAATGGTCACAACTTGTTCGAAGGCTTTTTGCAAAGTCTGTAATATTACATCTGCATTTTTTTGTCTTCTAGTGCATTTAGGACCTTGTCGCATAGTGAATCCAATAGTTGAGGACAGACAGGAGCGACCTGTTCTAAACCAAGGTTGCCTGGGTTGTGAAACTGATGGAATTTCTAGATGGGTGGTGATCTTTGGCTTCTTAGGACCCTTTCAAAGTTTTTATGATATGGGATGTTAGTGCTATTTGGTCTGTAGTTCTTTGCTGTTGCATATTACCGCCCCCTTTGTGGAGTGGGGCTATTGTCTGTTGTTTTTAGTAAACTGTGGGACGAACCCCACCATGTCCATGCTCCCTCTTCCAATAGGATGGAAAGGCTCTGCTGGAGATAGGGGACTGATCTTGCAGTTCTGATGAACACAGAGTTCAATTGAGTCTGGCCCTGGGGGCAGGGAGTGATGGGCATGTCATTTATCGCCTGTGCGATGTCATAGGGCGTCAGAGGATAACATCAGATAGGCTTGTGTTAACCAAATTCTGTGGCTTTTCATCAAAAATTCATTTGATCTCGCTCTCAGTCTGGTTAGCGGACTTGCTAAAAAACTGAGTCATATTGGGACTTGAGTAGCTCACTCATTTCCTTGCTGTCATTCTGTGTAGGACCCATCTTGGTTTAAGTAGGGGCCCAATACTGGACGTTGTGCTCGATTTTGATTTTGGCATAGAGAGAAAGAAGAAATACTTTGGGTTTCTTTCGATTTCATTATGGCTTTTAGTTCTTCTAGCGATTCCGTGGACTCTGGAAGGATTCTTTTAGCTTAAGTTCGATGACTTGCTATTTCTCTGAACCGTGTTCTCCCTACGCATTTCAGATATTTGAACTCTTTTAGCCACTCTGTTATTCTTTTCCATCGCCTTGTAAAGGGAGTGCCTGTCTCTTTTATTTTACTTCTACTCCTCCTTTTTCTTAGAGGAATAAGCCTTGTGAATACATCTGAGTTGCCACCGAAGTTAACTGTTTAGGCATAAGTTGGGGTTCTGTGTTGCTTAGTATATCTTCCCAGCTTATATCGGTTAGGGACTTGGTTTACATTGCGTCCTCCCCCCCCATTTATGTTTTTGTTATTGAAGTTGAATTTGTTTTGTATTGCTCCCTCTGAGTCGTAATCTAATTATGTCGGTCTGGGGCTAACCGCGCATACATGAGTAACCTCAAATTATGATTGTGAATTTGAGTTATATTGTTTTTGATATGGTGACATTTCTTATCAGATCATCATTGTTAGTGAAGATTGAGTTATGTATTCTTCCAGTCTAGTAGGAGTAGGCTCAGTATTATTTGCTGACGTAGATAAAATATTGGAATTTTGGGGCAGAAGCATTTAAAAGCTCGCATGAGTGCTGAGTTTTTCATCAGAGCTGGTCTATCTTGGTGTTATTTGTACTGCAACAATATTATTGCTTATATTCTCCAATTTCAGCGCTGATCACTTAAGGTTGAAATCCCCTAGGAGCAAGATGATTGGGTGCAGGAGCTGGGAAGATATTTCCAGACAGTGAAAATGTCAATTTTTAACAGCTGTTCCTGGTAATTGCTGGGAGGGATGTTGAGCATCCGGACGAGCTTGTAGACTACCTGAACCAATGATATAGGTTTTGGTTGCTCGGGACTTTTACTGCTCAAAACTTCACTAATCATTTGAGAGCATTTAGACAGTTCTGTGCAAAACAAGTGACGCTGCAATGTACAGGCCAACCTCCCCTCCATTTTGCCTTTTCACTCTGTCACATCTGTATAGGGTTTGTAACCTGGGATCCAAGTATTTCTGTTGTCCAAGTGATTCCTTTAGTGGGTCTCAGTGAAAGCCACGCGAACATTGTCCTTTGATCCTCTGCCATAAGCAGTCCACAGATAGAAAGGTATTTTGGTTGTTTTGTTGATTGGCTTTAGTCACTGTGTACTTTGCCAAGAGAATGTTATCGGACTGTTGGAAGGTATTGTTGGTACTGGGGGGAATTTTTTTTTCGCAGGCCACATTAGTGTTCTGTATTGTGGGCTTTGGGTTGGGGCCATCGACTGTGGTTCACTCCAGGAATGGGATGATTTGATTGTACGATTTGTCTGCCATATTCTCTGTCCAGGTTTTTTTTCCTTACTAAGAGCACTAAAAAACCTCTCCCTCTTGAGTGCGCTGTGGCTACCCAGGTTTTTCCCATGGCCCTGGATGTTTTGTATATTTTTGTCCCCTTTAGATGGTATTGCTGGGCAATTAAGTTATAAGCACAGTCTTTTCTGTACGAAGATTGAGGGTACACAGTTGGGTGAGAAAAATGTGCTTACAGGACGAGGAAGATTTGCATTTTACTGTTGTCAAATATGGGCATGGCATTTTCTAGGGTGGTCATAGTTGCAACGTCCAATCTGTTTTTTCCAGATGTTTTTTTTTATTTTTTTTTCCGTGCCAGCAGATACCGATGCATAGTATGTGGCACAGGCTTGGTTTCCGTTTGCTTGGGTTTCTGTGCACTGTATTCCCTGTTGCCTGTTGTTGATCTTCTTCAAGGGTTTGAGTTTTGGCAGATCCCTCTCGATGACCAGAGCAAAGAGTTGGCAGCTTTCTCCATTACCACCTAAGTCATTACCAGTTCAGGAGGATTGCCCTTTGGCTTGAGCTCAGAAGACCGATCACGTTTCAGTCGTTTGATGTTGGGATCCTGTCTACATGATGCGATACGGTGCGGCCGCAAACTGCCCTTTCATACACGTATACCATTCACTCATGTATCCATACCTCACCTACTGCGATTTGTGCTTGGGGTCATTGCAGCAAACACAAGACCTAAAGTCCAATAAACCCAACAAAAAGCCGTAGTAAGTAAGAATAATCACTAAATCCAATCCCGGGCAACACACCCTGCCACTTTCATTGATCCCAAACTGTTAAGAACATCACCCTTCCGTTACTGTGTCAATCTACATCTACTGTGGGACCTTAAATTCCAGTATCTAACCCTGGACATAAAGTGTGCTTCTCTTGATAGTTGTGACAGGACCCAAAGGGGTGTTAAACACCAGACACACAAAATTCTCTATGTTGACATTCCCCATGTCCGACTAAACCTTTTACAAATAAATTCAATGGTATGTCAGAGGGGCTATAATAGGGAACACCCTACCTGAAAAAACTTTAGAAAATGCAGACACAATTCATTACTTTCACTACATTAGGAAAACATCTTATTCTCTCGCCAAGATACACCTGTCAACTAAATGAAAACACATGGTGGGTTCACGCTTATACTCACACACTCACCTTTTGGACGTCAAAACACAGAAATACGAATCTTAATCTTTAAATAATGAATCCTAACTAGTCATAAAGTTTGCCTGTGATAACTCCAATATAGAAACTATGTATTGTACCAAACAAAAAGCGCGATTGACATTGATAAAACTACAAACTATCTATGTAGTCATCTTAGTCCTTATTACGCCAACACGATATCTCCATAGATCTGTAATAATTTAGAGTTATAAATTAATCTAAGTCTGCCTGGAAAATGCCTAGCCATGCTATAGGCATGCAAGTTCTTGATGAACACGGAGTTCAATGAGTCTAGATGCCCTGGGGCAGATGTGCCAGTCAGATTTGATTTTATATGGGCATGTTCAGTTTATCACCTTGTTTCGAAGTCATTTGGCGTCAGGATTAAACATCATTTTAGGCTTGTGTTACTAAATTCTGTGGGTCAAAAAAAAATAATTTAGATTTTCAACTCTCAGTCTGGTTAGCGGCTTGCAAAAACTGAGTCATATTAGGACTTGAGTAGCTCACTCATTTCCTTGCTGTCATCTGTGTAGGACCATCTTGTTAAGTCAGGGGCCCAACTGGATGTTGTTCTAACTTATGATTGGCATAGGAGAAGAAATACTTTGGGTTTCTTTCGATTTCCTTTATGGTCTTTTAGTTCTTCCCACGAGCTGACTCTTATAAGATTCCTATAGCTTTAGTTCTGATGTTTGCTATTTCTCTGACCAGTGTCTCCATACTCATTGCAGATATATTGGCCTCTTTTAGCCATTTTTAGCCTTCTGTTATTCTTTTCCCTCGCCTGTGAAAAGGAGCACCTGTTCTCTTTCTATTTTACATCTACTTCTTTTTTTCTTAAAGGAATATACCTTGAGTCCATTACTTCGAGTGCCACAGAGTTAATCTGTACTTGGCATAAGTTGGGGGCACACATACCACATAAGTTGGGGTCTGTGCTGCTTAGTTCTATATTTCCCAGGCATATATCGCATTTTAGGAGCTTGGTTTACTTGGTCCGTGCCTTATGATTTTTATTTGAAGATGGTTCAGTTTGAATATTTGGTGAGACTCCCTTGTGACTGATCGTATTTTGTCAGTCTGGGGCTCTCGCGTGCATACATAGTCTGTACTACTTGATGTATGTTGTTGTATCCGAGTTTATATTGTTTTTGATATGTTGACATTTCGTATCAAGATCATCGTTGTTAGTGAAGTTGAGGTATCGAGTCGAGTGTATTCTCCGGTCTCAGTAGCTCTTTTATTTGGCTGGTTTAGTTGAAGCGCTTGAGCAGAGATTTTAAAGGGTTGCTGGCGTGTGAGTTCTCGTCTGAGGCTGCCTTCTGGTGATATCACCCTGCAACAACAATTATTTGCTATAAGAGTAGCCTCCAAATTTGGTGCACTTAAGTTGGTTATCCACCAGGAGCAGATGTTGGAGGGTCAGGAGCTGAAAGATTGTTTCCAGACAGTGGTCAATTTTCAAAAATGCTGTTCATTGAGAATTGTGAGTTGTTGCATACGGAGGCTTGGAGGACTACCACAATCACTGGATTTTGGTTGATTTTGGTTCTCAATCTTTACTGCTAAAATTTCAACTACATCATTTGAGGTAATAAGAGTTCTGTGACTTGAGACTTGAATCATGACCTAGAGCCATCTGTCAGGAGCTGCTGTCTCTCCCTCCCTGCGTGATCATGTCTCCTGAGGCACTAGTGGAAGCTATAGCAGAAACTGGGCTTACGCACTGGAAAGCAAGGCGTGTTTAGTTATGCATGTCATCTATTGTAGGAAGTGTGAAGGTGTGTAACGATGGTGAAGGTTAAATAGAGCAAGAGTAGAAATCATATGCACGGAGCTACAAACTCAACACAGGAGTCAGAGATTTTTATTATTATTATATAATCAGTGGGAAGCGCTTAAAACCCGTAGAATTATACAGCGCCTGGTGGGGGTATGTGGAAGGCATTCTGGCTTTCATTCGGGGAACTGGAGCACAGATCCAGTTCCTAAATCAAGAGCCTCCACCAACATAAAAGGAACCTTCCCTTGAGGTGACAGAGTCGGAGGAGAACACCATGATAGTAGGTTTGAGCAACAACAAAAACAATATAGTGTACCGGTACACTCTAACTCAAATATAAAAATATGTAATGATGGATGAGGTAATTTAGCAAAATTGCTAAATAGCCTCACCATCACAGAATGATGGGATGGTTAATTTAGCAATTGCACAAGAAAAACTGCAACAAAATTTATAAAAGGATTTAACTGAGAAAAATGGCTGCAATAGAAATAGCAAAGTGCAAAATTTAAATCACGTATTACAACAAAATGAACGTTGTGCGCTTTCCTAACACACAGCAAAAGGTTGCAGGTGCGCTGGTAGCTGCAATTTGGAATGCAAAAAAAATAATTCACTTTGCTTCACTAGAAGATGACAAAATTGTGATATTAGCAGGGTTTGCAATAGTACAAAAATCACAAAATTTCAGTGTATCAAGAAATACTAAATTTCACACAAAATAAAGCTAATAAATGAAAAAAATTCAAAATATTAATCAATTGAATAAGGACACCTATTCAAGGGGGGATGGCTCCTTGGCGTTGGTGGTTGAAGAGGCTCTGTTGTCTGGAGGATTAGACCTTGTTGGTCTCCTTCCTCAGACCGGAACTAATTACCCCCAATCTCCCCTTCCCTACCATCCTCCCCTTTTCCCATTTCTCTCCCCCTCCCCACCCCGCCCTTTTGCCTTCCTCTTTCTTGACCTTTGGATTTTTCCCACAGGCGACTAGTTCCTAGGTAGGGGAGGAAAGGGTACCGGGGTCCATCCATTCCGTTGACGTCTTGGTGGCAGGTGTAGTTTGCCGTGGAATTGGATGTCGCCTGCGGGATGTCCCGATCCCTCTCCGGTATCCCGTGAGAGTGACTTGGGGTGTCTTTCGGGTGATGGGTGTAATCTCTGGAACGCCACCTTTGGATTCTTGGGGTGGTGGCGAAGGGGAGGTTATGCTTTGTGGAAGATATCGGCCGCCCTCTCTTTTGTCCACTGAGTAGCTGGCAGATGTGAGGTTGCTATCCTGGAGTGCTGGTTTACTGTCTGATGGCTAGGGTATGGCATGGGTTCCATGCTGCATCTTTGCTACTTGCGGTGCTGAGGTCCTCTTGTGTGCGGGAGGGAGGATTTCGGGCCCTTTCATTCCTCCTCAGGAACTATCCTCCCCAGGAGTCCCCCCTTTTTATATTATTTTTTTTATTTTTTATTTTTTCTCTTCTTTTTTTTCTTAAAAAAAGAAAAGAAGTACTAACCATTAGAGAAACCCAATCATGCCTGCTACCCCCGGGCCCCTTCTTGATACTGGAACCCTGTTTGACCCGCCTCATCTTTGGGACCACTCTTCGGACCACTCCTCGTGCCTTGTACCTCTTGCCGGTGCTGTTTCCTCACCCGCTTCAGGTACTGAGGTCTCGAATGACTCATTTGATTTATCTGACCTCCGCTCTCCTTTGGACTATGCTTCTGGCCTCTCCCTCTATGGTGCGCGCAATTTTTAAAATCCACCGGCTGTTCACGTCGGACACCAACTCTGGTCCCACGGCCTAAACACCAATGACAATTACCTGCTGTATGACACTCTCTCACCTTCCTGCTGCACAAAATTCAACTTGGAATCGCAAATAATAGAGGCCTACTAGACTGGGAGAATTCACTAGACCTCATCTTCACTAACATGATGATCTGATACGAAATGTCACTTTATGAAAAACAATATATACTCAGATCAAAACATAATCGAGGTTCAACATATATGCATGGAAGCCCCAGACCGACAAAATGAGATTAGTCACTGGGAGCCTTCACCAAATTCATCTTCAATAACAAGAACATAAATTGGGACCAAGGTAAACCCAAGTCCTAATTGATATAAGGCTGGGAAGATCGACTAAACGACCACAGACTCCACTTACGCATAGAACAGGATTAACTCTTTTGTGGCACTCGATGTATGCTCAAAGAGGAGTAGATGTAAAAATAGAAATAGAAAGAGACAGGCCGTTATAGTCTTAGTTGCTCCCTTTACAGGCGATGGAAAAGATTAAACAGAGTGGCTAAAGAGGCAATTATCTGAAGATGCGTAGAGAGTCAGTGGTCAGACGAAATAGCAAACATCGACTTAAGCTAAAGGAATCTTATAGTGGCCCCCCCCCCCCCCCCCCCCCGAATTTGCGAGAAAGAGTAAAAGACATAAATGAATGGAAAATCGAAAGAAACCATCCAAAAAGTATTTCTTTTATTATGCCAAATCAAAGCCGAGAAAACAACATCAAGCATTGGGCCATACTTAAAACAAGATGGGTCCTACACAGAGACAGCAAGGAATGAGTGATGCTACTTCAAGTCCCGTATTGATCAATATTTAGCAAGCCGCTAACCAGACTGAGAGTCGAAGATCAAAATTAATTTTTTTATGAGAACCACAGAAATTTGTAACAAAGCCTATCTGATGTTATCCTGGATGCCAAAATGACTTCGAACGGCGATAATGATTTCCAGGCACTCTGTCCCAGGGCCAGACTTATGGAACTCCGTGTTTCATCAGAATCTTGCAAGAAGCCCTAATCACGAGCTTTTACCATCCTATGAGAGGGAGCATGGACACAGGGGTCATCCCACAGTTAAAAAAAACAACCAGACATAGCCCCACTCACGAAGGAGGCAGTAAAGCATAATCGCAAAGGAACTACAGACCGATAGCACTAAATCCCATTTCATAAAATCTTTGACCCTTTCAAAGCAAGATAGCCCACCCCATCTAGATACCCAATCAATTACACAACCCAGGACAAAATTGGGCTTTAGAGAGGTCGCTCCAGTCTGTCTAAACTACTGGTTCATAGACAAGGTCCAGACGCACAGAAAGACAAGTAAAATAATTGCGTTAGTTTAATAATGTTTATTATGCCTCCCCATACCCATTCCTGTGGGCGGTAGCCAAAAGATTACAGAGCTACAATCAATTGGTCCAGGGACATGGATCTGGACAAAAAAGTTTTGATAGCTGAGCATGTTACAGAGTAATGAAACTCACAGTTACAAAGTAATGAACTCATCAATTTACAAAGGTAATGAACTCACATTTACAAAGGTAATGAAAGCCCAGGTAGGCTATGGTCACAATCATGACAACGTTACAAAGATATTTACAGATTACAGAGGTAGTTAATGGGTCCAGGGGACTGGGCCCAAAGTTTTGATAGCTGAACTAGGTACAGGGCTTTAGCGCTTCCCCTTGATTATATAATAATGAACTAGGACAAAGGTAATGGCTCACTAGTTACGAAGGTAATGAATTCTGTAAGAATGGTTAGAATGGTTTACTTACGTTTATAATGGGCTACAATCATGAAAAATTATAGTGTATGAGCAATTCACACTTCCACACACGGTTCACAACTGTAATGAGTTTGATTGGTGCAAATATTGATTGCTGCTGAGTCACACACACACCACACACACACACACACTCACACACACATACACACCCCCCCACACACACACACCAACCACACACACACACACTCACACACACACACACACACATGAGAAAGGAATGAGGGACAAAGAGGGGGTACAGAGAGTATACCTCGACCGCGACAGAACCACAAGAAGAAGGTCTACACTGAAAGGAGGGTACAGAGACTAGACGCAAGGAGGAACGAGAAGCAACGAAAATGAGCGGAACCAGACACAGGAGAAAGGGCAAACACCACCCCACAGAAATCTCCCACCAAAAGACTCCAGACCGCGACATCCCAACGCAACTGATTAACCATACTCAACCCACTCACTGTCCCTCTGCACCAACCCCTTCACAAACCTTCACCCCAACAGCTGTCCCTTGTGGGCATTCTGACCCCACCCCCATCAAACACAAACCCCACCTACCACCCACAGCCCAATATAGGCCCCCACCAAGCTCTCGCTCCCCCAACCCCAATATTTCTTGCATGGACACAATGATAGAAAAGAAATGAGGTTTGGTACACAAACACGGATGAATAACGAATAAACATGAGAGTGGAAACGAAAGAATCAGTGAAAAATCCCCAGACTTCAAGCAGTCACAGGAAACAAAAACTCGCTGAGACAATAACAGGACACAGTTTTCCAACAGGATATCATATCCTGAGAAAGATAGAAGGAGTAGAGGGGGTGAGGAGGGTTAGCACTTGCTCATAAAACACGATGGGGATTTGAGGGGAAATGGAAGGCATGAACATGATTGGAGAAAGAGACTATATTGTAGGTTACAATTCAGTCCGGAGAACATAAAGTAGTCATGGGAGTGATGTATAACCACCACAGAAACTGCAGGAGGTAAGAGAGGAGTACGAAGAAAACAACGGGGGTGATGGTGGACCACACTGAGCTGAAGGTGGCATAGAAGAGCTCACTCGAGCAGAGCAAAGTTTCTGGTAATGGGCGATTTCAACCACAGGGAGATCGACTGGGAAAACCTGGAGCCACATGGGGGGTCCCGAGACATGGAGAGCCAAAGATGATGGATTGTGGTACTTGAAAACCTCATGCATCAACATGTCAGGGACACAACCAAGAGAGAGGGGAGGATGAAGCCAGCAAGACCTGATCTTGTGTTTCACCCTGCGGGCAGTTCAGACATTGAGAACATCACTTACGAGAGGCCACTTGGGAGCTAGCGATCACGTGGTTTTGAGGTTTTGACTATTAGTAGAGATACAAGTGGAGAACGGTAACAGGAACTGAAAGGGGAGTGGACAGGCCAGTAACTAAAAAAGGGGGGGACTACACATGTATGAGAAACTTCTACAGGAGTTCAGTGGAGGACAGAGAAATGGTATATATGGAAAATCAGTAATCGAGATGATGGAATATGTGGCAACAAAGTGCAAGGAGGCAGAGGAAAGTTTTGTTCTCAAGGGAGGAAACAGAATAATAGGAAGACCTCAAAACGAGTCCTTGGTTTACCCGAAGGTGTAGGGAGGCAAAAAACTAAGTGCAAACAGAGAATGGAAAAAAAGGTAAGGAGGGTAGGCCCGGAGAAAACAAGGAGATTAGTAGAAGAGCCAGAAACGAGTATTGCCAAGATAAGGAGGGAGGCCCGTGACAGTATGAAGAAAAACGACATAGCATCGAAAGTCAAATCTGACCCAAACTGCTGTACTAGCCACATTAGGGGAAGAACAACAGTCAAGGACAAATAAGAGATCTAAGATAAAGATTTCGATTCGGATTTTTAACCCGGAAGGGTGGTAGCCACCCCAGGATAACCCAAGAAGTCAGTGCTCTGTATCGAGGACTGTCTAACTTAATTTCCATTGGGGTCTTAATCTGTCCCCAGATGCGGACCCACACAGTCGGACTAAATACCCAGGTACCTATTTGCTGCTAGGTGAACAGGACAATAGGTGTAAGGAAAACGTGTCGGAATTTTCACCCGCGGGAATCGAACCCGGGCCATCCATGTGTGAAGCGGGAGCTTTAGCCACCAGACCAACCGGGGCACAGGTGATAAGGCTGAGGAAAGAAGGTGGAGAACTCACAGAAACGATCAAGAGGTATGATGAGGAGCTCAACACGAGATTTAAGGAAGTATTTACAGTAGAGGACTGGAAGGACTCTGGGGGGACAGACCAGATGGGAGGACACCAGCAAGGAATACACCAACAAGTTGTTGGACGACATTACATACAGATGAGGTGGAGGTGAAGAAACTGCTAAGGGACATCGATACATCAAAGGCAATGGGGACCGGACAACATCTCCCCATGGGTCCTTAGATGAGGGAGCAGATATGTTGTGCGTGCCACTTACACAAATCTTCAAACACGTCCCTGGAAACAGGGGCAACTGCCTGAGGAGCTATGGAAGACGGCAAATGTAGTTCCCATTTTTAAAAAAGCCCGATGGACAGGAAAAGAGGCACTAAACTATTAGACCTGTGTCATTGACGCTATGTATTAGTATGCAAAATTAAGGAGAAGATTATAAGGAGGGGGGGTGGGATGAGTGGTGGAGCACCTGGAAACGGGAACAAGAGTATAAATGCCAACCAGCACGGATTCACGGAAGGCAAAATCCTGCGGTCCACAAACCTTCTGGAGTTTTTATGATAAAATCAGAAGTTAAGACTCGAGAAGAGAAGAGGTGGGTTGATGCATTTCCTTGGATGCAAGAGGCCTTTGACACAGTTCCTCCTCAAGGAGATTAGTGCAGAAGCTAGAGCATCAGGTGCATATACAGGAAGGGAACTGCAATGGATCAGAGAAATACCTGAAGGGAGGACAGGCAACAACGAGTCATAGTACGTAATGATGTATCACAGTGGGCCTCCTGTGACTGGCGGGGTCCCAACGGGGTCGATCTAGGACCAGTGCTATTTTTGGTATATGTGAACCGGACATGACGGAAGGGTTAAGATTAGACTCAGAAGTGTCCCTGTTTGCAGATGATGTGAGTTAATGAGGAGAATTAAATTGATGAGGCCAGGCAGACTTCAAAGAGACCTGGACAGACTGGACACCTGGTCCAGCAAATGGTTTCTCGAATTTATCCTGCTAAATGCAAAGTCATGAAGATAGGGAAGGGCACAGAAGACCACAGACAGAGTATAGGTAGGTGGCCAAAGACTGCAACCTCACTCAAGGGAGAAAAGATCTTCGGGTGAGTAGCTATAACACGAGAATGTCTCCGGAAGACATACATGGAAGCACACATCAATCAGATACTGCTGCAGCTTATGGGCGCCTGGCAAACCAAACCTGGAAAACAGCATTCCGATACATTAGTAAGTGAATCATTCAAGACCCTGTTACACGTGTATGTCAGGCCCATAACTGGAGTATGCAGACCCTGTTTGGAACCCGCACTTGATAAAGCACGTCAAGAAAACTAGAGAAAGTACAAAAAGGTTTGGTGACAAGGTTAGTTCCAGGCTAAGGGGAATTGTCCTATAGAAGAAAGATTAAAGGGAAACCGCATGACGACCTGGATGAACAGGAGGGTAGGGGGGAGACATGATAACGACATATAAAATTACTGCCGTGGGAATAGACAAGGAGGACAAGGACAGGGATGTCACCAGGGAGGGGGGACTCACAGAAACAAGAGGCCCACAATTGTAAGTTGAAGACACAATCATGAAGTCAGAGAGATTAGTAGGAGTATTTCTTCAGTCATAGAGTTTGTAAGGCAGTGGAATGCCTAGAAATTGACGTAGTGGAGGCAGGAACCATAATAATTTTAAGAAGAGGTATGACAAGCTCAGAAGCGAGAGGTAGAGGGCCTAGTGCGAAGGAAGAGGCGGGGCAGGGTGAGTCTCGACCCCTGCAACCCAAATTTGGTGAGTCAATTAGGTGAGTTAAACACACAAACACAACACACACACACACACACACAAACACACACCCACACACCACCCCACACACACACACACCACACACCACCACACACACACGCACACACACACTACCATACACCTAACACACAGACACCCCCACAACACACACCCAAAAACACACCACACACAACAAAACAAACACACCACACCACAAAAATGCATAGATCAAAGTAAAGACGACCCGAAGCTGTTGTACAGAAAAATCGGAGGAAAACAACAGTCAAGGACCCGGGGTCAGACTGAGGAAGGGTGAAAGGGGGGGGAAATTTAAAAAACGACCGAGAGGTATGTCGGAGCTCAAAAACAAATTTAAGAGGTTTTACAGGGAAACAGTGGACTCCAAGAAATCAGAACAGGGGGGCACACCGCAAGGGCTGGATAGGTCATTTTCCCAAAGGAGGAGGGGAAAAAGTGCCTATGCGAATTGACACCCCCAAAGGCGGGGGGGACCAGACAACATCTCCCCATGGGCCCTTAAAGAGGGAGGGGGAGATATTGTGTGAGCCATTAAAAAAGGGTCTTAAAACACATCTTTTTAAAAATGGGCAACCCCTGAGGTAGGGGGAAAAGGCAAATGTGCCCAATTTTTTTTAAAAAAAGGGAGACAGAATGAGGCCCTAAACTGGGGGCCCTGTATTTTCTAACGTGTTTATGGCAAGGCCCTGAGAGAAGATCATCAGGAGGAGAGTGGGTGGGGCACCGGGGAAAGAAAAAAAGTGTAAAATTTGAAAACCGCACGGTTTCGGGGAAGGGAAAATCCTGGTCCAAAAAACCTACTGGGTTTTATGGACAAGGTGACGAAGAAAGGACAAGAGAGGAGGGGTGGTTGATTTCGTTTTTTTTGGGGACTGCAAAAAAGGCTTTCGACACAGTTCCTCAAAGAGGTTACTGCAAAAGTTTGGGGACCAGGCCCCCCCTTTTTAACGGGAAAGCACTGCAAGGGGATCAGAGAATTTTGACGGGGAGGAAAAAAGATTTTTGGTCGGGGACGAGGTTTTTCAGGGTGGGCCCTTTTGAAAAGCGGGGTTCCAGGGGTCAGTCCTGGGGACCTGTGCTGTTTTTGGTTTATACGTGAAGGGAAATAAGGGGGGAAATAGACTCAGAAGTGTCCTTGTTTGCAGACGATGTAAAGTTAATGAGAAAAAATCGAATGGGGACGAGGATCAGGGGATTTACAAAGAGATCGGGAAAGGTTTCAACCCGGGTCCAGCAATGGCTCCTTGAATTTAACCCTTTCCCAAAAGCAAAGTCATGAGATTGGGGGGAAAGGGGAAAAAAGACCCAGACACAAAATTTTGTTTAGATGGCCAAAGACTGCAAACCTCACTAAAGGAAAAAGATCTGGGGGTGAGTATAACACCGAGCATATCTCCTGAGGCGCACATCAATCAGATAACTGCTGCAGCATACGGGCGCCTGGCAAACCTACGGATAGCGTTCCGATACCTCAGTAAGGATTCGTTTAAGACTCTGTACACCATCTACGTCAGGCCCATACTGGAGTATGCAGCACCAGTTTGGAATCCACACCTAGTCAAGCACGTCAAGAAATTAGAGAAAGTGCAAAGGTTTGCAACAAGACTAGTCCCAGAGCTACGGGGATTGCCCTATGAAGAAAGGTTGAGGAAATCGGCCTGACGACACTGGAGGCCAGGAGGGTCAGGGGAGACATGATAACGACATATAAAATACTGCGCGGAATAGACGAGGTGGACAAAGACGGGATGTTCCAGAGATGGGACACAGACACAAGAGGTCAAATTGGAAGTTGAAGACTCAGATGAATCAAAGGGATGTTAGGAAGTATTTCTTCAGTCATAGAGTAGTCAGGCCGTGGAATAGCCTAGAAAGTGATGTGGTGGAGGCAGGAACCATTTCATAGTTTTAAGGCGAGATATGATAGAGCTCATGGGGCAGGGAGAGAGAGGACCTAGTAGCAATCAGCGAAGAGGCGGGGCCAGGAGCTGTGACTCGACCCCTGCAACCACAAATAGGTGAGTACAAATAGGTGAGTACACACACACACACACACACACACACACACACACACACACACACACACACACACACACACACACACACACACCACACACACACACACACACACTCACACAGACACACACACACACACACACACACACACACACACACACACAACACACACACACACACACACACACACACACACACACACACACACACACACACACATATAAAATACTGCGTGGAATAGACAAGGTGGACAAAGACAGGATGTTCCAGGGAGGGACACAGAAACAAGAGGCCACAATTGGAAGTTGAAGAGACAAATGAGTCAGAGAGATAGTAGGAAGTATTTCTTCAGCCATAGAGTTGTAAGGCAGTGGAATAGCCTAGAAAATGACGTAGTGGAGGCAGGAACCATACACAGTTTTAAGACGAGGTTTGATAAAGCTCATGGAGCGGGGAGAGAGAGGGCCTAGTAGCAAACCCGGGGAAGAGGCGGGGCCAGGAGCTAGGACTCGACCCCTGCAACCACAAATAGGTGAGTACAAATAGGTGAGTACACACACACACACACACACACAAGAGATCCCAGACCCAGGAAGAAGATCAACTTCCTATAGAAGCCTCCCAACCAGGCCAACCCCAGTGCAAAACCCAAACACTCTAAATCAAAACACCCATGCCACATCCAATGCCCCCACCCACTACATTACAAACTCCACCCCCACAGCAACAACCCATAGTGATAATTGCAGTAATGTACAACCCACCACAGAACTGCAGGAGGCCAAAAAAAATATGATGAGAGCAACAAGCAAAGATCGACACACTAGCGATGGCCGGGAGAAAGGGGGGGGGA
>NC_069448.1:28886873-28998828 GCF_026875155.1 Cherax quadricarinatus | reverse complement strand
AGAAAGGTTTTAAAGGGTTTGTGAGTTTTGTAAAAAAACATTTTGTTGTTTTGTTTTGTGCCACCCCAGACAAAGGGTTTTTTTCATCTGTCAACCCCCAAAAAAATATCTATATTTTTAATTTATTTTTTTTATATTTGTAGCTTTTTTTTATTATAAAAATTTTGAAAAAAAATCTTTGATTGATTAAGCAAAATGTCTAATTAATTTTTTATACACATTTAATGTGCCTCATGATTAATTTTTGTGTTATATTATCATTTTTAAACCCATAAACGGTCCAAACGTATATATGTTCACTACCCCAGTGCCCCGAATTTTTTGAAAAATAAAAAAAATCTTTTTTTTTTTACTGAAAAAAAGAAAGGGCATTGTCAAAAAACACACTGATGGTGGGCATTTACACCTGCTTGGTTTTTAACACCTGCCTTGGTTATTACACCTGCCTTGGTTATTAACACCTGCCTTGGTTATTTACACCTGCCTTGGTTATTTACACCTGCTTTCGTTATTAACACCTGCCTGGTTATTTACACCCGCCTTGGTTATTTACGCCTGCCTTGGTTATTTACACCTCCTTGGTTTATTTACGCCCGCTTGGTTATTTACACCTGCCTTGGTTATTTACACCTGCTTTGGTTATTAACACCTGCCTTGGTTTATTTACACCTGCTTTGGTTATTAACACCTGCCCTTTGGGTTTTTTACACCTGCCTTGGTTATTTTCGCCTGCCTTGGTTATTTACACCTGCCTTGGTTATTTACACCTGCCTTGGTTATTTTCACCTGCCTTTGGGTTTTTTACACCTGCCTTGGTTTTTTTACAAACCTGCCTTGGTTATTTACACCTGCCCTTTGGTTATTTACACCTGTCTTGGTTTTTTACACGCCTTTGTTATTTACACCTGCCTTGGTTATTTACACCTGCTTCGGTTATTTACACCTGGGCTTGGTTATTTACACCTGCCTTGGTTATTTACACCTGCCTTGGTTATTTAAAACCCGACTTGGTTTTTTATACCTGTCTTGGTTATTTACACCTGCCCCTTTTTATTTACACCTGCCTTGGGTTTTTTACACCTGCCTCGGTTATTTACACGTGCCTTGGTTATTTACACGTTCCTTGTATTTACACCTGCCTTGGGTTTTTACACCTGCCTTGGGTTTTTTTACACCTGTCTTGGTTATTTACACCTGCCTTGGTTATTTACACCTGCCTTGGTTATTTACACCTGCCTTGGGTTATTTACACCTGTCTTGGTTATTTACACCTGCCTTGGTTATTTACACCTGCCTCGTTATTTACACCTGCCTTGGTTATTTACACCTGCCTTGGTTATTTACACCTGCTTTGATTATTTACACCTGCCTTGGTTATTTACACATGCCTTGGCTATTTACACCTGCCTTGGTTATTTACACCTGTCTTGGTTATTTACACCTGTCTTGGTTATTTACACCTGCCTTGGTTTTTTACACCTGTCTTGGTTATTTACACCTGCTTGGTTATTTACACCTGCCTTGGTTATTTACACCTGCCTTGGTTATTTACACCTGCCTTGGTTTTTACACCTGCCTTGTTATTTACACCTGACTTGGTTATTTACACCTGCCTTGGTTATTTACACCTGTCTTGGTTTATTTACACATGCCTTGGTTATTTACACCTGCCTTGGTTATTTACAACCTGCCTTGGTTATTTACACCTGCCTTGGTAATTTACACCTGCCATGGTTATTTTACACCTGCGTTGGTTATTTGCACCTGCCTTGGTTTATTTACACCTGCCTTGATCATTTACTATTGTCTTGAAATGTTTTGGATATGTGGAAGTATATAATAATAATGAGGAGGAGAAGGAGGAGGAGGAGGAGAGGAGAAGGAGGAGGAGGAGAGAAGGAGGAGAGGAGGAGGAGAGAAAAATATGTAATAATAATAAAATAAAAAGTTCCCTTGAAGCATGAAAACAAAGTCCACCCCTGACAGTGAGATGATAAAATGAGATAAACATCTGATAAGAGCTGATGTTTGACGAGCATACACGAGGGGTGGGGGAGGGTGCAGCTGATAGAAAAGATTAGAGGTGAAGTTTGATGAGCATCGCCCTCCTTTGTTTTTGTTGGTACACAAACATGTCTGTCTATTTGTCTGTCATCAAGCTCCCTGTCTATCTGTCTATCCATCTAGCTCTCTGTCTCAGAGAGAGCCACAAGACTGTGTCATCATCACCTTTACTTACATCTCAAGCAGAGTAATAGCACTTTGTCTGGATTTTTTGGGTTATCCTAGGTAATTTACACTATGAGACAGAGATAGACAGACAGATAGAAAGAGATAGAGACAGATAGACAGGGATAGACAGAGACAGAAACAGATAGAGACAAAAAACAACGACAGACAGAGATAGAGACAGAGAGACAGAGATAGACATAGATACAGACAGACCAATGGAGATAGAGCCAGGCCGCCAGCAGCCGGCCAGCCACACAGCTGGCCACCATGCAGCTGGCCAGCCAGCTAGCCAGCCAACTAGCCAGCCAATCAGTCAGCCAGTCCATCCAGCCAGGCAGCTAGCCATCCAGCCTGCCAGCCAGCCAGCCTGTCAGCCAGCCTGAATTGTTTCTCTTGACATAGGAAAATAGATTATAAGACATTCTGAAAGGGTGTTGCACAAATATTGCACATGGGTTATTATCGAGGTTTTTTGATATTTCCTCGACCACTTGTGGCCACATCCACCTCAAAGCCACTAAACTCAGGGTCAAAATCACTTTCCTCTTAAAATGGGAGTGTTAAGCTCTGTGGCCGGGTCATTTTTCCCTTCCGGTTTCCCCGGGGCTCTGCTGTTTTCCTGTTAGGGCCCTTTTCCAAAATTTTAAGTTACCCTTTTCATTTGCAAACAGTCCCCCTTTTGACAGACTTCGAACATACATTTTGCTCCTTCTTTCCCTCCCAGTCCCCTTAAATTTGGGGAGGGGGTAGCAGTCTCTTTTTTTTCAACCCCCAAAATTTTTTTTGTTTTTTAAAGGCTTTTTTAAGAATTTCCAGTTCCTCTTTTTTAAACCCCTTGAAACCAGCCTTTTTGCTGCTTTGATTTGCACCTCCCACTTCCTGCTTTCCTATCAAATCCTCTTTTTCCATTCTCATGCTAAATTTTTCCCTATTTTTTTTCCAATTTCTTTTTCCCTTTTTATAGCTCTGCTCCCCCAAATTTTTCCTTTGGAGCTTCCCCCCTCCTGTCCCTTTGTTTTTCGTTGCTCTCTGGCAACCCATTTTTTTTTTAAACCCGATGTAACTCTGTGTTTTTAAATTTAGAGTGTAATGTCAGAGTGTTTTGGGGGAGGGGGGGGGGTAGAGGAAAACGGTGCTAGGGGGAGAGGAGTGGGAGCGGGTTTTGGGGGCAAAAATTTGGGGAAAAGGGGGAAAGGGGGAAAGGGTGAAAAGGGAGGGGGGGAAATTAAAAAAAGGGGGGGTGGGGTGGAATGTCGGTTGGGGGGGGGGGGTTTTTAAATGTGTGAGTCTGGAAATTGTTGTTTACTCCCTATAAATTAAAGGTAAAAACCACACATACCCCAGCCCCACCATACACTCCCCCCCCCAACCGACATCGACTCCCTCCCACTGCCCCCTCCCCCCCCTCTTTCCCCCCCCCTTTCCCCCACCCTCCCCATATTCCCCCCTAAACCCCCGCTACCCCCACCCCCTCCCCCACTTTAGCCACATTCCTCCTTTTACCTCCCCCCCCCCCAACAAAACCTACATATACATTTAAAAATTTAAAAACACACAGAGTTACACCCAGTGGGGTTTGGTGGGGTGTGTTTTGATGTGATGTGGGTGTGTGAAAGGGTGACTTATACACAATTTGATAAATGAAAAAATGGCTCTCTTGCATGTATGTAAAAAATGAAAAGGTTTCCAAAAAGGGGAAATTTTCCCTATGAGCCCACAGAAAAAAAAAAACCTTTTCCTATGTTTTGTGTGTTTTGGGTGTTTTGTGTGTGGTGTGGGGTGTGTGTGTGTGTGTGTGTGGGGGTTTTGGGGTGTGTGTGTGTGTGTGTTTTTGGGGGTGGGGTGACTTGTGTTTGGGGTGGGGTTTAGGTGATTTTGAAAAGTTGTGTGTGTTGTTTTGGTGTGTGTGGTGTGTGTTTTGGTTGTGTGTGTGTTGTGGGTGGGGTTGGTGTGGTGGTGGGTGTATGTTTGTTTTGGTGAGTGCATGTGAGGGTTGTGAGGAAAGGTGATTTTGTGGGGTTAATGTAAAGGGCCAGTCCCCTTTGACTAAACCAAAAATTCTTCTGACCTGCCCCCCACCCTTTCCGGGGACTTGACCGAAACCTACTTACAATGTTGCCCTTAAAACCCTTGTCCGCCACCTAACTTTAGTAAGTTACCCCGCCTTGTTGTTTAAATTTAAACCCAATTTGCTTTTCCCTTATTGAATACTTGAGGGCCTATTCTTTATCGTGCTATGAAACCTTTCCCGAAATCTGTTTGGGGGTTTTAATTTGGAAAACTTTGTAACCCCACCCCCTCCACAAAACCACTCATAGGTGATTTCCCAGAAAATTTGCAAGGGCAGCTGACAGCCTGTAAAAATTTCCACTCGATGTTACTTCCTGGCGTAAGACCCACCTAAAATTTCTTCTCGTTAAAAATGTCCCCCCTATTCACCTGTATTTCCTCACTTTTCACACGTTTGTTTCATTTTTATTAGTTTTCCTTGGGTGACAGTGAAAAACTTCCCCTTTTAATCACCCCCCTTACCTCCCCGGGCCTGACTCGCAAAAAACATTTACTTTTCTGATCACTTAAAAAATTTTGTGGCTCCCCCCCATTTAAATTTTGGGCCGGGCAGTTTAAAAAATTTCGCTTCTACTTTGTTCACTCCCCTGACACTTTTTTGAAAACAAATGCAAAACACAGGGGTAGCCCTCAAAAACATTTTTAATTCGGGGGGAGACGGAAGGCATGACTCTGCGCTCGGGGGTTTTGTGTGTGTGGTGTGTTTTTGGTGTGTGTTTGGGTGTGTTTTATCTAGCACAAATTAAAAAGGAAAGTTATGAGTATCATTTGGGTTTTCTTTTCAAGAAACATTGGTTTCCCCAAAATGAAAAATTACGAAACCCTTTGAAATTTCGTCACTTTGACCCCAAAATTTCCTAAAAACCCAAAAAATTTTTCCCAAAAATTGTACATTTTGGGGAAAATAAAACAATTTACGAAAACCCGGGTTTTAAAAACCTACACAAAAGGTTATAATAAAAAAATTTTTTTGTTTAGCCACCTTAAACCCTTTTTTAACAAATTATCAAAAAACCCAAAAGGGTTTTTTGGGTATTTGTTTTTTTTAAATTTTTTTTACTTTTCGCCCGGACCATGAAAGAATTAAATGTTGATTTTACCTAAAAAGGGGGTTTTGGGGGTAAAACGCCCCCGCTGGCCCCCGGGTCAATAACCAGGCCTCGTGGGGGATCAGGCCCCTAAACCTCAAAAGGGTTTTCTACGGGTCGCACACAACCGACATCCCAACCACACCCCAGCGGGGCAGGTAATAAATTATTGGTGCCTGTCCTTTGCCTTCTTGAAGACAGCCAGGAGTCTTTTGGGAAATTTCCCCCTTATGAAACCCCCGGGGAAGGCAGTTGAGCAGTCTTGGACCCTTACAATTATTGTGCTTTCTCTTATCCCCACTCTAAAACGCCCCCTGCTTTTCAGGGGGGGGGGAAATTTGCATCCCCCTGCCCCGTTTTTAAATGATTTCGTCAAAATTTTTTCGAAGGGAATTTTCTAAGTTTATTTAATAAAGTGCTTTTCCGCTTGCGTTTTGGGAGTAAAAATTCTTCCCAAAATTTTTAGGGTTTTTATCTTTAACTTATACTTCTATGAAAGCTCTGAAATTTCGCCCCCCCAAAAAGGGGGCCTTTTAGTGTCCACCTAAAAGAACATTTAAAAATTCAAAAAATCATTCGCTGTGCACCCCTAATTTTAAAGGGTTCTCTTTAAATCCATCCTATTTTTTTCCAAGACTGACTAGATAAAATTTTTTTGTAATTTTAAAAAGTTAGATCCTCTGACTTTTCCCACCCCCGGGTTCCTTTACATTATTTTACTCTTTATTTTGTGTTTTTTTTTTTTTATACTCCAATTAATTTTTAAAATTTTTCCCCGAGTTTTTCTGTATGGCGTAATTAAAATTTTCTCAATTTAAATTTTTTTTTTGGGCCCTTTAAAATTGGGGGGTTTTTGGGGGGGTTTCCCCGGGGGTTTTTTTCCCCTTTTTTTTTTTTTTTTTCCCCCCTTTTTTTCCCCCCGGGGGAAAATAAAAAAAAAAAATTAAAAAATTTTAAAAGGAATTTGGGAAATTTTTTTTTCCCCTTTTCCCAAAAAAAAAAATTTTTTTTTTTTTTTTAAAAAAACCCCTGGGGGGGGGAAAAATTTTTTTTTAAAACATCACCCCCCAAACCCAAAAAAAAAAAATTTTTTTCCCCCCAAAAAAAGGGCCCGTTTTTTTTTTAAAAAAATTTTTTTTTTTTTAAAAAACCCCCTTTTTTTTTTTTAAACCCTTTTTTAAAAATTCCAAAAAAATTCCCCCCCCCCCCTTTTTTGGGAAAAACCCCCCAATTTTAAAAGGGGGGTTTTTTCCCCCTTTTTTGCCAAAAAAAAAATTTTTTCGGGGGCCCCCCCCCGGGGGGGGAAAACCCCAAAAAAAAAAAAAATTTTTTTTTTTGTTTTATTTGGGGGTTTTTTAACCTTGGGAAAAAAAAAAATTTTTTTAAAAAAAAAATTTTTTCCAACCCCCGGGGAAAATTTTTTAAAAACCCCTTTTTTAAAAAAAAAGGGGGCCCCCCCCCCCCAAAACCCCTTTTTTGGGTTTTTAAAAATTTTTTCCCGGGGTTTTTAAAAAAAAAAACCCCTTTTTTCATTTTCCCCCCCCCCAAAAAAAAAAAAAAAAAAAAAAAAAAAAATTCCCCCTTTTTATCTTTTGGAAAAAAACCCAATTTTTTTTTTTTTTTTTTTCCCCCCCCACTTTTAAAAAAGGGTTTTTTTTTTTTGGGGCCCCTTAAACCAAAATTTTTTAAAAAAATTTTTTTAAAAAACCAAACCCCCCCCAAAAAAAACCCCCAATTTTAAAAAAACCCCCCCCCCCCCCCCCCCTTTAAATAAAAAATTTTTTTTAAAAAAAAAAAAACCCGAAAAAAATTTTAAAATTTAAAAAGGGGGGAAAAAAAAACCTTTTTTTAAAAAAAAAAAAAACCCCCCCAAAAATTTTTTTTTTTTTTAAAAAAAAGGGGGGGGGTTTGTTTGGGGGTTTTTTTGGGGGGTTTTTTTTTTGGGGGGGGAAAAAAAGGGGGCTTTTTTGGGGGGGGGGCCGGGGAAAATTTTTTTTGGGGGGGGGTTTTTCCCCCCCCCCCTTTTTTTCCAAAACCCAAAAAAATTTTTCCCCCAAAAGGGGAACCCTTTTCCCCCCCCCCCAAAAAACCCCAAAAATTTTAAAATTTAAAAACCCCAAAAAAAAATTTTCCCCCCTTTTTTAAACCTTTTAAAACCCCCCCCCCAAAAATTTTTTTTTTTCCCCCCCATTTAAAAAATCCCACCCCCCCTTTTTTTTTTTTTTTTTTAAATTTTTAAAAAATTAAAACCCCCCCTTTTTTAAAAATTTTTCCCCCAAAACCCTTTTCCCCCCAAGGGAAAACCCCAAAAACCCCCCCCGGGGGTTGGGGGTTTTAAAATTTTCTTTTTAAAAAAAAAAAATTCCCCTTTTTCCCCCCAAAAATTTTTTGGGAAAGGGGGGTTATTTTTTTTAAAAAAATTTTTTTTTTTCCCCGGGGGAAAAAAAAAAAGGCCCCCCCCTTTTAAAAGGGAAATTTTTTTCCTTTTCCCCCCCCTTTTTTTTTTTAAAAAAACCCCCCCCCCCAAATTTAAATTTTTTTGGGGGTTTTTTAAAAAAAGCCCCAAAAAAAAAAAAGTTTTTTTTTAAAAACCCCTTTTAAAAAAAGGGGTTTTTTTCCCCCCAAGGGGGGGGGGCCCCCCAAAAATTTTTTTAAAATTTTAAAAGGGGGGGGCAATCCCCCCCCCAAATTTTTTTTCCCAAAAAACCCGGGGGGGGGGGGGGGGGGGGGGGGGGGGGGGGGGGGGGGGGGGGGGGGGTTTTTTTGGGGGGGGGTTTTTTAAAAAAAGGGGGGGGGTTTTTTTGGGGGGAAAGGGGGAAAAAATTTTTTTGGGGAAAAAACCCCCCCCAAAAATAAAACCCCCCCACAAAGGGCCCCCCAAAAAAGGGGGGGGAAAATTTAATTCATAAAAGGGGTTTTTTTTTTTAAAAATTTTCCTAAATTTAAAATTTTTAATTTAAAACCCTTAGTTTTTTCAAAAAACGTCAAACCCTTTTTAAAAAAAAATTTAAAACCCAAAAAAATTTTTTTTTTACCAAAAAAAAAAAAAAAGAAAAAAAAAACCCCCCTAAAAAAAAAATTAAAAAAAAATTTTTTTAAACCCCCACCAAAACCCCCCCCCAAAAAAAAATTTTCCCCCCTTTTTAAATTAAAACCAAATTTTTAAAAAAAAGGGGGGGTTTTTTCCCCCCCCAAACCCCCCCTTTCCCACCCCCCAAAAACCCCCAAAAAAAGGGGGGGAAAAAAAAAACCCCCCCCCGGGGTTTTCCCCCCCAAAAAAAAAGGGCCCTTTTTCCCCCCCCCCCCCCCCCTTTACCCCCCGGGAAAAATTAAACCCCCCCCCAATAAAGGCCCCCAAAAAAACCCCCCCCCAAAGGGGAAAAAATTTTTTCCCCCCAAAAAAAAACCAAACCCAAAAACCCCCAAATTTTCCCCCCCCCCAAAAACCCCAAAACCCCCTTTAAAAACCCCCCCCAAAAAAAATTTTCCCCCCCCCCCAAAAAAGGGGGAAAACCCCAACCCCCCCCCCTAAACCCAGCTCAAAAACAAACCCCTTTAAAAAAAAAAACCCCCAAAAAACCCCCTACCCCCAAAAAAATTCCCCCCCCCCACCCCCTTAATTTTAAAACCCCTTAAAATAAAGCCCCCAACCCCTAAAACCCCCCCACCCCAGAAAACCCCCCCCTTTTTCACCCCAAAACCCCCCCAAAAACCCCCCTTTAAAACCCCCCCCCCCCAAAAAAAAAAACCCCCCCCCCCAAAAAAAAAACCCCCAAAACCCCCCAAAAAGGGGGAAAAAACCCCCCCCCAAAAAGGGCCCCCCCAAACCCCCCAAAAAAGGGGTTTTTTTCCCCCCCAAAAAAAAAGGGATTTTTAAAACGAAAATTTTCCCCCCCCCCAAAAAAACCCCCAATTTTCCCCCCCCTTTTTTTTTAAATTTTCCCCCCAAAAACCCCAAAAACCACCCCAAAAAAACCCCCAAAAAAAAAAAAACCCCCCCACCTAAGGGGGTTAAAAAAACCCCCCCCCCCCCAAAAATAAAACCCCCCCTTTTCCCCCCCAAAAAAACCCCCTTTTAAAACCCCCCAAAAAAAACCCCAAAAAAAACCCCCCAAAAAAACCCCCCCCCCCCCAAAAAAACCCCAAAAAAACCCCCCAAAAACCCCCCCCCCTAAAAAACCCCCCCCCCCCCCCCTTTTTTAAAAAAAAAATTTGGGCCCCCTTTTTTCCCCCTTTTTTTTCCCCCCTTTTCCCCCCCCAAAAAAAAAAAAAAAAAAAAATTTTTAAAACAAACTTTAAAAAAATTTTTTAAAAATTTTTAAAAAAAAAAATTTTAAAAAAAAACGGGAAAAAAAAAAAACCCCCCAAAAAAAAAAATTTTTAAAAAAAGGGAAAAAAAAAAAAAAAAAAAGGGTTTTTTAAAAACCCAAAATTTTTTAAAATTAAATTTATTTAAAAAAAATTTTTTTGGGAAAATTTTAAAAATTTTTTTTTTAAATTTTTCAAATTTTAAAAAAAAAAAAAAAAATAAATTTATTTGGGGGGGGAAAAAAAAAATAAATTTTCCCCCAAAAAAAAAATTTTTTTTTTAAAAAAAATTTTTAAAAAAATTTTTTTTTAAAAAAAAGGGGCCCCAAAAAATTTTTTTTTAAACCCCCTTTTTTAAAAAAAAATTTTTTAAAAAAAACCCCCCCTTTAAAGGGAACCGGGCCCCCCAAAAAAAAAAAAAAACCCCCCCTTTTTTTTCCCCCCCCCCCAAAAAGGGGAAACCCAAAAAAACCCTTTTTTGGGAAAAAAATTTTTACCCAAAAAAACCCCCCCCTTAAACCCCCCCTTTTTCCCAAAAAACCCAAAAAAAAAACCCCCCCCCTTAAAAAAAAAACCCCCCCCCCAAAAAAAAAATTTAAAAAAAAAAGGGGAAAAAAGGGAAAAAAAACCCCCTTTTTCCCCCAAAAAAAAAACCAAACCCCCCCCCAAAAAAAAAATTTAGGGGGCCCCCCCTTAAAAAAAAAAAAAAAAAAAACCCTTTAAAAAAATTTGTTGGAAAAAAAAAATTTTTTCCCCCCCAAAATTTAAAAAAATTTTTTCCCGGGAGGAAACCCAACCCCTCCCCAAAAAAAACCCCCCCCCCCCCCCTCCCCTTTTTTTTTAAATTCCCTTTAAAAACCCCCCCCCCTTAAATTTAAAAGGGCAACCCCCCGGGTTAAAATTTTTTTAAAAAACTTCCCCCGGGAAAAAAAAAACCCCTTTTAAAAATTAAAAAGGGCCCCCCAAAAAAAAAAAGAAAAAAGGGGTTTTTAAACCTTTAAACATAAAAAAAAGGCCCCAACCTTTAAAAAAAAAAGGGGGAAAAAAAATTTTTTAAAAAAGGGGGGGTTCCCAAAAAAAAAGGGGTTTTTGGGGGAAAAGAAAAATTTTTTGGGGTTTTTTTAAAAAAATTTTTGGGGAAAAAAAAAAGGAAAAAAAAAAAGGGAAAAAAAAAAAAATTTAAGAAAAAATGTAAATTAAAAGGGGAAAAAACCCTAAAAAATTTTTTTCCCCCAAAATTTTTTAAAAAAACCCCCCCTTAAAAAATTAAAATTTCCCTTTTTTTAAAAAAAAAAAGGGGGCCCTTTTTAAAAAAAAGAGGAAAACCCCAAAAGGAAAAAGGGGAAAAAAAAAGGCCCGGGGGAAAAAAAAGGGGGGTTTTTTTAAAAAAAAAAAATTTTAAAAAAGGGGGAAAAGAGGGGAAAAAACCCAAAAAAAAAAGGGGGAAAAAAAATTTTGGGAAAAAAAAAAAAAAAGGGGGCCCCGGTTTTAAAAAAAAAAAAACCCCAAAAAAATTTTGGGCCTGTCCCCAAAAAATTTTAAAAAAACCCCCCAAAAAAAAAAACCCTTTTTAAAAAAAAAAAGGGGGGAAAAAAAAAAAAACCCCCCTTAAAAAAAAGGGGGGTTTTTAAAAAAAAGGGGAAAAAAAAAATTCCCCCAAATTTTTAAAAAAATTTTTCCCCCAAAGGGGAAAAAAAAAAAAAAAGGAAATTGATAAAAAAAAATTCCAAAATTTAAAAAAAAATTAAAAAAAAAACCCCCCGGTTAAGGTTAAAAGGAAGGAAACCCCGGGGTTTTTTAAAAAAATTTAAGGGGTTTTGGAAAAAATTTTAAATTTTTAAAAAAAAAGGGAAAAAATCAAAAAAAATTAAAAACGGGGAAAAAAAAGGGGGAAATCTTTAAAAAAAATTTTTTAAAAAAATTCCTTTAAAAAAAGAAAGAAAAGGGAAAAAGGGTTTAAAAAAAGGGGGGGGCCCGGGGTTTTTAAAAAAGGGCCCCCCGGGTTAAAAAGGGGAAAAAAAGGGGGGAAAAAAGGGTTTAAAAAGAAGGAAAAGGGGGGGGCCCCAAGGGAAAAGGGGGGCAAAGAAATTTTTAAAAAAAAAGGGGGGAAAGGTTAAAAAGGCCCCCTTTTAAAAGGGTTTTTTTGAAAAAAAAAAATTAAAAAAGGGTTCCCAAAAAAAAATTTAAACCAAGATTTTAAAAAGGAAAAAAAAAAAAAAAGGGAAAAAAAGGAAAAAAAAAAAATTTTTAAAAAAAAGGGGAAAAAAAAAAAAAAAAACCCCCCAAAAAAAAAAAAGAAAAATAAAAAAAAAAGGGGGGGGGAAAAATTTGGGGGAAAAAAAAAAAAATTTAAATTTTAAAAAAATTTTGGGGCCCCCAAAAAAAATGTAAGGAAAAAATTTTGGGCCCCCTTTTTAAAAAAAAAAAGGTTGGGGGAAAAAGAAAAACCCCTTTTTAAAAGGAAATAAAGGAAGGGTTTTTTGGGGGTTTTAAAAAAAATTTTTTTTTGGGGAAACCTGTTTTAAAAAAAAAAAAAAAAAGGTTCCCCAAAAAAAATTTGGGGAAAAGGGTTTCCCCGGGGTTTTAAAAAAATTTTTTTTCCCGGGGAAAAAAGGAAAAAATTTTTGGGGGGGAATTTTTCAAAATTTTTTTGGAAAAGGGGGGCCCAAAATTTAAAAAAAAAAAAAGGGAAAAAAAATTAAAGGGAAACCCCTAGTTAAAAAATTTTCCCTTTTTTTAAAAAAGGGGGTTTTGGGGGTTAAAAAAGGTTAAAATTTTAAAAAAAGGGGTTTTTTAGGTTAAAAAAAAAAGGGGGGAAAAAAAAAAGGGGGCCCCCCTTTTTAAAAAAAAAAAAAACGGGTTAAAAATTTTTAAAAACCCCGGGTTTTAAAAAAGGGGGCCCCCCTTGGGGGTTTAAAAAAAAACCCCCCAAAAAAAAAATTTTTTAAAAAAAAAATTTTTTTTCCCCCGGTTTAGCTTCCCAAATTAGAAAAACTTTCCTACCTAAAAATTAGTGAAAGCATGTAGTTAAAAGGAAGAGCAAGTAGGTTCTCAAATTTTGTTTAAAAAACTAGGTTTCTACAGATTAAATTGAAGACATCGTAGGTCTACAAAAAATTTAATGAAAAGAGCATCTAGGTCAAAAAGAGTTAAAATAAAAAAACCCTCTAGGTTCTCAAGATTAGATAAGACACGTAGCTCAAAGAGTTAGAGAAAAACGTAGCTCAAGAGTTAAATAAAGGGGCATCGTAGGCCTCCCAAGTTAGATGAAGAATCGATTTCTAAAATTTAATAAAAACACGTGTTCTACAAAGTTAGATAAAGCACGTTCTACAAAGTTAGATAAGACATCGTGGGTTTCAAGGGAGATAAAAAAAGCACGAGATCAAACAAATTTAGATGAAAGCATCGTAGGCTCTACGATTTAGATGGAAGACACGTGGGCCCAAAAAATTTAAAATAAGACATCGTGGGGGCCAAAAAGATTTAGAGAAGAGCATCTAGCTCCAAAGTTAGATGAAAGAAACGGGACTCTCAAATTAGATGAAAGATCGTAGGCCTACAAGAGTTAGAAAGACATCTAGGTCTACCAAGAGTTAGATAAGACTGTGGCTCTACAAGATTAGATAAAGGGAGCACGTAGGTTCTACAAGAGTTAGATAAGACAATTTGGCTCTCAAATTAGATGAAGACATCGTAGGCTCTACAAGATTAGATAAAGACATCGTGGTCAAACAATTTAAATGAAACATCGTAGCCAACAAAGTTAAATAAAGAAGGCACGTAGGCTCTACAAGATTTAAGAAAGCATCGGTCCCCTAAAAGATTAGATGAAAGCACGAGGCCACAAGATTAGATGAAGAGCACAGGCTCTACAAATTAAATAAGACATCAAAGGCCTACAAGAGTTAGAGAAGGCATGTGGGGCTCTAAAGATTTAGATGAAAGAAACTGGGCTCACAAGAGTTAATAAGAGCAGGTAGGGCTCTTCATCTAACACTTGTAGAGCCCTACGCTGCTCTGCATCTAACTCTTGTAGAGCCTACGCTGCTCTTCATCTAACTCTTGTAGAGCCCACGCTGCAAGTGCGGTGTCTTCCTCTAACCTTGTAGAGCCTACGCTGCTCTTCCTCAACTCTTGTAAGCCTACGCTGCTCTTCATCTAACCTCTTTAGAGCCTACGATGCTCTTCATACTAACTCTTGTAAGCCAACGATGCTCATCATCTAACTCTTGTAGAGTCAACGATGCCTTCAATCTAACACTTGTAGAGCCTACGATGCTCCTTCAACTAACTCTTGTAGAGCCTACGATGCACGTCATCTAACTCTGTAGACCTACGCTGCTCTTCATCTAACTCTTTGTAGAGCCTACGCTGCTCATCATCTAAGCTCATGTAGAGCCAACGATTGCTCTCTTCTAACTCTTGTAGAGCCTACGCTGCTCTTCATCTAACTCTTGTAGAGCCTACGCTGCTCTTCATCTAACTCTTGTAGAGCCTACGCTGCTCTTCATCTAACTCTTGTAGAGCCTACGATGCTCTTCATCTAACTCTTGTAACCTAACGATGCTCTTCATCTAACTCTTGTAGAGCCTACTAAGCTCTTCATCTAATCTTGTAGAGCTACGATGCTCTTGCATCTAAGTCTTGTAAGCCAACGATGCTCTATCATCTAACTCTTGTAGAGCCATACGATGCTCTTCTCTAACTCTTGTTGATCCTACGATGCACATCCATCTAACTCTTGTAGAGTCTACGATCCCTTCATCTAACTCTAGTAGAGTCTACGATGCACATCATCTAAGTTCTTGTAAGCCAACGATGCTCTTCATCTAACCTCTTGTAGAAGCCTACGATGCTCTTCATCTAACTCTTGTAGAACCCTACGCTGCTCTTCATCTAACTCTTGTAGAGCCTACATGCTCTTCAATCAACTCTTTGTTAGGAGCCTAACGATTGCTCTTCTCTAACTCTTTTAAGAGCCTACGATGCCTCATCTAACTCTTTGTAGATTCTACGATGCTCTCATCTAACTCTTGTAGAGCCTACGATTGCTCGTTCATCTAACTCATGTAGACCTACGATGCTCTCAATCTTAACTCCTTGTATAGCCCTACCTGCTCTCATCTAACGCTTTAGAGCCTACGATCTCATCATCAACTCTTGAATAACATACGCGGCTCTTGCATCTAACTCTTGTAGAACCTACGATGCTCTTCATCTAACTCTTGTAGAGCCTACGATGCTCTTCATCTAACTCTTGTAGAACCTACGCTGCTCTTCATCTAACTCTTCTAGAACCTACGATGCTCTTCATCTAACTCTTTGTAGAGCCTACGGATGGCTCTTCATCCTAACTCTTGAGAACCTACGATGCTCTTCATCTAACTCTTGTAGAGCCTACGATGCTCTTCATCTAACTCTTGTAGAACCTACGAGGCTCTTCATCTAACTCTTGTAGAACCTACGATGCTCTTCATCTAACTCTTGTAGAACCTACGATGCTCTTCATCTAACTCTTGTAGAACCTACGATGCACTTCATCTAACTCATGTAGATCCTTACGATGCTCTTCATCTAACTCTTGTAGAACCTACGATGCTCTTCATCTAACTCTTGTAGAACCTACGATGCTCTTCATCTAACTCTTGTAGAGCCTACGATGCTCTTCATCTAACTCTTGTAGAACCTACGATGCTCTTCATCTAACTCTTGTAGAGCCTACGATGCTCTTCATGCTAACTCTTGAGAGCCAACGATGCTCTTCATCTCACTCATTGTCGAGTCTAACGATGCTCTTCATCTAACTTCTTGTAAAGCCCTACGATGCTCTCATCTAACTCTTTTTAGAGCCTAGAGCTCGTACATCTAACTCTTGTAGAGTCTACGATGCACTTCATCTAACTTATTTTAGAGCTACGATGCTCTTCATCTAACACTTGTAGAGCCTACGATGCTCTTCATCTAACTCTTGTAGAGCCTACGATGCTCTTCATCTAACTCTTGTAAGCCTACGATGCTCCCCCCCCCCCTTCATCTAACTCTTGTAGAGTCTTACGGATGCTCTTCTCTAACTTGTAGAGCCTACGAATGCTCTTCATCTAACTCTGTAGAGCCGTACGATGCTCTTCATCTAACCTTGTAGATCCACGATGCTCTTCATTCAACTCTGTAAGCCTACGTGCTCTTCATCTAACTCCTTGTTAGAGTCTACGGATGCCTTCATCTAAACTCTTGTAGAGCCTACGATGCTCTTCATCTAACCACTTGTAAGCCTACGATGCTCTTCATCTAACTCTTGTAGAGTCGCCTACGATGGCTCTTACAACTAACTCTTGATAGAGCCTAACGATGCTCTTCATCTAAATCTTGTAGATCCTACGATGCTCTTCATCTAACCTCTTGTATAGTCTACGATGCTCCTTCATCTAACTCTTGTAAGAGCCTACGACTGCTCTTCATCTAACTCTTGTAGAGCCTACGATGCTCTTCATCAAAATCTTGTAGAGCCAACGATGCTCTTCCATCAACTCAATGTAGAGCCTACGATTCTGCGTCATCTAACTCTGTAAGCCTACGATGCTCTTCATTCTAACTCTTGTAGAGTCCTACGATGCTCTTCCATCTAACTCTTGTAGAGCCTACGATGCACTTATCTAACTCATGTAGAGCCTACAGATGCTCTTCATCTACTCTTGTAGAGCCTACGATCTCTTCATCTAACTCTTGTAGAGCCTACGATGCTCTTCACTAACTCTAGTAGAGCCTACGATGCTCTTCATCTAACTCCTTGTAGAGCCTACGAGCTCTCACCTAACCTTTGTAGATTCACGAGGCCTTCATCTAACTCCTTGTAGACCTTACGATGCTCTTCATCTAACTCTTTGTAGAGCCGACGATGCTCTCATCTCACTCTTTATAGTCTACGATTGCTCTTCATCTAACTCTTGTAGAGCCTACGAAGCTTCTTCATCAACTCTGTGTAGAGCCGCCATGCTCTTCATCTAACTCTTGTAGAGCCTACGATGCTCTTCATCTAACTCCTGAAGAGCCCACGATGCTCTTCATCAAGCTCTTGTAGAGCCTACGTGCACTTCATCCACTCTTTAGAGCCGACGATGCTCTCATCTAACTCTTTGTAGAGACAACGATTGCTCTTCATCTAACTCTTGTAGAGCCCTACGATGCTCATCATCTAACTCTTGTGAGCCGACGAGATGCGCTCTTCACTCAACTCTGTAGAGCCTACGATGCTCTTCATCGAACTCTTGTAAGACCTACGATGCTCTTCATTCTAAACTCTTGTAGAGCCTACGATGCTCTTCATCAACTCTTTAAGCCTACGAAGCTCATCATCTAACTCTGTAGAGCCTACGATGCTCTTCACTAACTCTTGTAGAGCCTACGATGCCCTTCTTCATCAAACTCTTGTAGAGCCTAACATGTCTTCATCTAACTCTGGTAGAGTCTACGATGCACTTCACTAACTCTTGTGAGCCTACGATGCTCTTCATCATAACTCTGTAGAGCTACGGTGCTCTTCATTAACTCAAGTAGAGTCTAGGGGGGGGGGGCGATGCTCTTTCATCTAACTCTTGTAGAGCTACGATTGCGTCTTCATCTAACTCCTTGTAGAGCCTACGATGCATCTTCATCTAACTCTTGTAGAGCCTCGATGCCTTCATCTAACTCTTGTAGAGCCTACGATGCTCTCATCTAACTCTTGTAGATCCTACCGATGCTCTTCATCATAACTCTTGTAGAGCAAACGATGCTCTTCATCTAACTCTTGTAGAGTCCTAACGATGCTCTTCATCTAACTCTTGTAGAGCCTACGATGCTCTTCATCTAACTCTTGTAAGCCGACGATGCTCCTTCTCTAACTCTTGTAGAGTCACGATGCTATTCATCTAATCACTTGTAGAGCCTACGATTGCTCTTCATCTAACGCTTGATACCGACGAAGCTCTTCACTAACTCTTCTGTAGAGCCCTACCGATGCTCTTCATCTAACTCTTGTAGCCTACGATGCTCTCAACTACTCTGTTAGAGTGCCTACGATGATCTTCATCTAACTCTTGTAGATGCCGACGATGCTCCTTCATCTAACGGCTTGTAGACCTACGATGCTCTTCAACTAACTCTTGTAAGCCTACGATGCTCTTCATCTACTCCTTGTAGACCGACGATGCTCTTCCATCTAACTCTTGTAGAGCTAAATGCTCTTCATCTAACTCTTGTATAGCCTACGATGCTCCTTCATCTAACTCTTGTAGAGCCTACGATGCTCTTCATCTAACTCTTGTAGAGCCTACGATGTCTCTTCATCTAACTGTTGTAGAGCCTACGATGCGCTTCATCCTAACTCTTGAAGAGCCTATGCTATGCTCTCATCTAACTCCTGGTAGAGCCTACTATTGCTCTCATCTAACTCTTGTAGAGTCTACGATGCTCTTCATCTAACTCTTGTAGAGCCTACGATGCTCTTCATCTAACTCTTGTAGAGCCTACGATGCTCTTCATCTAACTCTTGTAGAGTCTACGATGCTCTTCATCTAACTCTTGTAGAGCCTACGATGCTCTTCATCTAACTCTTGTAGAGCCACATGCTCTTCATCTAACTCTGTAGAGCCTACGATGCTCTTCATCTAACTCTTGTAGAGTCTACGATGCTCTTCATCTAACTCTTGTAGAGCCTACGATGCTCTTCATCTAACTCTTGTAGAGCCTACGATGCTCTTCATCTAAAAGTTGTAGAGTCTACGATGCCTCTTCATCTAACTCTTTGTAAGAGCCTACGATGCTCCTTCAGCTAAGTCTTGTAGAGCCTACGATGCTCTTCATCTAACTCTTCCTAATATGGCCAATAAAAGATTAAAAAGTAAATCTTATTTGCACCACAGCTAAACTTTATCCTTGTAATAAACTTTAATCCTTGTAATAAACTTTTATCCTTGTAAAAACTTTATCCTTTGTAATAAACTTTATCCTTGTAATAAACTTTATCCTTGTAATAAACTTTATCCTTGTAATAAACTTTATCCTTGTAATAAACTTTATCCTTGTAATAAACTTTATCCTTGTAATAAACTTTATCCTTGTAATAAACTTTATCCTTGTAATAAACTTTATCCTTGTAATAAACTTTATCCTTGTAATAAACTTTGTCCTTGTAATAAACTTTATCCTTGTAATAAACTTTATCCTTGTAATAAACTTTATCCTTGTAATAAACTTTATCCTTGTAATAAACTTAATTAACGATAGATATCAGGAAATTTAAATTTCCTTAGTTTTTCCATGTTCTTAATTTTATATATGATTCAATTCGATTTATTTGGGAAAATAACATGTTATATATGATCTGAGATAATTATGTATTGTTGAAAACAGTTTAGAAATATTATATTGGCAACTTTGAGCATAGATTGTGTGGGAATTAATAAAGAAACCTTTACGGGGACATCAAGAAATGATGACTGTGACACACACACACACGTGGGTGATGTAGTAGAGCTGACGTCTCTTAGTGGGTGATGTAGTAGAGCTGACGTCTCTTAGTGGGTGATGTAGTAGAGCAGACTCTCTTCGTGGGTGATGTATAGAGCTACTCTCTTCGTGGGTGATGTAGTAGAAGCTGACGTCTCTTAGTGGTGATGTAGTAATGAGCTGACGTCTCTTCGTGGGTGATGTATTAAGCTTGACGTTTCTAGTGGGTGATGTAGTAGAGCTGACGTCTCTTAGTGGGTGATGTAGTAGAGCTGACGTCTCTTAGTGGGTGATGTAGTAGAGCTGACGTCTCTTAGTGGGTGATGTAGTAGAGCTGACGTCCTCCTTATTGGTGATGTAAGTAGAGCTACGTCTCTTAGTGGGTGATGTAGCAGAGCTGACTTCCCTTAGTGGGTGATGTAGTAGAGCTGACGTCTCTTAGTGGGTGATGTAGTAGAGCCTGAACTACGTCTTCGTGGGTGATGTAATTAGAGCTGAGTCTCTTAGTGGGTGATGTAGTAGAGCTGACGTCTCTTAGTGGGTGATGTAGTAGAGCTGACTTCCCTTAGTGGGTGATGTAGTAGAGCTGACGTCTCTTAGTGGGTGATGTAGTAGAGCTGACGTCTCTAGTGGTGATGTAGTAGAGCTACGTCTCTAGTGTGCTGTAGTAGAGCTGACGTCTCTTCGTGGGTGATGTAGTAGAGCTGACGTCTCTTCGTGGGTGATGTAGTAGAGCTGACGTCTCTTAGTGGGTGATGTAGTAGAGCTGACGTCTCTTAGTGGGTGATGTAGTAGAGCTGACGTCTCTTAGTGGGTGATGTAGTAGAGCTGACGTCTCTTAGTGGGTGATGTAGTAGAGCTGACGTCTCTTAGTGGGTGATGTAGCAGAGCTGACTTCCCTTAGTGGGTGATGTAGTAGAGCTGACGTCTCTTAGTGGGTGATGTAGTAGAGCTGACTTCTCTTCGTGGGTGATGTAATAGAGCTGACGTCTCTTAGTGGGTGATGTAGTAGAGCTGACGTCTCTTAGTGGGTGATGTAGCAGAGCAGACTCCCTTATGGAGATGAAGTATAGCTGACTCTCTTAGTGGGTGATGTAGTAGTGCTGAATTCACTTCGTGGGTGATGTAAAGAGCTACGTCTCTTATGGGTGATGTATTAGAGCAGACGTCACTTAGTGGTATGTAGTAGAGCTGACTTCCCTTAGTGGGTGATGTAGTAGAGCTGACGTCTCTTAGTGGGTGATGTAGTAGAGCTGACGTCTCTTAGTGGGTGATGTAGTAGAGCTTGACGTCTCTAGTGGGTGGATGATAGTAGAGCTGACTTCTCTTCGTGGGTGATGTAGTAGAGCTGACTTCTCTTCGTGGGTGATGTAGTAGAGCTGACGTCTCTTAGTGGGTGATGTAGTAGAGCTGACGTCTCTTAGTGGGTGATGTAGAAGAGCTGACGTCTCTTAGTGGGTGATGTAGTAGAGCTGACGTCTCTTAGTGGGTGATGTAGTAGAGCTTGACGTCTCTAGTGGGTGATGTAGCAGAGCTGACTTCCCTTAGTGGGTGATGTAGTAGAGCTGACGTCTCTTAGTGGGTGATGTAGTAGAGCTACTTCTCTCGAGGGTGAGTAATAAGAGCTGACGTCTTCTTAGTGTGTGATGTAGTAAGCTGACGTCCTCTTAGTGGGGGGGATGTAGTTAGAGCTGACTTCCTTAGTGGGGTGATGTAGTAGAGCGACGACTCTTATGGGGGATGTAGTTATAGCTGACGTCTCTTAGTGGCTGATGAGTAGAGCTGACGTCTCTTATGGGTGGATGTAGTAGAGCTGACGTCTCTCGAGGGTGATGTAGTAGAGCTGACTTCTCTTCGTGGGTGATGTAGTAGAGCTGACGTCTCTTAGTGGGTGATGTAGTAGAGCTGACTTCTCTTCGTGGGTGATGTAGTAGAGCTGACGTCTCTTCGTGGGTGATGTAGTAGAGCTGACTTCTCTTCGTGGGTGAATAAGTAGAGCTGACGTCCTCTTAGTGGTGGATGTAGTAAGCTGACTACCTCTTCGTGGGTGATGTAGTAGAGCTGACGTCCTCTTACGTGGGAGATGTAGAAAGCTGACGTCTCTTCGCGGGTGATTTATTTATGACTGTGACACTAGGCTAACATTTGGTAAATTATTGTGGAAAACGTTTCAACACCACTGGGTTCTTCATGCTATTGCAAAGAAGAAAACCTGGATGATAAGGCGGAGTTTTGAGGTAATCAGTTCCCTCAGCTGAGTCGACGTCTTCAGTCCATCAATCTTGATAAAAGTTCAGCATACCCGCGGAGAAGTGACTTATACTGGTGACTGATGAGTTGAAGCAGTGGTAGGCGGAATTACCAGTAAAAAAAACTACTAATGTAAATAGGTCCATACCTAAAAGTAGACAATCTGAAAGCATCGTAGGCACTCTACAAGAGTTAGATGAAGAGCATCGTAGGCTCTACAAGAGTTAGATGAAGAGCATCGTAGGCTCTACAAGAGTTAGATGAAGAGCAGCGTAGGCTCTACAAGAAGTTTAGATGAAAGCAGCGTTAGGCTCTAACAAGAGTTAGATGAAGAGCAGCAGCGTAGGCTCTACGAAGATTTTATATGAAGAGCATCGTAGGCTCTACAAGAGTTAGATGAAGAGCAGCGTAGGCTCTACAAGAGTTAGATGAAGAGCAGCGTAGGCTCTACAAGAGTTAGATGAAGAGCAGCGTAGGCTCTACAAGAGTTATAGATGAAGGCATCGAGTAGCTCACAATGTTAGATTTAGAGCATCGTAGCCTCTACAAGATTCTTAGATGAAGAGCATCGTAGCTCTACAAGAGTTAGATGTAAGGCAATCGTAGCTCTACAAGAGTTAGATGAAGAGCAGCGTAGGCTCTACAAGAGTTAGATGAAGAGCAGCGTACGCTCTACAAGAGTTAGATGAAGAGTCGTAGGCTCTACAAGAGTTAGATGAAGAGCAGCGTATGCTCTACAAGATTAAGATGAAGAAGCACGTAGGCCTCTACAAGAGTTAAGATGAAGAGCATCGTAGGCTTAAAAGAGTTAGATGAAGAGCATCGGTATGATCTACAAGAGTAGATGAAGAGGCATCGTAGGCTCTACAAGCGATAGATTTGAGACATCGAAGGGCATCTACAAGAGTTAGATGAAGAGCATCGTAGGCTCTACAAGAGTTAGATGAAGAGCATCGTAGGCTCTACAAGAGTTAGATGAAGAGCATCGTAGGCTCTACAAGAGTTAGATGAAGAGCATCGTAGGCTCTACAAGAGTTAGATGAAGAGGCATGCGTAGGCTTCTACAAGAGTTAGATGAGACATCGTAGGCTCTAGAGCCTACGATGCTCTTCATCTAACTCTTGTAGAGCCTACGATGCTCTTCATCTAACTCTTGTAGAGCCGACGATGCTCTTCATCTAACTCTTGTAGAGCCTACGATGCTCTTCATCTAACTCTTGTAGAGCCTACGATGCTCTTCATCTAACTCTTGTAGAACCTACGCTGCTCTTCATCTAACTCTTGTAGAGCCTACGATGCTCCCCATCATCTAACTCTTGTAGAGCCTACGATGCTCTATCATCTAACTCTGTAAAACCTACGATGCTCTTCATCTAACTCATTGTAGAGCCTACGATGCTCTTCATCTAACCTTAGTAGAGCCTACGCTGCTCTCTTCTAACTCTGTAGAGCCTACGCTGCTCCTTCATCTACTCTTGTAAGAGCCCTACGCTGCTCTTCATCTAACTCTTGTAGAAGCCTACGCTGCTCTTCACTAATCTTGAAGACCTACGCTGCTTCTTCATCTAACTCTTGTAGAGCCTACGATGCTCTTCAATAACTCTTTGTAGAGCCTACGATGCTCTTCATCTAACTCTTGTAGAGTCCTACGATGCTCTTTCATCTAACACTTGTAGAGCCTACGATGCCACTATCATCAAACTCATTAGAGCCTACGATGCTCTTCATCTAACTCTTTAGAGCCTACCTGTCTCTTCATTCTAACTCTTGCAGACCTACGCTGCTCTTCATCTACTCTTGTAGAGCCCACGATGCTCTCATCTAACTCTTGTAGACCTACGCGCTCTTCATCTAACTCTTGTAGAGCCTACGCTGCTCTTTCATCTAACTCTTGTAAGCCAACGCTGCTCTTCATCTAACACTGTAGAGCCACGATGCTCTTCAATCTAACTCTTGTAGAGCCAACGATGCCTTTCATCTAACTCTTGTAGAGCCTACGATGCTCTTCACTAACTCTTGAAGAGCCTACCGAGCTCTTCATCTAACTCTTGTAGAGCCTACGATGCTCTTCATCTAACTCTTGTAGAGCCTACGATGCTCTTCATCTAACTCTTGTAGAGCCTACGATGCTCTTCATCTAACTCTTGTAGAGTCTACGATGCTCTTCATCTAACTCTAGTAGAGTCTACGATGCTCTTCATCTAAGTCTTGTAGAGCCTACGATGCTCTTCATCTAACTCTTGTAGAGCCTACGATGCTCTTCATCTAACTCTTGTAGAACCTACGCTGCTCTTCATCTAACTCTTGTAGAGCCTACGATGCTCTTCATCTAACTCTTGTAGAGCCTACGATGCTCTTCATCTAACTCTTGTAGAGCCTACAAGCTCAATCATCTAACTCTTGTAGAGCCTACGTGCTCTTCATCTAACTCCTTGTAGAGGCCTACGATGCTCTTCATCTAACTCTTTTAGACCGAACATGCTCTTCATCTAACTCTTGTAGAGCCAACGTGCTCTTCATCTAACTCTTGTAAGAGCTACCGCTGCTCTTCATCTAACTCTTGTAGAGCCTACGCTGCTCTTCATCTAACTCTTGTAGAGCCTACGCTGCTCTTCATCTAACTCTTGTAGAGCCTACGATGCTCTTCATCTAACTCTTGTAGAGCCTACGATGCTCTTCATCTAACTCTTGTAGAGCCTACGATGCTCATCATCATAACACTTGTAAGCCTACGATGCTCTCATCTAACTCTTGTACTTCCTACGATGCTCTTCATCTAACTCTTGTAGAGCCTACCTGCCTTCACTAACTCTTTTAGAGCCTACGCTGCTCTTCATCTAACTCTTGTAGAGCCTACGATGCTCTTCATCTAACTCTTGTAGAGCCTACGCTGCTCTTCATCTAACTCTTGTAGAGCCTACGACTGCCTTCATCTAACCATGTAGAGCCCTACGCTGCTCTTCAACTAACTCTTTTAGAGCCTACGCATGCCTTCATCAACTCTGTAGAGCCTACGATGCTCTTCATCTAACTCTTTGTAGAGCCTACGATGCTCATCAACTAACTCTTTGTCTAGAGCCTAGATGCTCTTCATCTAAGTCATTGTATGAGCCTACGATTGCTCTTCATCTAACTCTTGTAGACCACGATGCTCTTCATCTAACTCTTGTAGAGCCTACGATGCTCTTCATCTAACTCTTGTAGAGTCTACGATGCTCTTCATCTAACTCTAGTAGAGTCTACGATGCCTCATCATCTAAGTCTGTAGGCCTACGATGCTCTCATCAAACTCTTGTACGAGCCCTACGATGCTCATCTTCTAACTCTTGTAGAATACCTACGCTTGCTCATTCATCTACTCTTGGTAGGCCTACGATGCACTTCATCTAACTCTTGTATAGCCACGATGCTCTTCATCTAACCTTGTAGAGCCTACGATGCTCTGTCATCTAACTCTTGTAGGAGTCTACGATGCTCTTCTCCTAACTCTTGTAGAGCCTACGATCTCTTCATCTAACTCTGTAGAGCCTACGCTCTCTTCATCTAACTCTTGTAGACCTACGCTGCTCTTCATCTAACTCTGTAGAGCCTACGATGCTCTTCATCTAACCTCTTGTAGAAACCTACTCGGCTCTTCATCTAACTCTTGTATAGCCTACGATGCTCTTCATCTAACACTTGTAGAGCCTACGATTCTCTTCATCAACCTCTTGTAGAGCCTACGATTGCTCCTTCAATCTTAACTCTTGTAAGCCTACGATGCTCTTCATCTAACTCTAGTAAGAGCCTACGATGCTCATTTCATCTAACTCTTGGTAGAGCCGACTATGCTCTTCATCTAACTCTTGTAGAGCCTACGATGCTCTTCTCTACTCTCGTAGACCTACGATCTCTTCATCTAACTCTTTAGAGCCTACGATGCTCCTCATCTAACACTTGTAGAGACCGCCGATGCTCTTCATCTAATCTTGAGAGCCCTACGATGCTCTTCATCTAACTCGTTGTAGAACCACGATGCTCTTCATCTAACTCTTGTAGAGCCTACGATGCTCTTCAACTAACACTTGTAGAGCTACGATGCTCTTCATCTAACCTCTTGTAAGCCTCTACGATCTCTTCATCTAACTCTTGTAGAGCCGACGATGCTCTTTAATATCTAACTCTTGTAGAGTCCTACGATGCTCTTCATCTAACTCTTGTAGAGCCTACGATGCTCTTCATCTAACTCTTTAGAGTCTACGATCCTTCATCTAACTCTTGTAAGAGCCTACGATGCTCTCATCTAACTCTTGTAAGCCTACATGTCTCTTCAATCGAACTCTTGTAGAGCCTACGCTGCTCTCAACAAAACTCTTGTAGAGCCTACATGCTCTTCCCATCAAACTCTGTAGAACCGACGCTGCTCTTCTCTAACTCTTGGTAGAGCCTACGATGCCCTCCTTCATCTAACTCTTGTAGAGCCTACATGCTCTCATTCTAACTCTTGTAGAGACTACTATGCTCTTCATCTAACTCTTGAAAGCCCTACATGCCCTTCATCTAACTCTTGTAGAGCCTACGATGCTCTTCATCTAACTCTTGTAGAGCCGACGATGCTCTTCATCTAACTCTTGTAGAGCCTACGATGCTCTTCATCTAACTCTTGTAGAGCCTACGATGCTCTTCATCTAACTCTTGTAGAGCCTACGATGCTCTTCATCTAACTCTTGTAGAGCCGACTATGCTCTCATCTAACTCATGTAGAGCCTACATGCTCTTCACTAACTCTGTCGAACCACCGATGCTCTTCATCCAACTCTTGTAAGCGTACTATGCTCTTCATCTAACTCTTGTAGAGCCCACGATGTCTCATCTAACCTTGTAGAGCCAACGATGCTCTGTCATCTAACACTAAGTTAGATCCGACGATGCTCTTCATCTAAACTCTTGTAGAGCCTACGATGCTCTTCATCTAACTCTTGTAGAGCCTACGATGCTCTTCATCTAACTCTTGTAGAGCCGACGATGCTCTTCATCTAACTCTTGTAGAGCCTACGATGCTCTTCATCTAACTCTTGTAGAGCCTACGATGCTCTTCATCTAACTCTTGTAGAGCCGACGATGCTCTTCATCTAACTCCTTGTAGAGCCACGATGCTCTTTCAACAAACTCTTAGAACCTACGATGCACGTTCATCTAACTCTTGTAGAGCCACGATGCTCTTCATCTAACTCTTGAAGAGCGCTACTATGCTCTTCATCAAACTCTTAAGAGCCTACATGCTCTTCATCTAACACTTGTAGAGCCGACGATGCTCTTCATCACCACACTCATAACTCTTGTAGAGCCTACGATGCTCTTCATCTAACTCTTGTAGAGCCGACGATGCTCTTCATCTAACTCTTGTAGAGCCTACGATGCTCTTCATCTAACTCTTGTAGAACCTACGATGCTCTTCATCTAACTCTTGTAGAGTCTACGATGCTCTTCATCTAACTCTTGTAGACCTACGTAGCCTCATCTAACTCTTGTAGACCAACATGCTCTTCATCTAACTCATGTAGAGCCTACGATGCTCATTCATCTAACACTTGTAGAGCCGACGATGCTCTCATCTAACTCTTGTAAGAGCCTACGATGCTCTTCATCTAACTCTTGTAGATTCTACGATGCCTCTTAATCCTAACTCTTGTAGAGCCTACGATGCTCTTCATCTAACTCTTGTAGAGCCTACGATGCTCTTCATCTAACTCTTGTAGAGCCTACGATGCTCTTCATCTAACTCTTGTAGTAGCCTAGATGCTCTCATCTAACTTCTTGTAGAGCCTACGATGCTCTTCATCTAACTCTTGTAGAGCCTACGATGCTCTTCATCTAACTCTTGTAGAGCATACGATGCTCTTCATCTAACTCTTGTAGAGCCTACGATGCTCTTCATCTAACTCTTGTAGAGAATACGATGCTCTTCATCTAACTCTTGTAGAGCCTACGATGCTCTTCATCTAACTCTTGAAGAGCCTACGATGCTCTTCATCTAACTCTTGTAGAGCCTACGATGCTCTTCATCTAACTCTTGTAGAGCCTACGATGCTCTTTCATCTAACACTTTGTAGAGTCCCTACGATGCTCTCATCTAACTCTTGAAGAGCCTTACGATCTCTTCATCTAAACGCTTGTAGAGCCTACGATTGCATCTTCCTAACTCTGATAGAGCCTACGATGCTCTTCATCTAACTCTTGTAGAGCCTACGATGCTCTTCATTTAACTCTTGTAGAGCCTACGATGCTCTTCATCTAACTCTTGTAGAGCCTACGATGCTCTTCATCTGGACTCTGTAGAGCCTACGAAGCTTCTTCCATCTAACACTTGTTAGAGCCTATGATGCTCTTCATCTAACTCTTGTAGAGCCTACGATGCTCTTCATCTAACTCTTGTAGAACCTACGATGCTCTTCATCTAACTCTTGTAGAGCCTACTGATTCTCTTCATCTAACACTTGTAGAGCTACGAATGCTCCTTCAGCTAACTCTTGTAGAGCCTATAGATGCTCTTCTCTAACTCTTGAAGAGCCTACGATGCTCTTCATCTAACTCTTGTAGAGCCTACGATGCTCTTCATCTAACTCTTGTAGAACCTACGATGCTCTTCATCTAACTCTTGTAGACCTACGATGCCTTCAATCAACTCTTGTATGAGCCTACGATGCGCTTCTCTAACTCTGTAGAGCCTACGATGCCTTCATTCTAACTCTTGTAGAACCTACGATGCTCTTCATCTAACTCTTGTAGAGCCTACGATGCTCTTCATCTAACTCTTGTAGAACCTACCGCTGCTCTTCATCTAACTCTTCAGAACCTACGAGATCTACATCTAACTCTTAGTAAGCTACGATGACTCTTCATAGAACTCTTGTAGAACCTACGATGCTCTCATCTTACTCTTGTAGAGCCTACGATGTCTCCTTTCACCTAACTCTTGTAGAACCTACGAGGCTCTTCATCTAACTCATTGTAGAACCTACGATGCCTTCATCTAACTCTTTAAACCTACGATGCTCTTCAATCTAACTCCTTGTAGAACCTACGATGCTCTCATCTAACTCTTGTAGAACCTACGATGCTCTTCATCTAACTCTTTTTAAGAACCTACGAATTCTCTCATCTAACTCTTGTAGAACCTACGATGCTCTTCATCTAACTCTATTAGAGCCAACGATGCTCTTCATCTAACTCTTGAGAACCTACATGCTCTTCATCTAACTCTTGTAGAGCCTCGATGCACTTCTTCATCTAACTCTTGTAAGCTACGATGCTCTTCATCGTAACACTTGTAGAGCTACGATTCTCTCTCTAACTCTATGAAGAACCTACGATGCTCCTTCATCTAACACTTGTAGAGCCCCTACGATGCTCTTCATCTAACACTTGTAGAGCCTCCGATGCACTTCATCTAACTCTTTGTAGAGCCTACGAATGCTCTTCCATCTAACTCATGTAATCCTACATTGACTCTTCATCTAACCTGTAGAGTCTACATGCTCTTCATCTAACTCTTGTAGAGTCTACGATGCTCATCAATCTAACCTCTTGTAGAACCTACGAATGCTTCTTCATCTAAACTCTTTGTAATCTACGATGCCTCTTCATCTAACCTTGTAGAGCCTACGATCTCTTACATCTAGACTCTTGTAGAGCCTACGATGCTCTTCATCAACTCTTGTAGAGAGAGCCTACGAATGCTCTTCATCTAACTCTTGTAGAGCCTACGATGCTCTTCATCTAACTCTTGTAGAGCCTACGATGCTCTTCATCTAACTCTTGTAGAGCCTACGATGCTCTTCATCTAACTCTTGTAGAGTCTACGATGCTCTTCATCTAACTCTTGTAGAGCCTACGATGCTCTTCATCTAACTCTTTGAGAGTCACGATGCTCTTCATCTAACTCTTGTAAGTCCTACGATGCTCTTCATCAAAACTCTTGTAGAGCCACGATGCTCCTTATCTAACTCTTGTAAGTCATACGATGCTCTTCATCTAACTCTTGTAGGAGCCTACGATGCTCTTCATCAATAACCCTGTAGAGCCTACGATGCCTCTTCATCTAACTGCTTGTAGAGCCCTACGATGCTCTTCATCTAACCTCTCGAGAGCCTACGATGCTCTATCATCTAACTCTTGTAGCCTACGATGCTCTACACTAACTCTTGTAGATCTACGATGCTCTTCATCTAACTCTTGTAGAGTCTACGATTGCCGTCTTCAACTAACTCTGTAGAGTCTACGATGCCCTTCATCTAACTCTTGAAGAGCCAACATGCCTTCTCATACTCTTGTAGAGCTACGATGCTCTTCATCTAACTCCTTGGAGAGCCCTTCGATGCTCTTTCATCTAACTCATGTAAGCCTACGATGCTCTGTCATCAAACTCATGGTTAGAGGCCTACGATGCTCTTCATCAAACTCTTGTAGAGCCTACGATCTCTTCATCAACTCTTGTAAACCTACGCTGCTCTTCCCTAACTCTTGTATAGCCTTACGATGCTCTACCATCTAACACTTGTAGAGCCACGATGCTCTCATCTTATACTCTGTAGAACCTTCGATGCTCTTCATCTAACTCTTGTAAGAGCCTACGATGGCTCTTCATCTAACACTTGTAGAGCCCTACGCTGCTCTGCATCTAACTCTTGTAGAGCCTACGCTGCTCTTCATCTAACTCTTGTAGAGCCCACGCTGCAAGTGCGGTGTCTTCCTCTAACCTTGTAGAGCCTACGCTGCTCTTCCTCAACTCTTGTAAGCCTACGCTGCTCTTCATCTAACCTCTTTAGAGCCTACGATGCTCTTCATACTAACTCTTGTAAGCCAACGATGCTCATCATCTAACTCTTGTAGAGTCAACGATGCCTTCAATCTAACACTTGTAGAGCCTACGATGCTCCTTCAACTAACTCTTGTAGAGCCTACGATGCACGTCATCTAACTCTGTAGACCTACGCTGCTCTTCATCTAACTCTTTGTAGAGCCTACGCTGCTCATCATCTAAGCTCATGTAGAGCCAACGATTGCTCTCTTCTAACTCTTGTAGAGCCTACGCTGCTCTTCATCTAACTCTTGTAGAGCCTACGCTGCTCTTCATCTAACTCTTGTAGAGCCTACGCTGCTCTTCATCTAACTCTTGTAGAGCCTACGCTGCTCTTCATCTAACTCTTGTAACCTAACGATGCTCTTCATCTAACTCTTGTAGAGCCTACTAAGCTCTTCATCTAATCTTGTAGAGCTACGATGCTCTTGCATCTAAGTCTTGTAAGCCAACGATGCTCTATCATCTAACTCTTGTAGAGCCATACGATGCTCTTCTCTAACTCTTGTTGATCCTACGATGCACATCCATCTAACTCTTGTAGAGTCTACGATCCCTTCATCTAACTCTAGTAGAGTCTACGATGCACATCATCTAAGTTCTTGTAAGCCAACGATGCTCTTCATCTAACTCTTGTAGAGCCTACGATGCTCTTCATCTAACTCTTGTAGAACCTACGCTGCTCTTCATCTAACTCTTGTAGAGCCTACATGCTCTTCAATCAACTCTTTGTTAGGAGCCTAACGATTGCTCTTCTCTAACTCTTTTAAGAGCCTACGATGCCTCATCTAACTCTTTGTAGATTCTACGATGCTCTCATCTAACTCTTGTAGAGCCTACGATTGCTCGTTCATCTAACTCATGTAGACCTACGATGCTCTCAATCTTAACTCCTTGTATAGCCCTACCTGCTCTCATCTAACGCTTTAGAGCCTACGATCTCATCATCAACTCTTGAATAACATACGCGGCTCTTGCATCTAACTCTTGTAGAACCTACGATGCTCTTCATCTAACTCTTGTAGAGCCTACGATGCTCTTCATCTAACTCTTGTAGAACCTACGCTGCTCTTCATCTAACTCTTCTAGAACCTACGATGCTCTCATCTAACTCTTTGTAGAGCCTACGGATGGCTCTTCATCCTAACTCTTGAGAACCTACGATGCTCTTCATCTAACTCTTGTAGAGCCTACGATGCTCTTCATCTAACTCTTGTAGAACCTACGAGGCTCTTCATCTAACTCTTGTAGAACCTACGATGCTCTTCATCTAACTCTTGTAGAACCTACGATGCTCTTCATCTAACTCTTGTAGAACTACGATGCACTTCATCTAACTCATGTAGATCCTTACGATGCTCTTCATCTAACTCTTGTAGAACCTACGATGCTCTTCATCTAACTCTTGTAGAACCTACGATGCTCTTCATCTAACTCTTGTAGAGCCTACGATGCTCTTCATCTAACTCTTGTAGAACCTACGATGCTCTTCATCTAACTCTTGTAGAGCCTACGATGCTCTTCATGCTAACTCTTGAGAGCCAACGATGCTCTTCATCTCACTCATTGTCGAGTCTAACGATGCTCTTCATCTAACTTCTTGTAAAGCCCTACGATGCTCTCATCTAACTCTTTTTAGAGCCTAGAGCTCGTACATCTAACTCTTGTAGAGTCTACGATGCACTTCATCTAACTTATTTTAGAGCTACGATGCTCTTCATCTAACACTTGTAGAGCCTACGATACTCTTCATCTAACTCTTGTAGAGCTACGATGCTCTTCATCTAACTCTTGTAAGCCTACGATGCTCCCCCCCCCCCTTCATCTAACTCTTGTAGAGTCTTACGGATGCTCTTCTCTAACTTGTAGAGCCTACGAATGCTCTTCATCTAACTCTGTAGAGCCGTACGATGCTCTTCATCTAACCTTGTAGATCCACGATGCTCTTCATTCAACTCTGTAAGCCTACGTGCTCTTCATCTAACTCCTTGTTAGAGTCTACGGATGCCTTCATCTAAACTCTTGTAGAGCCTACGATGCTCTTCATCTAACCACTTGTAAGCCTACGATGCTCTTCATCTAACTCTTGTAGAGTCGCCTACGATGGCTCTTACAACTAACTCTTGATAGAGCCTAACGATGCTCTTCATCTAAATCTTGTAGATCCTACGATGCTCTTCATCTAACCTCTTGTATAGTCTACGATGCTCCTTCATCTAACTCTTGTAAGAGCCTACGACTGCTCTTCATCTAACTCTTGTAGAGCCTACGATGCTCTTCATCAAAATCTTGTAGAGCCAACGATGCTCTTCCATCAACTCAATGTAGAGCCTACGATTCTGCGTCATCTAACTCTGTAAGCCTACGATGCTCTTCATTCTAACTCTTGTAGAGTCCTACGATGCTCTTCCATCTAACTCTTGTAGAGCCTACGATGCACTTATCTAACTCATGTAGAGCCTACAGATGCTCTTCATCTACTCTTGTAGAGCCTACGATCTCTTCATCTAACTCTTGTAGAGCCTACGATGCTCTTCACTAACTCTAGTAGAGCCTACGATGCTCTTCATCTAACTCCTTGTAGAGCCTACGAGCTCTCACCTAACCTTTGTAGATTCACGAGGCCTTCATCTAACTCCTTGTAGACCTTACGATGCTCTTCATCTAACTCTTTGTAGAGCCGACGATGCTCTCATCTCACTCTTTATAGTCTACGATTGCTCTTCATCTAACTCTTGTAGAGCCTACGAAGCTTCTTCATCAACTCTGTGTAGAGCCGCCATGCTCTTCATCTAACTCTTGTAGAGCCTACGATGCTCTTCATCTAACTCCTGAAGAGCCCACGATGCTCTTCATCAAGCTCTTGTAGAGCCTACGTGCACTTCATCCACTCTTTAGAGCCGACGATGCTCTCATCTAACTCTTTGTAGAGACAACGATTGCTCTTCATCTAACTCTTGTAGAGCCCTACGATGCTCATCATCTAACTCTTGTGAGCCGACGAGATGCGCTCTTCACTCAACTCTGTAGAGCCTACGATGCTCTTCATCGAACTCTTGTAAGACCTACGATGCTCTTCATTCTAAACTCTTGTAGAGCCTACGATGCTCTTCATCAACTCTTTAAGCCTACGAAGCTCATCATCTAACTCTGTAGAGCCTACGATGCTCTTCACTAACTCTTGTAGAGCCTACGATGCCCTTCTTCATCAAACTCTTGTAGAGCCTAACATGTCTTCATCTAACTCTGGTAGAGTCTACGATGCACTTCACTAACTCTTGTGAGCCTACGATGCTCTTCATCATAACTCTGTAGAGCTACGGTGCTCTTCATTAACTCAAGTAGAGTCTAGGGGGGGGGGGCGATGCTCTTTCATCTAACTCTTGTAGAGCTACGATTGCGTCTTCATCTAACTCCTTGTAGAGCCTACGATGCATCTTCATCTAACTCTTGTAGAGCCTCGATGCCTTCATCTAACTCTTGTAGAGCCTACGATGCTCTCATCTAACTCTTGTAGATCCTACCGATGCTCTTCATCATAACTCTTGTAGAGCAAACGATGCTCTTCATCTAACTCTTGTAGAGTCCTAACGATGCTCTTCATCTAACTCTTGTAGAGCCTACGATGCTCTTCATCTAACTCTTGTAAGCCGACGATGCTCCTTCTCTAACTCTTGTAGAGTCACGATGCTATTCATCTAATCACTTGTAGAGCCTACGATTGCTCTTCATCTAACGCTTGATACCGACGAAGCTCTTCACTAACTCTTCTGTAGAGCCCTACCGATGCTCTTCATCTAACTCTTGTAGCCTACGATGCTCTCAACTACTCTGTTAGAGTGCCTACGATGATCTTCATCTAACTCTTGTAGATGCCGACGATGCTCCTTCATCTAACGGCTTGTAGACCTACGATGCTCTTCAACTAACTCTTGTAAGCCTACGATGCTCTTCATCTACTCCTTGTAGACCGACGATGCTCTTCCATCTAACTCTTGTAGAGCTAAATGCTCTTCATCTAACTCTTGTATAGCCTACGATGCTCCTTCATCTAACTCATGTAGAGCCTACGATGCTCTTCATCTAACTCTTGTAAGCCTACGATGTCTCTTCATCTAACTGTTGTAGAGCCTACGATGCGCTTCATCCTAACTCTTGAAGAGCCTATGCTATGCTCTCATCTAACTCCTGGTAGAGCCTACTATTGCTCTCATCTAACTCTTGTAGAGTCTACGATGCTCTTCATCTAACTCTTGTAGAGCCTACGATGCTCTTCATCTAACTCTTGTAGAGCCTACGATGCTCTTCATCTAACTCTTGTAGAGTCTACGATGCTCTTCATCTAACTCTTGTAGAGCCTACGATGCTCTTCATCTAACTCTTGTAGAGCCACATGCTCTTCATCTAACTCTGTAGAGCCTACGATGCTCTTCATCTAACTCTTGTAGAGTCTACGATGCTCTTCATCTAACTCTTGTAGAGCCTACGATGCTCTTCATCTAACTCTTGTAGAGCCTACGATGGCTCTTCATCTAAAAGTTGTAGAGTCTACGATGCCTCTTCATCTAACTCTTGTAGAGCCTACGATGCTCTTCAGCTAAGTCTTGTAGAGCCTACGATGCTCTTCATCTAACTCTTCCTAATATGGCCAATAAAAGATTAAAAAGTAAATCTTATTTGCACCACAGCTAAACTTTATCCTTGTAATAAACTTTATCCTTGTAATAAACTTTATCCTTGTAATAAACTTTATCCTTTGTAATAAACTTTATCCTTGTAATAAACTTTATCCTTGTAATAAACTTTATCCTTGTAATAAACTTTATCCTTGTAATAAACTTTATCCTTGTAATAAACTTTATCCTTGTAATAAACTTTTATCCTTGTAATAAACTTTATCCTTGTAATAAACTTTATCCTTGTAATAAACTTTATCCTTGTAATAAACTTTGTCCTTGTAATAAACTTTATCCTTGTAATAAACTTTATCCTTGTAATAAACTTTATCCTTGTAATAAACTTTATCCTTGTAATAAACTTAATTAACGATAGATATCAGGAAATTTAAATTTCCTTAGTTTTTCCATGTTCTTAATTTTATATATGATTCAATTCGATTTATTTGGGAAAATAACATGTTATATATGATCTGAGATAATTATGTATTGTTGAAAACAGTTTAGAAATATTATATTGGCAACTTTGAGCATAGATTGTGTGGGAATTAATAAAGAAACCTTTACGGGGACATCAAGAAATGATGACTGTGACACACACACACACGTGGGTGATGTAGTAGAGCTGACGTCTCTTAGTGGGTGATGTAGTAGAGCTGACGTCTCTTAGTGGTGGATAGTAGAGCAGACTCTCTTCGTGGGTGATGTATAGAGCTACTCTCTTCGTGGGTGATGTAGTAGAAGCTGACGTCTCTTAGTGGTGATGTAGTAATGAGCTGACGTCTCTTCGTGGGTGATGTATTAAGCTTGACGTTTCTAGTGGGTGATGTAGTAGAGCTGACGTCTCTTAGTGGGTGATGTAGTAGAGCTGACGTCTCTTAGTGGGTGATGTAGTAGAGCTGACGTCTCTTAGTGGGTGATGTAGTAGAGCTGACGTCCTCCTTATTGGTGATGTAAGTAGAGCTACGTCTCTTAGTGGGTGATGTAGCAGAGCTGACTTCCCTTAGTGGTGATGAAGTAGAGGCTGACGTCTCTTAGTGGGTGATGTAGTAGAGCCTGAACTACGTCTTCGTGGGTGATGTAATAGAGCTGACGTCTCTTAGTGGGTGATGTAGTAGAGCTGACGTCTCTTAGTGGGTGATGTAGTAGAGCTGACTTCCCTTAGTGGGTGATGTAGTAGAGCTGACGTCTCTTAGTGGGTGATGTAGTAGAGCTGACGTCTCTAGTGGTGATGTAGTAGAGCTACGTCTCTAGTGTGCTGTAGTAGAGCTGACGTCTCTTCGTGGGTGATGTAGTAGAGCTGACGTCTCTTCGTGGGTGATGTAGTAGAGCTGACGTCTCTTAGTGGGTGATGTAGTAGAGCTGACGTCTCTTAGTGGGTGATGTAGTAGAGCTGACGTCTCTTAGTGGGTGATGTAGTAGAGCTGACGTCTCTTAGTGGGTGATGTAGTAGAGCTGACGTCTCCCTTAGGGTGATGTAGCAGAGCTGACTTCCCTTAGTGGGTGATGTAGTAGAGCTGACGTCTCTTAGTGGGTGATGTAGTAGAGCTGACTTCTCTTCGTGGGTGATGTAATAGAGCTGACGTCTCTTAGTGGGTGATGTAGTAGAGCTGACGTCTCTTAGTGGGTGATGTAGCAGAGCAGACTCCCTTATGGAGATGAAGTATAGCTGACTCTCTTAGTGGGTGATGTAGTAGTGCTGAATTCACTTCGTGGGTGATGTAAAGAGCTACGTCTCTTATGGGTGATGTATTAGAGCAGACGTCACTTAGTGGTATGTAGTAGAGCTGACTTCCCTTAGTGGGGGATGTAGTAGTATCTACGTCCTCTAGTGGGTGATGTAGTAGACTGACGTCTCTTAGTGGGTGATGTAGTAGAGCTTGACGTCTCTAGTGGGTGGATGATAGTAGAGCTGACGTCTCTTCGTGGGTGATGTAGTAGAGCTGACTCTCTTCGTGGGTGATGTAGTAGAGCTGACGTCTCTTAGTGGGTGATGTAGTAGAGCTGACGTCTCTTAGTGGGTGATGTAGTAGAGCTGACGTCTCTTAGTGGGTGATGTAGTAGAGCTGACGTCTCTTAGTGGGTGATGTATGTATAGCTTGACGTCTCTAGTGGGTGCTGTAGCAGAGCTACTTCCCTTAGTGGTGATGTAGTTAGAGCTGACGTCTCTTAGTGGGTGATGTAGTAGAGCTACTTCTCTCGAGGGTGAGTAATAAGAGCTGACGTCTTCTTAGTGTGTGATGTAGTAAGCTGACGTCCTCTTAGTGGGGGGGATGTAGTTAGAGCTGACTTCCTTAGTGGGGTGATGTAGTAGAGCGACGACTCTTATGGGGGATGTAGTTATAGCTGACGTCTCTTAGTGGCTGATGAGTAGAGCTGACGTCTCTTATGGGTGGATGTAGTAGAGCTGACGTCTCTCGAGGGTGATGTAGTAGAGCTGACTTCTCTTCGTGGGTGATGTAGTAGAGCTGACGTCTCTTAGTGGGTGATGTAGTAGAGCTGACTTCTCTTCGTGGGTGATGTAGTAGAGCTGACGTCTCTTCGTGGGTGATGTAGTAGAGCTGACTTCTCTTCGTGGTGAATAAGTAGAGCTGACGTCCTCTTAGTGGTGGATGTAGTAAGCTGACTACCTCTTCGTGGGTGATGTAGTAGAGCTGACGTCCTCTTCGTGGGTGATGTAGTAGAGCTGACGTCTCTTCGTGGGTGATGTTATTTATGACTGTGACACTTGGCTAACATTTGGGTATAATTATTGTGGAAACGTTTCAACAGCCACTGGTTTCTTCAGGCTATTGCAAAGAAGAACGCTGGATGATAAGGAGGAGTTTGAGGTAATCAGTCCCTCAGCCCGGGATCGACGTTTTTCATTTCCTCAATCTTGATAAAAGTTCAGCATACCCCGGGAAAAAGTGACCTTATACTGGTGACTGATGATTTTAAAGCAGTGGTAGGGGAATTCCAGAAAAAAAACCTACTAATGAAAAATAGGCCCATACCTAAAATTTAACAACTTGAAGAATTTTCCCTCACAACATCCTCGCCCTTTCCCCAGGGAAAAAAAAATTTTCTTAAGAGGCGGCTTGCTTTTTAAAAACAATGGACTTCCCCCGTGCAGAAGAAAGGGTGGTACTGCCCAATCTGGCTCGTAATCTCAAATATTTTTATCGGGTTTCAACTGGTTTTTTTAAAAAAATTTCTGTTTTTGCAAAAGCAATAATGATTTTCCCCATCCATCCCCCCCACCCCAGACTGTGGGCCCGTTTCATCAAGGAGCATGCAAAAAATTGCGAAGAGATACATGTAAATACCTTGGAAGGGTCCGGGGGGAATTGGTATCAAATTTGCACACAAAAATCACTCCAAAAGAAAAAAAAAAACCCGGGCATAAATGCAACTTTCCCCCCAAATAAAAAGCGGGCACCACGATACACGAAGACAACACAATAAGTGTCCGGTGCCCAAGACAAATTTAACTCCTTCCACAACATAGGGGGATTACAAAGACCCCTGGCTGCTTCAAAAGGCACGGGCCAGGCACCAAAAGTCAGTACTTGACTAACCGGGCTTGTTTGGACTCATTTTGCGTGCAGCCACAAAAACAGCCTGGTTGATAAACCCCGACCACCACAGGCCGGTCCAGACCGAGCGCGGGGGCTTTTGACCCTGAAACTTCTCCGGGAACCCCTGTCCGTGCCTTCAGCTTTCTGTGGAGACGGAGCATAGACACGGGGTCATCCCACACCAAGTAAAACAACAGACTACCCGGACCCCAAAAAGGGTGGCAAAAAGGAATTGTAGTGAGTTACAGCCGATAGTACTAAGATTAACATCATAAAAATCTTTAAAAGGGACTGAAGACGTCGCCTACAATAATTATACCAAAGTTACCAAAGTTCACATTTATCATTTCTTGATGCCCCTCCGTAAAGGTTTTCTATTAATTCCCCATACAAGATGCCAAATTTTCACAGTTGCCATCCATAAAACAACGCCCAGTTTAACAACATAGGTCACATATTTTTAAGCAGGCGCTCTTGACGCCCCAACAACGACCACTTTGACATCGTCTTGGAGCTATGAAGGCAAACACAGGTGGGATGTAATATCACTGATTATCGAAAGCTTTCGAAAGTGCGGTCATGGTTAAATAGCCACAAAATCCGGGAAAAAGGGAAAACAGGAAAGTTGGAAATGGACCCTATATTTTCCAACAATAGCCGGGGAAAGTCCAGAGGGCCCTACTGAAAACCCCTTTCCAACCAGTCTCACTCCCATCCGTTTTTTCTCAACCGACCAGAGAGTAAGCCACAGCACTTTCCCCTTCCGTTACCAATAAACCCAATCTGCATGACTTTGTCACCCTCAAGACACCCGGGGAAAAAAGGGAAATTATAAACAAAACTAGGATCCCACACCGTTGGAAATTTCTTTCTTGAAAGTTGATAGTTAGCCCAGAAAAAGACCCTAAAGGGAAATGGGTATAAAAACTTTGATAGAAAAGATAAAATTTTCTTTCGGATTTTTTAAACCCCCGGAGGATTAACCAACCCGGGATAACCCAAAAAAGTCAGTGCGTCATCGAGGACGTCTTATTTCCATTGGGGTCCTCAATTTGCCCCCCGGGATCGCCCCCACACCAATCGACAAACACCCCCTGTACCTATTTACTGCTAGGTGAACGGGACAACACGTGTAAGGAAGTGGGCGCGAGAGCTTACCACCAGGCCACCGGGTGACTACATTAGAAATGCTTTTGGGAGAATGTAAATAAGAAAATGAATTTATAAGGAATTAAAATTAAACCCTGGTAGTTTTAAAACCCACATAGAAACCAAACTTGCAATGTGAACAAACTGACTGATGTTTAAGGGAAGACTTTTTTTATTAAAAGTACTTTTTGGCATTTGGAGACACATGGATGATGACAAAACCCAAAACAAAGTAGTGCCCAAACCCCAGGTCATTATCTTGAAAAAAATATCAGCTTAATTGCCAAGGTATCCTATTAATGCTTGTAACAGATAAGTGAACTGAGATAGAATCCACGTACTTCCTGTAACCCTTTAGGGGGCCCAATCTTAGGTATTTGGTATCAATATGCCTTGCTACCGCCGCAGGGTGAAAAAAGGGCACAATATGAGGTGCAAATATGAGGGCACAATATGAGTGCACAATAAACTAGCCACTTGGAACATCGCCCGACTCCAAGCTACATCAAACCAAAACTTTAAAGGGCCCGAAAACAATATGAAGTTCAAAAATGGAAAATTTCAATTACGCCGATACAGAAAAATCGAGGGAAATTAAAACTTAATTGGAGTTAAAACAAAAAAACAACAATAAAGAGTAAAACTAATGTAAAGGACCTGGGAGTGCTGCAAAGGGCTAACTTTTTAAGATTACAACAATAAAACGGGGTACTACTAGGAAAATAATAGGGGGATAAGAAAAACCTTCAAGATAGGGGGCACGCGAAAGTTTTTTTTGAATTTACATGTTTCTCTAGGGTGGACACTAAGGGCCCCCTTTTTAAGGGGGGCAAATTTCAGAGCTTTTATACACGTAAAGTACGATAAAGCACCTAAATACTGGGAAGAATTGTACTCCCTAAAACGCAAGCGAGAAAAGCACTGTTACATAAAAAGAAAAAAACGTAAAAATTTCGAGAAATCAAAGACCGGGAGGCGAGCAACACCCCCCCCCACTGAAAAAACAGGGGGGTCACGAGTGCGATAAGAGAAAGCACAATAAATTTTAAGGGGTCCCAAAACTCTTAACTGCCCCCATATACATAAGGGGGATTACCCAAAAGCTCCTGGGTGTCTTTAAGAAGGCAATGGACAGGGACCAAAACTTTCCTGACCACGGGCTTGGTTCGTAGTCGGCTTTTGTGCGACCTAAAAAATCGATTGTTCAGGACCTGATCCCCACGAGCCTGGGTTTTAAACCTTGGGGGGACGGGGGCGTTGACCCCCCAAAAAACCCCCTTTAGGTATATCAACTGAATTCTTTCATGGGCACGACGAAGAGAAAAAAATTTAAAAGAAAACAAATACCCAAACGACTCGATTATTTATAAACGTTTTTAAAAGGGTTTTAAATGGCATAACAATAAAACTTGTTTTTTTATAACCTTTAGTGTAGGTTAAACCAGATATCGTAAAAAATTTTTTTTATTGCTCAAAATAACAATATTTTTGGGAAAAATTTTGGTTTCTAGGGTATTTGGACAAAGCTGACGAAATTTCAAAGATTTTGTAATTACATTGGAAGCCCTGTTTCATATGACAGACCGAAATGATACTCATAACTTCTTTTGAACTAGTAGCTAGATACACACACACACACACACACACACACACACACACACACACACACACCGAGCGCACGAGTCATGCCTTCCGTGCCCCGAATATAAGTGTTTTGAGGGCTACCCCTGTGTTTTAAATTTCATTGTTGCAAAAAATGGTCAGGGTATGAACAATAGTAGAAACGATTACAATCTGCCTAGCAACATAATTGAGGGGAAAGCCACAATTTTGTAAGTGATCCAGAAAGTAAACTGTGGTAGCGAGTCAGAGCGGGCAGGCTAATGTGGGTGATAAGGCGAAGTTGTCACGTGTCACCCAAGAAAGCTAATAAAGTGAAACAATCGTGTGACCAGTGAGAGAAATACAGTGAATAGGGTACATTATTAACGAGAAGAAATTGAGGTGGATCTACGCCAGGAAGTCACATCGAGCTGGACAATCTACAGGCTGCTACAGCTGCATTGCAAGTACTGTACTCACCTATGAGTGGTTGTGAGGGTGTGGGGTTACATGTTCCAATTAACCGCCAAGCAGATTGCGAATGGTCTCTCATAGCACGATAAAGAATAGGCACTCAAGTATTCAATAAGGAATAGCAATTGGTAATTCAATCAACAAGGCGAGTAACTTACTATAAGTTAGGTGGCAGGACAAGCTTTTAAGGGCAACATTGTAAGTAGGTGCAGGTCAAGTCCCAGGAGGGTGGGGGTCAGGTCAGAAGAAGTTGTGGTCAGTCAAGGAGCACTGAGACTTCACATTACACCGCACAAGTCACCTACCTCACACACACACTCACATGCACTCACACACACACACATACACACACACACACGCACACACACACACACACACACACACACACACACACACACACACACACACACACACACACACACACACACACACATACAAGTCACCTACCTCACACACATACACACAAGTCACCTACCTCACACACACACACACACACACACACACACACACACACACACACACACACACAACACACACACACACACACACACACACACACACACAAAACATAGGAAAAAGTTTGTTTTCTGCTGGTCTCATAGAAATTCCACTATTGGAAACATTACATACGTACATACATGCAGAGAGAGCATTGTACATATACTCATTGTGTATAAGTCACATACACACACACACATCACACTCACACACACACACACACACACACACACTGATGTAACTCTGTGTGTTAAGTTAGTAGTGTATATGTCAGAGTGTGTTGGGGAGGGGGGAGGTAGAGGAGGAACTGTGGCTATGTGGGAGAGGAGTGAGGAGCGGGATTTAGGGCGGAATATGGGGAGAGGTGGGGAAGGGGAGGGTGAAAGAGGGAGGGGAGGGATCAGTGGGAGGAGTGCGATGTCGGTTGGGAGGGGGGGAGTGTATGTGTGAGTCTGGATATGTGTGTGTACTCACCTTTACTAGGTGAGTACACACACATATCCAGACTCACACATACACTCCCCCCCTCCCAACCGACATCGCACTCCTCCCACTGATCCCTCCCCTCCCTCTTTCACCCTCCCCTTCCCCACCTCTCCCCATATTCCGCCCTAAATCCCGCTCCTCACTCCTCTCCCACATAGCCACAGTTCCTCCTCTACCTCCCCCCTCCCCAACACACTCTGACATATACACTACTAACTTAACACACAGAGTTACATCAGGATAAAACAAAAATGGGTTGCCAGAGAGCAACAAGAAAAACAAAGGGACAGGAGGAGGAAGCTCCAAAGGAAGATTGGGCAGCAGAGCTCATAAAAAGGGAACATGAATTGGAAAAGAAACTAGAAGAAATTAGCATGAGAATGGAAGAGAGGATAGATATGGAAAGCAGGAAGTGGGAGGTGCAAATCAAAGCAGCAGAGGCTAGGATACAGAGTTTAGAAGAGGAACTGAAAATTCTGAAACAGCCTAAAGAACTAAAGAACATTTTGGGATTGACAACAGAGACTGCTACCTCAGTCACAAATAAGGGCACTGTAGGGAAAGAAGGAGCAAAACTGTATGTAGAAGCTCTGTCAGAGGAGACTGTAGCAAATGAAAGAGCTAAGCTACATGTGAAGGTCCTAACAGACCACAGCAGAGCCCAGGGAAAACCGAGAAGGGAAAATGACAGGCCACAGAGCTTAACACTCCCATTTTAAGAGGAAAGTGATTTTGACCCTGAGTTTAGTGGCTTTGAGGTGGATGTGGCCACAAGTGGTCGAGGAAATATCAAAAAACCTCGATAATAACTTATGTGCAATATTTGTGCAACACCCTTTCAGAATGTCTTATAATCTATTTCCTATGTCAAGAGAAACAATTCAGGCTGGCTGACAGGCTGGCTGGCTGGCAGGCTGGATGGCTAGCTGCCTGGCTGGATGACTGGCTGACTGATTGGCTGGCTAGTTGGCTGGCTAGCTGGCTGGCCAGCTGCATGGTGGCCAGCTGTGTGGCTGGCCGGCTGCTGGCGGCCTGGCTCTATCTCCATTGGTCTGTCTGTATCTATGTCTATCTCTGTCTCTCTGTCTCTATCTCTGTCTGTCGTTGTTTTTTGTCTCTATCTGTTTCTGTCTCTGTCTATCCCTGTCTATCTGTCTCTATCTCTTTCTATCTGTCTGTCTATCTCTGTCTCATAGTGTAAATTACCTAGGATAACCCAAAAAATCCAGACAAAGTGCTATACTCTGCTTGAAGATGTAAGTAAAGGTGATGATGACACAGTCTTGTGGCTCTCTCTGAGACAGAGAGCTAGATGGATAGACAGATAGACAGGGAGCTTGACTGACAGACAAATAGACAGACATGTTTGTGTACCAACAAAAACAAAGGAGGGCGATGCTCATCAAACTTCACCTCTAATCTTTTCTATCAGCTGCACCCTCCCCCACCCCTCGTGTATGCTCGTCAAACATCAGCTCTTATCAGATGTTATCTCATTTTATCATCTCACTGTCAGGGGTGGACTTTGTTTTTCATGCTTCAAGGGAACTTTTTATTTTATTATTATTACATATTTTTCTCCTCCTCCTCCTCCTCCTTCTCCTCCTCCTCCTCCTTCTCCTCCTCCTCCTCCTCCTCCTTCTCCTCCTCATTATTATTATATACTTCCACATATCCAAAACATTTCAAGACAATAGTAAATGATCAAGGCAGGTGTAAATAACCAAGGCAGGTGCAAATAACCAACGCAGGTGTAAATAACCAAGGCAGGTGTAAATAACCAAGGCAGGTGTAAATAACCAAGGCAGGTGTAAATAACCAAGGCAGGTGTAAATAACCAAGGCATGTGTAAATAACCAAGACAGGTGTAAATAACCAAGGCAGGTGTAAATAACCAAGTCAGGTGTAAATAACCAAGGCAGGTGTAAATAACCAAGGCAGGTGTAAATAACCAAGGCAGGTGTAAATAACCAAGGCAGGTGTAAATAACCAAAGCAGGTGTAAATAACCAAGACAGGTGTAAATAACCAAGGCAGGTGTAAATAACCAAGACAGGTGTAAATAACCAAGACAGGTGTAAATAACCAAGGCAGGTGTAAATAGCCAAGGCATGTGTAAATAACCAAGGCAGGTGTAAATAATCAAAGCAGGTGTAAATAACCAAGGCAGGTGTAAATAACCAAGGCAGGTGTAAATAACCGAGGCAGGTGTAAATAACCAAGGCAGGTGTAAATAACCAAGACAGGTGTAAATAACCAAGGCAGGTGTAAATAACCAAGGCAGGTGTAAATAACCAAGGCAGGTGTAAATAACCAAGACAGGTGTAAATAACCAAGGCAGGTGTAAATAACCAAGGCAGGTGTAAATAACCAAGGAACGTGTAAATAACCAAGGCACGTGTAAATAACCGAGGCAGGTGTAAATAACCAAGGCAGGTGTAAATAACAAGGCAGGTGTAAATAACCAAGACAGGTATAAATAACCAAGTCAGGTGTAAATAACCAAGGCAGGTGTAAATAACCAAGGCAGGTGTAAATAACCAAGACAGGTGTAAATAACCGAAGCAGGTGTAAATAACCAAGGCAGGTGTAAATAACCAAGGCAGGTGTAAATAACCAAGACAGGTGTAAATAACCGAAGCAGGTGTAAATAACCAAGGCAGGTGTAAATAACCAAGGCAGGTGTAAATAACCAAGGCAGGTGTAAATAACCAAGGCAGGTGTAAATAACCAAGGCAGGTGTAAATAACCAAGGCAGGCGTAAATAACCAAGGCAGGTGTAAATAACCAAGGCAGGTGTTAATAACCAAAGCAGGTGTAAATAACCAAGGCAGGTGTTAATAACCAAAGCAGGTGTAAATAACCAAGGCAGGTGTAAATAACCAAGGCAGGCGTAAATAACCAAGGCAGGTGTAAATAACCAAGGCAGGCGTAAATAACCAAGGCAGGTGTAAATAACCAAGGCAGGTGTTAATAACGAAAGCAGGTGTAAATAACCAAGGCAGGTGTAAATAACCAAGGCAGGTGTTAATAACCAAGGCAGGTGTAAATAACCAAGGCAGGTGTTAATAACCAAAGCAGGTGTAAATGTCCACCCATCAGTGTGTTTGTGACAATGTCCTCTTTTTTTCAGTAAAAAAAAAAAGATTTTTTTTATTTTTCAAAATATTCGGGGCACTGGGGTAGTGAACATATATACGTTTGGACCGTTTATGGGTTAATAATGATAATATAACACAATAATAATCACTGAGGCACATTAAATGTGTATAAAACATTAATATAGACATTTTGCTTAATCAATCAATGATTTTTTTTTCAAAATTATATAATAAGCATGCTACATAACATATAAACAAATAAATTAACAAATATCAGATATTTTTGTGGTCGGCTTGACAGAGTGAACAAAAACCATTCATGTCTGGGCTGGCAGCAACAACAACAACAACAACAACAACTAGTTTGTTTACAAAACTCACAAACCTTCTACACTCTCATTCTCTCTCTCGTTTATTCATTTAATCTTGTTTACTCACCTCTCACTCTACATTAAGACTACAGGTATTTTAAGGTAAGTAATGAGTGAACACAGTTATTATATTATAGTTTAATAATATTATAGCTTAATAATAATATAATAGTACCCATAATATTACAGCACCCATATCCAACACATAACAAAAGAATCCTAATTGGTTGGGATCCTCTCCAAGATACAATACTACATGCCGCAAACTGCCCTTCTCACACTATACCACTCACTTATATATCCATACCTCACCTATGCTATCTGAGCTTGGGGATCAACTGCAACAATACCCAAGAAAAAGTCGCAGTAAGAATAAATTCTAAATCCCATCCCTGGCAACACCCCCCCCCCACTCTTCATAGATCTAAACTTACTCCCTGTTCAGTATATCCACACTTACTACTGTGCAATCTACATCTACAGGATCTTAAATTCCAATATTAACCTTGACCTAAAATGCTTTCTTGTTAGTTGTGACAGAACCCACAGGCATAACACCAGACACAAACATCTCTTTGACATTCCCCATGTCCGACTAAACCTTTACAAAAAATTAATGTATGTGAAAGCACCTAAAATCTGGAACATCCTACCTGAAAACTCTAGAACTGCAGACACATTCATCACTTTCAAAACTACCGTTAGAAAACATTTTATCTCCCTGATGCACCCCATCAACTAACTACATAAAAACCACCTGGTGGTTCACACTTTCACTCACTCACCCATTTGACTATAAACACAGAAATACGAATCCTAATCTTAAATTAATGAATCCTAACTAGTCATAAGTTTGCCTGTGATACTCCAATATAGAAACTATGTGTTGTGCCAGAACTAAAGCATTCACATTGCTAAACTCACAAACTATAATGTAGTCACTTAGCCTCAATGCCAACTTACTCCTTAATCTGTAATACGTAATTTAGAGTTAAGAATAAATCTAAGTCTGCCCGAAGTACCTAGCCATGCTAGGTGTCCTAGTGGCCCTCTCTGTAATTAGTATTTCATAACATGTAAACCACACAATATCCAGAATCTGTAAACCCCACATTGTAATCCTTATTGAGAATCAACTTGATTGATTGATTGATTGAATACAGATACCATCCGACTTACGACTAAGCTTGGTTCCGACCAACCGGTCGTAACTCAAAATGGAAGTAAGTCGAACCTTTTTAAATTGCCGACATACTGGGTAGGGCATAATGTCAAACCTTTCCTATATAAACTACCAACATAGTACCGTAATGTACAATCATTTCATTCTTTTTACCATAATTTACTTCTATTGATATATTTTAATTATTTATGTACTGTATAATATGTATACGTGGTAGTGAACTGTATTGTAAATTTTACATCACATACAGTATCATATGTTACTGTTATTTTTATGTATTGTCGACACAGTGGAATGGGAGAATACCACTGGTAGTGTTATCCTGCCAGAATGTAGTATAACCTATACCTTAAGTAAAGAGAAACAACTCTGGAACATGTGTAATACGTATCCGGCTGGGTGGCCGGATAGGTGGGTGGCCAGGTGGGTGGGTGGCCGGGTGGGTGGGTGGCCAGTTAAGTAAGTTCAATTCAAATTCAATTCAAAATTTATTCTCTATAAAGATTACAATGTTGAATTTACAGAATTTGGTTGTTGTGTGGTTTACATGTAGTTAAATAATGATTACAGAGTGTACCACTAGAACGCCTAGAATGGCTAGGCATTTCGGGCAGACTTAGTTTAATTCTTTATTTTAAAATATTACAAATTATGAGGTAAGTTGGTATTATGGCTAAGTGACTAAATACTAGTTTGTGAGTTTAGCAATGTGAATGCTTTTGTTTTGGCACAGTACATAGTTTCAGTATTGGAGTATCATAGGATTCATTATTTTAAGATTGAGATTAATATTTCTGTTTATGGTCAAATGGGTGAGTGAGTGTAAGTGTGAACCACCAGGTGGTATTCGTGTAGTTAGTTGATGGGGTTTATCAGGGAGATAAGATGTTTTCTAATGGTAGTTTTGAAGGTAATGAATGTGTCTGCAGTTCTAGAGTTCTCAGGTAGGGTGTTCCAGATTTTAGGGCCTTTGACATACATTGAATTTTTGTAAAGGTTTAGTCGGACATGGGGAATGTCGTAGAGATGTTTGTGTCTGGTGTTATGCCTGTGGGTTCATTCACAACTATCAAGAAAGTGTTTTAGGTCAAGGTTGATATTGGAGTTTCAGGTCCTGTAGATGTAGATTGCACAGTAGTAAGTGTGGATGTACTGAACAGGGAGTAAGTTTAGATCTATGAAGAGTGGGGGGGGGGGTGTTGCCAGGGATGGGATTTAGTGATTATTCTTACTGCAGCTTTTTGTTGGGTTATTATTGGCTTTAGGTGTGTTGCTGCAATTGATCCCCAAGCATAAATAGCATAGGTGAGGTATGGATAAATAAGTGAGTGGTATAGTGTGAGAAGGGCATTTTGCGGCACGTAGTATCGTATCTTGGAGAGGATCCCAACTGTTTTGGATACTTTTTTGGTTATGTGTTGGATATGGGTGCTGAAATTCAGGTTGTTGTCAAGGTATAGGCCTAGGAATTTGCGCTCATTATGTCTGGTAATTAGAGTGTTGTCGATCTTAATGTTAATTTGTGCATATCCTGCTCTGCTACCAAACATAATATAGTAGGTTTTGTCAGTGTTAAGCATAAGTTTATTGGCTGTCATCCAAGTCGATATTTTGATCAGCTCCTCGTTAACAATGGTGTTGAGGGTGGTAAGATTAGGGTGAGAAATGACATAAGTCGTGTCGTCAGCAAAGAGAATGGGTTTCAGGTGTTGGGATACGTTTGGAAGATCATTGATGTATATGAGGAAGAGCAGGTAAGTAAGTAAGTTTATTCAGGTATACACAAATACAGTTACATAGAATTATCATACATAGCAACATATGTGTAGAGAACCTGGGATAACCCAAAAAAGTCAGACAGAGTGACTTATTTCCATTGGGGTCCTTTTACCTTATTATTATAATATAAAGGTTTTAATATTTTCTTATTATTCTATAATGAAGATAACATCTTATTATCATACTAAAAAGACTATCTACTACACAAAGGTCATTAAGACTATCTACAATACGAGGGTCAGTACTAGGAATAAGGTAAAATTTACACGTATGTTAGCTAAAAAAAATAGAGAATCATTCCCCTCCCTTTCTGTAGCTACATTCATCAGACACCTTTTGGCACTCTTCTTGAACTGGTTCATGCTATGACTGGCTTTGACATGTGCGGGTAGTCTGTTCCATTCCTTTATTGCTGTACAATAAAAGGTGTTTGAAGCCTGGCCACTGACTGTGGGTACTACAAAGTTGTGCTCTCTCCCCCTAGTACTGCTGTATAGCCCTTGTGGCTTAGCGCTTCTTTTTGATTATAATAATAATAATAATAATAATAATCCCCCTAGTACTATGATTGCTTTGGTTCCCAACCTTGACAAAATTGACAGCAAGATATTCTGGACATTGTTTGTGAACAATTTTATAAACATGATTTATCTTCAGTTGTTTTACTCTGTCTTCAACATTCAGCATATCCAACTGCTGTAATTCATCCTGGCCTACATGTTCTCTTGGTCCCAGCCCCAGGATGAATCTTACGATTTTGTTCTGGGTGATTTGCAGTCTATCTTTCAGTTTTTTTGTCAAGGCAGAGTACCAAGAAGAGCAAGCGTAATCCATATGGCACTGTATAAGGGCTAGACATAGGGTCCTGCGAGCCTCAGTAGGTAGACACTGTGCTTGTCTATACAGGAACTTCAGTCTGGCATTCGCTTTCTTTACTACACTGTTCCCTATCAATTCTCCTGACATGCATGGGTCAAAGGGGATTCGCAGATATTTTACTGATGAAACCAAAGTGATGGGCTCCCCATTACACTGGACATTAAAATTATTTACCCTTCTCAGTTTATGTTTCGTGCCAAAGAGAATGGCTTCAGTTTTCCCGAGGTGTAATGATAGTTTGTTGTCTACTAACCATTTGCTGCAGGACTCCAGTTCCAGTGACAGGGCACTGTCATCTGCATACAGTAGGAGTTTGCACTTGACACTGATAGGCATATCATTGACATAACATAAGAATAATAAGGGACCCAGAATACTACCTTGGGAACTCCACATGTTATCGGCAGGGGTTCTTATTCCGTTTTGTTGATTTTGACTATTTGTCTCCTGTTGCTAAGGTAGGACTTAAACCAGTCTACAGAACCTATACCGATAGCTTGAAGTTTCTTATATAATATATTGTGGTTGACAGTATCGAAGACCTTTTGCAGGTCTAAGGTTACCATACCTATGAGGTTCCCCTTTGACATTTCAGTTCTCAGGTTATCCATCAGATTAATTAGGGAGGTGTCGGTTGAGTAGGATCTTCTAAAGCCCGATTGATAGCTATGGAGAATTTGTTGTCATTAAGGTACTTAACTACTTGAGAGTACACCGCCCTGTCTAGAATTTTAGATATTGTACTGAGTATACTAACAGGCCTATAGTTGCTGACATCAGACCTACTATTTTTCTTAAAGATAGGAGTAACTCTGGCCTCTGTGGGTGGGTGACCAGGTGGGTGGGTGGCCAGGTGGGTGGGTGGTCAGGTGGGTGGGTGGTCGGGTGGTTGGCTGACTGGCTGACTGAATGGGGCTGTCCCTCTCTCTCTCTCTCTGTATCTCTCTCTCCGTATATCTCTCTCTCTGTATCTCTCTCTCTGTATGTCTCTCTTTCTGTATCTCTCTCTCTCTGTATCTCTCTCTCACAGGTACACCTAAGGAAAGTTATCATATGTAGTATAAATTACCTAGGATAACCCAATAAATCCAGACAAAGTGCTATACAGTGGATCTGTGCTCCAGAGCCCTTCTCAGTAGTACCAGTTACCAGTAACCAGTTACCAGTAACCAGATACCAGTAACCAGTTACCAGTAACCAGTTACCTGTATGACTCACTACCAATCGTCTGTGTGAATCACTGACTGTTATTCACGTTGCTGCTGACCATAAGTTTTTGAATGCCGCTCACTCCCTAGACTTCATTGGTGCTGCATTATTTCTGCGCCTTATTTTGTTGCACTTGTTCTGCAGTGAATTATTTTCTTTTATTGATATTTTTATGCATTGTTATTCTCAGTTCATTATTGTTGAGTCTCCTCTTTTTCATTTTATTATTTTTCCTGATATTGTCTTTGCATTATATTTTAATTTTGTTTATGCACTCTTAGAAAATATTTAAATTTCCCAGTTATCTCTCTTTGCATACAATTTAGTGATTTTATTTTATACTTTTTACATTAATTTACAATTTTATTAGTTAATTTCTTTATTAGCAAGAGTACAGACAGCTCATTTTGCATTTAATTCAGCCTCCAGTAATATTTTTACTTGTAAATTTCAATGTGTTTCTTTAGTCCATTAGTCCCTTATATTGAGTTGTTCTTCCTCTTGCAGTGTATCTTAGACATTTTTTTTATTACTTCTGCAGAATTCGTTACATCTCTTTTATTTCAATTTTAGAATTTTGTGTCATTTTATTATTCATTATTTTTGCCTTCTTTGTTCTCGTGCAACTTCTTTGCCATTATGTCTCACATACCGTCAAGTGATACTTTAGTGAATGTCGACACTCAGACCTCTCAGGCTACTGCTGCTGCTGTCATCAGTCCTCATAATTCCTCATCGACTGACAGACTGACCCAGACACTGAGACACTATAGTTTTACTCGTGATTCCCTTGATGCGTTACCTTTATTCAATAGCCATGTACATAGTCTTGAAGCATGGTTTACTGCCATTCTCGTGTTAATGCTCTAGTTGACGGTACTCCTTCAGGGGAAAGTCTTATCAGACTTGCGAAAGAAGCTCTTCATCGGTCCCCTGCTGCCATTCACGTTGTTGATCTCCTTGAAATGCGAGACTTCAGGAATCTTACTAAGTGGTCACAATATGAGGAACTGATTCCTTGTTTCCTTGTACCAGTAAAAACAGCTGTTCCATATGTCGTTCTTAGGGAACTAGTGAATGCTACACCCATGACTAATGAATCGTTGAGCGCATTTGATGTTAGATTAGATAAACTTTTATCATCACTTATCAATGCTGTCCAGTCCTCAGCTATTGTTCCTGATGAGGATAAACCATCCACAGCATCATTTGCTAAAATAGCAGCTTTTGGAGCAATTAAAGAACTAATGCCGCCTGCTTCCTTGTGTGCTTATGAGGCTAATCCTCCAACTGTGACGATGGAACCACTTACAGCCCTAAATCATGTACGTTCCTTGTGCCCCCTGGGCACTTTCCCATGTATCAAAAGTAATTTCACACCTATGTCTCAGTCTGCACCACCTCTTGTTTGCGCCACAGAGACAAATCGTGGTCATCAACCATCGTAGCAATCACCAAGAACCAGTGTACAGAGTCTTTATAAACCTCATAGTATTCATAGTACATTCAGTAACCATAGTCAGCGGACTTGTTGCAACTGTGGTTTCCATGGCCATATTGCAATTAATTGTCCTGATAGTCACCCTAAGAGGCGTCGTACTGATGAGTATCAGTCAGGTCTTCCCTACTGTACTTATCATAGAATGCATGGACATGACACATCTGAGTGCAATGCTTTCTACAACCTTCAGTACTCTAGAACTTTCCGTGGCCGTTCCAACCGCAGAACCAGGAGAGGAAACAGAGGTCGTGATTCTCAGACTAACCAGAACCAGGCTCCTTCCAATTCAGGGGAATTCGAGCGCCCAAGTCAAACCGTCCCATGGTGACAGTAGGTGATAATGAGTACGACATCCCCGTTCACAATTCCTTTGAAGCCTTAAGCAGTCTCGAGAATGACAATCCCGCTGATGATGTTGCTTCACACGTCTCTGACATAGATGATTTTGGGGATGAAGTGGAACAAATCTTTTCTGATGACAGCCCTCCTTTTTGTTTGCATATAACTTCCAATGCAACAATAGGCCCTATAGTGCAAGCATCTGTTGATAATGCTCCTGTTCATTTGTTCATGGACTCTGGTGCACAAGTCAATATTATCAGGTCTAGTTTGTTTGGGGATAAGCAGTTACGACATGTCCTTCTCGTAGAACTGACTCATGTGTCCTCCCTTAGCGGAGTAGCTGGTTCTCACCTGCGTGTCCGAGGTTGGACTTCCCTCACCTTTTCTTTCTAAGGTAGAGACTTTACTGCTTCCTTCCTTATTGTCGACAAGATTACTTTCCCTGGTGATCTTCTACTGGGATTTGCTTCCATGCAAGACTTACGCATTGTATTGATGGCATGCCCAAATTGATGACTTGATCATACCATTTTGGGGTTACCAGCTTGGATCCGAGATCTCCCATACTTCTGCAGAGTACGATGTTCGGATTAAGTCCTTACAAGCCAGTGCATTTTCCAGTAGCGTACTCAAGTGGTCAGGCACTGGTGATCCTGTCACTCCTGTCTGTGTTCCACCTGCAACTTCAGGCTTGCAAGATAGTGTCCAGTTACCTCAAGTGTCCGAAGACGCAGTGTCCAGTTACCTCAAGTGTCCGAGGACGCAGTGTCCAGTTACCTCAAGTGTCCGAGGACGCTCTGACTACCTTGAGTGCTGAGCCTATCCCTGCAATGTCTGCTAGTTCAAGTAGTGGTTTCTCCACAGGGGACGCCTTGTCGGTAAACGATTACTTGCAACTAGTAATGACATCTCTTGTTCATGTCATATGCCGTCTGCAGAAAGATGTTTCTGTCATGGCTAGTGCCCTCACTAGAGTGTCTGTTGTTGTTCCTAGTGTTCCAGATGGTGATAACATTCTAGTTGACATTGATTCCTGCAAAGTAAAGAGTTTATTTGTTGAGCCATCTTTACATGTTGTAAGAGATAGTAAGATCCATTTCTTCCTAGCTAACACTTCTGGTCACAGTGTTCGTCTCAGAGCAAATACAAATCTTGTAGACCTTGTTCACTATCCTTACCCTGTTCAGGTAGAGGATGAGTTGTCACCTGACAAAGTGGGTTGGTGCTATTTCTGCCGGGGAGACCTCATCCACTTCACTGGATCAATCCGTTCCACAAGTTGAGGAGAAAGACTTAACTCCCACTGACTTCCCAGATGAGGTCAAGCATTTGTTGACTCTGTTGAACAAACGTCATAAAGCCATTTCCTTACCAGGTGAGAAGATGGGCATAACGAACTTATTGTCCCATTGTATCCCACTTGAACCTGGTACTAAACCTATCTATATACCTGCATACAGAATGCCTCATTCACAAGTTGCTGTCGCAGAAGAATTGATCAATCAAATGCTTGATGATGGAGTCATTGCACCTAGCAATTCACCTTGGAATGCGCCCTTGATCCTAGTACCTAAGAAGGATGGTACTTGGCGCCCAGTGATTGATTTTAGGAAGTTAAATGCAAAAACTATTCCAGATCACTTCCCACTTCCTGTACTGGGTGATCTTTTATGTAACATCGGAGAAAACAAAGTCTTTTCAACCCTGGACTTGTTACAAGGGTTTGGCAAGTCCCTCTTCGCGAGGACAGCCAAGAGCTAACTGCATTCTCCACTCCTACAGGCCATTATCACTTCCTCTGTATGGCCTTTGGTTTACAATCCTCCCCTATCACATTCTCAAGGCTCATGACTAATATCTTTAGAAGTCTCATAGGTAATGCACTCATGGTGTACTTAGTTGACGTAATCGTTATGCCTAAAGATGTGGATACACACATGAAGACTTTATGTAGTACTTGGTAAGCTTGAGGAAGCCAATTTAAGGATCAAACTGTCTAAATGTCAATTTTTCAGATTGGAAATAAAGTTTCTTGGTCATGTAGTCACGCCTAGAGGTGTTACGACTGATCAAGGTAAAGTAACTGCAGTACTAAATTTTCCAACTCCCAAAACTGCTGATGCTGTAAGATCATTTGTGGGCTTAGCAGGTTTTTATAATCTTTCATTGCCAATTTTTCTTCCATAGCAGCTCCTCTAACTGAGTTGCTTAAGAAAGATGCCTTCCAAACTCTAAAAGCTAACATCTGCTCCAATTTTGAAATTTCCAGATTTTTCTAAGCCCTTCTTTCTTACAACTGATGCTAGTTCTATTGGCATAGGTGTCGTACTAGCCCAGAAGACTGATGGCAAGTACAACGCAGTTGCATTTGCTAGCCGAGTCCTTATGAAGGCTGAACGTAATTATACAGTAACTGAGCAAGAAGCTTCAGCAATAGTATGGTCTTTAAAGCACTCCCGAGACATTATTTATCAGTACTCTGTTCATGCCTTGACAGACCATGCTCTACTGATACCTTTATTCCAGAACAAACAACCTACTGGAAGGTTAGCCAGATGGACCATGACTATCCAAGAGTTCAATCCTACCTTTGAACACTTACCTGGCAGGTCAAATATAGTTGCAAATGCTTTATCGCGACATGTTAGTATAGTAACTGCAGACCCTCCATTTACTGCTGAGGATGTAAAGAATGCTCAACGAACAGATTCCATGTGGTCTGGTGTGATTCAATTCCTGCTCCAGGAAGATCTTATTCTGACTGTGAAGCCACCAGCACCCATCAGTGGCTTTGTCATGAACCAAGAATTACTGTATCGAACAGCTGAGTTGGATACTCCTAGCAGAAGAGTATACCAGTTAGTAATTCCACAGTCACTAGTGAATGTTACATTACAGCTAGTTCACGATGTACCAGGTGTTGTGCACCCTGGTATGGATTGTTCAGTAAAACAAGCCAGATCGAAATACTTTTGGCCTTGTATGGCAACTAATATTTCTGAGTATGTTAAGAAATGTAGTGTCTGCATGTAACATAAAGGTAATGCTAATGGTCCTAATCCAATCCAAGTGTATCCAACTACTAGCGAACTGTGGGAAAGAGTTGCACTAGATTTGTTAACTAATTTCCAATGTTCCCTCCAGGGCAACAAACATCTGTGTGTTATGGTAGACCATTTCACCAGATATTGTGAGTTAGTTCCTGTTGCAGATAAGACTGCCGAGACAGTGGCTAAAGCATTTGAAGAACGCATTATCTGCAGGCATACCACCCTTAAGTCCCTAGTAACAGATAATGGAGGTGAATTCTGTAATGAGATTCTTGAAAATTTGTGTACCTTGTACAAGATCTCTAAATCCACCATTGTTCCTCATCATCCTGCCAGCAATGGGTTAGCAGAACGAACCAATAAGAAAGTACTTGATGTCTTGAGAGCCACTATCAATCCCAACAGTGAAATTTGGGATGAAGTTATACCTGATGTGCAGTGTGCTATAAATTCTGCTTACAATGTTTCCATAGGTGACACTCCACATTAAGCATTGTATGGTGTGGATAAACGTTTGCCTTTTGAGTTGTTATATTCTAACCCGAAATCAAATTACAACCCTGATGATTTAATAGCAACTCGTACCAGCCTAGCTCAAAGCGTCTTTAGAAGAATCCATGAAACATTTCATAAATCAACAGCAGAATTTACAAGAGTCGCAAACACTCGAGCAAAGTAGGTTCGAGAGTTATGCTGACTAACTTTAACAAAACGTCTGCAATGCCTAAGCTTGATCAAAAGTTTGTTGGTCCTTATCGAGTAGTCGAACATATCACTCGCAATAAGTATAAGGTTAGAGAAATTAGTACTGGTCAGTATAAATAATCGCAGTTAGATCATATGAAGTAAGTATGTGATGATAATGATGTTCTAACCCAGACTAATGTGACTCTGACAATCCTCCTGATCCTGTACTCTCTACCTCTAATACTCAGTCAGACGATCAACCTGAATGTCGTTATTCCCTACGTACATGACAGGTATTGAGAAATCCTCAAGTATCATTTGTAACTACCAATTCAGATTTGCCTCAATTATTATTATTATAATAAAAAAGAAGCGCTAAGCAGATTTGCTTCAAATATGGCATGAGTCAGCCAGTGCAACAGAGTTTGATCCTCCCAGAGATGACACCCATTCTGCATAAGAGGGAAAAGTTCAACAGATAAGAGTAGCGAATGAGTATATGGTAACAATAGTTTGATTGCCGGCTACTTGTTAAGGGAGGGTAAGTCTAGCTCCTGCTATCCCCTCCCCCCCAAAAGGTGACGTGTGGGGCTCCAGCCAATAATACTGGTAATACTGTCTGAAGTTGTTACAGGGCTGAGTAAGCCTTCACACTGCATATATCAATCTCGACTTAGCAGAGTTGGGGTTAAACGTAAATAACCTGTATAGATGAATAATTACAGTATCAACTTATCAGTATTCAAGAATTTTTTGTGTGTGTTAACGTTCTCTCCAAATTCTGAGATTTAACGGTCTAGATTTGAGTGCACCAAGTCTGCCTTTCTGTTAAACACTTCTTTCTTTGTATATATTTCTTCCTCAGAATCCGTAGATCACATGAATACAGATCGATCGATCAATTTTTTTTTATCACTTCTATTGTGTAATCCCAATGTTGAGTCTCATTCAATGAGTTGTGCTATATCATACCTTTTAATGCATTACAGTTTCATTACAGTAAGTTTCATTGTAGTCAATTACATAAGCTTCCATTCCAATATTCTACTTATGTATGTTATAATGTTCAATTGTTGTGTACTTTGACATTGTATAGAATCAGCCCAAGCCGTACGCCCGCCATCTCTAGTTTGTATTAGCTGTATGTCGGCACGACATACGTTAGCCTCGCCGAGCTCTCAGTAGTACCAGTTACCAGTATGACTCACTACCAACCACCTGTGTGAATCACTGACTGTTATTCACGTCGCTGCTGACCATAGCATGTTTTTGAACGCTGCTCTCCCCCTAGACTTCACTGGTGGGGCAGTCTTAAGATAGAGAGCAGAGAGGCAGGGTGGCATGGCTTCCCTACTTTCTGTTATAATTATACATACTAACCAGAATAAGTGAGTGTTCTTACCCAATCCACGTATCGAACCCCCATATGACACCCTAAATTGAAAATAATATTAATAATAATTATTATTGCAATAATACATATGTACTAATATTAATAATAATAATATTATTAAACTATAATATAATAATCATGTCCACTCATTATTTACCTTAAAATATCTGAAGTCTTAATGTAGAGTGAGAGGTGAGTGAACAAGATTTAATGAATAAATGAGAGAAGGAATGAGAGTGTAGAAGGTTCACGAGTTATGTAAACAAATGTTGTTGTTGTTGTTGTTGCCAGCCCGGACACGAATGGTTTTTGTTCACTCTGTCTGCCGACCAGAAAAACATCTCATATTTGTTAATTAATATGTTTATATGTTATGTAGCATGTTTATTACATAATTTTGAAAAAAAATCATAGATGGATTAAGCAAAATGTCTATTTTAACATTTTGTACATATTTAATATGCCTCAGTGATTAATATTGTGTTATTATCATTATTAATATGGCATCTTCAAGACCAATTATACTCTTAATGAGTGGCTCTGAGACAGACAAGCAGACAGAAAGACAGACACAGATCGACAGAAAAAGAGACACATAGGTAGACAGAAAGACACACAGATAGACAGGCACACACACACAGGAAGACAGACACACAGGTAGACAGAAAGACAGACACACAGGTAGACATAAAGACAGACACACAGGTAGACAGAAAGACACACACACAGGTAGAGAGAAAGACAGACACACAAGTAGACATAAAGACAGACACGCAGGTAGACAGAAAGACAGACACACAGGCAGACAGAAAGACACACACACAGGTAGACAGAAAGACAGACACACAGGTAGAGAGACAGATAAAAAGACATACAGAGATACAGACAGACACAGATATACAAGCAGACAGATACAGACAGGTTTATGTGCAACAGTGAAAACAAATAGAGAGTTCAAGAGTAAGAGCCTTTCCAGTGCAAGATTCAGACTTCATCTTAGGGGCCATGGTGAAATTTACTGTCCAGTTAGTACAGTTAATACAGTATGATGCTGCTGATAGGGCAGGGTTACTCAAACTGATGCTGCCTACATGACGCATTGCCGCCTCGAGTATCGTCAAATATTGTACAGTGGTGTGCATCAGCTGGCCCAGCCCAGCTGCCAGATGCATGGTCGTAAGTCGAGTGGACGTATGTCGAGCAGGTCGTAAGGCGGATGCTAGGTGTATTATTATTAAACTATAATATAATAATCGTGTTCACTCAGTACTTACCTTAAAATACCTGTAGTCTTATTGTAGAGTGAGAGGTGAGCAAACAAGATTAAATAAATAAACGAGAGAGAGAATGAGAGTGTAGAAGGTTTGTGAGTTTTGTAAACAAACTAGTTGATGTTGTTGTTGTTGTTGTTGTTGTTGCCAGCCCGGACACGAATGGTTTTCGTTCACTCTGTCAAGCCGACCAGAAAAACATCTGATATTTGTATGTTATGTAGCATGTTCATTATATAATTTTGAAAAAAATAGTCATAGATGAATTAAGCAGAATGTCTATATTTTCGTTTTATGCACATTTAATGCACCTCAGTAATTATTATTATTATTATTAATAGTACATACATATTATTGTAATAGTAATAATAATAATTATTAATATTATTATTAATTTAGGGCACTGGAGCATAGATTCAGTGCATAGCACTTTGTCTGGATTTTTTGGGTTATCCTGGGTAATTTATACTATGTATGATAACTTTACTTGAGAGAGAGAGAGAGAGACAAAGTACTACCTACAACACATTAGTACAAGTAAACCAACTCCTCCACTGAAGTGAATATAAGTAATATCAGTGATATTTAAGTGTGGTATGGTGAAGATATGGTGTGAGTGAGGGGACAGCAGCAGGCCTTAGGAGTGACGTCACTATTGCCTTCACAGTGAGCATCTAATATATGTGTTTTGTGCTTTATAACAACGTGACTGGTACAATGCAACATAGTGATTTGTGTAACATCTTCCATTAGTGGAAAAGTGGATAGCATAAACAGTGTTTATTAAGTGATAGTGAGAAGGCAACACTTCCAGCTCATGGCCCACTGCCTTCCCTCACTACCCACCCCGCTATAAACACCCCCACCCACGATACTCCACCCCACCCACGATACTCCACCCCACCCACGATACCACCACGCACCCTCTCTCTCCTGTGAACTTAATTGCAAACCTACAAGCCTCCTCTGGGATGACTTCACATCACAAAATAGCAAGAATATCTACGCTATCTGGATATTGTCCCAGTAGTTACTGCAGTGTTTGTGGGTATACCACAAGGGGCAAAATTTTTCTTAGATGTAAGGAACCTACTTGTTCCAACTACTGCCACACAAATTGCATTCTAGAAGAAGAATTTTGTTGCAGCCAGCTGAAAATTTCAGAAAATTGAAGGATATCCATAGTTCTGTGGTATATGTGGATACAAGCCTGGAGCTACAGGAGGAAGGTTCAGAAGTCCTACCTCAGGGACTTCTGTCCAAGGATCAAGACTGCCCTCTTGGGCTGTGTTGTAAAGTTGCAGCTAAGATAATCCATCACAGGGAAGTACTTCATGAGCTCCTCAAATCATTAGATAACCTCCAAGCTATTGTAGAAGGTCAGTGCAAGTCGACATCAAGTGACGTAAGCTGCTCAGCTGATGGTGACACTATTGACAAAGACTGGAAGTCCCACACTGAGCTTAACTCAGGGGTAAACAACTGGTGGAATTCTGTTATCGCTAAGGTCCCACAGACTGACAGAGTTCAAAACACTACCTTTGGGAATTCTAACACAATTCCTCTGACCACCACAGAGGGAACAAATCCTCTTTCCAGCAACGAGGGAAGCCTTGGATCTGTTAATTCTCCTACACCTGACATCTCTGCTTCAGCCACTGCCAGTCCACTTGACAGTGCACATACCATCTCTGATCCTACACCTGTCAGCACACCTGCCAACACTATTCCAGAATCTGGCAGCAGTGCTTCATCAGCAAGGTCTGAGTCAGGAGTTTCTTCATCAGAGATTGGTGCAGTTAATAATCAGCGATCTGTCACTTCACCTGATCACCTACTGCGCCAAAGTACGAACAGCAGGGACACATCTGTCAGAACTGGTAGAGGACGGGGCAAAAGATGTGGAAGAGGACATGGAGGAGGAAGACATCTACAGTCGTCTCACCCTCCACTAACACAGTTCCAGCAGCAGAACCTGAGGACAAAGCTGCAAAACACAGGAGGTGCAATAAATCATAGACCACCCTCCCAGGCACCTAGGCTGTGTTCTGTCACTGGAAGGGGCACACTGCCAACAACTGCCTGCGAGATACCAGGTGCAATTACTGCTACAAGAAAGGACATCAGGAGGACCAGTGTAGGAAGAAAAAGGAAAAATGACAGACAGGACCACCTGTTTAGAGACCTGTTCTCAGAACAAACCAGCAGGATCTCTGAATTGGTGAACACTCTCACACGTCACCCACTCAGCTACTCCTATCCCAGCCCAGCAGGTGGTATTGTGCCTTATACAAGACCACAGACCTACATCCCTGCAGCTGCCTCATTACCCTACCTCTCTCAAGGGCAGGCACCTTACATGCCCTACACACCCACCACCTCAAGCTGACCACATCATCATGAGGAGCCAGTCTATCAGCATCCTGTCGGCCAACATTAGAGGTTTCATTACTAATGGAGAGCTCACACATAGTTTTTTGAACACTCGACGTCCCGGCATGATAGCTGTTGTTGAAACATTTTTGAATGACAGGACTCCAGAAAATTTTGCAAGAATTGTTGGCTACACCTCATGGAAGAGAAGAGACAGGCAAGGGCAAGGAGGAGGTGTTGCTGTGTGCGTCTCTAAAAGTGTTCATGTCCAGCACATATGATCTTGAAATGATGTTCTTCAAGCTCTGCATAAACACTAGTACCTCTGTACTAGCATGTGCAATGTACAGACCTCAGTGGCAACATGCAGACCCCATCAACTTCCTAATGGAAAATATTGACTCCCTTCTGCTACAACACAACTGTCAACATATCATAATTGTTGGTGACCTCAACCAGCACCTTATACAGAGGGACTTTGATGACCTTCTTGCAGTGTTTTACATGAGAAACTTTGTTGATTTCCCTACTCACATCTCTGGCTCCTCCCTTGACCCAGTAGTGAGTGATCTGCCAGAAGGCATAGTCACATATCAACCCCTCGGCTATGTTGGATTGTCTGACCACAAGGCTGTTTTTACGACACTTAAGATCCCAACAGAATGAGGTGAGGAGTCCACACGCACAACCTGGCTATGGGAAAGAGATAATTGGCCAGCCCTTCGCTCTGAGCTCACCACCACCGATTGGAATGCTCTTCTCCAAGGGGATGTTGACAACCAAGTGAAAGCCTTCACTGGACACATCCTTAATCTACAACAAGAACACATTCCTCACATGCAATATGTGACGAAGCCTACAGATCAGCCTTGGTTTGGCTTTCATTGTAGAGAGGCTGCTACTGCTAAGTACAAAGCATGGCGAAGGTATAAGAGACATCCTACCACCTATAACAGGAACTTACACATGAAAGCCTGTAGGCATATGGGTGACGTTCAAAAGTGGGCCATTGCTAAATGGGAGGTGAACACTAAAAGAAAGCTAGCATCAGGTAGGGTAGGCTCCAAAACCTGGTGGTCCCTGGTCATAGACAGACAAGGTTATCTGCCTGATGAACTCATTCCACCTCTAAATCGACAGGATGGGACCACCTCTACTAGTAATCAAGAGAAGGCGGACCTCTCTGCTGAACACTTTGCTACCAAAATGCAAGTTCCTGATCCAGCAAGGGACCCTCCTTGGCTAGCTGGAAGAACTGTGTCAAAACTGTCAGCTGTGACAATAAGGCAGGAGGAGCTGCATTTCCTTCTTAAATCGCTTGACCAAAAAAAGGCTGTGGGCCAGACAAGTTGAGCCCAAGATTGCTGAGAAGATGTGCAGACCAGCTAGCAGCACCTCTAACTCACATCTTTCAGCACTGCTTAGTACAGTGTAAATGGCCCTCTCTATGGAAAGAGGCAAATGAAGTCCCTGTTCACAAAAAGAAGAGCAGAGCAGAAATCAGCAACTCCAGACCAGTGTCACTCCTGTCAATCACTGGTAAGATCCTTGAGACAATAATCTCAAGACAAATGACAGTTTTTTGACTACCACTCACTACTTTGTGATCATCAATATGGCTTCAGGAAAGGATACTCTGCTGCTGATCTGTTGTTAAACCTCTCCACGAAGTGGCACCAGTCACTGGATGAATCCAAAGTCAGCTGTGTGGTAGCACTGGACATTGCTGGTGCTTTCGACCGGGTGTAGCACCAGGGCCTCTTAGCAAAACTTCAAGCACTGGGAATTGCAGGCTCTATGCTATGTCTCCTCAGTGATTACCTTCCTGGTAGATCACTAAGTGTAGTTCTCAATGGAATGGAAACAGCAAGACATCCTATTTGGGCAAGTGTTCCACAAGGAAGCGAACTAGGACCATTGTTATGGAATGTCTACTTCAACGACCTTCTTCATCTCATCCCAGAATCACATGCATATGCAGATGACTGCACACTGACATTCACTTATCCAAGAGAAGAAATGCCAGCTGCTCTAAGCTACATCAACCACCAGCTAAGAGCTATATCAGCTTGGGGAAATAGATAGCAAGTAACATTTGCACCTGAGAAAATGCAAATGATGATGGTCTCTTGGCACCATGATGGTAATGCTGGTGCAGTGGTAAGGATGAATGGGAGGGTGTTGGCACCTGGAGAAGAAGTTGATATCCTTGGGGTGAAATTTGACTCCAAACTAACCATGAAGAACCATGTTGTAAATCTAGCAAACAAGGCAGCCAGGAAGCTTACAGCACTTTGCCGTATCTAGCATCTGTTTGACAGTAGGGGTTGCAAGGTTCTGTACGAGGCACAAGTACGCTCGCACCTTGAGTATGCCCCACTTTCTTGGTTTGCCTGCCCCCCCCCTCTCATCTTCGACTGCTTGACAGAGTGGAGAACAGAGCAAGACGTCTCATCTCTCGCCTGGACCCATCCTGGATAGATCTGTCATTTCAGCAGAGCCTTCAACACAGGAGGGATGTGGGTGGCCTTACTGTTATGTACAAGGCCAATATTGTCAAAGTACCACACTTGGATCCACTTCGAGGACAGCGTGAAACAAGCTTTTATGCCACAAGACGGGCAGAAAACAGCAACTTCACTCTGGCTATACCCTTCTCCAGAACATCACTCCATCTGAGATCATATATACCCAGGATGACTCGAGTATGGAACATATTCGTACAGCATAATGATGTAAGCGAGATAACGTCAGTTGATCAAATGAAAATGCTGGCCCACAGATGGTTCCAACTTTATCCTGTTCCCTACTTGTATGTTTCATAATAAAAATGCTTTCAAATGAGCTGATGTAGGTAACAGCTCTTAGCTTGCCAATAACGTTAGGAATCCTTAACCTGTAAATAGCTTGTCAATAAAGCTAGGGATCCTTAACAAAAAAAAAAAGAGGGAGAGAGAGAGAGAGAGAGAGATACAGATACAGCCACTTTCAGCCAGCCAACCTCTTCAAGGGGGGCTCCTTGGCGTGGTGAAGGGCTCTTGGTCTGAGGAATTAGACCTGTCGGTCTCGTTCCTCAGACCGAACCTAATTACCCCCAATCCCCCCTTCCCTCTCCCATCCTCCCCATCTTCCCCTTTTTCCTTTCCTCCTCCTCCTCCCCACCCCTCCTTTTTGCCCTTCCTTTTTGGCCTTTAGGATTTTTTCCCACAGGCACGCTAGTTCCTAGGTAGGGGAAAGGGTACCGGGGTCCATCCCATTCTGTTGAGGTTCTTGGTGGTGGCATAGTTTGCCGTGGAATCTGGGTTGCCTGGGGATGTCCCGATCCCTATCGAGTATCCCGGATGGTGGCTTTGGGTGTCTTTCGGGCGACGGGTGTATCTCTGGAGGCTGCCTTTCGGATTCCGGGGGTGGTGGCCAAAGGAGGTATGCTTTGTGGCAGATATCTGGCCGCCCTCTATTTTGTCCACCGAGGTAGCTCGGCAGATGTGAGGTTGCTATCCCGGATTGCTGGTTTACTGGCATGATGGTAGGGTATGGCATGGGTTCCATGCTGCATCTGCGCTACTTGCGGTGCTGATGTCATCTTGGGCACGGAGGGAGATTTCTGGCCCTTTCATTCTTCCTAAGAACTATCCCTCCCCAGTCCCCCCCTTTTTTTATTCTTTTTTTTTATTTTTTTTTCTTCTTTCTTTTTTTTTCTTAAAAACAAAAAGAAAGAAGTAACCAAGCCATGGAAACCCTAGTCCATGAACCTGCTACCCCCGGGCCCCTTCTTGATACCGCACCCCGTTCTGACCCCGCCTCATCTTTGGACCGCTCTTTGGACACTCCTAATGCCTCTGTACCTGTTGCTGGTACTGTTTCCTCACCCGTTTCAGATACTGAGGTCTCTACTGACTCCTTCGATTTATCTTCTCGTTCTTCTCAGAAAAGATCGACACGTCCTGCACTCCCTTTCCATGCTCAGTTTCAGAATGCACAATTGACTAAATTCTCCACTTTATGACCGCTATGATGGTTAAAATATTTTTTTCATGCTCTTAAGAGCGGTACCTGGAGTTTACCTGGACAGAGTTCCGGGGGTCAACGCCCCCGCGGCCCGGTCTGTGACCAGGCCTCCTGGTGGATCAGAGCCTGATCAACCAGGCTGTTGCTGCTGGCTGCACGCAAACCAACGTACGAGCCACAGCCCGGCTGGTCAGGAACCAACTTTAGGTGCTTGTCCAGTGCCAGCTTGAAGACTGCCACGGGTCTGTTGGTAATCCCCCTTATGTATGCTGGGAGGCAGTTGAACAGTCTCGGGCCCCTGACACTTATTGTATGGTCTCTTAACGTGCTAGTGACACCCCTGCTTTTCATTGGGGGAATGTTGCATCGTCTGCCAAGTCTTTTGCTTTCGTAGTGAGTGATTTTCGTGTGCAAGCTCGGTACTAGTCCCTCTAGGATTTTCCAGGTGTATATAATCATGTATCTCTCCTGCCTGCGTTCCAGGGAATACAGGTTCAGGAACCTCAAGCGCTCCCAGTAATTGAGGTGTTTTATCTAGGTTATGTGCGCCGTGAAGGTTCTCTGTACATTTTCTAGGTCAGCAATTTCACCTGCCTTGAAAGGTGCTGTTAGTGTGCAGCAATATTCCAGCCTAGATAGAACAAGTGACCTGAAGAGTGTCATCATGGGCTTGGCATCCCTAGTTTTGAAGGTTCTCATTATCCATCCTGTCATTTTTCTAGCAGATGCGATTGATACAATGTTATGGTCCTTGAAGGTGAGATCCTCCGACATGATCACTCCCAGGTCTTTGACATTGGTGTTTCGCTCTACTTTGTGGCCAGAATTTGTTTTGTACTCTGATGAAGATTTAATTTCCTCGTGTTTACCATATCTGAGTAATTGAAATTTATCATCGTTGAACTTCATATTGTTTTCTGTAGCCCACTGAAAGATTTGGTTCATGTCTGCCTGGAGCCTTGCAGTGTCTGCAATGGAAGACACTGTCATGCAGATTCGGGTGTCATCTGCAAAGGAAGACACGGTGCTGTGGCTGACATCCTTGTCTATGTTAGATATGAGGATGAGGAACAAGATGGCAGTGAGTACTGTGCCTTGTGGAACAGAGCTTTTCACCGTAGCTGCCTCGGACTTTACTCTGTTGACTACTACTCTCTGTGTTCTGTTAGTGAGGAAATTATAGATCCATCGACCGACTTTTCCTGTTATTCCTTTAGCACGCATTTTGTGCGCTATTACGCCATGGTCACACTTGTCGAAGGCTTTTGCAAAGTCTGTATATATTACATCTGCATTCTTTTTGTCTTCTAGTGCATTTAGGACCTTGTCGTAGTGATCCAATAGTTGAGACAGACAGGAGCGACCTGTTCTAAACCCATGTTGCCCTGGGTTGTGTAACTGATGGGTTTCTAGATGGGTGGTGATCTTACTTCTTAGGACCCTTTCAAAGATTTTTATGATATGGGATGTTAGTGCTATTGGTCTGTAGTTTCTTTGCTGTTGCTTTACTGCCCCCTTTGTGGAGTGGGGCTATGTCTGTTGTTTTTAGTAACTGTGGGACGACCCCCGTGTCCATGCTCCCTCTCCATAGGATGGAAAAGGCTCGTGATGGGGGCTTCTTGCAGTTCTTGATGAACACAGAGTTCCATGAGTCTGGCCCTGGGGCAGAGTGCAAGGGCATGTCATTTATCGCCTGTTCGAAGTCATTTGGCGTCAGGATAACATCGGATAGGCTTGTGTTAATCAAATTTTGTGGCTCTCTCATAAAAAATTCATTTTGATCTTCGACTCTCAGTCTGGTTAGCGGCTTGCTAAAAACTGAGTCATACTGGGACTTGAGTAGCTCACTCATTTCCTTGCTGTCATCTGTGTAGGACCCATCTTGTTTAAGTAGGGGCCCAATACTGGACGTTGTTCTCGATTTTGATTTGGCATAGGAGAAGAAATACTTTGGGTTTCTTTCGATTTCATTTATGGCTTTTAGTTCTTCCCGCGATTCCTGACTCCTAAAGGATTCTTTTAGCTTAAGTTCGATGCTTGCTATTTCTCTGACCAGTGTCTCCCTACGCATTTCAGATATATTGACCTCTTTTAGCCGCTCTGTTATTCTTTTCCGTCGCCTGTAAAGGGAGCGCCTGTCTCTTTCTGTTTTACATCTATTCCTCCTTTTTCTTAGAGGAATAAGCCTTGTGCATACATCGAGTGCCACCGAGTTAATCTGTTCTAGGCATAAGTTGGGGTCTGTGTTGCTTAGTATATCTTCCCAGCTTATATCGGTTAGGACTTGGTTTACTTGGTCCCACTTTATGTTTTTGTTATTGAAGTTGAATTTGGTGAATGCTCCCTCGTGACTAATCTCATTATGTCGGTCTGGGGCTCCGCACATACATGACTGAACCTCAATTATGTTGTGATCTGAGTATATTGTTTTTGATATGGTGACATTTCTTATCAGATCATCATTGTTAGTTAAGATGAGGCCTAGTGTATTCTCCAGTCTAGTAGGCTCTATTATTTGCTGGTTTAAATTGAATTTTGTGCAGAGATTTAAAAGCTCTCGTGAGTGTGAGTTTTCATCAGAGCTGCCTCCTGGTGTTATTACTGCAACAATATTATTTGCTATATTCCTCCATTTTAGGTGCCTTAAGTTGAAATCCCCCAGGAGCAAGATGTTGGGTGCAGGAGCTGGAAGGTTTTCCAGACAGTGGTCAATTTTTAACAGCTGTTCCTGGAATTGCTGGGATGTTGCATCTGGAGGCTTGTAGACTACCACAATGACTAGGTTTTGGTTCTCGACTTTTACTGCTAAAACTTCCACTACATCATTTGAGGCATTTAGCAGTTCTGTGCAAACAAGTGACTCTGCAATGTACAGGCCAACCCCCTCCCCTTTTGCCTGTTCACTCTGTCACATCTGTATAGGTTGTAACCTGGGATCCATATTTCGTTGTCCAAGTGATCCTTTATGTGGGTCTCAGTGTAAGCCGCGAACATTGCCTTTGCCTCTGCAAGCAGTCCACGGATGAAAGGTATTTTGTTGTTTGTTGCTGGCTTTAGACCCTGTATATTTGCAAAGAAGAATGTTATCGGACTGGTGGTATTGTTGGTACTGGGGGGGGATTTTTTTTTCCGGCATTAGTATCTGTATCTGTTGGCTTGGAGTGGAGGCCATCGACTGTGGTTCCACTCCAGGAATGACTGGATTTGGTGTACGATTTCTGCCATTTCCTGCCAGTTTTTTTTCCTTCCTGGCACTAAAAAACCTCTCCCTCTTGAGTGGCTGTGGCTACCCAGGTATTCCCATGGCCTGGATGTTTTGTATCTTTTTGTCCCCTTTAGATGGTTTGCCTGACAATTTAAGTTATAGCACAGTCTTTCCTGTACTGAAGAGGTACACAGTTCAGGGTGAAAAAGCTTACAGGAAGGGAGTTTGCATTTTCCTGTTGTCATATGGGCATGGCATTTTCTAGGGTGGTCATAGTTGCACGTCCCATCTGTTTTTCCAGATTTCCCATGCCAGCAGATACCGAGTGCATAGTATGTGCACAGGCTTGGTTTCCGTTTGCCTTGGGTTTCTGTGACTGTATTCCCTGTTGGTGCATGTTTCCCTGTCTTACTTCTATCCTCCCTAGCACCAACAATGGAGCTCCCACCAGTTGTTTTTGGTAATATATCCTCACTATTGCTAGTGGTGTCCTCTTGTTTGCTATTTCCTGCGGTATTTCTAGTTTGCAATATTGGTTTTATCTTATCTTTGACTACACTTGTTTCCCTACTATGGCTCCTGTCCCCTATGAAGTCATTTATATGTATTCCTTCCTGTGTATAATTCCCGACTACCTGGACAAAATCTCCAGCTTCACCATTACTGTCTCCCAGGACAGCATCTCCAGCTTCACCATTACTGTCTCCCAGGACAGCACCTCCAGCTTCACCATTACTGTCTCCCAGGAGAGCATAGTGTGTGCATAGTTCCTTTGTATAAAGGCAAAGGGGACAAAAGAGAGTGCAAAAATTATAAGGGGATAAGTCTGTTGAGTTCTAGGTAGTAGGTTGGTAGACAGCAACCGCCCAGGGAGGTACTACCGTCCTGCCAAGTGAGTGTAAAATGGAAACCTGTAATTGTTTTTCATGATGGTAGGATTACTGGTGTCTTTTTTCTGTCTCATATACATGCAAGATTTCAGGTATGTCTTGCTACTTCTACTTACACTTAGGTCACACTACACATACATGTACAAGCATATATATATATACACACCCCTCTAGGTTTTCTTTTATTTTCTTACTAGTTCTTGTTCTAGTTTATTTCCTGTTATCTCCATCGGGAAGTTGAACAGAATTCTTCCTCCGTAAGCCATGCGTGTTGTAAGAGGTGACTAAAATTCCGGGAGCAAGGGGCTAGTAACCCCTTCTCCTGTATTAATTACTAAATTTAAAAATAGAAACTTTTCTTTTTCTTTTTGGGCCACCCTGCCTCGGTGGAATATGTCCGGTTTGTTTAAAAAAAGAAGAAATAAGTCTGTTGAGTATACCTGGTGAAGTGTATGGTAGAGTTATTACTGAAAGAATTAAGAGTAAGACGAAGAGTAGGATAGCAGATGAACAAGGAGGCTTTAGGAAAGGTAGGGGGTGTGTAGACCAAGTGTTTACAGTGAAACATTTAGGTGAACAGATTTTAGATATGGCTAAAGAAATTTTTGTGGCATTTATGGATTTGGAAAAGGCGATGACTGGGTGGATAGGGAAGCAATGTGGCAGATGTTGCAGGTGTATGGTATAGGAGGTAGGTTACTGAAAGCAGTGAAGAGTTTTTATGAGGATAGTGAGGCTCAAGTTAGAGTATGTAGGAAAGAGGGAGATTATTTCCCAGTATTATTATTACTATAATAAAAAAGAAGCACGAAACCACAAAGGCTATACAGCGCTGCAGGGCAGGACAGGAAGCGAGGGTATTGGGTGGAAAAAGGGAGAGGGATGATTAGTAGGTTACAGAGAAATCTGGGGTAGTGGATAGTGCAGGGGTAGAGGGTAGTGCAGGGGTAGAGGGTAGTGCAGGGGTAGAGGGTAGTGCAGGGGTAGAGGGTAGTGCAGGGGTAGAGGGTAGTGCAGGGGTAGAGGGTAGTGCAGGGGTAGAGGGTAGTGCAGGGGTAGAGGGTAGTGCAGGGGTAGAGGGTAGCAAGAGACTGAGGTAGAAAGGGCAGAGGGGAGTGCTAAAGGTACCATCATCATAGTTTGCAGAGTAAATCAGTTAGGTTAGGTTAGGTAAGGTTCGTCAGGAAACAGGACAAATGTTTCCTGACGCGGGTCTTAGTCAGATGATGACCCGCCTTTGGAGCTTTTGGTCATCTGACCGAGGCCTTCCGCTGGCTTACCGGTCCACCCCTTTAAAAATTATGGTCATTTATAACCAATCTTGTAGTAAATCAGTTGTTGTCAAAAAGTCAATGAGAGAGTCCAGGTTGAAGGAAGGTCCATCAGCAAGAAGGGAAGGTAAAGAGAGAGCAACAGAGTGGGGACGACATTGAAGGCAAATTCTACATGCTCGTTGATAGAGTGGGCAGTCTAACAGAATGTGGCTAACCGATAATGGAACCTGATAATTTGCACAGAGAGAAACAGGGTGCATCTCCATGAGATACCCATGAGTAAGACGAGTGTGGCCAATGCGAAGACGGGAGAGAGTAATCTAGTCTCCCAACCTCGGCAATGATGACAGGAAGACGGCCAGTAACCTATACTGCACTCAGTTTAAAAAAATGAAGTTTGTTTTTGAGCAGGTCAAACCAACCGTGTTGCCAACGAGTGTGAAGGTGGGTAGCTATTACAGCAAAATAGTCCATGAATGGAACACCTCTATATGAAACTGGAAGATCATGTACTACTGACCGAGCAGCAGTGTCTGCCTGTTCATTACCCTGAACGTCAACATGACCAGGGAGCCCCCCCCCCCAAAAAAAAAAGTAATATCTTTATGCTTGGTAGAGATACAGCGTAACTAAAGTTGGATACGGAGAACCAGGGGAGCGAGGTGTATCGAATTTTCGTAGAGCCTGTAAAGCACTAAGGGAGTGTGAAACAACCACAAATGATAACACAGGCATAGATGAAATATGGGTAAGTGCTGCAAGAATGGCATATAATTCAGCAGTAAAAATGCTAGACAAGGATAGTAAATGCTCTCGCATAACACTGTCCAGAAACACTGCTGCGAATCTGACGCCATAAGAAGACTTAGAGCCATCTGTGTACACTGCGATGCCATCAGAATGAGAGCAGAAGTGGTCAAGAAAAAGAGAGCGGGAAGCTACCATAGGCAGTTGGGCTTTCACGCAAGGGAGTGAGAAAGAACAGATTTAAACAGCTGGAACTTCCCAGGTAGGGGAGGCAGGGAAAAGTGAGATGATACATGAGCACAGAAAAGTGGTAACTGAAGGGAAGACAAAAGTGAATGTAGGCAAAGAGAAAAGGGACAGAGCAAACAGGGGCGATGAACAAATAAAGAATGTCTACTAACATCGGTGACTATTCTGTATATGGAAGGACTGCGGAGATCATGAGAACAAACATAGTAGCAAAGGCAATGGCCATCACGGCGATTGGACATGATGGAATATTTGCTTCTGCATAGAAGCTCTCAACAATGGAAGAGTGAAAAGCACCAAGGCATAAACGTAATCCCTTGATGCCTTCAGAGACGTAATGTGAGGTTTCCAGGATAACCTATGGTCAAAGAGGAATCCTAGAAACCTGACTGTATCACGTTCAGGGATACGGGTGCCATAGAGGTATAAATGATGATCGGAGATGACAAAGCGTCTAGTGAAAGTAATTTGGTGAGTTTTGGTACAGGAAAATTTAAACCCATGCGTGGTGGCCCAATTGGAAACACGGTCGACCGCATGCTGGAGAGAAACTGTACTGAGGTGACAGCGCCTGCACAGGCAATAGCGAAGTCATCAACATAGAGTGATGACCAAATATTTGATGGAAGACTAAAGGGCAAATCATTTACAGCAAGGAGAAAAAGTGTTGTGCTCAGAACACATCCCTGGGGGACACCTTCAGCTTGGATAAAGTCCGGAGAGAGCACATTATTAACCCGAACATGGAAATGTCTGTCAGTTAAAAAGTTCTTAAGGAAAGACGGTAGATTGCCTCGAAGGCCTAAGGAGTGGGCTTGGGCCAAAATATTATACCTCCAAGTTGTGTCACATGCCTTCTCAAGTTCAAAATATATGGCAATAACTGAGTGGTTATTTGCAAAGGCATTACGAACATTTGTATCCAAGCGTAGTAAGTGGCCTATGGTAGAAGGGCCCTTACGAAAGTCATATTGACGAGTGGAGAGACTGTTTTGTGTCTCTAAATACCACGCTAAACGTCTATTTACCAGGCGTTCCATCACTTTGCAAACTGCACTGGTAAGAGCAATGGGACGATAGTGGGAGGCTTCATGTCCCGTAGTACCCGGTTTGCAGAAAGGGAGAACAATGGCAGATTTCCACGTCTGTGGAAGAACTCCTTGTGACAAAATAAGATTGAAAAGGAGTAATAGGACTGCAAGGGCTGACTGATGTAAATGTTATAGCATACGAATATGAATGTCGTCGGGCCCAGCTGCTGATGATCGGCATGCTGAGAATGTTGCCTTCAGTTCCTGAAGTGTAAAAAGCACATTATACTGTTCTTCTCTGAGAGAAGAAAAGTCCAAGGGTGCTAACTCTCTGGCAGACTTTGAGGAAATAAATGAGTGGCATAGATGGAGCCCCTGAGAAATACGGACCAGATGATTGCCAATTTCATTGGCAACATCTAGTGGGTTTGCTATATCAACACCGGCAACCCGCAGAACAGGAGCCGGGTCAGGAGAATATTTACCACTCAGTTTTCGTACTTTTTTTCAGACTGCACTCATAGAGGAAGCAGAAGTGATGGTGGAGACATAATCTCGCCAGCAAGTGCGTTTAGCGTCACGGAGGACACGGCGAGCGATTGCACGCTTCTGCTTAAAATCAAGAACTCTCTCTGTGGTTCTATTGTACTGGTACCTGCCCCACGCAGCGCGTTTCAAATGTACTGACCGAGCACAAGCAGGAGACCACCAAGGGCATGCATTTCTGAGAATGCCTGCCCAAAGTTTGGGGTAGAGAATGAGAAGCTGCGGTTAAAATGGAGGACGAGAAGAGGTGTTAAAGCTCATCAATGGAGGACGAAGAAGGAACCTCACTAAAAACAGTTAGTTGTGAGTAAAGGTTCCAATTTGCATGATCAAATTGCCAGCGTGGGTTACGAATAGGTCGTGAATATGAAGGGGAAGTATGAATGATTGGGAAATGATCACTGTCATGTAAATCCGGGAGAACAGACTAGGTGAAGTCTAATGCGGCGGAGGAAGAGCAGACTGAGAGATCGATGCAAGAGAGAGTATGAGTCCGAGGATCAAAATGGGTGTGAGTACCTATATTTAAAACATGGAGGGGGTGGGTAGCAAGAAAAGCCTCTAACTGAATGCCACAGGAATCACAGTGGGACCCCCCAGAGGAAATGATGGGCATTAAAATCGCCAAGTATCAGAAGTGGAGGCGGTAATGACGAAACAAGAAAGGCAATATCTGGGATAGATAATGCCCAAGAAGGAGAGAGATACAAAGAACAGAGTGTATACCACCTATGCAAGTGGATATGGGCTGCTGTGTAATGCAGCGAAGTATGAACAAATAGCTGATGGTACGGAATATTAGTGTGTAGAAGAAGGGCACTTTCATTAAAGGTCCCATCAGGAAAAGGATCTGAAGAATACAATAAATTATAGCCTGAGATGGGATAGATAACGGCAGAGTGTAATTTTGGTTCCTGTAAGCAAACACCAACAGGGAAAACTGGGAGAGCAACATCTGAAGCTCACCCCGATTACCCCTGAGGCCGCGAATATTCCACTGTAAATAGGCCATTATTGGCAACTATAAAGATACCTGAAATCTGCAGGTAAGGGTACCTACTGACTAGAGGGGTTAGAAAAGTCCACATGCGGTGGCAAAGGAAAACATTCAAGTAGCGAAGGAATGGTGCGTTGTGAAGAAAGTAGTTTCACAGATGGAGAAGAGGAAAGAGAAGAAACAGTGGGTGGATCAGTGTCCATTGATGGTTTGGTCTCTGCATAATATTCAGAGATTGCTCTAAGTGTTTTGGAGTTCAGAGACGTCATATGGGAGACAATATTGGAGATGGAAGGAGGAGGAGTTTGAGTAAAGATCGGAGATGTAATGGATGTACCAAGGTGGGGGGCGAAAGGGTGGAGGGAACTGGAGAAGTGTGGGAGGGGACAGAAGAGGCAGAAACCTGGGAGGTGGCTGAAAAGGAAGAAACTTGGGAGGGGAAAGGGAGGAAGGCGCAGTACGAGGAGGAGGATGAACCTCCACACTTGTAACAGAGCCAGTGAAAGGGGAAGACCCAGGTACAGAGACCGGGAAGGTAAAATGTGGAGGTGGATGAAGGGAAGGAGGGGTTAAATGAGAGTTTTTGGACCTCTGAGAAGAAGAGGGACGATTGGGAGGAGGAGTCATACGAGGTCGTGTCGATACCGGGGTTTATGATGGAGAACACGAAGAAGTGAGGACAGACTGAGGAGTTGACAGCAAAAGAATTAGATACAAGAGTGACTATGGGACTGGCAACCTCAGAGGAGGCTGCAGAAGATGTGACCCCAGAAGTGGGGGTATGCTTTGAAACACGAGAATAAGAAACACGGGGCAGTTTCCCTTTGAGGCGGAGATGAGAAACCACTATAGCATAAGGGAGACCTTCTGCCTCTTTGAGGAAACGAATTTCCCACTCATTTAAGTAGACCTGGCAATGGTGAGAGTACGAAGGGTGAGCCTCATGACAATTAAGGCAAGAGGGAGTTCGACTGCAAGACGTATTAGAATTGTCATCTGCACCATAGAGTGGGCATTCGGCTATAGATCTGCAATATTTTGCTGGGTGGCCAAATCGCCAGCAATTCCTACACTGTTGCGGTGTAGGGATCACCTTCCGAACTTGTAACCGATGTCCTGCTACATAAACAGAGGATGGGAGTTCATGGCTGCCAAAAGTTAAACAAGCCACATTGCAAGGGTATCATCTTCGCCCGCTGTAAGGAAGAACATAAGTGTCTACCTCGAGAATTGGGAGAACTTGGAGTTCCAGCTGTTTGAGAATGTCAGTGCCACATGTCTGGAAATTCTGTTGGACTATGGTATGGGGAAGAATAACAGTACCACTACAAGAATTGAGAGAATGATGTGTTTCGATAGTGATAGGAATAGTATCGATATGTGAAAGAAGAGAAAGATCATGAGCTTGGGTAGAATTCTGGACTGTGATGATGTGCGTACCACTCTTAAGAGCGTGAAAGGAAATATCTCTACCAACGTGGTGTAGGAGCACTTTGCCAATACTATGGTCGGAAAGATAGGCAGTAGAAGAAGTCGGTCTTAATGTAAAGAATTTAGTCCATTGTGTGGTCCGAAACTTAGTGTGGAGAGGGCGTGCATGACGTGTCAGTCTTTTCCCATTAGAATGGGAAGGTAACAAAGTAACATCATCAGGAGATTGTCGTTGACGTTTAGAAGTGGGACCAGAGTCGGTCTGACGTGGGACGGGCTGGCGATTCGAAAATCGCCGCATCATAGAGGGAGAAGCCGGAAGCATAGTCAAAGGAGAGCAGAGATCAGACAAATCGAAGGAGTCAGTCGAAACCCCGGCACCTGAAGCTGGTGATGAAACAGCACCAGCAAGAGGTACAGGGGCCTTAGGAATGTCTGAAGTATGGCCAAAAGATGAGGCGAAGTCAGAACGGGGTGCGGTAAGAATAAGGGGCCCGGGGGTAGTGGGGTAATGGATCGGGTACTCCATGGTTAGGTTACTTCTTTTTTTTTTTTAAGAAAAAAAAAAGAAAGAAAAGAAAATAAAAATAAAAAAAAAATAAAAAAAAGGGGAGACCGGGGAGGGATAGTTCCTAGGAGGAATGAAAGGGCCAGAAATCTCCCTCCGCACCCAAGAGGACCTCAGCACCGCAAGTAGCGCAGATGCAGCGTGGAACCCGTGCCATACCCTACCCATCATGCCAGTAAACCAGCAATCGGGGATAGCAACCTCACATCTGCCGAGCTACCTCGGTGGACAAAAGAGAGGGCAGCCGGATATCCACCACAAAGCATACCTCCTTCGGCCACCACCAACGGAATCTGAAAGATGGCTAACAGAGATACACCCATCTCCCAAAAAACACCCAAAGACACTCTCTGTGATACCGGAGAGGGATCGGAACATCCCCAGGCGATCCAGATTCCACGGCAAACAACCCCACCACCAAGAACCTCAACAGAATGGGATGGATCTCGGTACCTTTCCCCTACCTAGGAACTAGTGTGCCTGTGGGAAAAAATCCCAAAGGCCACAAAGGAAGGGAAAAAGGGAGGGGTGAGGAGGAGGAGGAGGAAAGGAGAAAGGGGAGGATGGGGAGGATGGGAAGGATGGGATATGGAAGGGGGGATTGGGGGTAATTAGGTTCGGTCTGAGGAAGGAGACCGACAGGTCTAATTCCTCAAACCAAGTGCCTCTTCACCACGCCAAGGAGCCCCCCTTGAAGAGGTCCCCACCTGAGAAAATTTTTATTAAAGCTCAGACAATGAGGAGAGCATTAATTTTTCTCAATGGAATTGCTTCCGGATTGCGAGTAACAACATCCATAGTTGTATATAGATATTGATTCCCTTGTTTAGTCCTTGGTAATGGACCAACGCAATCTGTTATCAGGCGTGAGAAGGGCTCACCACTGATGGGAATCAGAATGAGGGGGAACTGGTGGAGGTGAGTGCGAGGGTTTGCCTGTCACTTGGCAGATTCGACAACTCTTTATTTAACTTTCCTTCATCCTGGGCCAATAGAAATGCTTAGCTATTTTGCCCAGTGTTTTCTTGGCTCCCAAATGTCCTCCCATAGGACTATGGTGGGCAAAACTAATAGTTAATTCTCTGAAGGTATTGAGTAGCACAACTAGATGTTTACTTCTAGATAGAAGATCTTTGGATGGCAAAAGGCATTTTTCCTTTTTCATTAATATACCGTTACCAAGATAGTAACAGTTGTCCAGGTCTTGAGCGTCATCTTCCGTAATTGCTGTCTCATAATTTTTTTCAGGAATGGAGTTAGGGACTGATCTCTAATTAACTTTTCTTTAGATAGCAAATTAATGTCGGAAGAATCTTGAATAGGGCGCTCATAGAATATTTCAGGTTTGAAGATCCGGGTTGTAAAGCTTTGCTGAACAATAAACTGAGACCTATATCCCCATCGTCTCCTGGAACTTCAGTCGGAAAAGGATTTTGCTGCACCCTAGACATTGCCCTAGTTATAACACTGAAAGGGAATAAGGTTCCACTTTCTGAGCTTCTATGACTTAGTTAATGTCAGTATAGTTATCCAAAACTAGAGGCTCTCTGCTTATGGTTGCTAGGTAAGACACATGCAACAGTTAGGCAACTTTATTCCGAAACGTTTCACCTACACAGTAGGCTTCTTCAATCGAGTGCAGAAAGTAGGCAGGAGCAGTAGAGATGTGAAGACGATGTAATCAGTCCATCACCCTTGAAGTCGTAGATTTGAGATTGTCAGTCCCTCAGCCTGGAGACTGACAACCTAATTTACGACTTCAAGGGTGATGGACTGATTACATCGTCTTCACATCTCTACTGCTCTTGCCTACTTTCTGTGCTCGACTGAAGAAGCCTACTGTGTAGGTGAAACGTTTCGGAATAAAGTTGCCTAACTGTTGCCAATGTGTCTTGCCTACCAACCTGCAAGTATTCTACACCATTTTGATATTCACTTTCGGATTATACCCGAATACTCTAGATCGGTGCTACCTGGAGTTTACCTGGAGAGAGTTCCGGGGGTCAACGCCCAAGTGGCCCGGTCTGTGACCGGGCCTCCTGGTGGATCAGAGCCTGATCAACCATGTTGTTACTGCTGGCTGCACGCAATCCAACATACGAGCCACAGCCCGGCTGGTCAGGTACTGACTTTAGGTGCTTGTCCAGTGCCTGCTTGAAGACAGCCAGGGGTCTAATGGTAATCCCCCTTATGTATGCTGGGAGGCAGTTGAATAGTCTTGGGCCCTTGACACTTATTGTATTGTCCTTTAACGTGCTAGTGACACCCCTGCTTTTCATTGGGGGAATGTTGCATCGTCTGCCGAGTCTTTTGCTTTCGTTGTGAGTGATTTTCGTGTGCAAGTTTAGTACTAGTCCCTCTAGGATTTTCCAGGTGTATATAATCATGTATCTCTCTCGCCTGCGTTCCAGGGAGTACAGGTTCAGGAACTTCAAGCGCTCCCAGTAATTGAGGTGTTTTATCTCTGTTATGCATGCCTTGAAGGTTCTCTGTACATTTTCTAGGTCAGCAGTTTCACCTGCCTTGAAAGGTGCTGTTAGTGTGCAGCAATATTCCAGCCTAGATAGAACAAGCGACCTGAAGAGTGTCATCATGGGCTTGGCATCCCTAGTTTTGAAGGTTCTCATTATCCATCCTGTCATTTTTCTAGCAGATGCGATTGATACAATGTTATGGTCCTTGAAGGTGAGATCTTCCGACATGATCACCCCCAGGTCTTTGACGTTGGTTTTTCGTTCTGTTTTGTCGAAGGAATTTGTTTCGTACTCTGATGAAGTTTTAATTTCCTCATGTTTACCATATCGGAGTAATTGAAATTTCTCATCATTGAACTTCATATTGTTTTCTGCAGCCCACTGAAAGATTTGGTTGATGTCTGCCTGGAGCCTTGCAGTGTCTGCAATTGAAGATACTGTCATGCAGATTCGGGTGTCATCTGCAAAGGAAGACACGGTGCTTTAGCTGACATCCTTGTCTATGTCAGATATGAGGATGAGAAACAAGATGGGAGCGAGTACTGTGCCTTGTGGAACAGAGCTTTTCACCGAGCTGCCTCAGACTTTACTCTGTTGACTACTACTCTTTGTGTTATGTTTGTGAGGAAATTATAGATCCATCTACCAACTTTTCCTGTTATTTATTTAGCACGCATTTTGTGCGCTATTACACCATGGTCACACTTAAATAACAAAAAGGCACAATACCGTGACTTTGTCAATGGTCCAAGTCGGACCGAAACGTTGTCGTAAGCTTCTGTCTTTTATGTGCGGGTTATTTGTGTATGGTCACACTTGTCAAAGGCTTTTGCAAAGTCTGTATATATTATATCTGCATTATTTTTGAGAGGACGTGTGTGTTGAGTGAAGTCCTAGGCCTTCTATATCAGAACTGCTTATCTCACCCGACTGATAACTCATCATGCAACAAATATCGTTGGAGCACAGCTGAATTGCTGCTGGAACTCTTATGTGTGAACTGTGACTAGTGATATACCTAGTGAAACACAAACGTGTTGATTTGAAGTGGCTGTAGGAGGCTACACCTTCACTCCACCTCGCCTGTCTCCCCTCCTTCCTCGATTTGGAACTCAGCCATTCGCCTTTATTTACTTATGGTCAAGAGGCGGTTTTTGCCAGACCACATAAATGCTTGAGTGCCCGTGTCAGTCCTCCGTGCCGCACTCCATTCATCTTACGAATATGTCTCCTGTGTGCCTACCTGCCTGCTACAAGCAAATATCCAAGTGGTTGACACAGGCTTAGCAAGCACATTCAAGCAGGCTTGAAAGCAGCATTCCAAGGCCCAGCGTGTCTATGTATACGTTCTACAGTGCTGCTGGCATACCAGTGTTTCCTGTAGTGGCTTAGTTAAGAACAATTTAACGAGCATTGCAGTACTAACTTTTTAAGTGGGACATGCCAGAGGTTCACCTATAAACATAGTAAGTTTGTGCTAGAAGTGTTAAGTGCTGCAGATTTGTTGTAACTATTTGCACGAGTGGATTTCACAGACTTAGGACATTGTGCTACCATCAGTACCTACGTAGGCTTAAAATGCGTGTGTCTAGTGAGGTGAATGTCCCTTCTTCGACTTTCCTATTTACCGGTATCCCTTAACTCGTCGCCATTATCTACATATGGGATAAGGGCGAGTTTAGCTGATCCAGGCTAAACAGCGCTCCAAGCCAGCCAGTGAAGGCCAAGTTACAGAATGCCTTTGTGAACGTTCTACAGTGTTCCGGCCGTACCTTCAGTGTTGTGAGAACTAGTTCTTATGTAGTGAAAATTTGTCTGTCATTCCAAGACACGTGTGCTAGATGTGTTAAGTGCTGTGGGTTTGGAGTAATTAACAAGTAGTACAGTGTTGGTAACTCTCGAGACAACTGTGGGCCCAGTGAATGACCTTGAAAATCGCACTACGACCCGCAGGCCACTACACCCATATTGCCTGTGTCTAGCGAGGTGAATATCCTTCCTTGTCCCTTCTCTCTTATGGAATAAAGGCGGTTTCGCTGACCCATAGGTAACAGACTAACTCTTCCATCTCAAGCAGCTAAACTAAAAGTGACCTATGGATGTGAACGAAGTAAATAATGGTGAAGGCGAATTCGTACGTTTTAGAAGTAAGGGAGCTTTGAAAAAAGAAAGAGGATTTCAAAGGAGGCTGCAAGAAACAACGAGAGCAACAACAACCATTGGAGAGCGGTTAGGCTTGATTTCCCTGCTAACACTGAGTTTGAGGTCAAGTTTAGATGGTTTTACGAAGCTTCATTAGACAACCCAGAAAAAAACCTTCGGATTCGCTTTCGTCATGACGAGGATAATTACGTTTTTGTTACTAATGACCCAACATTCATAGAAAAACTTTGTGGAGAAATTTTCTCCAGGAGGGGGGTATCAGCCCCCTTCAGCCCCTTTCAGCCCTTTCAGCCCTGAGGGGCCCAGCCCTCTCAGAAGGGGCAAGCATCTTGTTTACTGCTACAGCGAGTAATTTACAGCAGATGCAGTATGAGTATGGGACGTGGTCGCTTCGACCGACGCTCCTTGCGGTGTTGCAGAGTGTATTTTAATAAGAGACAGTACATCTCTTACCTTAACAGGACAATTAAGGAAAATCCTGCTTCCACTTTATTACCATAGTAAAAATAGTGAACATTTTTGTCTATGCTTAAGACAGCAAGAATCAAACATTCTGCTTTGCTTCATCGAGGAAGTAGCAAGGAAGCAAAAGTACTAGGTCAGCTTTCCCTTTGTGCTGGGGGCAGTAACAGCGTGGGGTGCTGTGGCATCTTCAGATTACTTTTGACTCTACTGAGAGTGACACTGACGCCAGGATAACCAACAAAGAACGATCTGTGCGTTAGTGTGAACAAAGTATCTCATAAAACACAATAAACACTTAAGAGAAGTGTGATAAGCTTCTTTAGTGATAAGATTGTGAACAATAAAGACAAATCTTGTGGAACATAGTGTACCAGTGTGCGTATTCCTAGACTATGGAAGACGTGGACATCCAAGGACACTTCAGCTTCAATCAAGTCACCGATATCTGTCGAAGGTGTGAAGAATACCATAGCTCACGTTAAAAGAGCAAGGTAGGTTACGAATTTCTTGTAGTACGGGGGACTGCGCAGTTATTGAGTCGCAAGGAGTTTGTAATCAACCTATAGTCGGCAGTAAGGGGCAGACTTTTGAGTCCAAACAAGTAAGTTTGTCAGCCATCAGTGAATGAAATATGCTGACATAACACCCCCTAGGGGTAATTTAAAATTTTACAAATTATAACTCTTTACAGCCCGTTGAGAGATGACTTCGACAGCTTCTCAAGACTTGTAGATGAATGGTTCAGAGAACCGACATGTTGATAAATTAGACACATGTGCAACTCTTGGGTATCTTTATTGAGGAAACGTTTCGCCACACAGTGGCTTCATCAGTCCATACACAGGAGAAACTTGAAGAACAGGAGGAGAATGAGGTAATCAGTCCCTCAACCTTGAGTCGATGTGTTCAGTCCATCAATCTTGAGTAGAATACGGCAGATGAGCGGAGAAGCAGCTTATAAACCGTATGGCAGGAGAGGTGTAGCAGTCATAGGTAGAGTCACATTTGTTCAATGTGGAAGTAGGTTGTGCCCAAGAATTAGGCAAGCGAAGAATTCCTAAAGTATTAAGATCCCAAGAAGTTGCAGTGTCTGACAGGTTTGTAGATGAATGGTTCAGAGAACCGACATGTTGATAAATTAGACACATGTGCAACTCTTGGGTATCTTTATTGAGGAAACGTTTCGCCACACTAGTGGCTTCATCAGTCATACATAGGAGAAACCTGAAAGAACCAGGAGGAGAATGAGTAATCAGTCCCTCAACCTTGAGTCGATGTGTTCAGTCCATCAATCTGAGTAGAATACGGCAGATGAGCGGAGAAGCAGCTTATAAACCGTATGGCAGGAGAGGTGTAGCAGTCATAGGTAGTGTCACATTTGTTCAATGTGGAAGTAGGTTGTGCCCAAGAATTAGGCAAGCGAAGAATTCCTAAGTATTAAGATCCCAAGAAGTTGCAGTGTCTGACAGGTTTGTAGATGAATGGTTCAGAGAACCGATATGTTGAACATGTTGAACACATCGACTCAAGGTTGAGGGACTGATTACCTCATTCTCCTCCTGTTCTTCAAGTTTCTCCTATGTATGGACTGATGAAGCCACTGTGTGGCGAAACGTTTCCTCAATAAAGATACCCAAGAGTTGCACATGTATGCACTATGTATGGTTCCTGCCTCCACTACATCACTTTCTAGGCTATTCCATGGCCTGACTACTGTATGACTGAAGAAATACTTCCTAACATCCCTTTGATTCATCTGAGTCTTCAACTTCCAATTGTGACCTCTTGTGTCTGTGTCCCATTCTGGAACATCCCGTCTTGTCCCCCGTCATTCCCCCATATTTTATTTGTCGTTTCTGTTCCCCCGACCCTCCTGTCCCCCGTGTCGTCAGGTCGATTTTCCCTCAAAATTTTTCATAGGACATTCCCGTAGCTCTGGGGGCTATTTTTTTGAAAAACCTTTTTTACTTTTTCTATTTTTTGACGTGCTTGACAGGGTGGGGTTTCCAAAAAGGGGCTGCATACTCCCGTATGGGCCTGCTAGATGGTATACAGGTCTTAAACGAATCCTTATGAGGGATCGGAACGTATCCGTAGGTTTTTCCGGCGCCCGTAAAGCTGCAGCGTTATCTGATTGAGTGCGCCTCAGGAGATAGCTCGGTGTTATATACCCCAGATCTTTTTCCTTGAGTGAGGGTTTTCAGTCTTTGGCCATCTAAAATATATTGGTCGGGTCTTCTTTGCCCCCTTTCCCCAATCTTCATGACTTTTTCATTTTGCAGGGTTAAATTCAAAGGGGCAGTTTTGGACCCGGTTGAGCCTTCCAGGTTCTTTGTGTCCCCTGATCCTTTTCCGATTTTTATTCTTCTCTTAACTTCAAATCTGCAAACAAGGACACTTGAGTCTATCCCCTTTCCCTTATGTCGTTCACATTACCCAAAACAGCACCGGTTCCTAGGATTGACCCCTGTGGAACCCCGCTTGTCACAGGCGCCCACTCTGACACCTCGTCGCGTACCATGACTCGTTGCTGCCTCCCTGTCAGATATTCTCTGATCCATTGCAGTGCCTTTCCTGTTATGTGTGCCTGGTCCTCTAGCTTTTGCAGTAACCCTTGTGAGGAAACTGTGTCGAAGGCCTTCTTGCAGTCCAAAAATATGCAGTCGATCCACCCTCTCTCTCTTGTCTTACTTCTGTCACCTTGTCATAAAACTCTAGTAGGTTTGTGACACAGGATTTTCCTTCCCTGAAACCGTGCTGGTTGTCAATTATACACTTGTTTCTTACCAGGTGCCCCACCACTCTCCTCCTGATGATCTTCTCCATGACCTTGCATACTATACACGTTAGTGATACAGGTCTGTAGTTTAGTGCCTCATGTCTGTCTCCCTTTTTAAAAATTGGGACTACATTTGCCATTTTCCATACCTCAGGGAGTTGCCCAGTTTCAAATGATGTGTTGAAGATCTTTGTTAATGGCTCACACAATATCTCTGCTCCCTCTTTAAGGACCCATGGAGAGATGTTGTCTGGTCCCACCGCCTTTGAGGTGTCAAGTTCGCATAGCAGCTTCTTCACCTCCTTCTTGGTTATATGTATCTCATCCAGCACTTGCTGGTGTGCCCCCCTGTTCTGATTTCTTGGAGTCCTACTGGTTTCCACTGTAAATACCTCTTTAAATCTTGTGTTGAGCTCCTGACAAACCTCTCGGTCGTTTCTTGTGAATTCCCCATCACCCTTCCTCAGTCTGATTACCTGGTCCTTGACTGTTGTTTTCCTCCTGATGTGGCTGTACAACAGCTTCGGGTCAGTCTTTACTTTTGATGCTATGTCATTTTCATATTGTCTCTGAGCCTCCCTTCTTATCTGTGCATATTCGTTTCTGGCTCTTCGGCTGATTTCTTTATTTTCCTGAGTTCTCTGTCTTCTGTACCTTTTCCATTCTCTAGTACACCTAGTTTTTTGCCTCCCTAACCTTTGGGTGAACCAAGGACTCGTTTTTTCTTCCCATTATTTCTTTTTCCCCTTTGGGGAAAACCAAACCTCCCCTTTCTCCCCTCCTTGCATTTTGTTGCTACATAGTCCATCATTTTTTTTAGGTTTTTTCCTGCCCGTTCCCTCTCCCATTTGGAAGGGTCTTAAAAAAAAATTTCCCTCATGCCTGGTAGTTCCCCCTTTTGTATTTTGGGTTTTTTCCCACCCTTTTCCTGCAAACTCTCCCCATTTGGGAAAGTTTCAACTATGTAGTCGAAGCACAGAACCACATGATCACTAGCCCCCCGGGGGCCCCTTTCATACATTGATACCCTCGATGTCCAAAAACTACTCATGGTAAATACAAGGTCCAACCTTGCTGGTTCATCCTTTTCCTCTCTTTTTGGTAGTGTCTCTAACTTTGTTGTTTGCTGGGGGTTTTTTCCCCAAAGTACCACACCATCATTTTGGTCTCCATGTTTGGGGACCCCCATGGGGCCCCGGGTTTTTTCCCCCAGTCAATTTTCCTTGTGTTTGGGAAATCACCCATAACTAGTAGTTTTGGGCTCCCCCCATGTTTTGCTCTCCTGGCCACCTCGGCTAGTGTGTTGATCTTTGCTCTGTTGCTCTCATTTATTCTTCTCTTGGCCCCCTGCAGTTCTGTGGTGGGTTTTAAAATTACTGAAATTTATACCTTTGCCCCTCAGACGGATTGTTCCTACTAAGTAGCCCCTTTTTGCCCATGCCTTTCCATTCCTTCCTTTTTCTAAAAAACCCCCCACGGGTTTTTTAATGAGCGTGCAACCCTCCCCCCCCTTTCTCCTCCCTCTGTCTTTCCTGAAGATTTGTTACCCGGATGGAAAGTTTGAATCTTTATTATTTTGGTGAGTTTGTTTTCTGGGGGAGTGCTTTTATGTCGGGGGGGATGTCTCTTTGATTTTTTTTCTGCCACCCCCTCAAAACTTGTTTATTATTCCATCGGCTTTTGTATCCCCACCCTTTTCAACTTCTTTTCTAAGACTGTGGTCTGGGAAAAATTTTATTGGGGGTTTGGGGGGAAAAGGGGGACCCGGTTAAAGGGAATATGGGTTGTTGCCCCGTGGGGGGGGAAATTTTAATGTAGGGGTGGGGGCATTTGGGTGTGGCCGGGGGGTTTTGATTTAGGGGGTGTTTGGTTGCACTGGGGTTGCCGGTTGGGAGGCTTTTTATAGAAAGTTGTGGGGAGGCTGGATTTTATCTTCTTCCTGGGTTTGGGAAACTCCTGTCTGTTTTTCCCCCATCCCTCTTTTTTCCTCCCCTTTTGCCTTTTTACCCCCTCCTCTCAGTTTTTCCTTTCTTTTTTGTGTTCTGTCGCGGTCGAGATACACCCCCCTGTTGCCGTCATGTCCCCTTAATTTTGCTTTCTCCTGCGGATCCTGGTCCGAGTCGCTTCTGCCCTTTAAGGTCATCTCACTGGGGGGTTCTTTTTTTTTACCAAAAAACCCCCTAATTTTCCGAAAAAATTTTTCCCGCTGGGGCATATTGTTTTCTCCTATTGCTTTCATGAGCTTTCAATTGCTTTTTTTTTCCCCTTTTTTTTCTTGCTTTTATATGTTTCCCTTCGACTTTCCCGTAGCCCCTACAAAAAGGGTGGGCCCCACCCTTTTTTAAATTTTCCCACTGCATATTTCCCCGTGTATCCCCTCATTTAAATTTTGGGTTTTTTTTCCATACAGCCCTTTTCCTTTTATCAGTTTTACTGGGGTAATGTACTTGGGCTCAGTGGCCTGTCATTTTTCCCTTCCGGCTTTTCCCTTGGGGTCTGTTTTTTTGTCTGTTAGGGGGCCTTTACAAAAGCTTAGGTCTTTTATTTGCTACAGTCTCCCCTGATAGAGCTTCTATGCAGTTGTTTCCCCTTCTTTCCCTACAGTCCCCTTATTTGTGGCTGAAGGGAGCCCGTCTCTGTTTTTCAATCCAAAAAGTTTTTTAGTTCTTTTGGCTGTTTCAGATTTTTCAATTCCCCTTCTAAACTTGTATCCTAGCTTCTGCTGCTTTGACATGCACCTCCCCCTTCCTGCTTTCCCTATCTATTTTTCTTCCAATTTTTCTGCTAAGTTCTTTAGTTTCTTTTCCCTTCATGATTTCCCTTTTTTTGGGCTCTGCTGCCCCAAACTTCTTTTGCATTTTCCTCCTCCTGTCCCCCCGGTTTTTTTTTGTTGCTCTCGGCAAAAAACCCTTTTTTTTTTTATTTCCTTTATTGCCCCAGATTGGGAAACCCATGTAGTTCTGTTTTGTTAGGTTAGTAGTGTGTGTGTCAGAGTGTTGGGGGGGGGGAAACAGTGGAGGAAAATGTGGTATGTGGGAAACTGAGTGGGGGGGGGGTGGGGAGGGGGTTTGGGGGGTGAACGGGGGGGGGGAGGGTGATCGGGGAGGGGAGGGATCAGGGGAAGGGAGTGAGTGGGCGGGGGGTGAGGGGGGATGTATGTGTGTCTGGATTTGTGTGTGTGTGTGTTTTGTGTTTTTGTGTGGTGTAAATTTTGTGTGTAATTGTGTTTTGGAATTTGTGTGGGTTTATTATGTAAAGGAAAAATAGGTTTTTGTGCGTTTAAGGTGGTCCTTTGGGTGCCCAAACCTTTTTGTGACCCGACCCCCCAAAACCCCCTGAGATTACCGCACTTTACCCGGTGTGTGTGTGTGTGTGTGTGTGTGTTGTAAAGTGGGGTATGGGGTGTGTGGATGTGGTGTATGTGTTTTGTGGGTGTGTTGTGTGGTGTGTGTGTGGGTTTTGTGTGGGGTGTGTGTGTGGTGTTGTGTTTGTGGGTGTATGTACTCACTTTTTTGTTTCTCCCCCTATTTGTGGTTGCGGGGGCGAGTCCTAGCTCCTGGCCCCCCCCTTCACCCGGGGGGTACTAGGGGGCCCCTCTCTCCCCCCCTCCCCTGAGCTTTATCAAAACCCCGTCTTTAAAAAATTGTATGGGTTTCCCGCCTCCATACGTCATTTTTTGGTTTTCCAAATTTCCCTTACCCAAAACTCTTGATGAAGAAATACTTCCTACTATCTCTCTGACTCATTTTTGTTTCAACTTAAATTGTGGCCTCTTTTTCTTTTGTCCCTCCTGGAAACCCTGTCCTTGTCCCCTTGTTATTCCACGCAGTATTTTTTAGTCGTTATCTGCCCCCCGACCCCCCTGTCCCCCAGGTGGTAGGCCGTTTTCCTTAATCTTTCTTATAGGACTTTCCCCTTACTCGGAACAACCCCTTGTTGCAAACCTTTTATTTTCTCTAGTTTTTTGACGTGCTTTATCAAGTGCGGGTTCCAAAAGGTGTTGCATACCCAGTATGGGCCTGATTTTCACGGGTACAGTCTTGAATGTTCCTTGAAAGGGTATCGGAATGCTTTTCCCAGGTTTCCCAGGCCCCCCATATTGCAGCAGTTTCTGATTGATGTGTGCTTCCGGGACTGTCGGTTTTATACTCACCCCAAGATCTTTTCCTTGAGTGGGTTTGCAGTCTTTGTCCCCCTAGCCTATACCTGTCTGCGGTCTTCTGTGCCCTCCCCTTTTATGACTTTGCATTTGGCAGGATTAAATTCGAAAAAAAGGGCCCATTTGCGGGCCCCAGGTGCCAGTCTGTCCAGGTCTCTTTAAAAGTCCTCCCTGGTCCTCTCGATTTAATTTCTCATTAACTTCACTATCTGCAAAAAAGGGGAACTTTGAGTCAACCCCCCGTCATGTCTTTTACTATCCCAAAAATTGGTCCAAAGCCCGCCCCCTGTGGGCCCCCTCGTCACAGGTCCCCATGTGTACGTCTTTTACGTACCTGACTCGTTGTTGCCCCCCTGAGGTTTCTCTGACCCATTGCGTGCCCTTCCTGTTATATGGCCCCTGATGCTCTGCTTCTGCACTAATCTCTTGTGAGGAACTGTGAAAAGGGCCTTCTTGCAGAAAAAAGAAGATCAATCAACCCACCCCCTCTTTTTGTCTTACTTTGTTATTTTTTTCAAAAACTCCAAAGGTTTGTGACAAGGATTTGCCTTCCGTGAATCCGGTGGTTGGATTTTATCCTTTTCCCTTTCCAGGTCCCTCCCACTCCCCTCCTGATAATCTTCTCCAAAATTTTTGCTTACTATACACGTCAATGACACAGGTCTATTTTTAGTGCCTTTTTCTTTTCCCCTTTTTTTGAAAAGGGGGAATTACATTTGCTGTCTTCCTACCTCAGGTAGTTGCCCAGTTTCCAGGGATGTTTTTGAAGATTGTGGTAAGTGGTACACCAACATATTGCTCCCTTCAAAGGACCCTGGAGAGATGTTGTCGGTTTTCCCATTGCCTTTGAGGTATCGATTCCCTTGCAGTTTCTTTCCCCCCTCCTCATCTGTATGTATGTCGCCCAAACACTTGTTGGTGTTTTCCCTTGGGTGTCCCCATTCTGGTTGCCCCCCCCAAAAGCCCTTCCCTGTTCTACAAAAATATTTCCCTTTAAATCTCGTGTTGAGCTCCTACATACCTTCTTGATGTTTCTTTGGTTCCCCACCTTTTTCCTCAGCCTTATCCCCTGGTCCTTGACTTTGTTTTTTTTCCAATGTGGTATACAGCATTTTTGGGTCAGTTTTTGATTTTCGAGTTGTCGTTTTCATACTGTCTCGGGGCCTCCCCCCTTATCTGTGCAAAATCGTTTCTGGCTTTCTACTTTTTCCCCCTTTTTTTCCTGGGTCCTATGCCCCCTGTCCCTTTTTCCATTCTCTGTTGCACTTGCTTTTTGCCCCCCTACCCTTTCGGGTAAACCCAAAGGGACTGTCTTGGTTTTCCCCATTATTTTTTTTCCCTTGGGAAAACAAATTTCCTCTGCCCCTTCATTTGTTCCCACTATTCCATCATTCGTTTACTGATTTTCCTACCATTTTCTTGTCCCACGAACCTCCTGCAGGAAGTTTCTCTACTGTGTAGCCCCCCCTTTTGTAGTTTGGGGCCCGTCCCCTTAGTTCCTGTTCCCTTCCCCCTTTGTAACTCTACTTTAGTCAAAACTCAAAACCCAATGATCGCTAGCTCCAAGGGGCCTCCGTAAGTGATGTCCTCGATGTCGATGTAGGGTAAACACAAGTCCGTTTTGCTGGCTCTTTCCCCCCCCTCTCTCTCTGGTTGTGTCCCGACGTTGATGCTGGGTTTTCAAAGTACCAATCCATCATCTTTGCTCTCCCATTTTTTTGGGGGCCCCCCATGGGCCCCAGGTTTTTCCCCAGTCGTTTCCCCCTGTGGTTGAAATCCCCCATTCCCCAGTAGCTTGTTGCCGGTGGCTTTCTTGCCACCCCAGCCAGTGTGTCCCCATCACCCCGTTGTTTTTTGTATCCTCTCTTGGCCCCCTGCGTTTGTGGTGGGTTTACATCATCCAATGATACTTTTTGTTCTCCGGGTGAATTGTACCTACAATTGTCTTTTCCCAATATGTCCTGCCTTCCATTTCCCCAAATCCCCCTTGGGTTTTATGAGCGTTGCAACCCCTCCTCCCCTCTATCCTTCTTCTTTCCTAGGATCGATATCCCGTTGGGGGAAAATTTTTTGTCTGTTATTTTCTCAGCGAGTTTTTTTTTCTGTGACTGTAGATGTTGGGGATTTTTTTACTGTTTTCATTCCACTCCTCATGTTTATTTATTATTCCATCCGCATTTGTGTACCAAACCCTTTGTTTTTTTTTTTCATTGTGGTCATGCAAATGATTTGGGGGTTGGGGGAGGGGAGCCTTGGTGGGGGCCTATATGGGGCTGTGGTGTGGTGGGGGATGTGCGATGGGGGTGGGGTCAGAATGCCCATAAGGGACAGCGTTGGGGGAGGTTTGGATAAGGGGGTTGGGGGGAGAGGAAAAGTGAGTGGGTTGGAGTATAGGTTGTCAGTTGCGTTGGGAAAGTCGCGGGGGGGGGGTCTTTTGGGGGGAGATTTTGGGGTGTGTTTGCCCCTTCTCCCGTGTCTGGGTCCTGCTATTTTCATTGCTTCCGTTCCCCTTGGTCTCTGTCCCCCTTTTTTCGTTAGCCTTTTTCTTGTGTTCTGTCGCGGTGAGGAATACTCTCTGGTACCTCTTTGTCTCTCAGTTTTCTTTCTCTGCAGAATCCTGATTCGAATGATTCTTTCCCTTTAAAGTTACTCTGACAGGCCGATCCTTCCCCTCGCAACCACCCAATTCTCGAAAATTTGTCACCTGGGTCATATTTCCCTCCCCCATTGTTTTCATGAGCCTTCAATCATTTTTTTTTCCTCCTGTTTTATTTCTTCAAAAAATTGGCCCCCCTTGGGTTCTTTGGGGCCCCTACACAAAAATGACCTCGCCCTTTCCTCCTCCCACTGAGTCTCCATTGTTCCCTGGGCATTTTTTTTTCCTTCCATTTACATGTTCTTGCCTTCAGTCCCTGTCATATCTGAAACTTATTTTTTTAGTGGGGCTGTCTTTTCCGGCAGTGCCCTTGCTACTGCAGTTGGCTGTTGAGCCTCTGCATATAAAAAACCTTCATTTTCTTCGGGGCCTGTCGCTTGATCTTAGTGTGCTCATGCTTTTCCCTGGCCCCACGTGGGTTGATAGGTCTTGTGTCGTCATGTCTCCGTTGTTGCTTCCAACCCTTGTCTGCGCCCGATCTGAATTTCCATCTTGTTTCGACCTGTCGTTTTATCTCAGTGGCTCGTCGTCTTTTCCCCGGCCCCAGTGGGTCTGATAGGGCCTTCCCGTACGGATGTCTCGTTGTTGCTTACCATCCCCTTGTTGCGCCTGACTTTGAATTTCCTGATGTCAGTCTGAAATTTTTTTATTTGTCTCTCTAAACTGTTTCAGGTTTTTTCAGTTTCTCTTCTAAGCATGATCCTAGTTCTGCTGTAAAGGGCTGTACTTCCCCCTTCCCGCACTCTTCGCTATCCGTCCCCCATTTTCTTCCGCTTACTTTTCCTTCCCCACTCTTCCCCCCTTTTTTGGAGCTTAACTCCCAGTCTTTCCTCCCGGTTCTTCTACCGATCTTTGGTTTTCCCTCCCCTAAGGCCACCCCTATTTTTTTTTTTTTTTTTTTTTTTTTTTTTTTTTTTTTTTTTTTTTTTTTTTTTTTTTTTTTTGTTACCGCAGACAGAAGGGAGAGGGGGGGGTGTGTGGGGGGGGGGAGAGAAAGGGTTTGAGAGAGAAAGGGTAGAAAAAGGAGAGAGAGGAGAGAGAAAGGGTAGAAAGAGGGAGAGAGAGGAGAGAGTATAGGGTGAGGGATAAGACCAAGGGGGGGAGAAAATGTGGGGGGGGGGGGAAAATGTAGGGGGGGAGAAAAAGAGGGAGGGGGGGAGAGAAAGAGAGGGGGGGAAAGGGGGCGAGGGAAAAGGTTTGAGAGAGAGAAAAGGAGAGATGGGAGGGGGGGCCCATAGAGAGAGAGGAGGGTGAGAGATTGGGTTTTGGGAGTGAGGGGGAGAGGGGGAGAGAGAGGGGAGAGAGAGGGAAGGAGAGAGGGGAAAAGAGAGAGGAAAAGAGAGGGAGAGGGGAGAGGGAGAGAGAGGGAGGAGAGGGGGAGATGAGAGAGGGGAGAGAGAGGAGAGAGAGGGGGAGTGGGAGGGGGGGAGGGAGGGGGGGGAGAGAGGGAGAGAAGAGGAGGGAGGGGAAGAGGGAGGGGGGAGAGAGGGAGGGAGGGGAGGAGGGAGAGGAGGGAGGGGGCGAGGGAGAGAGGAGGGGGGAGAAGGGGGGGAAGAGAGGGGGAGAGAGAGGGGAGAGTGAGGGAAGAGGAGGGGGGAGAGTGGGGGGAAGAAGAGGGGGAGAGAAGGGGGGAGAGAGAGAGGGAGGGGGGAGGAGAGGGGGAGAGAGGGGGGGGAGAGAGGGGAGAGAGGGAGGGGAGAGAGAGAGAGAGAGGGAGAGAGAGAGGGAGGGAGGGAGGGGGAAAAGGGAGGGAGGAGAAGGAGGAGGGAGGGGGAGAAAAGAGAGAGAGAGGGAGAGGGGAGGAGAGAGAGAGGGGGAGAGGAGGGGAAGGGGGAAAAGGGGGAGAGAGGGAGAAAGGGAGAGAGAGGGAGGGGAGAGAGGGGAGAGGAGAGAGAGAGAGAGGGGGAGGAGAGAAGAGAGGGGAGAGAGAGGGGGGAGAGAGAGAGAGAGCGGAGGGGAGAGAGGGCAGGAGAGAGAGAGAGGAGGGAGAGGGGAGAGAGGGGAGAGAGAGGGGGAGGGGAGGAGAGAGAGAGAGAGGGGGAGAGGGGGGAGAGAGAGGGAGAGAGAGGGGGAGAGAGGGGAAAAGAGGGGGGAGAGGGAGAGAAGAGAGAGAGGGGGGGGGGGGGAAGGGGGAGAGGGAGGAGAGAAGAGAGAGAGAGGAGAGAGGGAGGGGAGAGAGAGAAGGGGAGAGGGAGAGAGAGAAAAAGAGAGGAAGAGGGGGAGAGAGAGAGAGAGAAAAAGGAGAGAGAGGGAGGGAGGGAGGGGAGAGGGGGGGGAGAGAGGAGGGAGAGGGGGGAGAGAGGGAGAGAGAGGGGGAGAGGGGGGAGGAGGGGGGGGAGAGGGAGGGGGGGGAAGGAGGGAGAGGGAGGGAGAGGGGGGGGGGAGATAGGAGAGAGGGGGGGAGAGGGAGGGGAGGAGAGATGAGAGAGAGGGAGAGGAGAGGAGGAGGGGAGGAGGAGGGGAGAGAGAGGGGGAAAAGGAGGAGAGAGGGGGGGGGAGAGAGGGGAGGAGAGAGAGGGAGGAGAGAAGAGGGGAGAGAGAGAGAGAGGAGAGAGAAGGAGGGAGAGGAAAGAGGAGAGAGGAGGGAGGAGAGAGAGAGAAAGAGGGAGAGGGAGAGAGAGAAGAGGGTGAGTGAGTGAGTGAGTGATCGAGTAGGGGGAGGGAGGGAGCGAGGGAAGAAAAAGTAGGGAGTGAGGGTCTGTGGGGGGTCTGTGGGTGGGGCGGTCAGATTACAAGGATCAGCTGTGTGTACTCACCTAGATGTGGTTTCAGGGGTCGAGACCCAGCTCCCGGCCCGCAGTGTGTATGTGTGTGCGCGCGTTCGTGTGTGTGTGTGAGCACGTCAGTTGTTTATATGTCCCAGAAATACAACTCACTTCTGTGTACCCGTAATACTAATGAGATACCATTAACACTGAGAGTAGTTCTAATAATTATAATACTAGCGTGTGTTAACAAGTCATTCTTTCACTACCTTTTTACTACATGTGTACCCAATACTTGCTTCTCAGATTGTACTGTCTTTGTGTCCTAAAACATTATCTCTCGAAACTGTTGTCAGGGCTGTAGTCCCATTAGTCCTTGCTCCTACACATTTTATCCTCCTACTACTGCTAGGTGTTTTGTGTATGATAATCGCCCTGGAGCAGGGTTAAAGATAGCCAGCCACCAGTGTCCGCCGGGCCGGTTCTACCCTCAGACTTCCCTCCACCACAAACAAGTGAGATTTGTACGTTACATCCAGATGCCTGATGTACGATGCTCGTGTACGAGCTTGCTGTACGATGCTCGTTGTAGATGACTGTCACCTGCCCTTCCCTCTGCTTCTTGGCTATACTTTCTCTTGCCCTTTTGAGCCCTTTACCACACTTATCATGTATACTGTATTTTTATAATTTTCACTCCATTTGGTAAGAACCTACTTATTTGTGATGACCCCCAATGTTATGGGGGCCCTACCCCCTCAGGCCTACTGCTGCCACCCTTTTTGCTTATATTTATTTATGTATACATAATATATCCCCTTTCTGGCTAGCTTGTTTCTTCGCTGTGTGATACATCACATTTTGTCGTTACCACCCTCTCTTAATTCTATTTGGTCTTTTCTCTTTAGTCACTCGCTTTGTACTTTGTATATATGTAACAAGTGGCAACAGGTGCCACTAGGCCTCAACGATATGGCACTTTGTAATTTTGTTGTATAATTTCTCAGGCTTTCTCTCGCCTTAACTTTATTTAATTTTTTCTAATCACATGGTTATCACTTGTAGGGTGTTCACTGACGTTGTCACTAACACTGGCTGCTTTAGCTTGCTAAAACACGCCCTTAAAAAGCCACTAAGGTCCTCGGAGCCTCGGGCGCTTGTGACCACTACACTAGTGCCTTCTAGCTGTGTGTGGTGTGTGTAGTGTGTGTAGTGTGTGTGTGTGTGGTGTGGTGTGTGTGTGTGTGTGTGTGTGTGTGTGTGTGACGAGAATTTCACCATATCGTGGCTGTAACAATTTGTGTAAGAGCTGGGCGGACGTGCCGACCGGCAGCTCTGCATTTGCAGAATCTGGTTTATACCAGCCTTAGCCAGAGGCTGTGAGGAGCACTCTGGGACCTCCACAATTTTTGAGCTGTGTATTAAATAAAAGAAGCTCTGAACGAATGATGGTTTTGAATTGTGTTTCCTCTTTTAAGGACACCCCCACCCTGAGAGGAAAACAACAAATTTCTAAGAAAAACAAAAACTTTGAGAAGAATATCCTAAAATAACTTAACGTCCATTTTAAATGTTATCCTCAATATTTTATGCAAACACGACTCTGAGATTTTTTTTTTTCATTTGTTTCGTGGTTTTTTGGGTTATTTGCCATTTTCCCAATTTCTCATGTATTGTTGATTTTTATTTTGTCGAGATGAATTTAGATTTTGTTATTAATTAATTCCCGGATACATGATTCAGTTCCCAGGTATACCTGTCAGTAAAGTAAACAGTTCCCAGGATAACCTGTCAGTACAGTTCCCAGATAACCTGACAGTAACAGTTCCACGATAACCTGACAGTAACAGTTCCCACGATAATCTGTCAGTAACAGTACCCACGATATCTTCAGTAACCAGTTCCCACGATTACCTCGACAGTAACGTTTCCCACGATAACCTGACAGTAACAGTTCCCACGATAACCTGTCTTAACAGTTGTCCCACGATAATCTGTTCAGTAAACAGTTTCCCACGATAATCTATCAGTAACTCTGTTCACACGGATAATCTGTCATAAACAGTTCCACGTTAACCTGACATGTAACAGTTTCCCACGGTACCTGTCAGTACAGTTCCCACGCGATAACCTTGTCAGCTACAGTTCCCACGATTAACCTGTCAGTACAGTTCCCACAATAACCTGTCAGCTACAGTTCCTATGTATAACCTGATAGCTAGTTCCCATGTTAACCTGAGATAACTACAGTAATCCCATGATAACCTGATAGCTAGTTCCCATCGTATATTACACTGTCAGCTACAGTTCCGACGGTAACCTTGATAGTTACAGTTCCCTCTGGCGGAGAGCGAAACGTTACATTTAATAAATATTTTTCAAACCCTCCCCATGTATACACATTTACGTACCGAGCGTTACCATGAATCCTTATTTTAAGGAACAATGTAGTAGCTGTAGTAATAAAATGCAGCCTTATTTACCCTGTGTAGAAAGAATTAAAGTTGCCCTCACGGCCCGGGTGGGGTGGTAAGGAGTCTCCCTCACTGTTACTATAATCATACCAAAATATTCGTGGTCATGTATAGGGTATGTGTGTTGGGCTGTGACTTACATATAAACATATAACTACGATCGATACTATTCGTAAGTCCACCATATCCGTTCGTTACTTAATATCTCACATGCCTCTACCACACGATATATACATGTTGAGATGTGCAACTCTCAGTGTATATATGCAAGAGAGGGGTATGTCCTCAGTATATAATTATGCAGAGTGGTGTTATATATGTCTCAGTGTTATATATGCGTAGAGGTGGTTATGTATACAATGTTATACATTCAGAGAGGTGTATGTCTCAATGTATTATGCAGAGAGGTGTATGTCTCAGGTGTATATATGCAGAGAGGTGTATGTCTTCAATGTTATATATGCAGAGAGGTGTATGACTCCAATGTATTATGCAGAGAGGTGTATGTTTCAATGTATATATGCAGAGTGGTGTTTGTCCAGTGTATATATGCAGATGAGGTGTATGTCTCAATGTATACATTCAGGATGTGTATGTCACAGTGTATATATGCAGAGAGGTGTATGTCTCAATGCTATATATGCATAGAGGTGTATGTCTCAGTGTATACATTCCAGAGAGGTGTATGTCTCAATGTATACATGCAGAGAGGGTATGTCTCAATGTATATATGACAATATAGGTGTATGTTCTCTCAATTGTATACATTGCAGAGAGGAAGTATGTTGTCAGTGTATATACCATTCAGAGAGCGAGTATGTCTCAGTGTATACATGCAGAGAGGAAGTATGTCTCAGTGTATACATGCAGAGAGGTGTATGTGCTCAGGTATACATGCGAGAGGATGTATGTCTCAGTGTATACATGCTGAGAGGTGTATTTCTCATTGTATTCATGAGAGAGGTGTATGTTCAGTGTATACATGGCAGAGAGGGTGTATGTTCAGTGTAATACATTGAGAGAGGTGTATGTCTCATGTTATATATGCATAGAGGTGTATTTCTCAGTGTATACATGCAGAAGAGGAGTATGTCTCAGTGTATAATGCAGAGAGGAGTATGTCTCAGTGGATACATGCAGAGAGGAGTATGTCCTAGCTGTATATTACATTGCCGAGAGTGTGTATGTCTCAGTGTATCATCAGAGAGGTTGTATGTCTCAGTGTATAATGACAGAGAGGAGTATGTCTCAGTGTATACATGACAGGAGGAGGAGTATGTCTTGTGTTAACATGCAGAGAGGTGTATGTCTCAGCGTATATATGGATAGTTGATTCTGAATCACTGTTTATAGACAGTAATTTTCTTGGACTGAGTGGTAAGTGAACAGATAACTTGCAACCTTAAAAACCCTCGTGTGGGCGAAAAGATTTCAACCGCCATTAACCAGTCCAATAATTGCCACCTTTAATTACCTTCTGTGACTAAACTTCGGCGACCCTCCTCCTTCAATCTCTCTCCTTCCCCCTTCAACAAAGTCTTGTCAACACCACTTTCATAACCACTTCCATACCAAGCCTTCAATTACCTTCTGCAGCCCCCTCTCCAAGCACCCCTCTTCTACTACCCTTCAATTGCCCCACGTTCTAATATCAAAAGGACCTCCAAAGTCTTCAGCCACGGTGACCTACATTCTTATTGTTTAAACTTATAGTTCTACTACAACTATTACCTATACTATGTCAGTTTTAAAACTTGTGGGTTCTGCCAGAACAATCATGTCTCGACTAATGGGCTGCCAGTACCATAAATCATGTCTGAAGGGTTCTTATTATTATTATTATTATTATTATTATTATTATTATTATTATTAATCTATTTTATTATTATTACTAGATGCAAACTGAAGAATATTGTGGTTAAAAAAAAATCCAGGTTGACAACTGACTTACTGAGGAAATTTAAGGCCCAAGCTTGAGTAAGTTATGAAGGCGGTTGAGTCACTGTCAAAGTAACCCTGCAGTGACCTTGAAACGTATACACATTCTCTCTAACAGTGAGCTTGTAATACCAAACACTTTTGCCTTCAATTACAGTTACTGTACATGAGTAGTTCTTAGGTGCTGGCTTCCCTATTATTGCAGTTGACTAGTTCTGGTGCTTGACCTTCCAGTTGACCTAGTTTAGTACTGACCTAATTTAACTATACATATTTGCTCGTGTGTATATAAGCTATTTATGTACTCTTGCTGTAGAATACATAGCAGGAAGCGTCTAGTAATGATTTGAAAATAAACTGTCTTGACAGCCTTTGGTGCGAGACATCGTTGTTTGATGTAATGTTTTAAACAAACTAGTGTGTAAAAATAAAATATGCTGTAGACAGTGAGTGTCTTGCGTGTAAATTAAATCAGCACTTTTTATGAGGATGTGATTTCTCTTGGGTCGAGGTATTGCGCGTGCTTCTCACTGGCTCTCAACACGAAGGTGGGTGAGTTGTGGCTAAAGTGGAAATAGCAGTGGGAAATGTGTCTGAGTATGTCTGTACTCCACGATTTGCTTTGTGAAATATGGAGACGCAAACCTCGGAACGGGTTCGAGGTAGAATTCATGGCATTTGGAGTCGTAAAAACTCCACCCGCCATGGGGTTTAAAAACCCCCAACCCGCCCCCCCTTTCCGTGGTTTGTCATGCGGGTTATTACGATTTCGTGAGTTCACTGAGAATGAGTTGTGTTCCGTCCACTACTAGTCCCGTGTGCTCTCTGAGACAGTTGTGTTCCGTCACTGCTGTGTCCCGTGGTGCTACTGAGACAGTTGTGCTCCGTACCAGACTGATAGTCCCGTGTGTCTCACTGAGGGACAGTTGTTTCCGTCCACTGCTAGGCCGTGTGCTCACTGGAGGTCAGTTGTGTTCCGTCCCTACTGAGAGTCCCGTGTGCTCACTGAGACAGTTGTGTTCCGTCCACTGCTAGACCCGTGTGTCTCACTGAGACAGTTGTGTTCCGTCCACCTGCTGTCCGTGTGCTCACTGGAGACAGTTGTGTTCCGTCCACTGCTTTGCCGTGTGCTCACTGAGACTGTTGTGTATCCGTCCATGCTAGTCCCGTGTGCTCACTGAGACAGTTGTTCGTCCTCTGCTAGTTCCCGGGTGCTCACTGAGACAGTTGTGTTCCGTCCATGCTAGTCCAGTGTGCTCACTGAAGACAGTTGTGTTCCGATACCACTGCTAAGTCCCGTGTGCTCACTGAGACTGGTTGTGTTTCCGTCCAATGCTAGTCCCGTGTGCTCCTGAGACAGTTGTGTTCCGTCCTCTGCTAGTCCCGTAGTGCTCACATGAGACTGTTGTGTGTCCGTCCACTTGCTAGTCCCGTGTGTCACTGAGGACAGTTGTGTTCCGTCATGCTTGTCCCGAGTGATCACTGAGAGACAGTTAGTGTTCCGTCCACTGCTAGTCCAGTGTGCTCACTGTGACCAGTTGTTGTTCCGCTCCACGCTAGTCCCGTGTGTCACTGAGACAGTTGTGTTTCCGTCCACTGCTAGTCCCGTGTGCTCATGAGGGGCAGTTGGTTTCCGTCCACTGCTTAGTCCCGTTGTGCTCTCTGAGAAGTTTTGTTCCTTCCACTGCTTAGTCCGTGTGCTCACTGAGACAGTGTTGTTCCGTCCCACTTGCTAGTCCCGTGTGCTCACTGGAGACAGTTAGTGTTTCAGTCCACTGCTAGTCCCGTGTGCTCACTGAGCAGTTGTGTTCCGTCCATGCTAGTCCGGCGTTACTCTATCTTATTTCTGGGGGACCGTTTCACTGAGTTTACTTCCACAACTCTCTTCAGACAGTTTTACTTTTTTGTTTTACCAGTTTCTAGGACTAGACGAAGTACTTTCTTAACACACCTGAGGCTCACCTGAGTTTTAGCTCAACCCTGGTCATTTCTGTCATTCTTTCTAATGTCAAAACTCTACAGGTTGATTCTTAGATTTTGCCACCGAAGTTGCTAGTTTATGCGCATCACATACCATCATGTGGATGGTAGTGCAAGAGCATATGAGATACACATATCCCTAGGGGAAACTAGGCTCCCAAAAGGGTTATCAGGAGAGTACATGTGGGAATGTTTTATCGACAGTTCATTTATCTGTTTAAAAATTTACGAATTTCGCTTACTATATCTGGCATATTATTTTCATTATTAAGATAGCCTGAGGTATCACTAAGTTATTAGAATTCTATATTTCTCTCAATAAATGTGAATCAAGATATATTCTATCAAATGTTCTTTAAGTATTTTTCAATGTCTTAGTTCATCTACTTCCCCTATTCTTCGTTCATTTAATGTTATTTCCTTTACTCTCTCCCTTTTATTTATTGCGTCTTCCCTCAGTTCCTTAGATTGCTATTTGGAACTTAATATTTGTACATTCTTGCCAGGCAGGAGGGCTTCATGCTGGCGCTGGTGACCTCCTAACGTGTTTACAATATACCCTACACAGTGCTCAACAAATAATCCTTAAGGGTCTTTCATAAGGATTTGCCAGTGTTACATACACTGGAGAAAGATGTGCGGGTGACATGTGCCTCCGGTGAGGTGGTGGTTGTGATGGTGTCACTTAGCTCGGTGGGTAGCGCACTCAGTCACCACACTGAGGTGTTCTCCAGTGGTTATGTCCCCAGTACGGAGTGTGAAAACATAAGGGAGCGCTTTCCTTCAGGACGGGCCTGCTGTCCCTTCTCGCCTAGCAGATCAGTGTAGGTTGCATCATGGGGACAAAATGACCTAATTTGCCCTGAAATGCTCTGGGCATAACAAGGGGGACTTTCGGGCTATGGTCTGTATACCTTGATAATGTATTTGTTAGAATTTAAGATTTATTAATTATTATTATTATCTATTATTATTATGATTATTTATTTATTATTATAGTGTAGTGAGTCGGTTTGTGATTGGGGATGTTAGCCCACATGTGTGCAAACAGTTGGATATATCTTTACTGATGAAACATTTCGCTCTCAGTAGACGAAATGTATTGTAGGCGCAGTAATTGTACTTATGCCTACAAGGCATTTCTCCTCTGTTATTTGGCTAACTGTAGTAGATATGCCTATAATATTCTCCTCTATATTTGGCTCTGAAAAGAAAAGCCTACTGTGTAGGCGAAATGTTTCACAATGCACCCCATCTGCTGGTCATGTGTGCTTTGCATTCAACTTGTCGTATTTCAAACCTTTTTTCAATATAATCTGGTTGGGGCCTTGTCGAAGGCCCTACCGGTAGTCTCCAATAAAAATTCAGTCTATGCATCTCTATATTTTTCGTTTTGATATTTTTGCTTCTCTGGCTAAAATTCAGTGAGAATCAATAGAAGAAATAAGTCACTTTCTCGGACTTTTCTGATAATTCCTAGGATCTCTCATCATTTGCTGCTTTGTATGATACTCTAGGTATCTGTTATTGTGCTATTCCTGAAGAAACTTACTGGCTTGGAAAAAGATACACCATTGCCTGACTGTTTTGCTGTATTCTCCGTAACTAACTTCCTATCACAACTAGGTGGTCCAACACTCTCTAATTGTCTTTCCCAACACTTTGCATAGTATCATGTCAGTGATTATGCCTTGTAAATTACCTGCTCCTCACTGTCTTCCTGTTTATATGTGTGTGTGCTACTTAGGCTGTTTTCACATGTCCGTTAGTTGGTCTCTAGTGATAGGCTAAGAGCTCACTGCTATTGGCTTTACACAGGCAGAGCTCACTGCTATTGGAGTTACAAGGGTACAGCTTCACTGCTATTGGGTTACACAGGCTACAGGCTATCACTGGCTATTGGGTTACACAGGTACAGATCAATTGGCTATTGGGTTACAACAGGGCTACAGTTCACTGCCTATTGGGTTACACGGCTGCAGTTCACTGTATTGGGTTACACAGGTACAGCTCACTGCTATTGGGTTTACAAGGCTACAGTCACACTGCTATTGGGTTACACAGGCTAAAGGCTCATCTTATTTGGGTTCGCGCAAAATGGCCTCACTTCTTTCAGAACACTCCAGCGATAACTTGTATACTCTGAAGACTTTATCAAAAAACACAGACTCAAACAACACGTGATGATAGTTTGAGATCTTTATTAGTATTATCTGTTCATGGGAACTTTTTTTTATATATATATAAGCAATGAGGCAGGAACGACTTTTAAATCATGTTGCCCTGGATGTGCGCAAATTGTGTAATTCATGTGATTGCAATCTAGTTTCTTTTAATCTTATTTTAAAGAAATTTAATACGTGGCGTCAACGTTGTCAGATCTATATATATATAAATTATATATATATATTTATATATATATATTATATATATATATTATATATATATATATAATATATATATATATATATTATATATATAGATATATATTATTTATATAATGCTAGAATCTTCTTCGAAGAGTATACAAGACTAGTTGCAGTGTACAAGAGATAAGTACAAAGCACTAGCTATGTGCAGGGAACATGCAAGACATGTGACACTGGACGGCAAAAAGAAACTCCATGATTGAGAGTGAAGCATTCTGACGCGTGAACATTGTATTAGTATCTTCCTCTCTAGTCCCCCACAGTGGGGGCTTCACCTTCCTCATTCCCCCAGAGGGGTTGCTCACCTTCTCTCACATCCCCGGGAGGGTGCTTTACCTTTCCATCACATCCCCCGGGGGTGCTTCACCTTCCCTCAAACTTCCCCGGAGGGTTGCTTTCACCCTTCCCCTCACATCCCCCGGAGGGTGCTTCACTTCCTTCATACCCCCAGAGGGTGCTTCACATTCTCTCAACTCCCCGGGAGGGTGCTTCCCTTCCCTCTCATACCCGGAGGCGGTGCTTCACCATTCCCTCACATCGCCGGAGGGTGCTTCACCTTACCTCACATCCCGGAGGGTGCTTCACCTTCCCTCACCTCACCCGGAGGGTGCTTCACCTTTCTTCATCCCCACAGAGGGTGCTTCACTTCTCTCACATCCCCCCGGAAGGGGCTTCACTTTCCCTCAACATCCCCGGGAGGATGCTTCACCTTCCCTCCACCCGGAGGGTGACTCTTCACCTTTCCCTACATCCCCGATGGGGTGCATTCACCTTCCCTCACATACCCAGGAGGGTGCTTCACCTTCCCTCTACATCTCCCGTGAGGGCTAGCTTCACCTATCCCTCACAATCCCCTGGAGGTGATTCACCTCTTCCCTACATACCCGGCAGGGGTGCTTCACCTTCTCTCACATCCCCGGAGGGTAGCTTCACCTTCCCTCACTATCCCCGGAGGGTGCTTCACCTTCCCTCACATCCCCGCGACAGTGTGCTTCACCTTCCCTCACATCCCCGGAGTGGTGCTTACCTCTCCACCACATCCCTGGAGGGAAGCTTCACCTTTCCCTCAACATCCCCGGATGGGTGCTTCACGCCTTCTCTCCATCCCCGAAGGGAGGCTTCACCTTCCCTACACATCCCCGGAGGGTGCTTCACCTGTGCCTCACATCCCCGAGGGTGCTTTCACCTTCCCTCACATCCCCAGAGGGTGCTTCACCTCCTCACATCCCCGGAGGCGTGCCTTCACCTTCCTCACATCCCCAGAGGGGTTGCTTTCACTTTCCCTCACATCCCCGGAGGGTGCTTTCACCTTCCCTCACTATCCCCAGAGGGTGCTTAAACTTCCCTCAACATCCCGGAGGGTGCTTCACATTCCCTCAATCCCCGGGGGGTGCTACACCTTCCCTCACATCTCGTGGAGGGAGTCTGCTTCACCTTCACCTCACATCCCGGAGGGTGCTTCACCTTCCCTCACATCCCCAGAGGTGCTTCACCTCCCTCACATCCCGGAGGGTGCTGCACCTTCCTCAATCCGAGGGTGCTTCACCTTCCTTCATCCCCCAGAGGAGAGTGCTTCGCCCTTCCTCCCATCCCCAGAGGGTCGCTTCACCTTCTCCTTCTTTTCCCCCAGAGGGGTGCTTCACCCTTCCCTCATCCCCTGAGGGTTTGCTTCACCTTCCTTCATCCCCCAGAGATGCTTCACCTTCCTTCATCCCAGAGAGGTTCACCTTCCTTCATCCCCCCAGAGGGTGCCCTTCAACTCTCCCTCACATCTGACGAGGGTGCGTCACCTTCCCTCCATCCCGGAGGGTGCTTCACCTTCCTTCATCCCCAAGAGGGTGCGTCACCTTCTTATCCCCCAGAGGGGCTTCACCTTCCACTCACATCCCCAGAGGGTGCATTCACTCCTTCATCCCCACAAGACGGTGCTTCACTTCCTTCTTCCCCCAGATGGTGCTTCACATTCCTTCATCCACCCCAAGGGTGCGTCACCTCCTTCATCCCCCAGAGGGCTGCATTCAACTTCCCTCACATCCCAGAGGGTGCTTCACCTTCCTTCATGCCCCCAGACGTGCTTCACCTGCATTCATCCCCCCAGACGGTGCTTCACCTTCTTATCCCCCCAGAAAGTGCTTCACCTGCCCTCACATCCCAGAGGGTGCTTCTCTTCCCTCACAATCCCCAGAGGGTTGCTTCACCCTTCCTTCATCCCCCCAGACGGTACTTCACCTTCCACTCACATCCCGAGGGTCATCACCTTCCTTCATCCCCCCAGACGGTTGCTTCACCTTCCTTATCCCCCCAGAGCGGTGCTTCACTTCCCTTATCCCTGAGGGTGACTTCACCTTCCTTCATCCCTGTGGGTGCTTCACCTTCCTTCATCACCCAGAGGGTGCTTCCACCTTCTCTATCCCCTCGAGGGTGGCATCACCTTCCTTCATCCCCTGAGGGTGCTTCACCTTCTCTAATCCCCGAGAGTGATTCACATTCCTCATCCCCCGAGGGCATACTACCATCACCCTCCCTAAACCCCAAGGGATGCTATCATCACCCTCCTAATCCCCCAGGGATTACTACCATCACCCTCCCTAATCCCCCGAGGGATACTCCCCATCCACCTCCCTAATCCACCTGGGGATGCCACCATCCACCCTCCCTATATCCCCCCAGGGGATGTACCATCAACCATCACTATCCCCCGTAGGGATGATACACACCCTCCCTAATCCCCGAAGGAGATGCCACCATCTTACCCTCCTAATCCCCCCAGGGATGCTACCATCACCTCTATTCCCCCGAGGAGATGCTTTTCCATCAACCTTCCCTAATCCCCCGAGGGGATACTACCATCACACTCCCTAATCCCCCAGGGATACTAACATCACCCTTCTCCTTATCCCCTGAGGGATGCTACCTTACCACACCCTAATACCCCCGAGGGATGCTACCATCACCCTCCCTAATTCCGAAGGGGATACTACATCACCCTTCCTAATCAATCCCGAGGGTATGTTTACCATCACACCTACCTAATCCCCGAGGATGCTACCATCACCACTCCCCATAGTCCCCGTGGGGGTTTACTACCATCACGTTCCTTAATCCCCCGAGGATGCTACATTTCACGTTTCCTTAATCCCCCGAGGGATGCTACCATCACGTTCTTAATCCCCGAGGGATGCTCCATCACGTTCCTTATCCCCCGAGGGATGCTTACATCACCTTCCTTAATCCCCGAGGGATGCTACCATCACGTTCCTATCCCCCGAGGATGCTACCTCAAATCAAAAAACTCCGTAAGACTGAGCACGGGGGGATAAGGGAGTCTCGTATATTTCGGCCTTTAACTGAGACCCTCGTCAGCAGATAATAGAGGGAGGAAAAGTAACTTTTCATACTGGTCAAGTGCAAATCATATATCTTACTCGCTCTCTGTTCTTTGAAGATGAAACAAACCTTACCACGGGCGGGGATAGAAAAACCCGCGAACAGAGAGTATCAAAACTCTCTAAATCGCGGGTTCTAGTCCCCGCCCGTTGGTATGTTTGTTTACAATCGTTGTCATTACGATTTCGTGTGTTTGAAAGATGACCTCAGCTGCAGGTCGAAATAAGACCTTCCCCATCTTTCGGAGTTTGCGAGATAAGGGGGTAGGGTGCTGGTTGAGCTCCGGCTACTTGGTCCTGCCTCTAAAATTTTGACCGTCTTGTTTCTGGAGATGAAAAAATTGTAAGTAAAAAACAAACGCCCGCGAGCGTTAATAAAAGTCCGATCTTTATTAACGCGAAGTCTCACTTAGTGTGGAGCTTTATTTAGTTGATATAAAGTCACATGTGACTTAAGCTCCAACACGCTCACAGGACGGAGGCCTAGGAGCGTGACTCGGGGCAGGAGCTGTGACGTGACCTCTTCAACAACAAATAGGTGAGGTTAAGTATGTACATCATCTTTCATACACTCACTTCATCCCTCATACCACGCTCACTTCATTCATCCATCATTACTCACGCACACTCACTCATCACTAACAACACCACTCATCCCTCATACACGCTCAAACTCATTTCATCCGATATACACGACACCACTCACTCATCACTAACAACACTCACTCATTCCTCAACACGCACATCACTCTATCACTAACACACTCACTCATCCTCATACACGTACACTCACTCATCCCTCATACCACGTACACTCACTTCATCCTCATACACGTAACCTCACTCATCCTCATACACGCACTCACTCATCTCTCATACACGTACACTCAATAATCCCGCATAACGCACATCACTCATCACTAACACACTCACTCATCCCTCAACACGTACACTCACTCTCATCAATAATACATTCACTCATTCCCTCAATACACGTACACTCACTCATCATAACACACTCACTCATCCCTGCAATTGACACGACACATCACATCTATCACTAATACAATTCATCATCCCATCATACACGTCACTCACGCACCCTCATACACGCACATTGACTCTCCCTCATACACACGCTCACTCACTCATCCGTCATACTCACACACTCACGTCATCCCCTACATACACACACGCACTTATAGGTCCGACAACACGCACACATTCACTCATTCGTCCGGACCTCACACGAACCAACTAATCCATCAGACACCACTAGAAATCCACCACCTCATTTTCCTCAGACACTTTCACTCACACTACTTCCTGCCCCGTCCATCAGACCTCCATCGCTTTAAATTCCAGAGTGCAGTACACCAGGACACATTCCCTTGAACTGTGTGTGTGTGTGTGTGTTGTGTGTGTGTTGTGTGGTGTTAGTGTTGTGTGTGTGTGTGTGTGTGTGTGGTGTGTGTCGTGTGTGTGTGTGTGTGTGTTGTGTTTGTGTGTGTGAGTGTTGTGTGTGTGTGTGTGTGTGTGTGTGTGTGTGTGTGTGTGTTTTGGTGTGTGTGTGTGTGTGTGTGTTTGTGTGTGTGTGTGTGGGGGGGCGTGTGTGTGTGTGTTGTGTATGTGTGTTTGTGTGTGTGTGTGTGTGGTTGTGTGTGTGTGGTGTGTGTGTGCTGTGTGTTGTGATGTTGATGCTGTGTGAATTATATGAAGAGCATTTTTTACCGACACCAAATTAGCCCTAATACATGACCCTGGTCTCGGGCTGACAACTCAAAGCAATAAAGGGTAGTGCAACCTGGCCCTGCCTAACTTATGTTGGGTCAGCCTACACTTAGTGGATGTTGCTGTGTACAAGTGAAGCCATGTTTCATGGCTGGGTCTCGCCAGACTGACGTAAGTATGTGTTCTTAGGTACGTAATTTAGTTTTAAAATGTCCAGAAGTTATGGCAATAATTTATTTGAATTGTTTCTATGTGTATGTACACCTGGTGGCCACTTTGTTAGGTACACCTGCTTATTAATGCGAAAATGTAATCAAGCAATCATGTGGATCATCTCAATTCCTAAAAGCATGCTGACATGGTCCAGAGGTTCACATGTTGCTCAGATCGAATATCAGAATGAGAATGAAATGTGATCTAAGTGACTGACTCTGGAATGATTGTTGGTGACAGATGAGATGGTTTGAGTATCTCAGAAACTGTTTGATCTCCTAGGATTTTTACGCACAACAATCCCTGGAGTTTAAAGAGAATGGTGTGAAAAAACCACAAAACATCCAATGAGCAGCAGTTCTGTGGGCTAAAATGTCTTGTTAATGAGAGAACTCAGAAGACAATGGCCAGATTGGTTCAAGCTGACAGGAAAGATGCAGTAACTCAAATAGCCACGCGCTACAACAGTAGTATGCAGAAGAGCATCTCTGAACGCACAAAACGTCGAACCTTGAAGTGGATGGGTTACAGCAGCAGAAGACCACACTGGGTTCCACTCTTGTCAGCTAAGTACAGGAAACTGAGGCTACACTGGGCACAGACTCACCAAAACTGGACAGATGAATATCAGAAACACGTCACCTGGTCTGACGAACTGCTATTTCTGCTGCAACATGCAGATGGTAGGGTCAGAAGTTAGCGTAAACCTTTGGGGTGTAGTGGAACAAGAGATCTGCAGCATCAATATGTAGCCGATAAATCTGAAGCAAACGCGTGATGCTGTTATGATAACCTGAACCAGAATCTAAGGATTGTTTCCAGCACCTTGCTGAATCCATGCCACCAAGAATCCATAATGTTCTGAGGGCAAAGGGAGGAGCTACCCAGTACTAGAAGGGTATACCTAATACAGGCAGCCATTAAGTGTATCATGTAGCGCTTTCTTAGATATATAATAAATTCCAAATTCCCCACCCATAGTCTTTCTTTTCTCTCGTACATATACATAAATTTTGTTGCTTAGCTCTGTGGGTGACGAAATATCTTGCATAAAAAATTCCCAATTTTTCTTGTGTATAGCACAGGCCATTGAAAGATAGGTAATTCCCAAGTAATAGTAACTCTAGCTATACTGGAATGAAGCCTATTAAGCTGACGTAGCTACAGAATTTTTGGCTTACGAAATCGTATATAACACGATTCAAACAAAATAAGGGGAAAACGGTGGACTCGAACCCATAATAATACCTTTACATATCCTCACTGACCTTGTTGAGTTCTTCCCGGCTTAGGCTGGTCATTCAGCACTATGTATGAAATTAAGTCACATTAGCTTTTGTGCCATTTAATGTAAACTATGTACAGAATAGGGCAAACAGCTGATGTAAATTCCTTTATAGGACCTTGTCAAACTTTATTGCCTTCACTCGGTTTACCAAGGGCCTGGAGGTGCTGCAGGGATGAGGGCTAGCGTTTGGCTCCTTCAATGTTTAAATTCATTATACAACATGGGAATATTGTTTTTCAAACGAAACCTATACGCCCATGCGCTTCCAAAAAAAAACAGGGACACACACATTGGTTGGTGGCAGCGATGGGATGCTACGGCAGGAGATAAGATCGAGACTTTTCTATCTTTCTGTCCAGTCAGCTGTGATAACGTGTGTTGTTTAATATCATTATGAAACCAGGAATCTTGCTGGGAAGCAAGGGTTATTTTTCCTTCTACCTAATAAACGGAAGGATTTTTTCCACGGGGTAACCGCTACAACTAACTCGTCTGACGGAATCTTACTTTTTTGCTCGAAGGATATTTGAAGAGAAAAATAAATCCCCTTTGTATGGCTTGCTGCGTGGCTAGTGGTGTGATACAACACATCCACAACTGTGGCTGTCATCCGCAAATGAAACACTGGCAATGAAATGGCTGATCTTACTGTCCGGTGCAAATGGTGAGGAGGACTCTACGAACATACTGTAGATTCTGCACTGGTCACTTTAACCTCTGACACAATCACCTTCAGGTACACTGGCTACAACTACTGGCACTCTCGTAAGTGAGTTTGCTCACCCGGAAGTGTCCTCTAGTGTATGAATAGCAACTTTGGAAGTAGAGGGCATTTGCAGCATGCAAATGACGTACTGGTGGCAACAGTGAAGACGCCTTGTAAGACAAACTTATTGGAACTTGAACACTCTATACAGAGCGAATCGTTGTTCCAGTTACACCCTGTCCTGCAACGTGTGTATTTTCCTCAAGAATCAACACATGACAAGGAACATATCTGTATAAAAATAATTATAGTTAGAGGTGGCTTGAACAAAGCTCGCCAGTAACTTATAGTGACACTGAGACAGTTCTTGACTCACAAAACATCATCGACACATTCGTCTCCAGTCTCTTTGCAGAGAAATGCGGAGGTGCCTTGATGCTGGTGAACCCATCTTGATTCAAGGAATCAGAGCTGCCCTTTCCTTGGATCAAACATGATTACCTCGCTCATTAACTAAAGGAAGAAATGCAAGGGACTGGGTGTAAATACTGCGGAAGATCTCAGAAGTTTAAAAAAAACACTAAATATAACAAGAACCAGAATATTAAATAACTAAACGATTATTGGGTATAGGTGGGTAGAGGGATGGGTAGGTAGTTATATGGATAGGTAGGCAGGTAGATATGTAGTTATATGGATGGATAGGCAGGTAGATAGGTAGTTATATGGATGGGTAGGCAGTTAGTTAGGTAGTTATATGGATGGGTAGGCAGGTAGTTAGGTAGTTATATGGATGGGTAGGCAGGTAGATAGGTAGTTATATGGATGGGTAGATAGGTAGTTATATGGATGGGTAGGCAGGTAGTTAGGTAGTTATATGGATGGGTAGGCAGTTAGTTAGGTAGTTATATGGATGGGTAGGCAGGTAGATAGGTAGTTATATGGATGGGTAGGCAGGTAGTTAGGTAGTTATATGGATGGGTAGGCATGCAGATAGGTAGTTATATGGATGGGGTAGGCAGGTAGTTATGGTAGTTATATGGATGGGGTAGGCAGTTAGTTAGGGAGTTATATGGATGGGTAGGCAGGTAGATAGGTAGTTATATGGATGGGTAGGCAGTTACGTAGTTATATGGATGGGTAGGCAGGTAGATAGGTAGTTATATGAATGGGTAGGCAGGTAGTTAGGTAGTTATATGGATGGGTAGGCAGGTAGATAGGTAGTTATATGGATGGGTAGGCAGGTAGATAGGTAGTTATATGGATGGGTAGGCAGTTAGTTAGGTAGTTATATGGATGGGTAGGCAGGTAGTTAGGTAGTTAATGGATGAGTAGGCAGGTTTGTTAGGTAGTTTTATGGATGGGTAGGGCAGGTAGTTAGGTAGTTTATGGATGAGTAGGCAGGTATAGGTGTTATATGGTGGGTGGCAGGTTTTGTTGGGAAATTATATGGATGGGGGGCGTTAGGGGAGTTTATTGGGTGGGTAGGGAGGGAGTGGTAGTTATATGGATGGGTAGGCAGGTAGTTAGGTAGTTATATGGAGGGAGGCGGCAGTTTGGTAGTTATATGGATGGGGAGGCAGGTAGTTAGGTGTTTTTATGGG